>JARJCX010000012.1:0-1200000 GCA_029282285.1 Mycena rebaudengoi
GACGTCGGATAACAGCCGAGGTCAAAGGCACCTCGTTAGTTGCCGCAGATCGCCAAGGAAAGATCCAAGAGCGCCGCACCACATTCTTCAAGAAACTCGCCACATTTCGACAGCTGCAGCGCGTTTTCATGCCCGGGGCACAGGCGTGTTTAGAGGCGGCGGAGGCGCTCAGGGATCCGGATGGTGCGCCGCCGGCGGCGGAGGCAGTGAAGCTCTGGATGCCCCATGAGATTCCGGTGGGGGAGCGTGCAACAGGGTGTGTGCGGGGGCTGTGCGAGGTGGAGGCGAAGCTCCGCTTCTCGCAGTGCCAGAATGGGTTGGCGACCGTCCGGACCCGACTACATGCGAAGCGCCATTTCATCAACTACCGCAACGCGAATGTGACTGGTCAAATCAAATCCACGAAGGCAGCGACACTTATCGCGCAGATTGGCGAGCGCGTGGAGGCAGCAGCGGCGAAGTATAGGAAGGGGCAGGAGGCCCTGGTTGCGTTGAACGAGGGCGGGGGAGACGTGTCTCAATTCAAGCCGCTGCTGCCGGATGATGTGCGGTTGGATGGTGACTGGGGGGAGAGTGACGGGGCTGCACGGAAGAAGTTGGCGATGATGGGGGCAGGTCGGGGTGCACGAGCGCCGCGAAACGAGCCTGGAACGTCGAAGCGGACGATGTCATGGATCTGGACGGCACCAGGCGCGTTGGAGGACACAGAGAAGCACCTACATGCATGTGAGTTACATTCTTCATTGCTGGTACTCGACTCATGTGGTTATTTTAAGCTGTCCAGGTCGAATGGTCGCGCGCGCAAGCACGGATGAGGCGCTGGGTGGAGGAGGTCCAACTCCTGCGAGAGGAGATGAGGAGGGTGTTGAGGTATTTGTCGTGGGAGGCGAGCTGGTGGGAGGCACAGGGAGGGATGAGAACCGATGTTGATGCGGCGATGCGGAGTGGATTGGTTGGGTACGCGACGAAGCAGGCGCTCTGGCGCCGACGTTTGGGCGAATTCTTCCGCAAGAAGTGGGAGTTGCCGCTCGGGATTGCAGCGCAGCGGTTGAAGGCGGCGGAGTTGGAACGGGAGCCCGAGACTTATGCTGACTTGGAGCGATTATTCGTGCAGGATACTGTACCATGAAATTGATGCCTTTTTGAGAAAATGATTTGACAGCAGCCTAATGCGGATGAGGACGACAAGAGTGGGACAGCAGAAACCGACAAATAGTGCCCATCCAAATGGGGTGGGGTCGAATTAAATATTCGGGGATTTTTGATGGTAGAAATAGTATTTTATTCGTTCTATTAACCGTACGGATGATGGCCGTGAAGACAGACAAAGAAGGATACGGTCCGGAGGCACCTGCCACCGAGACAGGTTGGATATAGACTAATATGAATGACCCCAGCCATGCATATCAGACAATGGCTGGAGCCAGGCGCGAAGACAAGGAGTTTAGTGGCTGGGTCCAACACCGTAGACAAATGTCTACGGCTAGGGGTGCACAATGAGCCATCCCAGATAGCGACGTACCAGTATGCGTACCATAAATAAAAGATTTGTATTAGAAGAGGTAGAAGAGAAGGTTACAGTGTCGAAAAAATGTATGTTCTGAGGTGTTGTTGAGCTGCCGCAGGCTGATGAACTGGATACCACTCGACGATGTTCAACATTTGGTCAGCACTAAATAAAATAAGCACATGGGGACACAAACATGTTGCGAAAATTACCAGAAAGGCAGCGACATGGGACAATTCTGCCGGACAGTGCCTAAGACATCAACTTTCTACGGAGCTTAAATTGCACAAATGTGGAACGGCTCAAAGTACGCAATTTCCTAACGCATAAATTCCCCAAAGCTTAGCCTTTCGATTCCTCACATCTCAATTTTTCAATCTCTAAAGCAATAGGTGTGCATTTTGACGTGAACTATTGAATCCATTAACGGAGACATTTAACTTGGATCTCTTTCAAGTATAGGACGGACATGGCTAGTAACAGGAGGGGTCATCAGAATAGCACTTTGGGGTGATTCTGGGGGTCGACAGGCCGGCATCGTGCATCAAAATAATGTGAACCGTCTCAAAATTGCTCCGTAGGTTGGAAGGCGCTTCTGATGCGCGATATTCTGGTTCTCTAAATAAAAATAAAAATATCTTGAGAGCCGCATTTTAAAGGGGCCACAGGTTCGATCCCGAAACCGTTGCGAGAACCGACCCACTCCGGGGGGTCCGGTAAAAATGACGCGTACTGACGCGCACCGACGCGGCAGTGACGCGCATTGACGCGGCATCGACGCGCATTGACGCGGCATCGACGCGGCACAGACGCGCACAGACGCGGCGTGGCTGTGTCATTGACGCGGCGCCGGCGCGTTGCCTCTAAATCCTCAACAAATGCTCCCTGTACCCTGGCCCTAGTTCCCATGAGGTTTTCTAATGCCAATACATTGTTTGGACCAAAAAAACTGGTCCCTAATTTATGGTCAGCTGAGACTAAGATTGACCAAGAATGAATGAATATTGTTGTGCACTTCAAATTGCCAACATTTCAGTTTGATAGGTGAGCCCATTCTTCATTGTCAGAGACTGAGTCCAACTGACTTTGAGGATTGTCAGCACCACAGATTTGGTCCGGGTTGGCAAGATATAAATGGATCCTATTAGAGACTGGGGACTCAGCCACATTGATGGTTCCTAGCCTCCTGCAGTAACTCTTCTCCCTCAGGCTTCAGAACTTGGGGGAGAATTCCTATGTTGTAGAGACTGGAACTGGAACTAGGATTCTATCAGTTGCTGCACTGGCATCTGAGCATCATTTTGAAACAACTTGTGTCTAGACATAAATTGCTGCTTAAACCCGTGTTTAACCTACACACAAACCATGCATGGGATCGTGTTTGGATTAAACAGTTTCTCAATCTGCTCTTCAAACACTTGTGTGTTCACATCAACCCTTTGAGTTTTAATTCCCCAAAAAGATGTTTCCAAGTCCATTCCTTCGTCTCAATAAATGATCATAGGCTGGCAAGTCTGGTTTCCATTTATTTCACGAGTTCATAAATGAAAAGGGCACAAAGCTCCAACCATGTTTATATCCTTGAGGTGTATCAGGGCCTGGCAGGCTGTGATGACTCATTGTAGTCCTAAGCCAAATCATAGATTCGAGTTGGTCACTTGAAGGCTTCAACGGACTGCAAGCAAGTTCAAAATCAAAGTGGAACCGACCGCACAATAAATCCAACGATATAATCCAGTTTTTCAGAGGGTGTAGGAGAACTTTGTGGCGAATATGAAGCCGTTGGGTATATAACTTGGCAGGTCAACCTAGCGTCGAGGAAATTTGAGAGAATTCAAGTTTTAAATAAGTCGCAGTCGGATGCTTCAACAGAGCCCTATACCCCTGGCTGAGCAGCTATAATAGAGACTCATCTTGAAGGCAAGAGATGAGATCATCAGGCCAATGGAGCTAGGGCTTCACTCAGCTGTAGGTAAATTCGAGAATATTGAGGCAAAAGTAAAGGCTGAAGATGTAATGCTGCCACACACACTGGGGAGTCGAAACTGTGGAGGATGAAAGGCAACTGTACTTGAGTAATTTAAAAAAAAAACAAATTAGGAGGTTGAAGTTAACGAGTTCACTTCTGCACCCCACGATGTTTTTGTCGAAGTGCATTAACCGTTCGAATGTTTCAGCAATGAATCATTTGAGAACATTGATTTAATTGTTTTCTGAGTTTGAACATGTGCCGTTGAATGGCAGGTACATACATGCTCACAATCAAGGAACTCTGCTCCTATGATTGCATGATGAGTTCTCTGTGTGCTCACCAACAGTTTTATTCTCCTTGAATCCATACAAATCTGAATTTTCATTTTGAACTATACTTGACTGAATAGCCATATTGTGGGAAGCTTATAATTTCCAGAATCAAGAATTGAAGGCCTCAGAATGTTGATTTGAGTGGACAGGGATCTTCATACTCGGAAACCTGTTCAAGCCGGTTCCTGCTTCAACTGCGGGTGGTACTTGAACAAGTGTTCAACACTTATCTGCAAATTATTCATCTTCTGCTGAAAATTTCCCCAGTGTCAATCATAGGACATTTATTTCAGACATTTTCACTGATTCCAGTCGAACTTTGGGATCCCGCGTCAATAGCACTGCCACTGATGTGTCAATCGTCGTGGTGTTTTCATTCAGGGTTTTACTTGGTTCTGGATGGGTTTAGTCATGCCGCGCCAGTGCCGCGTCAATGCGCGTCAGTGCCGCGTCACTGCGCGTCAGCTGCGTCAAAATATCCTGATCCCCACTCCGGTACTGTCCGAAATCATCTATTATTGGTGTACTCACGGGATGATCTTCATTCTTTAATTTTGGGCGGTAACAGCTCTATTTAATCTTGGTTGAGACACCGAGAACTCGTTGCTTAAACCTTGGGAGACCTGGTGAATTTTTGGTTTCCGCCTGCAAACTTGGTCTCTCCTAGCAGACGACATGAACCCGTACCCCGATAAATGTACATATGTGGATGGTTTGGGATTGTTTGAGGTACGAATCCCAATCCCAAAACGGGGTCTATGTACGGGAGCAGAAGGTAGCCCCTAAGTTTTCTCTCTCTTGGCTACCGACATCCTCCCGTACTTGCTGCACATACTCAGTGCAGTCCTCAGGAATCTTTTCTGGTTTAGCATTCTCTCTCTTCTGTACACACGCGATGGCCGCTCCCCGCATCGCCTACGACCCTGCCCTTGAAATAGCCCCTAACTTTGGGGCAGCCTCGTATCAGGCCATTCGAGCAGCCATCGTCTCTGCTGACAACATATCCGACGCGCAGGCCGCGACCAAACTGCTGGACATTTGGACCACCGACCTCGACGTGCGTAAAGCACAGTGGGCAACCCAAGTCCAGGACGACGCCGATCAAGCTGCCGCTGCTGCAGCGACAGCCGCTCAGGATGTGGAGGATGCTCGGCTGGCAGAGGAAGCCAGGCTTGAAGCCGAGAAGCAGGAGGCAGATAAGAAAAGAGCAAAATTCCCTGCTTTCGACGCTTCTCTCACAGCTCCCGATTTCTTGCAGCCCAGAGTCGCCAATTTTGCCAAAGAGAAGGTCCTCGCCCTTGGCTATGTCGATCTATGGTACTGGACCATTGAAGGCTGCAAGGATTCGGAAACCCTTCGGAGTGGAACGGTGGCCGAGGACACCTACACCTTTTCCCAAGCAAACGACGGGCCAGGAGTCGAGCTCAAGGCTGCTTCCAGCTCCAAAGCCTCAAAGAAAGTCATTCTTGACGAAGACTTGACATGGGAGCAGATGTCGGTCGCATCCATGGGCCTTTTGAAGGAAATGGAGGTGGCCCTTTGGGACGAAAAGTATCGGCAAGCCTTCGCGAGCTTCTACTATGCTCTCCAGAATCATCCCTACGTGCGGCGTGGTGAGCCAGGAAAGGCGGTTCTCCTTATTTATCAAGCCCGAGTTCGCCGCAACTTCCATGATATACTCAAGGAGGGACGCACTCCCTTCAACATCGCGTTAATCAATACTGTGCTCTTGGATTCTATTCAAACCGAATTCAACCAGAAACAGCACACAGACAAGATGTCAATGGTGCGTTTTTCCTCCCTCTCTTTATTTTTTTTTTTTAAGGGTACTGATTTGACATTATTCCGCCTCGTCTTCGCTGGTTCTTTCCTCAACTCCCTCTCCTTTTTCTTTTCCTTCCAAATCCAAATTCAAACGCAATTCATGCGTCCATTCATTTCAAACGCGATTCACGCTTTCATTCAACCCCACGCGATTCACGCGTTCATTCAATTCCACGCGATTCACGCGCTCATTAAATCGCGACTCACGCGTCCATTTAAATGCGATTCACGCACTCATTCCAATCACACGCACTTCACGCGTTCAAACGCGATTCACGCGTCCACCATTCACCAGCTGGATGATGTGGTTACGAAGCTCAACTCTATCCAGCCTGCGCATTCCCGTGGCGGGCGTAACGATTAGGGCTGCCACCCGTTGCCGTCGCGGCAACGGCCGTCGAATCAGCGGCAACTCAACGGCAACGGGCCGCCAACCAACGGCCCGTTGGGTGGGGGAAAAAAGGCCTCACGGGACGGGACGGTCAACGGGACGGCCGTGACGGGTTATTTACGGGCCACGGGATGGTAATATAGTTTTTGAGGTATATTGCCCCCAGAAATGGTGTTGAAAGGGCATTCTTGGATTTCTTTTTTTACGTTTGAGTACTAGCAAACACATATAGCAAGTGTTAAAGCTCGTACTAAGCACTGAGAAAGCTTCTAACCTGGACCAGTCACCGTATCAATACCGAAACAAAATTCCGAAACAAGGACAAGGCGGCAATTTGCCGCCAACTAACTTAGGAAGTTTGAACATTCGCATCACCGGTTCCGGCAATTGCCGAAATTGCACGAAATCGTTGATCTGTCAGGCCAGGATGGAAGAGAATATATGAAGGATGAAATACAAACATCCTAGAGCACATAGATGACTTTTCTGGACAAAAACTTCACCGGGAAAACTGTTTCTGTGCACAATAAAAACCAAGCCGTTGAATTGCCGTTGAACGGCCGTGACGGCCGTTTTTCAACGGGCCGTAAGACCACAAACCCGTACCGTGACCGTCAATTCAAGATTTTCGAAAAATCGTCAACGGGACGGGCACGGCACCCCGTCGACGGGTGCCGTAGAGCCGTCGCGACGGCCACGGGCGGCAGCCCTAGTAACGATCACAAGCAGGAGCGCAATCGTGACACGTCCCATCGAAACCGCTCCTTTTCTCCTCCTTCCCGGCAGAGCCTCCCAGATCAGGAATCGTCTTTTCGCCAGGGCACAAGGGGCAGCGACGGCCTTTCCGCTTGTGCCATATGCCTGGGCCGCTTCCGCCACGACGTCTCCAAGTGCTCGGCGCGAGTTCTCTGGAATGGGTCCACGAAATCGCGTACGCGGAGAACCGAGGACGGCCAGCTTATCAACCCAGCAGGCCATTCGATCTGCCTTTCCTGGCAGCGCCCCAACTCATGCCGCAGAAAACCATCGCGACCTCCACGAATGCTCGGGTTGCGGACAGACGTCTCATGGAGCTCAAAAATGCTCTTTGGCACAGGCGAACTAATCCCGTCACACCGCTCAACCACAAAGCTTGGCGCAGACTTCTCTCGGAGGCGGGCCTCTTGGAGCGATACCCTCATATACCCGACTCTATTCGCTTCGGCTTCAATCTCTCTTTCCCATCCTTTTCCGTCTCCAATGCTCCTCCTAATAGTACCACCATTCTGGCTCATGCCAAACAGTTCAACGAAATCGTTCAACATGAGCGGGAAAGTGGCCGCTATATCGGCCCTCTCTCTCACTCTGACGTCGAATTTCTGGTCGGACCCTTTCAGTCATCACCATTATCCCTCACACCGAAGCCCCATAAGCCCGAAAAGCTTCGGCTCATTCAGAATTTTTCTTTCACACACTCCTTCTGACAATCACTTTTCAATTAACTCCACCATCGACTCAGACTGTTTTCCCTCGACTTGGGGAACTTTCACTGCCTTTTCCCTCTCACTCCGTCGCCTCCCTCCGGGTTCTGAAGGTGCTTGTCGCGATATATCCGAGGCGTACCGGCGTGTCCCGCTACACTTCACTCAATGGCCCGGTGCCGTTGTACGCACCGCACCCGATGCTTTCGATCTGGATTTTTCCGTCGCGTTTGGTTCGTCCGCCGGGAGCGGAGTTTTGGTTCAGTTGCAGACGCCGAGGCCGATATTTTTCGCTCAAAGGGAATTGGCCCATTATCGAAATGGGTTGACGACCATGTCTTCCTTCGCATTCGGAGGCAATATTTGGCAGAATTCAACAGGTGTCGCTCCCAACAACACGCTCAGATCATCTCGAGTGGAGGACGACATCACACTGGCGGTCGTTTCTGGTTCGGAGGCAAAGTCCTGCCTGATAACCGCATCGAGGAGTTCGACGAGGACATGGAATTCCCAATCCAAGACTTGTCATCAGCTTCAGCGCGATCCAGTCACGACTCACAATTTACCTACAATATATCCGATGTCGACCACATCTCCGCGCAGTTGGGAGTTCCCTGGGAACTTTCGAAAGATGTCCCATTCAGCTCAAGTTTTCCATTCACGGGATTCCAATGGGACCTTTCAACACTTCGCGTCTCGCTGGGATCCGAGAAGAAAGCGAAATACCTCGCAGCAATTGGGGCGTGGAAGTCTGCACCCACGCACACGCTCCAAGACGTTCGGGAGTTGTATGGCAAACTTCTCCACACTACCCTCATCATTCCTCCCGGTCGAGCCTACCTCACCAACCTGGAAGCCATGCTCGGAATATTCCACGATAGTCCTCACAAGCCACGCACCCCGCCCACCGGAACTGCCCTTGACCTTGAGTGGTGGGAGAGTGTTCTCTCTCGGACATCCCTCGAGCGTTCAATCCCCGGTGCCTGCGAAGTCTTGGATTGCGAGGCCTTCTCCGATGCCAGCTCCGGCATTGGCATCGCAATCGTCATCAAAGGGAGGTGGCGTGCTTGGCGGCTGTTACCTGGATGGCAGTCAGATGACCGCGATATTGGCTGGGCAGAGGCAGTTGGTTTCGAACTCCTCATTTACAGCCTCCTCGCCCATCCTGCTTTCACCGCGCACGAACATCTCAAAGTTCATGGGGATAATACCGGTGTCGTTGAGGGCTGGTGGAATCACCGCAGCCGCAACCATCAAACCAATCTCATCTTCCGCAGGCTTCATGAACGCCTCGAGAATTCAGGCCATACCATCCACACCAGGTAAGCGAAATGTCGCTCATGATATTCACACACCTAAATAAAAGGCAAAGATATGTGTCCACTAACTTCAACCCTGCCGACGATCCCTCCCGTGGGAGGTATCCCTCACGTTCACTACTCCTTCCTCCCGTCGAAATCCCAGACGCCCTCAGCCCGTTCATCGTCAACTATGATGAGCCTTTCACCGTTCGTGAGCACGCCTCCAGAAAGCACGGGAAAGTTACGCACCCAGGTATTCGTGTGCCCCGCGCCGAGCGCCGCGGTCCGTCAAACCCCAAAGTCGACGAGGCATACACATACCTCCTCCAACATCAATGGTCCTAGTCGCTCCCACCGGTCCACGCAGGGGTTTCATCCATACCGGCCAGGCCTAGCTCTTAAAAACTCTGAAATGCGTCCCAAATGCCTGGCACGAGAGCGTATGCGTATGTGGCGTCCATCCGCTCCACGGGCAGCTACAGATTCATCGGGGCAGTCTCTTCCAATATCGGATGCAGACCTGGCTCGAATCAGCGACGTGCTCATGGCGTCCTGGGCAGAGGGAACCATTGAAACGTACGGTTCTGGGCTGCTTTCATTCCACGTCTACTGCGACTCCAAATCGGTTCCTGAATCCCAACGCGCTCCCGCCAGTCCTACTCTTGTGGCAGCCTACATATCAACTCTCGCCGGTTTCTTGTCTGGAGGCACCTTGTCGAACTACGTTGCGGGCGTGCGGGCGTGGCACATCCTTCACGGCGTGGCGTGGACGATGAACAAACCAGAGCTGGACGGCCTGCTTAAAGCCGCAGATGCTCTCACGCCTTCATCATCCAAGCGGAAAGCCCGCGAACCGTATACGCCTCAAACCCTGACAATTCTCCACCCCCAATTCGATCTTAACAACCCTCTCGATGCTGCGGTGTGGAGCTGCATGCTCACCCTATTTTATTCCACATCGCGGGGTGGCGAATTCACGCTGAAAAATCTCAGTGCCTTTGACGCCGCAATTCACGTCAAACGATCCGACATAACAACGGTAGTGGATCGCAATGGTCTCAAACAAACAGATTTTTTCCTCCCCAAGACCAAGTCCGCTCCTCAGGGGGAGCACGTCCACTTCGCGAAACAGAACGGCGTGACGGACCCCGAGGCCGCGCTCGCTAATCATTTTCGTGTCAACAACCCGCCACTTAATTCTGCCCTTTTCTCCCATCGCTTCGGCGGCACTCATCGCCCTCTAACGAAATCAGCATTAGATCGCCGAATCAAGCTTGCGTTCAAGGGAGCAGGTCTGGACCCGTTGCTAATCCACGGTTTCCGCATCGGCTCAACGGTAGAATATTTACTTCGAGGTGTACCCCTCGACGTGATGAAGGTCAAGGGACGATGGGCTTCCAACAGCTTCGAGCGTTACTTGCGCAAACATGCCGAAATCATGGCGCCGTACTTTCAGGCAATTCCCCAACTCCATGAAGACGTGTTGCGCATCATGATGCCCCGTCGCGTGCGTTGAATAACATTAATTTGGGCTTCAATGGGTGAGTCTCGCTCCTAGCCCGCGGGGATACGGCTTCGCAGATGCGTCGCGAAACTCCTAAATTTTGGGGATCTTCGCTCACCATATCTCCACAGGCTAGTGCAGGTTTTCCACCGGAGAATTCTCAGCGCGTTCATCAGATGCTGAGATATTTTCGCCCGTACTTCCTGTAAATCCACATCATATTAAATTTATCATGCTTGTTCATCCATCACGGCTCGCCGACGCGACGAGTTCATAGATGGATGGTTTGGGATTGTTTGAGGTACGAATCCCAATCCCAAAACGGGGTCTATGTACGGGAGCAGAAGGTAGCCCCTAAGTTTTCTCTCTCTTGGCTACCGACATCCTCCCGTACTTGCTGCACATACTCAGTGCAGTCCTCAGGAATCTTTTCTGGCCCACCCACCCACACCTAGGGAAGGTCTAGTAACCTTTTTTTTTCTGGGATACTGCACCTCTTCTGTGGGGATCTTCGCTCACCATATCTCCACAGGCTAGTGCAGGTTTTCCACCGGAGAATTCTCAGCGCGTTCATCAGATGCTGAGATATTTTCGCCCGTACTTCCTGTAAATCCACATCATATTAAATTTATCATGCTTGTTCATCCATCACGGCTCGCCGACGCGACGAGTTCATAGATGTCTATTAAGCAGAAGCTTTTCTCATATTAATCCTTTTGGTTCACTTGCCAATAATATATTCAATCAAGCCGTGTTTGAGAGAGACTGCGGGTTCGCGTCCCAGCCCCCCATTCCCCCATTCCTGAGCATTACGGATTACATATTGCTTGGGTGAAATATTGGAAGAGATACTCAAGAATTTTCCATGAAGGGTACAACGGCTGATAAATTATTTACAATGCCTGAGTCTTCGAGTCTGGGTCCGGTTAGGTATTATTTCAGTGCTATCGTGGACATCTTGAATAAAATCACATTTACAGTAAACTCTTAAGCGTATATTAATGCGCATCTTGAGCCAAGGGTTTAAGGGGCGTTCAAACTGCGAGTCGGACTTCTGTCCAGGAGAGACCAGGTTTCCGAGTGGCTCAAGCTGTCTCAATATCTAGAAGAAATTTCCACCATTTTCTCTACGCCCAACAACTTACGGCCTGACTCTTGGTTTAATTTCCAATTTTCTTAGTTCAAAACTGCCTCTCTGCCGCCGGCGGTTGCCGCCTCACGCGTCACGGCGTCACGGTCGCCTTTTCCCATGAATTTTCTTTCACGTCCACTGCAGTTGCTTCTTCTTTGTGACGCCTGCGAAAACCGATTTGCCGCATTGCTGAATTACGATGGTTAGATCATGTCCTCCTCCGTCGTTTGCGGTGCTGCGCTGCGGTTTGTTATCGAGTCTGGGTCTACTAATGAGACTGGGGCCGGGACTAGCACAGGGATGAACATGCCCGAGACGAGCTCTGGATTCCTGCGCGAGCAGCATACCAGTCAATAACACGCTGGCGCCAACATCATTCCGCTCCCGCTTTTCGTGCACTTCGCGCCCCCTCCTACGTTCATCCCGTACCTTCCCTCCACTCCCTGCGTCTCTCCTGCACAGCCGTCCTACCGTACCCTCGTTCCTCTGACCGCCCGTCGCTCGTCTTTCCGCCCAACTTCTCCCCTTCATCGGGCCCTCGGCTTGTCTCCCACCTCATCTCCCTTTTACATCGCATCCTTCTCTCATCCCATCCTCCCCCTATCCCCGCTTTTTACCCCCCGCCCCGCCCCTCTTCCTCTCTTGTCACCCATCCTAACGCCTCCCCCAGTCTCCGACCTCCCGCCCGTCATGCGCGTGCGTGAGCACCAGGAGGAGCGAGAGTATACGGTTCGTTGGGTTTTTTATTGTTTTCACCTCCTCGCTCGCTCGCAGGCTCGCCACACCCCCCGGATTCGGGCGCGTCGAGATCCACGCGAAGCTGCCGACGGCGACTGGCTGTGTCCCGCGCTGTGGATGCTGCCCGTGGACGATGCGTACCGCGGGTGGACGTTGAGCGGTGAGTGGCTTTTTCTTTGTGTGTGGGGGTTTGGCCTTGGGCGGCAGATTTTCGGTGATTTTCCCCATGCGTTGCGCGCCCGCATCGCGCGCGCGACGTTTCGCTCTCCTTGTGGGCGGGCGCGGCGCGTCGTGACGACCCGATTATCCGTATCGTTTTTACGCACCCTTGCCGGTGCCTGCTCGTCCCCTCCCCTCTCTCTCGCTCCCGTGTTCCCCATGCACAAAAAGACCGAAACAGGCGCATTTTTCTGAGGCAAGATTGACATAATGGAGGCGCGCGGGAACGAGCCCTCGTATCCGAAGCAGTGCGTCCGTCGCGTTCTTTTCTTTCTCGTTGCTCTTGAGGGGAGGGGGGTTTGGGCGGGTTTCGGCGGTAACGACGTCGATGGCAGGCGGGCTGGGCGTCTGTCTGTGCGCGTTGCTTGTGCGGAAGGAGATGTCATTCCTGGCCGTCCGTCGCTGTTGGCGCGGGTTGGGTAGCGCTCGTCCTGCGCGCTGTGCATATGGGCGGGCTCATGCTACGCGCCATGTGTGCGAGAGTATTGGAAGAGGCTGGGCATCCTGCGCTGACTCTGGGTGGCAGCGCGGGTGCTGGTCTGGCTCTGGATGGCGGATGTCTTGCGCCCGCTCGGTATGCCGACATCTCCCCTCGCTGGCTGCAGGCTGTTGAACAAACGATGGCGTTACCAGCATCTCCTCCAGGCCGATGGATGGGCGGGGGTGATGCTCGTAGCCGCCTTCGTCGCCGCCATCATTGCGCTGCTCGTGGCTGGGGTCGGCGGCTTCACAGGCTGCTGCGACGAGCGCAAGCTGCTTTGGCTGGAGAGATGACATCATCTACTTGATCTTCATCCTTCTTCATGCGCGACGAACGACGAGGGGCTGAATATCGGCTGGCGCGAGCCGACGACCGTCTCTATTTGCTCCTGCTACCCCTCCCCGCTTGCCCATCTCCATCTCTCTCCATCCTCTTCCTCCTTGCTCTCTCCGTTTACTTACCAACCTCTCCCAGAGGCATCAACTACGTCCGCAGCTCGCTCAACTGGGGCCCACGGCGTTCCTCAACCCGGTCGCCAAGACATGGCTGGTGGCTGGGCGGTTCGACGACGGGTTCCACACGTATGTGTTGGAGCAGAATAAGTGGATATTCCCATTCGTCCCACCTTCCTTTCGTTCCCTCCCCCTCGTTTGCTCCGTACCATTTTTCCTCATTATTGCTCCATATGATCAACATACATACATCACTTCACCTCTTGCTTCGATCACGCTGCGCGTTTTGCTTTACTTCGCCGCTGGTCTCTTTGTTAAAAACCCGTACTGACGATGATGCACCTCATAGCCTTCTACCTGATCATGAACGTCGCGGTCGGCGGGACGAACGGGTGGTTCCCCGATGGGCCGGAGAAACCGTGGTTGGATGGTCCACGAATGAGTTTTCTTTTTCCTATTCCACAACGGCAGCTGACGCCTTGACTCTGCAGCGGCGCCGCGCGACTTCCTCCAGGCCAAGGACCTGTGGTACCCCTCGTGGCCGCAGGACATCGAAAGGCCCGCGATGGTCATGTGAGTAGTGCTCCGCCTGTAATTTTTGTTTTTGCGACGACAACACTGACGAGGATGGGACAGCGACTGGGTGAAGATCTGGGAGAAGTGTGGGTCGTGAGGCTGATTGATGATGCTCTTCGCCGCCTGCGCCCCTTCTCGTTTTTTCTTTCTTATTCCCGTTCTTGTTGTTATTGGTGAGTTTCTTGGCCTCCTACTACGATTACCACGTATCCAAATCCATCCTCCATCCGTCCACACCACACCACTACGCGCTACCATTATGAAAACCACTCCATCCGTCCGCGATACAACGTTACCATATCATACCGCACCGCATAAATGCTCCTTCCTTCTTTCCTTCCTTCATGCATCTACCGTCCTTAATTCCTTCCTCACTGTCTTTATTCATATCCGTCGGTGTGTTCTTTTCCTCCATTGTACTTTCCCGCTTAATCCCCTTCCTCATAACATAATTCCCGCTTTGCGCGTCGTCTTTCTTCTTGGGTTGTTGGGTACATGCGGAGGAGGGAAGGTGGAAGGAGGTGGAGCGGCACACATGCAACACATAGATGATGGCGGCCATGGGCTGATTATATAGTACGCTATGCATACAAGACGGGATTGTGGTGGTGAATGTGTTGAATATGTCTGCCATGAGTTGCGCAGAAACGAGAGAACGTACAGACTGGCACTCAGTGCCGACATTCGAATTCCAATGTGCTCACGTGTCCGGCAGGAGAGGGAGAGAGGGACCGTGTTTCTTTTGGCAACAAGATGACTTTTATACGGTATAATTACTCAGTGTCATTTAATTACGTGCTACTCCGGCTCATTCCTGCCTATGCTGGTGGTAATTTATTCAGCACAACCACAATTCGATGGGGTGCTCTGTCCGGTGTCTCCTAGATAAATCCAGGTTTCGGCAGGGCCGTTGATAATATTAGGTAGATTTTCTTCGACATTAACTGACATAAGCGTCTACGGATACAAGAAAAAATACCGGCCAAGAAACCGAGACATAGCGGAGTCGGGTCTAAATTCGATGTTTTCGATCTTAAATTGCTCCACACACTCAATGCAGGAGCCTTCTGGATAACTGAAAAAAAAGTTATGTAAAATTGACAGACAACAAAAATCAATGAGATACTGCAATCCCCGGTGTCTCCTTCGCCAACTCCTCCAATTGATCAACCTGTTCCTCAAAATGTGTTCTTAGGTTATCCCAATATTGTCTAGCCCTTTCTTCTCCACGGTCCACCTGTTCCCCTTCTGATTCCAGTTTGAGCGCCTGCCCCATCTTATCCAGAATTGTGGCGGCATGTTGCAAGACTTGAGCCTTTTCTTGCGGTGAAATATCCAAGTCCTGCTGGTTGCTGATTTGCCCGGGATCATCAGAATTCATATCTGTGGCTTTTTTGGCCGCTAGGATAAGGGAATCACCTAGTGGTGCATAGAAGACAGCTCTGAAATTGGGAGAAATGAGGACCTTGTCGGAGCGAAAGCCGTATACACATTGCGACTTGAAAGCAGTAAATATTGTGCACATGATTAGCTGATAAAAATCCTGCAAGGTTTGTTGCTTGGAGAAATCAGAACCCTCCCAAACAATTGAGAGTGCGATCAGAGTCCATGCGAAAATTTTCTCAGCATCCGTCATGAACTGAAATGTTCCGGTATATTTCACACCCCATATATGCTCAAGGACAGAGCGATATGGTGCCTGTAGCCGGTCTTGATAGAATAGGTTCATCTCAGAGTATATGGTGATCCAATGGGAAGGGTTATGGTGAATGTATGGTGTCCACTGGGTCAGGCTGGAAAGCATTTGACCGAGTCGAATATATTTCTTCTTATCATCTTGTGTCCACAATGAAGCTTTCATGAAGACAGAACCCAGCCGAGACCATACATTATGTTTTTGCATGATGGGTTGGAGATCAATGTCTGTAAACCAACCTTTTGCCCGGCAGAGGAGCTTGACTGCTGGAATTGAACAAGGGCCTTCCATGGAAAGAGCCTTGAGAATGACCTGGAGCACTTCCTTAGATGGAGGCTCTTTAGCATCATTTAGAGCTTCCAGAAGGTAACAAACACGCTCCTCCATGGCTGCATCCCAGTCTTTCTCGGCATTGTTGTTGGATTGGTGAACATCTTTGAGTGCTGCATAGACCCATGATACATCCATAAGCAAGACAGAGACAGAAGGGCCTCCAAATGCTAGTGCTGCCACAATGACATCAACCCTTCCAATATCAACTCGAGCAATTGTGGCACACAAGTCATAAACCTGTGTTCTGACCATCCTTCCGCCGCTGTCGTAGTTCAGCATGTGGCCTGCCATTTTTGCCATTTGGCTGGTCAATGTGATAATTTCCTTGGCCTGGGTCAAATCAATTAAAGATCTATCCAGAGATTTTTTGAGGTTTTTGAAGAGTTCCTCAACCAGGAAGTCGATGGCGAAGCTGTTGAACAATTAGAAAACAGAAAATTCAAGGGGGAATGGGTGGAACCTTTTATCTTTTCGCACAAGGGTATCTGGGTGTGCTGGGAAACCAAGCATTACATTCAGGCAAAGCAGGCCATCAGTATATATCTGGCTTGTAACTGTAAGGCCTGTCTGTGATGCTGAGGCATAATTGAGTATGCTCTTCAAGTGTGAAGCAAAGTCTGCAGATATCGATGCCACGTCCGGCAGCACACGGAATGCCCACTGCATTATAGGCTGACTGCGGACACTGCGGAAGCATTCAGTGTCTCCTTTCAATGTGTTGAATACACTGTGTAACTGGGCCAACTGCGAAAATTCTGTTCCCTCTCCCATTGTTGGAAGAAGTTTGTGATATGTGATCAACTTGTTACGATTACGGCCAATGTCCATTATTCCATATGCCTGCCCACAGGTTATTGCATGTAGCATCAAGTTGTCTCGAGCATGGACTTCTTGATCTCCCCAGTAGTCAGCTTCATCCTTGATAAAACAGGCCCAAAATATGTCACGCAACCGATCTAAAGCCAAATCGAGGTTGGTGTGAAGTGGCCACTGCAAGTCTACAGCTATGTTTGCAGCTGCACATATGACATCTGGATTGGTAGATGTCTCTAAGAGCCACACAACAGCTGGTACCGCAGGCGAGGCCTCAGGGAAAGACTCAGTAGCAAATGGGTTTGGTGCAGGTAGGTCAGGGTCTTCATCATTGCTGCCACTATTTTTGTGGAAGAGTGGCAATGAAGAAATCCAGGCCACTGTTGGAGAAATTTCCGGATAGCCATCCAAGTATGTGATAGGCACTCCTGAAATGGGTGAAGAAAATAAGGTGAAGGAGGTAGTATTTCCCGGAGCCTCCTGCCCAGTCTGCCAAAAAGCCTGGTCAGTTCACACAAAGCACTGGCTAGTGGGGTCTGGAACGGTGAATCCGGATACACAGCTGCAGAGACCAACTGAAAAATGTATGCTAGAGCACCCATGGAGGTCAATGCAATCACGAGGGTGGCAATTGGACGACTGAGTGTTGACAAGTACACTGAGAGGGCAGCAGAAAAAAGGAGCAGAGCAAGCTGGAGAAGTAGTGGAAACATCTCCATGACAAGGGTGAATTTCCATTTTTGCAAGCCATCATATTTCCGCTGACGTTCAAGACCGCGCTCAGCGAGGGTTCCTCTGCTGCCTGCTGCATCATAGTGCATCAACCACTGCTTGCCAAGAACTGCCAGCAATGCAGCTAGCAATGTGGAGAATAGGCTGGCATAGAGGAGACCTTGGACAATAATGATGGTGGTGGTGGCTCCATTGTTGGGCTCAGTCAAGTCTATGCCTGAGAAAAGTGATTGATTGGCATTGTGAATGAGGATGCGAAGGAGTTGCTGAGTGACTTCATTGGGGTCTTGTTGCAGTTCCGGTTGAATCTGGATAATAAATGCCGAACTAACGGCGGAGAAGAGACCGGCCTTGAAATATTAAATTACCCAACTGAATTTTAAAACGGATAGATTACGCACAAAAATGAGGGATGTGTCAAGGTCAGTTCCATATTTCTTGTGGAACTCCCGGTCATACTCCTCTGACAAAGTCTTGTATGCGTTCCAGAATGTGGTCTCCTTGTCTGTTGTTGGTGGGGCCTTTGGCTTCAGTGCCTCGAGAACCCTTGACATTCATCAATTAGATTCCTGGAAGAGCCGGTAGATCACTCACTTTTCCGTTTGGACCTCGTTCGTCTTTGTCAGGTTTGCGAAACATTCTCGGATTGTGTTGCCAAGGCTGTGACAAAAGTTCAAGGCACCAGGCAGACTTGAGGTTGACCAGTGTCTTACCTCACTTCATCAGACATCGGGTGTGCGGGCAATTCAGGCGGGGGAGACCCAGTCGTCGGAGCCTGGGCAGGAGAGGATGCCTCGTCCATGAGTCGATGGTGTACACGTTGAAGGCACTGCAGTCCGCCTGTCACCCGCAAGTCGCTCACTTCACCTCTCATTGACACACTGTTGTTTCATTTTATATAAGCGGCGTGAACGCCGCCTTTATATTGAATTTGACTAAATTAGGGAGCCCGTTGACTCTGTGAATGCTCCTGCTCAACATCTTCCTGGTTTTATTTTATTTTATTTTCCTCAACACTGGACAGCACTGCCGAGCCGTCGGCGATTGCCGGGGGGTCCGGTCTGTCCCGGATTTCATAAAGAGTACAGAGCAATTTTACTTTCTGTCCGTCACTCCCTCTGCAGTAAAGAAAGACTTAGAGTTTTCCAAAAGTCTACAAAGCTGTATTCGCTGAGCAGAATTTGAATAACGAGTCACTCTATGGGCAGCAATCTCTATGGGCAGCAATGCACATGGACCATTGTTATGATTTGAATTGCTGTCGGAAAAATGTATGTGAGCTGCGGAGATGCCTTAGCCCACAGCTATGTTCAAATTCTGAAATAAAAGACCGACCATGTCGCAAAATTTACGGTTTACACGACATCTTGTTTGGTTTTCTTTGAAGTTCAAATTACGCTGCCGAGATCCGGCCGGCAGTTGCCGCCTCACACGTCACACCGGGTCACAGCCGCCTCTAGCCCAACTCTGGCCAGTGGCCGTCTCTAGTACCTTGCTGTCTGTATCGGCTTTCAAACGAATTTAATTCTTCCACCTCGTTTGCGGTCCACTGGAGCTGCTTTTCTTTGTTACTCAAGTGACGCTTGCGGTTTATACTGGACGCAAACCTACTATCAGCACCAGTGGTAAATTACGACTCGAATTACGCTTGTGATGACCTCCTCCTCCACGCGCCCACCCCTCTGTCGATGAGTCTACGAACGGCAGCGGGATGAACCCGTCCGAGAGCGAACCGCCGAACCCGGGGCTCTCGCGCGGGCAGCACACCAGCCCGCAATGTGCAGGCAAAGATGCCGCCGCACAACTTAAGGACGCCTGGGACCTCCTGGCCCGTCACTCCGAGCAGCCTGTCCTTCCCCTCCCCGAACGGCATCAGCACCCCTCCTATGCGACTGGGCTCACTCTTTCTCACCCCTCCGCGACTATGTGCGGCTTCAGCGTGGGGTCGCTCCCGTTCGCCTGCCCGGTAGCACGTGCGCGTCGAGGCATTCTACTTGGGAGCGTCCGGGCTGTCTTCGTGTCACCATCTACGCCTCCGTGTGCGCGGGCGGCGCTCGCCTAAGGCACGACCGGCCTAAGAGCACGGCGATTATGGTGCCAGTATGCTGGCGACTTTTGCGATGAATCCCGCTGGTGCTTCCCCCACCGCCGCTACTTCGCCGCTCTCGTCCACTTAGCACTACCGTCACTGCGAAAGCTAACGCCACTGCGAACGCCAACGCCACTGCGAACGCCAACGCCACTTCGAACGCCGGGCTCTGGCAAGAGCACGAAGAGCGCGAAGACGCCATGGTTGTGGCCGATGCTTGAGAAGCCGCGGCTGCACGCGCCGGACCAGCACGCACGCCTTGCGTACTGGATCATGTACCTCATTATTTTGGTGGGGGTCGGAGCGGGTGCGTTTCTCCCTTTCTCTCCCATACACCTAATCCCTCTCTATCCATCTCCCCTCCCTTACTCATCCATAAATAAATATCCATCTCCACATCCTCTTTGGCCTCCGCCGTCCTCCTCCGGTCCTGGACGAGGACTTCGTGGACGCGTTTGGAACAATGGGTGGCCGATGCAGTAAGTGGATATGAGTGGGCTTGGGTGAGTCTGCGTACTCCCATCTCTCGATCTATCCTCCCTCTACATTTACTTTTAACATTTCTTCTTCTTCTTGGTGGTTCTTCTTGAGCCTGCCGTCGTCCCTGTCCCCTCCTTCGTGAGCCCGCGCTACGTGCCGCAGTTTCAGCGTATGTCTCACCGCGTCGCGTCGCAGGACATATCGCATCCAAATCTCGGGCGCTCGCACCGTAGTCGCGTTGTCCGCGATGATGCCGGCGCTGCGTATCGTTTCCGCGGCGAGGGTGTCGGTCGTCGTTACCGGATGCGACTGGTGTCGTCGTTTCCAGGAGGGGGCGCCCCCGAGTCGTTTACTTGCGAGCTGCCTTAGCGCGCGGGCCCCGCCGTCCTCGCGGGCGAGATACGTTCGTCCTTACGCGCAGGCGGTATGTCGTCCTCAGTAGTGGGCCATCGAAACGGGCATGTACCCCTCCATTGTTCTTTATCTCGTTCTTTCTGTCTGTCGCTCGAGATCTTCGCGCTCCCCGTGGTCTTGCGAGGTATGGTCCGAGGTCGTCTCGAGGAGCGTGCTTCATATCGCATACCCGAGCTTCCTGTGCTCGTCTTGACGCGCTTCATATCATTGCCTCGCGCTTCTTCCTCTTCCTCTTCTTTTCTTCCTCCTACTTCCCACTATCCACATCTACATCCACATCCTTCCTTCCTTTCTTCTTTCCTCATTTCCCCACCCATCCCCTATTTGCTAGCTCCTACCCCAGGGGCCAGAAACGGCCAATTCTAAATGACGACAGCATTCAACGCCAACTGGTTCTTCGCCGTGCCGCCGCGGAGTCGTTCCTCCCTCCGTCGTCATCTGGTGAGTCTCATCTCGTTTACCTTCCTGCGTTCCTTTCTCAAAAATATGCTTCACTCGGATGATTCCTGCCTCCCCCCAAAAAAACTCTAAACCCTCTCCTCCGATACGAATATGTCTACCATAGCTCTGTTCAAGTTTCTCAAACATTCCACCGTGTTCAAAATTATTGGCGACGGTACGGTTTGCCCAGTATTAATATGCATTTCTCCGTAACATCTAGTCATGTGTCTCCACTTTCCCGCCTTTACTCTGGCGTGCCTGTGTGCTTGCGACAGTAATCTTCTATCAATTTTCGAACGTGGTTGAATGGGGCCAGGTGGTGCGCACCCCTAGCCGTAGACATTTGTCTACGGTGTTGGACCCAGCCACTAAACTCCTTGTCTTCGCGCCTGGCTCCAGCCATTGTCTGATATGCATGGCTGGGGTCATTCATATTAGTCTATATCCAACCTGTCTCGGTGGCAGGTGCCTCCGGACCGTATCCTTCTTTGTCTGTCTTCACGGCCATCATCCGTACGGTTAATAGAACGAATAAAATACTATTTCTACCATCAAAAATCCCCGAATATTTAATTCGACCCCACCCCATTTGGATGGGCACTATTTGTCGGTTTCTGCTGTCCCACTCTTGTCGTCCTCATCCGCATTAGGCTGCTGTCAAATCATTTTCTCAAAAAGGCATCAATTTCATGGTACAGTATCCTGCACGAATAATCGCTCCAAGTCAGCATAAGTCTCGGGCTCCCGTTCCAACTCCGCCGCCTTCAACCGCTGCGCTGCAATCCCGAGCGGCAACTCCCACTTCTTGCGGAAGAATTCGCCCAAACGTCGGCGCCAGAGCGCCTGCTTCGTCGCGTACCCAACCAATCCACTCCGCATCGCCGCATCAACATCGGTTCTCATCCCTCCCTGTGCCTCCCACCAGCTCGCCTCCCACGACAAATACCTCAACACCCTCCTCATCTCCTCTCGCAGGAGTTGGACCTCCTCCACCCAGCGCCTCATCCGTGCTTGCGCGCGCGACCATTCGACCTGGACAGCTTAAAATAACCACATGAGTCGAGTACCAGCAATGAAGAATGTAACTCACATGCATGTAGGTGCTTCTCTGTGTCCTCCAACGCGCCTGGTGCCGTCCAGATCCACGACATCGTCCGCTTCGACGTTCCAGGCTCGTTTCGCGGCGCTCGTGCACCCCGACCTGCCCCCATCATCGCCAACTTCTTCCGTGCAGCCCCGTCACTCTCCCCCCAGTCACCATCCAACCGCACATCATCCGGCAGCAGCGGCTTGAATTGAGACACGTCTCCCCCGCCCTCGTTCAACGCAACCAGGGCCTCCTGCCCCTTCCTATACTTCGCCGCTGCTGCCTCCACGCGCTCGCCAATCTGCGCGATAAGTGTCGCTGCCTTCGTGGATTTGATTTGACCAGTCACATTCGCGTTGCGGTAGTTGATGAAATGGCGCTTCGCATGTAGTCGGGTCCGGACGGTCGCCAACCCATTCTGGCACTGCGAGAAGCGGAGCTTCGCCTCCACCTCGCACAGCCCCCGCACACACCCTGTTGCACGCTCCCCCACCGGAATCTCATGGGGCATCCAGAGCTTCACTGCCTCCGCCGCCGGCGGCGCACCATCCGGATCCCTGAGCGCCTCCGCCGCCTCTAAACACGCCTGTGCCCCGGGCATGAAAACGCGCTGCAGCTGTCGAAATGTGGCGAGTTTCTTGAAGAATGTGGTGCGGCGCTCTTGGATCTTTCCTTGGCGATCTGCGGCAACTAACGAGGTGCCTTTGACCTCGGCTGTTATCCGACGTCTGTGTACCTTTGTCATCTTTTTTCACAATGCGTGGGCAGGTGTCGCTTACTGTGCATCCTCCAGCTGTATTCCTGCTACCAGGAACGCGACCGCACTACTCCCGTGGATTGCCGCTGTTCCTGCCGCCGCCTCAGCGGTCTCCTCCTTCTTCAATTCCAGCCGCGTCTGGGCCTCCGTTGGACAATCTAGCACTCCAGGTCAGTGTCATATCCTGCCGCCATGTACTTACTCACCAGAAAGGGGCAATGCATAGGGATTAGGATTGCGCTTGTCCGCGAGCCACATATCAATGTCAGCCTGCCACAATGCCTGTACGTCATGCTCCACGGTCCGGCTACAGGCCTTGAAAGCAGTGATTTGGCGATCACGCTCCGCGATCGCCACGATTAATTTCCGCTGCAGGGCATCCCCTATCCGTGTATTAATAAGGTGATCTTCAAACGTAAAAAAAACTCGCCTTGACCGATGTTTTTCAGATAGTTGTGGCTGTCGATTTTATCCTCCAAAGTATCCTCTCGAACACCCTTCCCCGCATCCTTAGTGTGATAAGATGACCCATTCAAAACCGCCCAAGTCCTCTCCACGCCCTCCCCATCACTTTTCCCGACGCCCTCTTTAAAGCTAAGGCTGTTATTGTTTTGGCATTCGTCCTCGTGAGAAGATGCATGCCACACGGGTAAGGCGCACTGGATAGATATCTTCTCGAGAGGCAGCTGCATGTGACTTGGCAGCTTCTTGTTCCGCGCTGCCAGGTTCACCTCCCATTGACAGGCAATATCGTATGAGATAAGGAGCATCTGCAGGGAGAAGCCGACGAGGCAGGCCAGTAGGATGAAGTCCATGTTTACATATCTGAAAACAATCGTTAGTATATGCGGAAACTTTTGAAAGCCAGCCTCGCCTCTCGCCCTTTTGCAAGTTCCCGAGGCCGTTCGCCCTCATGCACTCATGACGGGCGCAGACGGCACCACCGACCCCCGAGCAATGCAGACCCGTCGTCATGCGAGTGTCCTTCTGTAGCAGCGCCACGAATGCAATACATGTGGTGACCTGTGCTCGTCTCAGTATTGTGACATGTCTGACATAATCACGTCACAACTTACATCCTTTTCTGGCACGTAAGTCTTCAAGTGCCGTCGGTAACTCTCAGGCTCAACGAAGTATCCCCAGCCTGGCCCCAGGGGTGGGTCGTCGATCTCATTAGGGCGCATCCGGTTCTTTAGTTTGAAATTGGCATCCATTGCTAATAACAACATGTATAAAAATCTGGCCCATTATCAGTAAAGACGTCGAAAGTCTCGAAGAAGGGTGGCGTACTTGTATTTGGGCTCCACGTCCTGCCAGCCCTCCGGCAGGTTCTTGCCATCCTGGGGACATGTCCAACAATCCACTCCAAGTTCTCGCTGTTGTGTCCCCTTTACACCGGTCGGAGAATTACCACGGCCTCGGCGTTTAGCGCGGTGGGAGAATGCCCACTGACGGGTCACACGTTGGACCTGCGTATATGGATGCTATGGACATAAATCAGCGCCATCGTTCAGGGAACATCACGACAAGACCTTACCGGCAGCCAATCAAGTCCGGTTGAAGCGGTGCTATCTGTAGCGCGCTCCAGCGATTTGACGAAATCATGCACGTTCAAGTTGCCGACCACATTGAGAAGCCGATACATTTCCAGCGTCGCAAATGTGACACAGGTCGCAGGTGAAGTGACAGTTGCAGGCCACCAGGAATTGCGCAGAAGTTGCTGCAGATTGTCGGCATAATCGGACCTCGAACACTTGCAGTAGCGAAAGCTGATCCGATGAATGTAAGGCGAGTCAACCACCGTCATTACGTTGATCTTGGAGTCGGGGTAAACACAGGGCAGTCCTCCATGTCCGAGCTGGAAGACAACCCCAAGAGCCCTGAGCGACACGCTGATCCAGCACTCCCCACTCCACTCCTAAATAGAATGAGTTTCTGTCAATCAAGACCTTGACGGCACATACCTCGAGAACATGCAACGGTTGCCGTACATGTTCTGTTTTGCAACAGCTCTCGCATTGCAAAAAAGCACCGCAGGTACGACACTTGAAGATTCTCGCTACCACCGGCGGTGCCACCGAGGGATCTGCATCGACAGATGCACCATAGCTAGGATCGTACCGCCTCAAACAAAGCGCACAGCATGGATCATCCACATCGTCCGCCAAACCGTCATGACGGATGAGCTCATCCTGGAAAAAATCTGCGAGCGGTCGCCATTCAGACATTGGATTGTCCTGCGCAAAATTCCGTCAGTAGATGGTCGCAAATGGAGAAAAACACTCACAGAACTGGCGTATTTCTTACGTTTTCCCAGGACAGACCCGGAAGCCACGCCGGCGCTTGAGGTATTCGCCTCTTCTTCCACTGCATTGTCGAGTTCTGCATCGTCGTCAGGTACTGGAATCCAAAGACCAAAAGAATCCGCAAGGTCCGATGGTTTCACACGACGTTTTTTGTGGCTGATGTTGTGGAGTTCCTCCTCTCGACGCCGCCCATCAGCAGAGAAGTATGTACCCTGATCAGCGACCAGCTCCGTCGTTTCGGGGTCAGGCTCGTCATCGTTGGCCACGAAGGTGATCGGGTTAGAGCCGCGTCTCGGTCGGCCACCGCGATTCCGACTCATTTTTTGGAGGTGGAGGAGAGGACCGGGCAGGGATACTGATAGGTCGAGTTACAGAAATACGGGCCAAAATCTGTACATGTGAAATCTCAGGTTCGACGCCAAAAAAAAAACGCCAAAAGGCTTTCATATCTACAGAAACAAGCTCCAAATGGCCTGCATATGGACCCAAAATACAATTGGAGGCGAAAACTGCCGTACCAGCTGTAATTACCGCCATTAGCTGCCTCGAAAAGATACTGGGTGATGCTCGACTTGCCGGGATGGTGAGCGGTGTGAGAAAATGCCGGCCCGCACTTTGACATGACGTGAATCATGATGGCCTTCCTGATGGCATCATTCCCTGCTTCACTTCGTTCCACAAGCACACCAACCAGCCTGAACCCACACAATCCTTCTTTCATGTCTGCGCCGGCGCACCCTTCCTTACCCACCCCTTGCCTGGCCAAGGTGCTCCGACAACCACCCCTTATTGCGTCTCCAAAAGCCTCCATGAACGCCATGCATCACCAACCCAATGGCATCGCTAATTTGCAGTGCGGAGAACGGTAAGCGTGTGTTGCGAAACAGGATCTGATCATCACTAACCTCCGCCTCAGCTATCAAGCAATGGACTATGCTCTTTTGACTCCGCGGCGCACCATGCAGAACTGAGCCCTTTCTTACTACCACTATTTACATTTGAACCGCATCTGTGTGCCTTTCTTTCTGGTGCCCTCCGCTTCCCAAAGGATCACCCAAGTCGTCTTGGTCTTCTGTTGCCTTCATTACGAGTCTTCCCATCAGAACTGTGCAATCTGCGCCGCACATCATGCATCATGCCCCCAGAAACCGGTCCCTTTACTACCATGAATTAGTCAAATTATATCTCGCCATTTTATTTCGCCATCACATCAGAACTATGCACGCGCCACCGGATCTTTCATCTCAGTGTTCCCCCATTTGACTTCTAGACAAACTGGCCACGCGCCGAGGCAAAGTTTTGAATTTTTGCAGCGAGCTCCTCTCTCCCCATGCCTCGCTCTCTCATCCAGCTTAGATTCGGTGTCTATCGTGCCCTTCTCAAGTGGAATTTCGCTCTCCGAGGCAAGGAGATGGGCACAGGTGAATATGTACTCACTAATTTCAAGACTGGGACGCTGACTATGGATAGGACACACCGAGTACCAGCGAAATCAAGTCGCTGAACTGTCTGCGCGCAAGGCAGTGAGACATTCTCTGCTGGAGTATCATGATGCTGTTGCTGCATCGTCCTCACCACCCAATCTTTGTAAGTCCACCAGCAGTCCCGATTTAAAATTTACTAACATCAATTAGGTCGTGAGCTCAGTATCTACCGAGCCCCCACCCCAACCATCTACACGCCCCCGGCCTCTTTTGAGATCAATTTCCGGTGAGACCATTTATTATTTTCTTACACCTGCGACTGATAAATAGCTGAAGCGATTTGCCGATCCCAGTCTTCCACCAAGCGGCGCACCATGATCAGTGCACGACCCTGTATTTCAATGTCTGTGCACATTGCTACCAAAATCAGCGAACCCCTTTCCGGGACGCAGCGGCTGCCCAAAAAGCCTGGGCTTCGACCAATGGCCCTCAAGCCGAAATTGCCCGCTTTTATCACCAGCTGTTCTGCAAGCCGCTGCAAATCGAAGTTTTGTAAGTTTTCTTCGTATCTTAGTGCATCCGTTATTAAATTATTGTTGCAACAGCCGTAGTAAATTGTAAATAGTCCTCTCGCATGCAAATGGCACAATTTATCGTTTTTTTGACCGAGTTTTTTTGCCCCAAAAAGGCGCAATACATCACCTGATGAGATCTCGCAGCCCAGATTTTTGACGCATTTGCCCCGTGCATCTCAATGGGAATCCACCGGTAAGTTTTCCATCATTCCATAGCGACGCGAACTCACATGGCTTGATCACAGCCAACCGCATGGCGGAGGCCTCTAAATAGTCTATGGTCCACAGAACAATTTTGGTCCCGCCATGTCTATTGTCGCCGAATCCAATCCGCTCACTCCTGCGCCTCGTCGTGGTCGCTCCCAGAGCGCCTACACCTTCACAACCCACGCCGCCGGAAAACCCATCTTCAACAAGCCCTACAATTTCATCGCCTTTCTCAAGGAAGAAAATGACCGTGTCATTGAGCGAGAGCATGCCGAGGTTAGTGGCTCCACAAGTATTTAATTCAACTGCTAATAAATCATGGGTTAGCTTCACCTGCCCGGCGACCAAGCTGAGGTTGACGCCCCGCTTCCCAATCCCGCTCTCCGTGGTCGTCTCTTCAAACCCGCTGTCGAAGATCGTGGACGTGACTCCAGTCCTGAGGGTTACACCGAGCGTGACTCCAGTCCTGAGCGCGACTTCAGCCCCGACTCCAACTCGCGCATCCCCAGCCCTTCCTCGAGCCCACCACCGCTGGAAGCCGTTCTTCGCAGCATGGGTGACACCCCGACTGTGGACGACACCGCTATGGATGTCGACTCGGAAGACATCAAGGACCTCGTCGCGGACCGGGAACATGAATATCACTCGCACGCCGGCCGCAGTGTTAGCCCCACCGTGACGGATTTCTTTGGCGAGGAATCCGAGTCCGAGTCCACCTCCACTTCCCCTACGACTTCCACCAACGTCGAGCCGAGCCTCAGGACCAAACGGTTGATCACCTACCTGATGCGCACGAAGAAGAAGTATGGAATGGACTTCGACCACGAGCAAACTGCCCTCCGCCAGCAGGAGCAAGAGGAGATTGAGGCCGCTGAAGCTCTGCGTGCCGAGAACCTCCTTGTCATCACCCAAGCCATCGCGACCCCGACTCGTCGCTCTCGTCGTCTCCGTACTGGACGTGCCGGTGACAGCACGGAAGGCAACGTTTGGACCATCCGTGATCTCATTGAACTTGAGTTCAAGATCTACGACAACGCCATTGAGTAAGTGCTTCGGTTATTTCTTTGCCGCCACGGCTTACCATCTTCTCAGCGCTCCCCAACCACTCATCGACAATCAGCAGTATGTCATAGGTGTGATCGCCGGCGGACCCAAGAATACTGTCAGCTGGTGGGGCGGTGTTGTGGGCGGCGCATTCCAGTCGATGCGCCGGCTTTACCACAACGGGGACTTTTCCCAATTCGGTGAAGCCGAATCTCTTGTGCGTGTTGGCCTTGACTATGGTGTCAACGGAGTGGTACATTTTCTCCTGGCCCTTGGGATTCGAGTTCACATTTCTTTTAGTGCACTATCAACAATGTTCGCGCCAACCGCCGTGAGATTTATCACCTCGTTCGCAGCGAAAGCTTCCAGGCCCTCTCAGCCTATCAAAACCATATGTTTCTGTCGTGCGCATTCCCACCACCAAGAAGTTAATCTCGCTTGCAGATCTTTTCTGCCAGTTTGCGCCCTTCCTTTATGCAGACGCGATGACCAAGTTGGATAAGCTCAAGGCTCGGAACATTTATCCGCCCTTCAAGCACTCTGTCTTCACCACAGTGGAGTGGAGCTTCGGTGACTCGGCGAGTCCTCCCACCACCTGCCACTCCCACCTCTACTACACCTGGTGTGCCGTCACTGCCATCGGGAATTATGCTGCCCCAAACGGAAACGTAATCCTCTGGAAGGATGAGCTCTCTCTCCCCTTCATTCCCGGCACAACGGTTCTCTTCCCCGCGGGCTGCCACAGCCATTCTTTCGCCGCCGTCGACCACCGTGAATCGCGCTATTATTTCAAACAGTACTTTAATGCGGGTCTCGCGTGCTGGGCTGACAAGGATCTAATGTCGGACAGCCAGTTTAAACAGTACGCATCACCGGAGGAATTTGTTCATATGGAGGAACGTCGCGAGGCTCGTGGGGAAATTGCTGGTGGCCTCTACAGCAAGCTGAATGAGATTTTTGTCCTTTAATAGACGGTTGAATACTTCAAATGGATTCCAGCATTTACTGTTACTCTCGGATAAGACTCAGGCTCATGATAAAGGCGGTGGGATTAAAAAGATGACATGTGTGCGACTATTCTGAGGCCTGGGCCTCGTCATCTGAGTGACTGTCGTCTGATGCATCAGCTTCGGATTCAGATGGTGTTGGCGCCCTCGCTGCTGTCTTTGCTGCTGCTCGCGCCTCGCGCCTCAACCTCCTTATCCTTCGTTCCCGGGTGGCCTCCCTTCTCTCCCGTCGCTCCACAAGTTTTTGGGCCCACAGACTCATCTGCTTTGTGCCATAGATCGAACCATACGCACTGTGTGGAAATCAGAATAAAACTGTGCTGCAGATATAATGCCCATACAACATTCGTCGCCTTCCCTGCTCCATCGCGAGCCGCTCACGATGTCTATATAATCCTCGTCATTGTAGTAGGTTGCTGTAGTATTTTTGGAAACGCACTTTTCGCGATATTTAGCTTGAGATGCGCGCGCCTTTTCAGCATAGAGTTGTTGCTCCTCCGGAGAGCGCTTCTTGAGTTCGGCGCGTTTGCTATGGCCTGCGTTAGTGTAAGGTTCAATGGTTTGAGGTGCAAGACATTACCTGGCCATTCGAAGTCGCGCTTTCTCATTGCGCAGCTGTTGCGCCTGCCGGTGCGCAGTCAATTCTTGCTTGCTGCAGTGTTGGGCGCATTCAGTACTAGTTTCAGGATAGATTGAATACAATGTACGCAATTTGACATTCGGTTAGAAGGCGGTTCTTAGACTTTGTGGTGGAAGAGGCCATGAAATAGGGTCGAAGTGAGGTGAGAGTTGGGTAGTAAAGATGAAAGGAAGCCTGAAACGTGATTGAGTGGTGAGTTTCAGACTCGCCGACCTTGAATGATGAGCAGAAAATGCCAGAGAAATGGTACTCACTAACATTTTGTTGGAGTGAGCGGAGATGGATGTTACAATGGATCCTGCCGATTCCAAAGTTCTGTAAAACGACGGGTGAGAACCAAAATTGCCCAACGAAGATTCAAACTCCGTGGTGAGTTCAAATAGTGGTGAGTTCTTCGTTCTTGTAATTACTTTTCTGATTATTTAAAAGTCCAGATAATTTGTGTTCAACCACTGGGCGCAGGTGCATAGGGCTTGTGTAAATGATGCCTTCTGCCGGTTCATTTTTATTTTTCACTTTTGAGATGAATATATGGAGGTGAGACGACGATTGAAAATGCGTGGTGAGTTTCACAAAGATGCTGACCGGTTTGCGATGACGTAGTTTCTGTGGTGAGTTAGCCTGCCAAAAAATGGTGAGTTCACTAATAGGCCCATAACCAGTTCGCACTTTCCAAATCTGTACCCCTGCCAAGTCAACATTTTCGCTTTTTCAGCGTTATTTATTTGTTATAAGTCATACATGGAACGGGGAGGAATAGCTCTAAATTGATTGCTGAGAACCAAGAAGTACTGAACAATACACTATGCACGATAGATGGGCAGAGTCGCCGACACCTCACCTCGTGCTACAGCAGCCTGGTATTTACGTATAGCTTCACTCTTGCCCTCGATCCCTTCATACAATGTGGCTCGTACTCCCGAGGTGTTGAGGAGGGCCTCAAGCCTTAAATGATGGATTAGGTCACGACATAAAGAGAACAAGGCGATAGGCGACTCACACTGACTGGTAAACACCGGGTGTGATACCACGATAGACAACGAACCATTTGTTGGCCATGATATCCTCGCCGTGGAGTGGGTTTGGTGTCTCTAAAGCGAGCATGGGGGTTGGAAGATCCGAAATTGTGGATGCAGGAGACTGGGAATCTGAGGAGCGGGTCCAGCCACGATCCTTGGCATACTTGAAGGCGGCCTGTGCCCGTTCAAGGGTGGAATAGCCACGATAGATAGCGTTGGGGCTTCCACTGACGGAGACCTTTGCTTCGTCCCTGTACAGGATTTGTTATTGTAGCAACGTCGAGACGGCGTGGTACACACCATGTCAAGTAAACGGCAGGTCGGCGACCGTGAAAGACAACGTAGGCACCTTTTGCATGGTGAGATTTCTTGGCCTTCTGCGCAGTGCGGACGCTGCCGTGCAGAATACCTTGAGATGCGCTCCCTGCGAGAGACCTATGCGGAGAGTTGTGAGTAGGGTCCTGTAAGGACAGGTATTTACACATGCCAATCCGCAGTGACACCGTGTTGGGTGGGTGAATGATATGTGTAGATGGCTGTCCTCCGTTGGGGCGTGGAAGGTGAGGGATTGGAAGGTAAAGAATCCGCGGTGAGGCCGACAAGAAAATCAGCGAGATCAGAGTCACGAGGGCCAGCGAGCGGTTCTGAAATGTATGTTGGGGGGGGCGAGGACGAGGGCGGGAGGGAACTGTATGTTGGAAGGCCAGACGACGACACACAAACTTGTGTGCATTCAGGACGCGCAGGATGTGCAGGCTCATTCTCAAGATCGAGGCCGGCAATGAGTGCGCATATTTCAGTGTCAGAATATTCAGCCGAGCTGTCGTTTTGGGTCATGGTGGGAAGGCAAGAGCAGTGAAGCCGTGTACATCATAGATTGTGTCTGGAAGATGGAGAGGGACCAGCCGGTAACAGGAAGCGAAAAAGACAAGCCTAGACCTAGTAGTCAGCGAGGCAGCGAGCCCTTGAGCGAGCGAAGAAGCAGTAGATCACAGATTGTGTCCGTAAGATGCAGATGGATTGAGAAGAAGCTGCTTGTGCAGAGATGGAGACCGAGATTCGGAAGTGTTTGGCTTGAGCGAGTGAGCTTAGATTCCAGAGGAATGTAGAGGCAAATGGTACAAGTAAGAGGAAGATATTGTAGACAAGACGATGAAAGTATTCAAGCCTATCAGTATCCAAGTTCCTTCTTCGTCTGCGGATCCTGATCCGTGGGAGCAGATGAGCGGGAGCAAGAGGAAAAAGCCACCGTGATCCGAAAATGGTGGGAGCCATCAATATCTGATCTGAGCGTGTATTTCTTGGCATAATCTGCCACAACCGTGTCGAATTGAAAATTTAGAAAGTTGAGGTGGACTACAGAGTGCCGATTCAGCTACATACAGTATTCTGATTTAACTACATATATGTAGTAAAATTGTGGAACTATGTCGCCTGGATTAGAATGAATGAATGAAATGAAAAAGGAAAACTCACGTTCATCGAATCTCGACAAGTCCGAAACTCAGCAGAGAATTGAAGGATGCCATCGCCAAAGCCTGGGTTTTGTGGCTGATCATGGATCCGGATGAAACTCCGCTGACGGCACCAATAGCGAGGGCATTGACAGTCGTCACCCCAACGTAGCGTCCCTTGGTGATGCAGTACCAGAGGTGCTCTTCACCATCATCGATGACCGCAGTGAGGGGGCCTGTGGGGACGACAAGATACAGGCCCTCGACGACCCATGGGCCGGATGTTTGCAAGGTGGGAGTAGTGTTGGCAGCAGCAGCGGGAGCTGGAGTCGCCACCGCCATGGGGGTGGCGGTGGCATCTGGTTGGTTGAATGAGGACTAAATTGGATGCTGAGACTCGAAAAACTCACCGCGAGCTTCGGCTGCACCCATCCCAACCGCGGTGCCGGCCGGACTACTAGCAGGCACGTCTAGAACCAACAAGGAAAAATCAGCGTTAATAGTCGCTCTAAAAATACAAGAATCAACTCACCAGTGACACTCGGAGTTGAGGTTGTAAGCCGAGTGAGTGCAGCAGAGAGCAGTGCGATAGCTGCAGTATCGGAGGCTAGAAGAGAATTTGAGTCATGGAGGCGATTTCACAGATTCTTCGGACTTACCACCAGGACCATTGAGAGCCGCGAGAGCTGCTGTCAAGAGTTGAGAGACAGCAACATGTTCTGGGGAACGGGGACACCATTGTCAGATCAAGGATGGCAAAGTGATGAAGGGATGTTACCGCTGCTCGTAGCAGAGCCCGCCGCTGGCAGAGACGTGCCAGCGGTGGTTGCTTTAGCAAGATCAGTCATGCGTAAAGTGGGAGGAAAAAATTGCGATTGAGTTGGGAAGTTGTGGGGGGGATTAGAAACCAGTAGCGAGGTGTCAGTTATATAGAAAACGGAGCTGAAACTCCGCCTGCTCACCATGTGGTGTGACCGTTTTCGGGGCATGATCACAAAGATCAATCCTGTTGCGACCACATTGCCTCGCCATTCCCTCTTTCCTCAGCACATTTGACGAGACTAGGTGAGTATTCTAGCAGGAAAGAGGAGCGAACTCACCGACTTACGATGATTGTTAGAATCAATTGTCAATATGAGCAAAAAACGCGAGCGGGAGAGGATACCAAAGGAGGAGCGGCGAAACCTGCGGCTGTGGGCAGAAGGCGCGCGTGAGGCGATACTGACACCCCATCTCGACGCGTTTGCGGCTGCACGGACAAAAGGATCTCACACTGAGAAGGAGTACTTACAACGGGTTTGTAACGAGTTCCACACGCGCGTAGACTGGCGGCTACTCGACCACCAGGAACCCGTTTTGAAGCCATGGACAGCGGACACGATCATATCGAAGGAAGTCCTGCCCGAGGAGGAGGAAAAGAAGAAACGCGCCCGGATTGAAGAGCTTAACGCGGTAGGTCACAGAGTGACACGACATGTGACGCATTATTGACGAGGAGCTCAGAGAATCCATCGATGGTACACCTATCGCATCCGGCGTCTGCTCAAACACCGTCGCTCAGGACTTGACCCATCGAAGGATCCCTACGCCGTGCTCTTGGGAAAATTGTCTGGACTGTCGACTCCACCGAAGGCGCGCCAAGCTTACCAGCAGTTCATGCGTGAGGCCTACACCGACAGAATTGCGCCGATTGTGTCACGGCGATGGGAAGAAAAACGGGAGAGCACAGCGGGCTTGTCCAAGGAACCGAAGGCTGGATTTCGTGCCGAGGTCGCTCGCGAGGTCTTCGCTACTTTGGGCGCCACCGAACGTGTAGCATTCGCAGAGCGGGCGAAGGCGGAGGCTGCAAGTGCGAAATCAGCGTATCTAGCAGCGCTCAAGCGTCCTCCATCCACGGCACCCAAGGATCGCCAAATGTACGTGACAACGCATCCTGACAAGCTTAGACCAACATCCCTAGGTGCATCGATGCTGCTGGAGACTTTTTAGCTCCCATTCTCCGCGGACTGGAGGAATGCACAGGTCTCCATACGGTGGTGCTTATGGGTGGCCCAATGCCGAAATATGGCGGGGAGCTGCGAACGAAACAGTAAGTCCGACATGCGACGGCGTGAGATGACACTAATCACGCTGCTTTTGCAAGTATCTCGTATGGGCGTAATGGCACGGCTGCGACGGCGCACTTCCCCCAATGGGACAAGAAACGATTTGCAGACAATGTTGTCAAGTTTTTTATCGAGTATCTCCAGACCGCGTTCAGTGTGTATTTTTATTTTTATTGCGTAAAATACAGGTTCTGATTTTAATCTGCAGGTAAAGAAGACTGTGCAGCTGCTGCCTTGCCCGATGTGCTCGCCGATGCCCGGTACACCATCGGCAAAGAGACTGGTGCAGATTCCAAGAACACCGAATCGGATTCAGATTCGGAGAGTGAGTCGGATTCCGATTCCGATTCCGACTCCAATTCGGATGAAGACATACGTCCCCGCAAGAAAGCCAAACACAGCGTTAGCTATACAGCGGCAGCGCCGAAGACACCTGCTGCAAGGAAACGGAAGGGAGCCAAGGATACGGTCGTGGCGCCCCCCGCCCCTCCTCCTGCCACCGACAGCTCATCTGGTTCCGCATCGACAGAATCTACGTCCTTGGCTCCTGCTCCTTCATCCCCCCCTTCGTCGCCGGCAGTGTCACCTTCACCAGAACGGTCGCCCTCTCCAGATCGGCGCGGATATTCAGCTTATTTCTTGACACCTGCGGAACGTGAAATCAGAGTGGCCAAGGTGCGAGGGGAGATGCAGGCGCTGGGTGCGAAGTTCCGGGAGGCAATGGCGGTGCCTGAGAAAGTGCCACGGGCACCTAGAAAGAAGAAGGAGCGGGGCGCGGGACCGACGAGGAAATCTTCCCGAGTAAAACGTGGGGACACTGGGATGGCGCCTGATGGCAGGGCGACAATACCCGTTGTGCCGGTTCTCTCGCAGCTCAATTCAGGAGGTCCGATCATCATGCCACCACCGCCCTCCCTCATTCCCGCCACCACCGCCACCCTCCCTGACCGCCCCGACGTGGCAGGCGCCACAACAGGGCCGATAATCTCAGGTGTCGACGGACCTCAGGCGTTGCCTGCCTCAGTGGCAACAGCTGGCAACGATCACCAAAATGTCAATCAATCTGCAACTCCGACACCGACGCCGTTGCAAAATGACCTAGAATCGGCAGGCCCAGGATCTGTGGGCGACACGGATACTCTTGTGGACATCCCAACGTCGACAATCCCTCCTTGCGCGCCCTCCACCTTGGTTCCTTGCCCAGCAAAAGCTCCAGAGTGGTTTTGCTTGGCGCGTTTGGAGCTGACGAAGAGAGATTTGGGTCCCCACTTCCACGCCGTCCTCAATGCTTGGACGAGGATTGAAGCGGCCTCACGGTTTCAGCACGCAGAGACGAATCTACCCCACAAAGGCCGGCCGGCGCAGGTGGGGAGGTGGATCGCGGCACAGCGCGGTGCCCGTGCGGCTAACACCGCAGTTACCGACTTGGCGGAGTATGCGGAGCAGTGGCGGACGTGGTGGGGGTCACTACAGCCGGAATGGAGATCGAGAGAAGCGGATGGGCTGTGGGGAATCGGGGTTTCCTATGGTGCGGAGTGGGGGGAGTTGTATCAGTGGGGAGTGAATGGTGTACTCAGCCTCCTTGCCGCCCTCTACTTCTGGGGGTGTGCCGTTTCGGACGCGCAAGATGTGGATCACATGCGGGCCTGGGAATTGGAAGTGCAAGATGTCGGGTGGATGCTTGAGGGTCTAGCGGTGTATTATGAGAAGGACTGGAAATTCTAATGGACTCAGTAGCTATTGTCCTGTATCGTATTTAATATTTATGTTTCTCAAAGTACTTGGCGCTGCATCGAGAAGCCGGTGCACTGCCACCACTGTGTATTATTACTTGGGGGTCGCCGTTTACCGAGGCTTGAAATAGCCACTTCCTCGGTAGTCTATACACCTCTTGGGGGCTCTTTTCTCAACGCCTGCCCCTGAATTATTAACGCTGCCAAAGGCGATTGATGTGTTTGGTCTGCGGTGTGTTAACAAACAGCACGGACAACGTGGCGTATGAACCTCACGTGATTGACGCTCTTTGATGTGAATCGTCGCTTTGACCATCAACAATGACATTAGCGGGCCTGATTTAAAGGTTTTCCCCTTGATTCTATGTATAAACTGTGTATAAACATCATGCGAGCAAATAAAAAGGAGTGGAAAAGGCAGAAAGGGTTGACGTGCTGTCACCAGGAGAGGAAGGATGTGATGCCGGCGCATAGGGCCGATGTGGTCAAAGCGAGACTTATGAGGAGCCGTCGCTTAAAGGGGTTGAGATGTGTCGGAGCAAACAGGAGCTGAATGGACAGGAAGATCCGACCAACCCGAGATACGGGACCATCGGACCGAATGGTCAAAGCGATCTACATGAGCATCAATCGGAATTAACACAGAATCATTGATGGGAGGCTTTTGGGCATTCAAAATAGATATTCCCAGGCTTTTTATCATTTGCCCCAATATGATCGCATATATGTGGTCCCAATTAGATATATATAAACAAAAGCAAATATAAGAGCCCCGGCAGGCCGCCGAAAGCGAGCCCAACGCCGCTGTATGGCTGTACGCATGGGTTGGCTGCAACCGTAAAAATAGTCAATAAGTTCTATGGCTGGTGCCATGTTCGTTTGTCTCAAATCTACGGCTATGGCTCTGGTGCGTTGGATCAGTGTGGGTCATCGTCTTGCTTTCTACATTCTTTTTTTTTCCATTTTTTTCCCCTTTGTTTCTTGTCACCTTAAGTCTTCCTCTCGCTTCCCACCCTTCTACACACTGTTGAAACTTTCATCCCTTCTTTATTACATTTACCGCAATTACATAATTCCTTCCTCCTTCCTGTTGTTATGCTGTTTGCCTCATGCGTCATTTGTACTTTGTCTCTCCTCGTGTACCGTGTTCTCCATAATTCCCGTTTGGTGTATCAACTTTTTTATTATTATTTCTTTGGTTCTTGGGTACATACAGAGGAGGGATGAAAAGATGCGCCGGCAAACACAGACAATGGCGGCCATGGCGTGATCATAGATATAAAACACAACTGCGAGTGTGGTAGTGAAATATATACTTGTGTTGAATATTATTGAATATTATTGTTGGCTCTGTTGCTCAGAGTATGAGCTGAAGAGGAGGACTGTTTCTTTTTTTTGTAGCAATATGGTCATATGGCTTGCAAAGTATTATTCAGTAGTCCTTTAATCACCTATCTTCGCGCGCGCGCATTTAGCTCCGGGCTCATATCTGTGCTTGCGGCAGAAATCCACTCTGATTCAACCGCAATGCCACAATTCTATGACAGCCACTATCCGTCCGACAGATCCTAGATAAGTTCAGGGACGGATAAAAAGATTACCAGCACAGATTTTGAGTCCTACCATGGGTTCTAAACCTATCAAGCCTCAAATTGCTCCACACAATCAATATGGAAACCTTCTGGATGATCGAAAACACAAGTATGTAAAATCAACAGACAACAAAAATCAATGAGATATTTCTGCAGTCCCCGGTGTCTCCTTCGTTAATGATTCCTCCATTTCATAAACTTGTCGCCTAAAATGTATTCTCAGATTATCCCAATCTGTATTTGCCCTTTCTTCTCCATGGTCCACCTGTTCCCCTTCTAATTCATGTTTCAGTGCCAAGCCCATCTCGTCCAAAATTCTGGTAGCCTGTTGCAAGAGCTGAGTCTTTTTCGTTGGTGGGCTGTCTGAATCAAGCTGATTGTCAAATGGTGTGGGATCATCAGCAATCATGTCTTCCGCATTTTTTGCGGCTTGGATAAGGGCATCGCCCAGTGGTGTATAGAAGGCAGCTCTGAAATTGAGGGAAATGAGACGGACATAATAGTTGTATGGACTGGGTGAATCGAAAACGGTAGATATTGTGCACCTGATTAGCTGATAAAGGTCCTGCAGGGTTTGTTGCCCAGAGAAATCAAAACCCTCCCACACAATTGACAGTGCAATCAGAGTCCAAGCTAAGGTTTTCTCGTCCTCATTGGTGAATTGATATGTTCCAGTGTATTTTACACCCCATATACGCTCAAGGACAGAGAGGTATGATGTCATTATCTCCTCTTGATAAGTTCTACGCCTCTGAAAGTATATAATGACCCAATGAGAAAGGTTACAATGAATGTATGGTGTCCACTGGGTCAGGCTGGACAGATTTTCACCAAGTTGAATATATCCCTCCACCAAGCCACTCAATTTCCACGGACTGTTCAGGATGACAGAACCCATCCGAGACCACACATCATGTTCTTGCATAATGGGTTGGAGATCAATGTCTCTGAACCAAACTTTTGCCTGAATGAGACGCTTGAGAGCCAGAATTGAACAAGGGCCTTCTGAGGAAAATGCTTTGAGAATGACCTGCAGCACCTTCTTAGATGGAGCTGGGAAATTTTGGGCATCATTCAGAGCTTTGAGAAGCCATACAACATGCTCCTCTGTGGCTGCATCCCAATCTTCCTCAGCATTGTCATTGAATTGTTGGACATCTTCCAATGCTGCATAGACCCATGACACATCCTCAAGAAAGGCATTTCTTGAAAGCTGCCCATATTCCAGTGCTGCCACAACAACATCAACCCATCCATCGATTCGAGGCATTGTGGCGCACAAGTCATAAACATGTTTTCTGACTCTCTCTCCTCTGTGGCCCGCCATATTCGTCATTTGGGCCATCGTTGTAATGATCTCTTGCACCATGATCAAATCAATTGATTTTTCATCCAGACATCTGCGGAGGTTTTTGAAGAGGATTTCTATAAGGAAGTCAATGGCAAAACTGTTGAATGATTAGTGAACAGAAGTTTCAAATGGGTGATAGGCAAAACCTTTTATCTTTCAACACAAGGGTATCTGGGTGTGCTTGGAAACCAAGCATCACATTGAGAAAAAGCAGACAATCAGCATGATTCTGCTTTGTAAAGCCTATCTCTGATGCTGTGGCATAAGCAAGCATGATCTTCAAGTCTGAAGCAAAGTTTGTAGATTTCTGTGCGGTGTGTGGGAGTACATGGAGTACCCAGTGCATGTCAGACTGGGTGCGGACACTGTGGAAGCATTCAGAGTCCCCTTTCAATGCATTGAATACAGTGTGTAAATGGGCCAGCTGTGAGGATTCTGTTACCTCTGCCATTGTAGGGATAAGCTCTTCATGAGAATAGATTAATTTGCTAGTGTTCCTCCTTGAGCTAATAATGCTCATCGTGCCAAGGGCCTGCCCACAGGTTATGGCATGCTGGATTGAGCCATCTCGGATTTCGAAATATCTCTCCACCAGTGGAATGAAACTGAAACAGCCCCACCATGTGTCCTGTAACCGATCTAGTGCCAAATCAAGGTCTGCATGAAGTGGCCACTGCAAGTCTGCAGCTATGTCCGCAGCTGCAGATATGACATCAGGGTTGGTCGATGTCTCTAAGAGCCACACAACAGCAGGCACAGCAAGTGAGGCCTCTGGGAAAGATTCAGCAGAAACTGGGATTCGGGTGGGTAGGTCTGGATCTCCATCATCACTGGGGGTATGCTTGCGGAAGAAGAGTGGCAATGGAAGGGATATGGGCTGCCAGTGGAGAAATTTCTGGATAGCCTTCCAAGTATCTGAAAAACTCTTCTGAAATTGACTGAGAAAGGGAGTGAGTGTCTCCCATAACCTCATCATTGGGCTGCGCAAAACCGTGGAAAGTGGGGTCTGGAATGGTGAATCTGGATACACTGCTGCAGAGACCAACTGAGAAATGTATGCCAGGGTGCCTATGGAATTCAATGCAATCACAATGGTAGAAATTGTGTGACTGATTGTTGACAAGTAAACTGAGAGAGCAGCAGAAAAGAAGACTAAAGCTAGCTGGAGGAGTAGTGGAAACATCTCCATGACGAGAGTGAACTTCCATTTTTGCAAGCCATCATATTTCCGCTGATGTTCTAGACCACGCTCAGCAAGGGTCCCTCTGCTGCCCACTGCATCATAGTGCATCAACCACTGCCTGCCTAGGACTGTCAGCAATGCAGCTAGTAGTGTACAGCTGAGGCTAGCATAAAGAAGACTTTGGACAATGATGATGGTGGTGGTGGCTCCACTGTTGGGCTCAGCCATATCTATGCCTGAGAAAAGCGACTGGTTGGCACTGTGGATGAGGATGCGGAGCAGTTGCTGCGTGACTTCATTGGGATCTTGTTGGAGTTCCGGCTGTATCTGGATAATAAATGCCGAGCTAACGGCGGAGAAGAGACCGGCCTTTAAAGATTAAATTACTCAACTGAATTTTAAAACTGATAGATTACGCACAAAAATGAGGGATGTGTCAAGGTCAGTGCCGTATTTCTTGTGGAACTCCCGGTCATACTCCTCTGACAAAGTCTTGTATGCATTCCAGAATGTGGTCTCCTTGTCTGTTGTTGGTGGGGTCTTTGGCTTCAGTGCCTCCAGGAGCCTTGAGACGTGTTAATTCGGTTTCTGACAGACATTAGAAGACTAACTTTTCCGTTTGCGACTCATTCCCCTTTGTCAGGTTTGCAAAACATTCTCTGATTGTCTCGACAAGTCTATGGCGAAAGTTTAAGGTTCCGACAGAGAGGCTGACTTGTTTCTTACCTCGGTTCATCGGACATCGGGAGTGCGGGCATTTCCGTCGGCGGAGCCTCCACAGGGGAGGCCACTGTTTCATCCATGAGTTGATGGGGTTCATCGGTCATCGAGATTGTATGCATATCAGTTGCCAGAGCCGTCGCGGGGGAGGATGGTGATTCGTCCATGAGTGTACTTGTGTACTTGTGGAAAAAGCAGGCTCTCCTTTTCTTCTCACGCTGCCAATGCTTGATTTATATCAGAAGCAGCATGAATATATCAGCAAAATGACAAAACACTTGCGCACTTGTACACTTGTTTTTCTTGTTCCAAAAAAAAAAAGACTGTGGAAATGGGTCCTGGAAGTCAATGCGCACTTTTTTAAAAAGGGAAAAAAAACTCACTTGTCGGGTTTCGAACATAGCCTGTCGGCTTGTCAACTTGTGGTCTTTTTTTACCTGTACAAGCTTGTACAAGCCCCAACAAGGAGGAGGAGGATTGCCTGCGCGGTCCCAAATTGAAACAGCAGGTAGCCTCACTACATACATGAGACGACAATGTATGCTACAGATGTCCTACATCGCCATCGTTGTGACCAGCCCTACCTCAGAACCACCATACTCTTCGGCCCTTCTAACTGTTCCCAGTCATGGGCAGCACACCCGACAGTAACCTGGTCATAGTCAACCTGAGGAGTAACAAGAGAGTCCCCCCTCTTGCTACATAACCCGTCGTCATGCAAGAGCAAATTGTTCAGTGCATTGCCGTCTCGCGACTTAAATGATTGGACACGGAGGAAACTATATTCATCCAATACGTCAACTAACCCAACCCTCGAAAATGTGAGGGCGGGATCCACATTTCCGTCTGCTCGTATAACATCAACACATCGTAAACTGTTAAAACCCCGATGTAGTGCCGTTGCAGACTTGCAGTATTGAACTTGGTTTGTGGCCATTGCTGCGCATGGCAGTACGAGTCTTTATTACCTGTCAGTACCGTTATTACCAGGTGTCAGAGCTATATGTGGGTCTTCCTCAAAAAGCATGGATTAGATTGGATTAGATTGGTGTGAGGCCATTGCGACAACAAGTTCTCATCGCCCGTGATTACCTATATTACTGACAGCCAATCAGGAAACTCATAAGAATCAGTGTTTCTTTTTTTTTCGGTTCCGAAACTTGAAGGAAAGTCCCATCATTTCGGCCCACTTGCCATTTATACAACGCAATACCACTGACTTTGGCTGTAATTTCCTTTTTTGCCCACCTACCCAATCATGAAAGTTACAAGTCCTAACTTGTTAGGTATCATTTATTATAAAGTCGTTACAGCGACTTTTCGCAGCTAGGTCAGACAAAATTGTTTGACTAATCGTGGAAATTACCACTGGCTTGGTTTGCGCTGCCTTTTTCACGCGTTGACAGTTGCTCGGGGCCTGCGGGCCGGGCCCTGGCAAGCAACTGTTGAGAGCGGGCCCGCATTTAATGTCTTTTCAACCTTTGACTTGACAAGACTCAGAAGAGTGGCTACACAACATATTTGGTGAGCCATCAAATGGATGGCAGAATTATCTCCCGATTCGCTTAATGAGGCTTTTTTTTAGTATGGGTCAGGCTGAGTCACCGGTCCTGAGTCACCAATTACTGCCCCCGTGGTCGGAACAGCTTCCGGGTGGTCCTTGATGTGAGTCTTGCTTGTATTTTTGAGTCAGTATTTGGTCATGGCTTTGAGCCATTACTCCGTAACTGTCAATAAATAGGTTTGTTGGCCTCCTCACTCCGTAGTTATGGTTGCACCATCAGACTCGGATTCTTGGGACAGTGCAAGAGATCCTCATCTTGGCCATGGGCCGGGTTCAAACTCGACTGTTTCCATGCAAGTCTCATACTCAGCCTGAGCTGGATGAATAATATGAACACTTTCAGATACATTCTCCTCTAATTAAACCTGGCCGGGGACAAATCGAGATGGATTTTGGGCACCTGGATGAAGCACAACAAAAGCCTTCAGTTCTCCTTTCAATTGACAAGAAGACACTGAAATTGTGTTTTCAGGCGGCAAATATGGAACTGCGCTGCAAGCCACAGCCTTCCGTGGTAAAATTGGCATTTTTGATTAATGCTGATGCCGGTGTTCTTCGGGTTCAAGCGTTGACTGATTTTAACAGGTGGCAAATTTGGCATGGTGCTCCAGGCAGCATCATTCAAAGGTGATATTGCCGTGGTGCAGCGGCTTCTTGAAGGCTGACCCCCAGATTATCGGTGAGAGTGTATTCAATGTTGAGCAGACCAAAAAGTGGCACTCTCAGGCGGCCAATATGGGACAGCACTCGAAGCAGCATGCTTGAGCAGAAACCTCGACATCATCACCTTTAATATCCATGAGCGAATACTCAATGATCCTGGCGGAAAATATGGGACACCACTTCAAGTAGCATCATCAGTGGACAAGACCGACATTGTGAAGTTACTTCTCCAAAACCATGCAGACTAATATCCTTGGTCAGAGCGTCCTCTATTTCAAGTATCGAACACTGAAGTCGCTGTCTGACCAGGTGGCACATATGGCACAGCACTTCAGGTGGCAACATTGTGACCTACATGGGTGGGAGTGATCATGATTATCGATTTGCAGGTATGATGCTGACTCTCATGCACTGGACGTGTTCGACTTCGATGCAGAGGAATCTCCGGAGGTGGTGGAGGAGGAGGAAGATGTAGATAGTTAGACTGCTTTTTAGATGACAACCCAGGCAATTATGAATCTAACTACAAGGTGGACAATTAATTACTGTGACTGTGACTATTAATAAATATGGGTACTGAGAGAAAAAATGTATCTCAAGCCGCGGCCTAGGCCTCAAGCGGGCAACACTAATGCTGAGTTGATGGAATAGATGCCACTTTTATAGTTCCCATCCATTAATCTATATCTGGCCTCTGTCTTACCCTACAGGTAACCACAGACAACGGCTCCGAGGTCGAAGCAGGATTCACAGGGCTGATGAAACGCATGAGCATCCCGCACGTCAAGAATTCCCCATACAACAAGCATGTGAATGGCATTGTAGAGCGTGGACATTTTACGCTTTGCAAAGCCCTTGTTAAGGCATGGCAGGGAAGGATAGCTCGCTGGCTTGATTTGCTAGCCAAGGTTGTGTTTGTGGATCGTGTGACTGTCAGCTAAGTCACCAGATTCTCCCTGTACCAGCTCCTGCACACTACCGACCCGATCCTGCCATTTGACTTAACCGAGGCTACGTTCCTGGTCAAAGGGTTTCATTGTGGAATAAGCACTGCGGAATTGTTGGCCCTTCATGCATGTCAACTCGGCCGGCATGAGGAGGACATCAAGAAAGCGGCGGAGACCCTGAAAGCCACCCAATTCAAATCAAAGGAGCAATTCAAGCGAAGATTCATCAAGAAGCTGCAGAAGGATCACTATAAATCTGGTGAATTAGTCCTGCTGCAGAATACTCATGTCGAAGGCACCTTAAATCGGAAGACTCAGCCCCGCTACCTTGGACCTTTTGAAGTCGGTTGGAAAACATGTGGAGGCACATATGAGATTCTCGAGTTGGATAGAACCCCGTACCCCCTGAACAATGTCGCCGTGTTCAGACTTCTTCTCTACATCTCTCGCGATCATTGGTTCATGAAGTGAGGATGGTTGGGCGATGATGAAGAAGACAAGTAAAGTTTTTCATTGCGCAAACCCCTGAACACGCCAAGCACACTAATTCGGGATTTTTCTAACTTTAGCCCCACTTAACTGGACACCTTCGATGGAATTTCAAATAACCCTGCCCTTTTCTTTCATGGGCCCCACCTCCTTCCATTCGCTTACGCTTTGGGCACACCGACGACTTGACGACAAGGCATTCTGCTACACCGGTTCAGACGAGCAAAAGCGAAATGCATTGCGCCGCGAATTGAGATTTCGCATGCCCTCACTCTTCCCCGCACCTACGTGCCGCCCACTCGTGCCACCCCATTCCCTCAGCAAGTTGGAGGCTACCACCAACCAAAACGGCTTCGAGTATGCCCCACGATACACCAGCCAGACGCATTCCGAGTCCCTCCGAGATGCAGCATTCCCCAGCGTGGATTCTCCGCCAGTCCGCGATTTCAATGGACGGATATTGCTGCACATCAAGCTCAGCGACTGGGTAACCTTCCTCGGAAGTGGTACCACTGTCCCGCACTATGCTATCCTGCACCCCAACGCTTCCGCCTGCATCAACCGTGAGGATCAGCTGGTACTTGTAACACCACAAGGCAAAGTGTCTGTGGTAAAAGTCCTACGAAACCATGGACGCACTAGCTGCCTTCCCTTCACCGACGTGCTCGAATGCCTCGACTTCGCCTTCGCCTATCCCACTTGCTTAATTCTACTTGCCCCGCAGCGACTCCTGCATGATACCTTCCTTCCCACACCCACACCTAACAGCCTTTTCCTAGGAAGTTCCGCCAGCAGCCGGATTCTGCTTGAGACCGCATATGATCTCGTTTCAGATCACGCCGCACTTCCACAAAGCTATTACCGAGAAGGAGAATCTTTCGGGTTGGAGCGAATCCCAGTGGTGGTACTTTCGGACACCAACGAGGAGGATCAGTTAGCAGATGAGGCGGGAAGTGTTGGATAATTCTTTTCTGCTCGTTGCCCCATACATCCCATGCAGATCCAGAGCTTGTGACCGCGAATAACACGAGGCTTCCAAAATTTACGATCTGCATCAAATGCAAGCTTAAATTCTGGGAATAGCCGAATTCCAGTCATAATCCTTGCTTTCTTCCATGATGAGAGCCTCACACGGATAATCTCCACCCAACCGCCACGACCCTTACGACATGGTCGCCCCAGACATGCTGGCTGCCACCTGATGCTGAGCGCCCCTGCCTTAGAAGTCAACTGCCACCACACTATCCTTTATTACACTCTTTTCTCGACTACTCCCCCCATCTTTACTCCTCCCGCTTCCACGATAATCGCTATGGAGTCATTTGTTTTCTTCAACAATCGCATCCCGCCTGTTTTCATCGACGTACCCAACGGAGTGCCTGCACCTCGCGGCACTGTATGGATGAAGAAAGATCACCCAAGGGAGAGAACCTTCATGAATTCATACCCTCTCCTCGCCCCAAACCAGCCTTCCGACCTCCCCGATCGACAACGGATTGCATACCCCGTCACCCCTTTCGATATTGTCGAAGTTCATCCCCAGTTCCGTATTCCGCGATACATGGTTGGCCCTGTTGCCACCTTGGTGATCTCCCCCGCCAGCTCACTCGTACCTGCCGAGGAACTCGTCCCTTTCGCCCCCATAGCCAGTCACGGCCCCACCGATGAGCTTCGCCAGATCTTCATAATCGAATGCCAGCGACAGCATGCGCCACAAGAGTCTAGGCTGATTCTTCTTGCCAAGCCGGACTTTTTTGACCGCTGCCCGCTCCGTGTCCCCAACCCATGTTACACTGGGGAAGGATATCGGCTGATGCCAATGATTGCGGCGGAGCAATTTGACTTCGAACTAGATGAAGAAGAGGAGGGAGGTATGGCGGAACAGATCAACACCATCGACAATGCCGAGCTGCAATGTGATTCTGAGCCAGATGCGGAGGAAAGCGGAGGAATGGTGAAGTATACAGCCACCCCCATCAGCGACACCCTCGACAACACCATCGACGACGCCATCAACCATGCCATCCGCAAATACGTAGGCAAGCGACCACGGATCATTGTGGCAGCAGCTGACCCCTGAATTTCAGAAAGCCACGCGATTTTCGAAATTCATGATTGGGAGTGCCTTGCGAGCTCTGATTTAGCTGGTTACGACTTTTGAAGCTGCCTCTCGTATTACTTGTCCTGAATAAATTTTCGTTCATTATTCGGAACATGGAGCCGGAAAGCAGTGTCCCGATGCGGAAATGCCGACATTCTCATAATGAGAAGCCTCCGATCAATCACTTAGAGTTTCTCTTCCAGAGAGTGGGCTGCCTAACTCGTGTGCGGAAAAATTCGCCGCTGCCACATGGAGATTAACAGGCCTTTCCCGCTGCACTGCATAAAAGAGCAGGCACTGTCGTGATTCCCTGCAGTATTGCTTATGGATCCGAATCCGCCCCGTAACCCCATGCCCCGGCTAACTCCGCCTACACCCGCCTGGAAGATATATGATTCGCTCCACGACAGAGTTGAGTTGATACTATCCACAGTCGCACCACTCGACCCTATTCGCTTTGTTGTGGACCAGTCACACCCTCTCTTCCCCCATATCGAGACTACCGTATTCTCGACGCACATCTCGGCCTGCCTATTCAGGAATCTGGCATGCGAACGTTCCCCGTCCATCGACTATCTGGGGGCCCACTGTATTATGGCTGCACTATCCACTGCACCAGATCACAGACAGGCATCATTATACCCTACGATTTCGGAGCGTGCAGCCGAAGTGACAATTACGCTATGCTGAAGTGCCATCGAGCCGATGCAGAGGACATATGGATCAAAGCCGCTTACAGGCTGGTGTACTGGGACATGCTCCCACTGGATCGACGACAACGACCAACAGCTGAGCACGGGAACCATACGGAAATTCTGCAGATCGTCTCACATCCCAACAACGAAACCGAGGAGTCATCCATCCTCTCTCAATGGAAGAAGAAGGAATTCGAGCGGTCAACCAAGGATGGTTGAGGTATGTTCCCTGCGGATGTCAGACTTCCACTGAAGTGGTAGTCAGAACATTGATTTTAGAGGTGAATTTCACCCAGCGACGAAGTGATGGGATTATTGATGGGATCAATTTCCTTTTTCGTTCTGACTCATTTTTAGTCATTTCCACTCATACGCAGCACAGCAGTTCACGTGGAATCATTCTGACTTTTTTTCACTGTAGTATAAATTTAGCCCGATTTGTACTCTTCCAAATTAAGTACTTTACACCCAAAAGTCTTCCCATGCATGTCTCGCCCTCCGGAACAGTATCAGTTACTGTTCCTCTTTCGTATTCTAAGTCCCTGATCAAGCATGCACATCCCGTATCCCGCACGCATGACCTGTTTCCCACATGTACAACCCATATCCCACACACATGACCCCTATCACGCATGCACGACCCATTTTACCACACGCACATCTTGAGCCTCGATTACGATAATCGAGCCACCCACCTGTTTCACAGCCATCCACACCACCGTACCCATACCCCCTCCCGAATCTTTTGATTCCTTTCCTTTGATTCACCCCCAACTACAACCTAGCCGGTGCTTCCTGTTGAATCCTTAACCCTTTTGATTTGTTCTTGGATTTAATTTTTCGAGACAAATCCCAGTCAGAAACATAGAGCTCTGACACTCTTTTCACTGTAGTATAAATTTAGCCCAATTTGTACTCTTCCAATTAAGCACTTTGTACCTAAAGTCTTCTCATGCACGCCTACACCCTCTGGAACAGTATCGGTTACTGTTCCTCTTCCATATTCTAAGTCCCTGATCACGCACACACACCCCGTTTTCCGCACGCATACGCATATCCCACACGCACGACGTGTGTCCCACACACATGACCCATATCCCACATGCATGTCTCAAACCTCAATTATGATAATTGAGCCACACACCTGTTTCGCACCCATCCATGCCACCGTACCCGTATCCCCCTCCCGAATCTTTTGATTCCTTTCCTTTGATCCACCCCCAACTACAACCTAGCTGGTGCTTCCCATCGAATCCTTAACATTTTAGATTTGATCTTGGATTTAATTTTTCGAGACAAATCCCTGTCAGAAACTTTGTGCTCTGACAGCACCAATCAATCATGATCATGATTAATCTAATCACTTTGCCGAATTGATGATCATGATCCACATCAGTCCATATCAACCTTGATCATCAGATATTGATTGATACTTCATAACATATCTGCCAAGGATGACGAAAGCATGAAACTAGCCAACATTTTGCACATGAAAACACTAGTTAGTAGAATACGGTGTAACATCGCTGCATTAATTGATTTTATCATCACCATCCTTGCTGAGGTACCGATCAGGACCACATCAACTATGATCACCATTAATCAGTCCACATCAACCATGGCCACCGGAAAGTTGCTTATATGTATGTGCCTGCCAAAGACAATGACTAGTTAGTTAGTAGAATACACACCACATTAATTGACTTCATCATCATCATCCTTGCCGAGGTGCCGATCATGACCACATCAACCAGGATCACTGCTTATCAGGTCCACATCAGTCCACATCAACCATGATCGCTGGAAAGCTACTTATGTCTTAGCCTGCCAAAGACAACAAAAGCATGCAACTAACCAAGATATTGCACATCAAAACATTAGTTAGGAGAATACAGTATTGCTTCACCACATTAATGGACTTCATCATCATCATCATCCTTGCTGAGGTGCCGAACAGGACCACATCAACCGTGATCACCGGTAATCAGAACCACATCAGTCCACATCAACCATGACCACCGGAAATTTACTTATATGTATGTGCCTGCCAAAGACAATGAAAGCACGCGACTAGTTAGTAGAATACACACCACATTAATTGACTTCATCATCATCATCCTTGCCGAGGTGCCGATCATGACCACATCAACCAGGATCACTGCTTATCAGGTCCACATCAGTCCACATCAACCATGATCGCCGAAAGCTATTTATATGTCTTGACATGCCTGCCAAAAACACTGAAAGCACACAACTGCACATCAAAACATTAGTTAGTTAGTAGAATACAGTGTAACATCACCACGTTAATTGACTTCATCATCATCACCATCTTTGCTGAGGTGCCAATCAAGACCACATCAACCATGATCACTGGTGGTAATCAGGACCACATCAGTCCACATCGACCATGATCGCCACAGATGGCTCCTTTATATTCTCTGCCAACCAAATCTAATCACATCAAGGAGGACGAATCAAATCAATCATCCAATCGATCGTCAATGCACATCATAATCAGCAATCAGATCCATCTGATCCACACTGTGATAACAATCATACAGCAGCTATTTATACTTCTTACCCTGCCACCCCAATGACGAAAGCAAGCAACTGCCCCACAGCTGATGTCGGACACCATCCCCCCTCTGAGCTCTGATTACATGAGCATGCTTGTGCAGCGCTGTACTAGACTGGGCCGGCCTCCCGCTCCTCTGCTCCGCACTGCACGACATGTCACAATCGCTGCTTGCGACGTGTTTGCCATTCTGCATACACAATATAAAGAATTTATAAAGAATTTATTGGGCTCATATACATTCCAAAAGACTTTCCCTCTTCTTGTTGCAGAGAAATCCTGAATGCCTTGAAGCATGTACCCAGCAATTGAGCCAGAGGCAGACAGGACCCCCGATAATAGGTGGGAAGGCTAGGTCCCGAAAGTCCCAAATCTGGGGATTTTTGTCCGGACAGTTTTTGGTGAGATTCGAATTTTTTGTCCGGACAGGACCTAGCTTGACCGTGGGAAAGTCGCTCAAATCGGTAATTTTTCGCTCCCACGGGCTACAAAAACACAAAATTTTCTCGGTGCATGCCTGCATGTGAGCTTGGCACTGATTTGCATGAATGTTGGCCATTGTAAGCAGGTTTCAAGCAAAAAAATGCAATCTTCTTGAACTCATCATGACCGAAAATTTGCTCCCAACCCTGTCCCACCGGTGATTTTTGTCCGGACGGGACCTAGCATTTTGGCTAAACCACCCAATTTTTGTCCGGACAGAACCTGGCCTGGAGGACCAAAATCCAAAATTTTTGTCCGGACACGGACCTAACCTTCCCGCCTATTATCGGGGGTCCTAGGCAGACAGGTAATGACATCAAAACCGATAGAACGGTAATCACATGTCTGTCAAGCCAAATGGGGAATCTGTGGGAATTCGGGATTCACTCAGTGCTAAGAACGAATCTTTATAAATAAAGACTCGTAATTTTGACAGTGAATTAGGGACTCTGAAGCCTGTTCAGCGCTCGTAAGTTCGATTATGCGGCTGCTGCACCCAGCCGCGGTCGCCGCGTCAATTGCCGTGTCACTGCGCGTCACAGTCCACCAGTACAAATCATCCGAGCTTCACCAACCACACAGGCAGATGGGCGAAGATACGTGCTCTACTGGGGCCGGTGTGCGCTGCCGCGCCTGTTTTTATACTTGGTCTCGCAAACGAGTACCTTGGCTTTGATTTATGTCCTTGCGCCCGGCCCCACTGTGTTCGCCCTCCCGCCGGCATCGCGGTCTTCTTTTTCTCCACACTTACTGCAGGCGCCCTCCGCATCGTCTTCGGCCTCCACGGCGTCGCTCTGCCGCGTGCTCAACGAGGACTTTATCGGCGCCACGACGAGACTGTTGACGACAATGGGTGGCTGGCAAGAGAGGTGGATATGAGCGGGTTTGGGTGAGTTGCTTTTGCATGCGGTGCTGCGCGTCCCACAGGCCTTCGCGCCGGGGCGATGCGTGTGGGGTGGGCGTGATGGCACTGCGGCGAGGGCGCGCGCGTATAGCCGTCCGGCGCGCGTCGCGCGCTACCTGCGTCCCCTCCCGCGGGCTACATCCTGCTCAGATGCCATGCGTGCTTGAGGGCGGGCTGCGTGTCGTCCTTCTTGGGCGCTGACTGCGCGCTGCCCTGGCCCCACTCGCAGCCGCTGTCGTCTGCCTACATCCTTCTCCCGTCCGCCTCTCCTTCCTCACTCCCCTCCCCCCTCCCTTCCCTTCCTCTCATACTGCTCGTATCACGATGCTCTCATGCTGCTCGTCCTTACTCGCATGCTGCTTATACTCCGATGCTAACCCCCCGCCAGAAACGGCCAATTCGAAATGACGACCGCCTCCAACGCCAACTCGTTCGTCGCCACGCCGCCCGCGGGGTCGTGTCTCACGTATTCTGTTGAGGGTGCGTCTCGTTCTTTCTGATTTTTTTTAGGGGGAGGGGTAGGGAGGGAGAGGGCAGCATCTTTGCTGGTGGTGGGTAGTGGGGAGGGGGGGGGAGGGGGACAGCGTCGTCGTTGGTGATGCCGCTCTTCCTCTTTCTCCCTCGCCGTTACTTGACGGGGTTCGAAGGGAGAGGATTGGGGGCATTGTGCCTCGTCCTCTTTTTCATCGCGGGGAGGATTGCGAGCTGCGCGTCCTCGTCACACCTTCGTTGGGCGAATATGGGGACGTGCACACCGTCCTCGTCCTCGTCTCCCTCTCCCTCTCGTTATCCTGTTCCCTCCTCTTTATTTTTCGTTATAATTGCTATTATTTCAATAAAATACTAACCCACTCGCGTCTTCCCAGGCAAGTTACGCCTCTACCGCTCACCTCCGACGTCATCCCGCTCCCGCAGATCCTCGACGGCGCGGTGTACAACATCAACGGGTACAACGTCACGCGGGGCGCGGGGTATATGGGGGAGGAGAATGAGGCGAGGATTGGTGAGTGTTTTTTGAGATCAGATCCCATTTGTCGTGCTCTCGCTACGTGGCTGCGACGTACCCGATGCGTGTGCTTCCCGTCGATAGCGGACGTGCTGGCCGTTCGTTCGCCTCCCCCCAACCACCCCCTTCTCGCTCGCGCGCTCGTGCCTCCCTTCCCCCACCACTTCTCCCGCTTTTAGTCCTTCTCCTTACTCGTTTCCCCAGCCCCCGACCTCCCGCCTACCTCGCCGCATGCTCCGGCGTCTCCAACGCCACGCTCAGCAAGATCTTCCCGCCCATCATGAGTGCGCGCGTGAGCACGAGGAGGGCGAGTATCAAGGCGTCGAGATCCGCGCGAAGCTGCCGACGGGCGACTGGGTGTGGCCCGCGCTGTGGATGCTGCCCGTGGACGACGCGTAGGGCGGTGGACCGTTGAGCGGTGAGTCTTGCGTTTCATTGAGTCTTTGCGTTGGGGCGGTTTGTGTGTGGGGGTTGCGTCGAGTCGAGGCCATTTGCGGGACGCTCGTTTTGCGTCGAGGTGTGTGGCTCATCCGCTTCGCGCGCTACCTCCGCGCTTGACGTTTCGCTGTCCATGTGGGTGGGCGCGTCGTTTCATGCCCTGGCCCGACCGTCCGTGTCGCGCGTCATGCGTGGCTACCCATGCCCTCTCCCTCTTCCTCCTACACCCTCCGAATGACACTACTCACGCGCGTTTTCCCCCGCTCCAAGCGAGATCGACGTCATGGAGGCGCGTGGCGGCGGGCCCTCGTATCCGAAGCAGTGCGTCTTTCCTTCTCTCTCTCTCTCTTTTCGCGAGATTGTTTTGGGGAGCGGTGATGGCGTCGGTGCTAGCCAGGCTGGGCGTGCCGCGGGTGGATGTGGGGCTCGTCCTCCATGCCGTGCACATGGGCGGGCTCATGCTGCGCGATGTACACGATGCGTACTGGAGGCGGGCATCCTGCCTTGACTTTGAGGGCAGCGCGCGTGCTAGTCTGGCTCTGGATGGTGGATGTCGTACGCCCGCTCGGTATGCGGACGGCTCCCCTCGCTGCTGAGCTGGCGATGGCGCGGAGCGAGGGCGTCGCATTGCGCATCTCGTCCCAGGGCGGGTGGATGGGCGGGGCGTGGTGCCCTTCACGATGGTGGTCCTTCGCTGGAAGGCGGCGGGCTTACTCGTACTGCTGGACATGACGCGGAGCGTGCGCGCGCGTATCTACCCAGGCGGATAGATGGGAGCGGCGTGGAACTCGCCGAGACGGCGTCCCTGCGCTGAAAGGCGGCGGGCTTCCTCCTGCTGCTGGCGATGATGCAGAGCGGGGGCGTCGCGTGCGTCTCGTCCCAGGGCGGGTGGATGGGCGCGGCGCGGTACTTCTACTCGTCGTTGTTGTGCTGCTCGCGGCTAGGGTCGGCGGCTTCACTGGCTGCGACGAGCGCAAGGCCTCTTGCCTTGTCAGATGACGTAATCTACTTGATCTTCGTCCTTTTTCGTGCCCACGGACGACGAGGGGCGGGAAACCGGCTGGCGCGAAGCGACGACCGTCTATAGCGCCTACTACTCCCCCGCCCCCTTTCCTTTCTTCTGCCCCCTTGCTCGTCTGCGGCTTCGGCTTCTTACTCTATCTTTCCTCTATCCTAGCCCTCTTTCTAAACCGTTCGCTAACAAACCTCACTCGCTCACAGAGGCGTCAACTACGTGCGCGGCTCGCTCAACTGGGGCCCACGGCGTTCCTCAACGCGGTCGCCAATACGTACGGCTGGTGCGCGGTCTCTGCGCTGGGCGCTGTACGCAGGCGGGGATGTTCATGGCGCCGTGCGTGTCGTCCTCCCCGCGTACGTCCTGCTCAGCCGACGAGGTGTCGTGCTTGAGCGCGGGGGGCGGCGTTGCGTGTCGCCTGTCTTTCTTCGTGCGCTGCGCGGGCACATCGGCTCTGCGGCATGCGCGTGCACCCTCCTTCGTGACGGGGCGTCGCGTGCGTCCTGCGTAGCCGACGGGGTGCCGTGCTTGAGCGCGAGGGTGGGCTGCGTCCGGCCCTCTTCGCGGACGGGACGAGGTGCCGCGCTCACTGCGGCGGGGCGGGGATGCCGCTTCGTGGGCGGCGGGCGGGATGGCGTGGTCGTTGCGCCTGCGATACGCCGTCTCGTCTTTTTTTCTCTCCTCTTCTTTCTTCTCTTATTCGTGCACTTGCATTTGTGCGTCCTCGTTGGCTCTAGTCTCTCGTAGACAGACGCTTTAACAAATGAAGCTCGTACCTCGCTTGTTCGTTGGCTCCGCGCCCCTCCTCCCGCCCTTCCTCCACATTTTCGTTCTTCCACATTCATGGCATCTACCTGAATACTTACAATCAAACCCCTACAACCGGACTCGCACCGGCATCATATATTTGATCTCCAGTCCAGCAAGCCCTTCTGGGAGTGCGGCAATTTTCAGGCGTGGTTGAATGGGCCAAGGGCGGCGCTGTTAGATCAGCGTGGGTCTATGTAGCTTTCCACATTTTTTTTCGATTTCTTGCCCCTCTACTTATTGCCATTTTACTCCGTATTAATTTGGCTTCACACCCTTACACACGCACCGCATAAAGACTCGTTCCTTCCTTATTACATTTACTTTAATAATTCCTTCCTCCTTTTTGTTGTTGCATTCTTTCCCTCCTTCGTCATTTGTCTTGTCTCTCCTCTGTACCGTGTTCTCCATAATCCTCCTTTTGTGCGTCGAGTTTGGTTACATACAGAGCCGGGATGGGGATGAAACGGTGCGCAGGCAGACATGGACGATTACGGCCACGGCAGACATAAACACAACTAGTGAAGATTATGTACTTATGTTCACTATTATTATTGCTTCTGTTATTGTGGATGGACCGTGTTTTTGTGCGCACCAGTATAGTTTGCAAATTATTAGTTATTAGTCCGTACCCTTGAATCGTACATCTCCAGTTCGATTCGAGCTCATGCCTTAGCTTGCGGCAGTAATTCATTCTGATTCAACCACAATTTTATGATGGTCACTGTCCGTCTGATGGATCCTAGATAAGTTCAGATCCGGTGAAAAGATTGCCAGCACAAGGTCCGAGTCCTACCGTGGGTTCTAAATTCATTCAAGGTGCAAATTGCTCCGCTCCATGAATGCGGGGAGCTTCTGGAGGAATCATAAAAATGGCCTAGGTGATTTTAGACTCTTATATGCGTTACAACGGGGTTTCGTGGCGGTTTAGACGCGTCATGACACGTCCACGCTCCACGCAATATTGGATATAAATAATTGCGAGCTCAGGCGAGGCGAGCTTGCGAGCCAGCCTGAGTGGAAGGCAAGTTAGATAAGATTAGATACCGCGTGTGAATTCTGTTTGACAGCGGCACAGCTGCCTCATCACTTTGCTTCCGTCTCCGACTACAGCAAAAATCTAACAGAATCTAACGCGTTTTCTACGCTCCCTCAAGCATCTTTCTTTGCTTTTCTTTGTGCCTATAGCCTCAACTTCGTCTCAGCTTTGCTCCGATTCGTCTTCTGAACCATCTCTGCTTTCCAAAAAACGACTTTTCGCCAAGAACTCTACGATGTCGACAGCTTCCGTCGCCGGCTTATCTTGACCCTTGACGCGACCTTTGACTTCCTGGATGGCTCAAGATCCCTGACGACGTTCCCGCACCTCCATGTGCTGCTGGGTGTATAATCACCTTGCAGTCCTCCTTCGCACCTCGGAATTGCCCTTTATCCTCGTCCTGGGACCCTGGTACCCCTAGATCCTGCTCGGCTTCCTCGCAATGCCATGTACAACACATGCTTTGTGTCTCTTCCACCTCCCTCTTTCTTTCCTGAGCGGTATTCCGATCCGTTGGCCTCACTGTTTCTGTTTTCTTTTTTGTATGCTCTTCATGCGCATATTCGGCGACACCAGCACGTTACGTGCCGTGCTGTCGTGCCGGGGACCGTGCCTCCGCGAGGCCTTCCTGTGTCGTCCCTGCAATTTAGGGCACAATGCCCCCTTCTTTGGCGCTCTGCGCACTCTGCCCGGCGCCTTTTGCAACCATCTTCGATGATTTTGCTCAATATACTCCTATTCATGTCATTCAACACCGCTTTTCTTGTGCGATGGCTCAGCCGGGCACTTGTCCTTTGTATGATGGAATTTTTCGCATCGCGCGCCCAACCTCCTTGTTGGCGCTCCGAGCAACCTTCCTGTGCAGTCTGTCGGTGTTTCTCCCACCCGGCGCAAACTGTCGACTGCTCCGCCTTTACTGCGCCTAGCAGCGCTGCCTTTCATGTATTCACCGTTGCTGTTACCCTTCAATTTTCTCCCCGATTTTACCTCTCTTTCCTTTCGCTTCACGCGCTGTTGCTTTTACCTTGCAATACCTGGATTTTTCATAAAGACACGCTTCGATGCCACTTCTCGCTACTTGGGCGTACGTGTGCTTTGAGGTGCTTGTTGTTGATTCACGCCCGACGGCGTCGTCTTCGCTTCATCCTCGTTAAAGTCGCTTCACACATGTTGGCGCAACTCGCCGATAGCATCTTTAATGCCTGCTGACGATCTGTACGCGACATCGTCGCTGAATACCTTATACACCCCATTTTGCCTGCCCCCGAAACTCTTCCCTGGCTGGCTCTGGAATGGAAACCCGTTCTAAATATACTCCTTCCACACTCTTGTTGTTATTCTGTCACGATATACTGTCCGGGCGAGCGATTTGATTTATCGAAATCAGGATCTGCTCTTCTTTTCTATCCCATCCCTGCCCACGATCAAATGCAGTTGAGGCTGCTGGATGAGTTTGGATGCCTCACTTTCTTTTCTTTTTTTCTCTGGTCGTTTCCTGGAGTTGCGTGGCTCGATGCCGCACGGCGGCGTCGCTGTCTGCGTGTTTCGTTCCTCGTCTTCTATTTCGACCTTATTTATATTCGAAATCCCTCTGTGGCTGGCTCTGGAATGGAGACCTGTTATTTATATACTCCCTCCAAATTCCTCTTGTTATTCTTTCACGACATTCTGTCCTGGCAAACAGTTTGATGGTGTATTGAATCCATTGACTCTTGCCTGCAACCAAATTTGTCTGTCCGAACTCGCTGAGCAGTTCCGTTTCCTTTCGCCGCTCTGTATACCATTTGCTCTCTTCGTGGCCATCTAATCTGCGGATGTCTTTTTTTATGCGGCATTTTTTGTTCCACCAAGACAGCTCCAATTGTTTCCACCTCATGCACCTCTTTTCACGCTCTCGGCGCCTGACCACCCTCACACCTCATACATCTTTTTCGCATGCGCCTCTTGCGCCTCATGCGCCTCTTTTTTCACATGCGTCTCATGCGCCTCATGCGCCTCATGCACCTTCTTTATACGCCCTCGGCGCCTTACCACTCACGCCTTATGCGCCTTTTTTCGCATGCGCCTCTTGCGCCTCATGCACCATTTTTATATGCCCTCGGCGCCTGACCCCCACGCCTCATGCACCTCTTTTCGCAGGCGCCTCTTGCGCCTCATGCATCTTTTTATACGCCCTCGGCGCCTTACCTTCGCGCCTCATGCACCTTCTTTATACGCCCTCGGTGCCTTACCACTCACGCCTCATGCGTTTTTTTTCGCATGCGCCTCTTGCGCCTCTTGCACCATTTTTATGCGCCCTCGACGCCTTATCCCCATGCCTTATGCGCCTCTTTTTGCATGCGCCATCTTTATACGCCCTCGGCACCTTACCACCCACGCCTCATGCGACCCTTTTTGCATGCGCCTCATGCGCCTCATGCACCTTTTTTATACGCCCTCGGCGCCTTACCCTCGCGCCTCATGCACCTGTTTTTCGCATGCGCCCCATGCGCCTCATGCACATTCTTTATACGCCCTCGGCACCTTACCACTCACGCCTCATGTGCCTTTTTTCGCGCCTCATGCGCCTCTTGCACCTTCTTTATATGCCCTCGGCGCCTTACCACTCACACCTCATGCGCCTGTTTTCACATGCGCCTCTTGCGCCTCATGCACCATTTTTATACGCCCTTGACGCCTTACCCCCACGCCTCATGCGCCTCTTTTTGCATACACCTTCTTTATACGCCCTCGGCGCCTTACCACCCGCGCCTCATGCAACTCCTTTCTGCATGCGCCTCATGCACCTCATGCACCTTTTTTATACGCCCTCGACGCCTTACCCCATGCCTCATGCGCCTCTTTTTCGCATACGCTTTATGCGCCTCATGCACCTTCTTTATATGCCCTCAGTGCCTTACCACTCACACCTCATGCACCTCTTGCGCCTCATGCACCATTTTTATACGCCCTCGACGCCTTACCCCCACGCCTCATGCGCCTCATGCGTCTCATGCACCTTTTTTTTTTTTTTTTTTTTATACACCCTCGGCGCATTACCCCCATGCCTCATGCACCTCATGCACCTCATGCGCCTTCTCTATACGCCCTCGGTGCCTTACCACCCGCGCCTCATGCGCCTCTTTTCACATCCGCCTCAGGCGCCCTTTTTATACGCCTTCGGGGCCTTACCACCCGCGCCTCGTGCGCCTCTTTTCGCATGTGCTTCATGCACCTCTTTTATATGCCCTCTCCACCTTACCACCCGCGCCTCATGCACCTCTTTTCACATCCGCCTCATGCACCTTTTTTATACGCCTTCGGGGCATTACCACCCGCGCCTCATGCGCCTCTTTTCACATCCGCCTCATGCACCCCTCTTATACGCCCTCAGCGCCTTACCACCCACGCCTCAGGCGCCTCTTTTCACATCCGCCTCACGCGCCTTTTTCATACGCCTCCGGGACCTTACCACCTGCGCCTCATGCGCCTCTTTTCACATCTGCCTCACGCGCCTTTTTTATACGCCCTCGGCGCCTTTACATACACCCATGTGCCTCTTTTCTCATCCGCCTCATGTGCCTTTTTATACACCCTCGGCGTCTTACCACTCACGCCTTATGCGCCTCTTCTCATGCATCTTTTTTATATACGCTCTCGGCGTCTTACCTGGCACGCAGGCGTGCACCTTTGACATCAAACCTTCCACCGTACCTGTCCGCTGGTTTCTGCCCGCGCACAAGCCTTTCTTGGTCGTACATTTCGACGGCTCCTTCTATTCTCGGCCACTGGTCGTTCACGCCACGCGCGCGTACCGCTCGCGCCGCACACGCCTGCATGTTTATTTTATTTTATTTTATTGCCAATGCTTCGGCCGCGGTCTCTTTCACACTTCACGCAGCGGAACTGGCGCGCACACGCCTTAGGCGCCTTCCTATACGCCCTGGTGCCTTGAACTGGCGCGCACACGCCTTAGGTGCCTTCCTATACGCCCTGGCGCCTGCTTTACACGCTCTCGGCACCTTCCCTATACGCCCAGGCGCCTGTCATACACGTCGCTTACATGCCTTTTCTGGGGTCGTTCACGCCGCGACGCACACGACTTCATTTTCATTTTATTTTATTTTATTTGCCAATGTTTCGGCCGCGGTCTCTTTCGCATTTCACGCTGCACGCACGGCGCGCGCACATCTTAGGCGCCTTCCTATACGCTCTGGCGCCTTCTTTACACGCCTCCGGCGCCTTCCCTATATACCCTAGGCGCCTGTCATCCACGTTGCATACGTGCCTTTCTTTTCTGGGTCGTTCACGCTGCGCGCGCAAACTCTGCGCCGCTGACGCAGGTGTTCGACACACGTCGCGTACGTGCCCGTCCGGTTGGGGATGCTCACGCCGCGTGCGTGGGTGGCGTACGCTGTTGGAGTAGGCGTGGCGCACCTGCCCTCCCCTTTTACCATCATCAGCTCTCGGACCGACACTCACCCTTTTGTGAAGGTCGCCACTACTCCCCCTGGAACGCACTCGTGCGCCTTTTTTGACACCAAAGGCTTCCATTGTACCTGGCCGGTCCTACCGGCGCACCAGCCCTAATATTTGGTGGTGCATTTCAACGGCTCTTTTTATCTTACCCCTTGGCGCCACGTCCACCGGCAGAAAAGCCGGTGAGATCTGCAAGTCGGACGCCGCGCGCGTTCCGGCGTCCCCGCCTTTTCTTGGATGCACCTCTTCATTGCAGGATGTCCCATATTGCGCGCGTTGCGCCGCTCTTGTCACCCGCTGCGCGTGTTTTTTCAACAACCTAAACATCTTGGTTTCCCATCTCGCCGCCTTCTGTGTTCGTCCTGCGCGCTTTCCGTGCCGCGCGCCTCACATGCCGCCTCACATACCTCCTTTCCTGTGTCGCCCCGCCCTTGTCCCCTTACCGGCGCCGCCCTTACCAGCTTTCCTCCCTAGCCTGCCGCGTTCACTACCTCTTCCTTCCGCGCTCGTAATGCGCCCTCATTGCCTTCATCGCTCCTCTTCAGCGGTCTCTTTACCTTCCGCACTCAACCCCTTCTTTGTTATGGACACAGCTACCGCATCGGCGGACCCTTGGAGCTGCTTGATGCGGGGGTCACACCCGAGATCATCATGAAACTCGGCGGTTGGTCTCTCTGTTTTCTCACCTACTGGAGGTGCTTGGAGCATATCCTTCCCTTGCATATCACCCAGGCGTGGGACACGCGAATCCGGGAGTTTGTGCGCAAGCACAACCATCCTCTAGATGCAGATGCCCTGTCTTTTGACGCCTAGCTGACGCCTTTTGTCTTGTACCCTTCGTCTGTACCCTATTTTACAAGCCTTTTTTGATTTTTATCATTATTGATAATCCCTTTGCACTTTGCGTCTGCGCGGCGCGCAGCGTCTGGCCTTAATTATAGGCCCCAGTTATCTGTCTCCTGCGCTTACCTCGCCTGGGTGTCAAATATTCCGCCGTATTCAGCCTATACGTCGGCACACTTAGCTCCAGATTCACGCGCCGCCTCATACACGTCTTGCAGCAGTTATTGCCACTCTCAGCGATTCCATCGCGCGTCTCCGCACGCACTCTATCACCCTGTTTTCCCCCATCCCGGGCGTATGTGGACGTCCCTACATTTTCTCTCCTATTGGCAGCGCTTGTAGCGCATTTTTTCCCCTGCACATCACCCGGGCATGGGATGCGTGCATCCGGGAATTCGCGCATGTGCACAATCATTCCTTAGACATGAATGCGCTGTCGTTCGATGATTAGTTTGTGTGGCTGCATCTAATTTTCGTCTGCCTTCCTTGATGCCTTCTGCATTATTTACCAATTGGATTATCAATTTCCATCGCTCTTTGCATGTGTGGGGTCTCGGCCCGTTCTCCTCTCCTGACCTCGCGCGAGCTGCGCTCTTGGGTGCTTTGCTCCGGCTGGGTTGCTCGGGGTCCGTCTCCTCACACGGGCCCTCGGTAGTCTTCGCGTACGGGCTTCGCTGTCTCGGCATCCGATTTTCCCAGCCACTTTCCCGGCTTTTCCCGCCGCCTGGGAATTTGGCTTTCGGCCTCTTCGGCAAAGCCCCCCCCACACACACAACACAATATCCACCTTAAGCATTTTGAGGCCTTTACAACAAATATTCTATTAATATTTGCCTCTGCCTCGAAATATGGCAGATATATTTCCATCCTCCTGTTTCCCACCACGGGCCTCCTAATCGGCATCTAACTTGCTGGGGCTCCAGCCGAAACCGGAATGGATCAATTTCAAGAGCAGCGGTAGCTCAAGCTTACAATTATTCCAATCAACGTGAAGATATGGACTCCGCCTGTTAAACAGCTGAGATGTGGACTCGTCTTGGGGCTCAATGCGAATAACAACTCGGAATGGGACCGACTTTGATCTGGTAAAATATTTAGAGCGAGAGAGAGACTCACGCGACACTTTCTTGATGGCTTTTACTCAAAGTAGAGTTGCGGATCTCGTTTTATTCCGGCTGCCCTTCGCATGCCTCACACCGGATAGGTCTTCATTATTTGCGCATTAAATCATTTTTTGTCTCGGATACACTTACATATATACATGTTGCCTCTCCTTTCTTGTATTCCACTTAAGTAATCCACCGACTTTTCAACAGTCTGCTGACACTCGCTGTAAGCTGGGGCGATGGCGGTCTGTTGCATTTCAATAGGGGAAGTCAAAGATCTCACAAAAATGGATTCTGAAACGGATTCTGATGCCGATTCTGGCACCGATTCTGATTTGAGAATTGGTGCAGAATCAGAAACAACTTTGACCACCCCAATTCTGAACATTGATTCTAGTCCGCTTCTGAATCAATTCTGAATATATTCATTTGTTTTCTTCACTGATTTGTAAGAATAATGACATCATCCCACCGATTGGTTTCTGCCTTCCAGCACAACGCGCTGATGCCCCGACTTTCTGCCTGCCAGCATCATGCACGCGTTCACGGCGGCCTTGGCCTTCGCGCTCGGGACCTTTGTGCATGAAGAAGCAGCCTTGGCGTGCACCGGCTCTTTGGGAGCCTTGGTGGTACGGGCCATGTGTACGTCAAGACCAAGAAATTTCAATTAATTATCATGTAAAATAGTTTATAATTATATTATTTTACTTGGGCGGCGTGTTTGGGGACGATTCTGTTTCCGATTCTGACGAGTTCCTGCTCTTGAGCAGGAACACCGATTCAGACCGATTCAGATTTTTGATCGATTCTGACACTGATTCATGGTCTCAGAATCGGTGCCAGAATCAGCATCAGAATCGGAAACAGAATCGGTTTTTGGGAGATCTTTGACTTCCCCTAATAAAAGCTTAAGGCTCAGAGCCTACATCACAAAAGCCCTTAATCCGAATTGCAGCGCATGTCAGTATAGGTCTTATTACGTATCCGCCTATCTGAGTTCATTAAACTGTGCAAGTTTCATGTCTTCGTGGGTTCTTCTTCGTCTCGGACATGCTCCTCCCCGCATCAGTCTTCCTCGGCATACTTCCGCAGAAGTCCGTCGACACTCATCAAATGCCACAATGATAACTGCTCCATTATCACTTCCATTGTGAACAACCTTCAGCCCGACTTACCATTCTGATCCTCTAAATAAATCGCAACCAGCTGACGCAGAAATGATTCAACACCTCGAGAAGTTCAGCATCTACCTCTACATTTTGCAGAATGGTCTGAAAAGAAGTTAAGCCCTCAGGAGGATTGCGAGTTTCCCCTCGTTTCATCACACCTTTTCCGGACGGGCTTTTATTTTATTTCTTCCCCTGGGCAGTGCCGGGATGACCATTGATGCTCATGTGCCTAATACAGCCGATTGGCAAGTCACCGTGGCATCGTGGTTTCAAGGTCTAGGTTGTCGATAGATCTGAGGGAAACAGGGGGAGGATCATACAGTAAGTGCATTACACGCTCGCACGCTTCATGGGGCGTGACAAACAAGTGACAAACCTTTTTTGTGATGCTCGTTGTTAGCGCTTTATGCGGACTGGCGCTTAACTTCTACGTTAGGAAGTCCATTAGGCTGCAACATTCAAGCTACCTAGCTTGCATCTTAACTCCGATGCCTAATCACTGAGCTGGAAATGAGTGGAAATGACAAGGCCAACATCATAAAGGTACCTGCTGTACTGCAAGGTAATTAGAGCGAAGCCTCTGTAACATTGGTGTACGGAAGAGTCGGTCCATTTACACGGAGATTTAGATCGGTGGGAGAGTCACCTTTCCACCGCACCTTGTCCTCGGGGTTCGAGATAGGCGCTGACGGAAGCGCTGAGAGCGACTTCGCCATTTGGAGTTTGTGCGGCACGGATGTCTGACATATAGAAGATCGACTTCCTGGCCTTCAACTTGAAGCTTCTTCCCCTCACAATCATGTCCAAGCCGAGAACAGTGTGAGTATCCCGGACCTCCTGTGTCGATTTTTTTAATCAATTAATGCCTTTCGATAAGCATTCAGCTTCACAGTAAGCACTTGCCTACGTTGATGCTGCCAAACCATGCTTAGTCCTTTCTCACAGGTATCCGTGTCACGTCCTTGACTAATCCCCATGATGATCTTCCGGGTGATATGAAAATGTCTGCACAGCTCATTATTGATGAGAATATTTTCCTGCAAACCTTGCCGGTGGCATCAGAGCACAATGAAATGAGTTGGAAACTCGGTTTGGGGTGTACCATGTGAATCTGTACCAGGCCCTTTGGATTCACCAAGGCTCACTTCTTCTCAGACCACCCCATGCTGTTGTTTTCTCAGTGGCAGTCTTACGACACAGTGAAACAGAGGGAACATGGCTTGTCGGCTATGTTGAAGTTGGGCAAGACAAAATCCGTGGATCTGTGGAATTGAATAGCTTTAGTAGGTGCAGTCTCCTCACTCTGAGCATCGTCACTGAAGATCAAATGTAGCCTTCGAGGTCAAGCTCAATAAAGTGAATCCTGACGGCCCTTCTTTCAAATTCAATGCTGCATTCTCAGTTTCTGAGTTGGCATCCCCTGAGGTATCAGGTTTAACTCTCATTGGCATGCTAGATGAGAAGTGTAAGACTGCCCAGAAGTTAAGGGACCATTAGCTGAATTATCCACAGTCACCTCTGTTAAGGGTCATGAGATCAGTGAGGAGTTGCTGAAAATGTATGAAGACTCAGACTCCATGAAAACCCCATTTTCTATGGAGGTGCCACAGCTTGTCTTAATGCATGAGAGGGTTCTATTGTGCTACCAAAGCAATGACAACAGGGCCCCATGGCTCAATATACTCGGGAATATTCTTTTACAGTCTTACAAGGCATCTGGGAATGTGGATGACCTGAACCAGACAGTCTGTGCATACAAAGATGCAGTGCGGGATGACCCGGGGTCTGTCCTTTATCTTGCACATCTTAGAAGGTCCTTGCGACATCGCTTTGAGCAGCTTGGTAGCTTGATGGATATCAACCGATCTGTCATGATGCTTGAGACTGCTGTTGAGCACACTGCACAAGGAGATCTGCACAAGCCCTCACTGCTGGTTGCCCTTGGGAGTTCACTCAGCACGCGCTTTGAACGACTCGGTGGTCTTGATGATCTCAACCAGTCTGTATAGAGATACGAAGCTGCTGTTACTCTCACTCCAGATGGCCACCCAGCCCTACCCTTAAGGGTGAATAACTTTGGGACTTCACTTGGCAGGCACTTTCAACGACTTAGTGATCTCAATGATCTCACCCGGTCTGTCTTGATGCTTGAAGCTGCTGTTACTTTCACTCCAGATGGCCACCCAGGCAAGCCTTCACAGCTGAATAACCTTGGGAATTCACTCTTTTGCTGCTTTGAGCGACTTGGTCGTCTTGACGATCTCAACCAGTCTGTCTCGAGGTTGGAAGCTGCTGTTACTCTCACTCCAGATGGCCACCTGGACAAACCTTCAATGCTGGGTAACCTCAGGAGTTCACTCCTTAGCCGCTTCCAGCAACTTGGTGATCTTGATGATCTTAACCAGTCCATCTTGAGGCTTGAAGCTGCTGCTACTCTCACTCCTGATGAGCCTTCACTGCTGAATAACCTCGGGAGTTCGCTCTTTGGCCGCTTCCAGTGACTTGGTGATCTTGATGATCTCAACCAGTCTGTCTTGAGGCTTGAAGCTGCTGATACTCTCATTCCAGATGGCCACCCAGTCGAGCCTTTACTGCTGAGTAATCTTGGGAATTATTTTTTTTGCTGCTTTGAGCAACTCGGTGACCTCAGTGATCTCAACCAGGCTGTCTCAAAGCTTGAAGCTGCTGTAACTATCACTCCAGATGGCCACCCAGACATGCCCTCATGGCTGAATAACCTCGGGAATTCACTCTTTGGCTGCTTTGAGCGACTTGGTGATCTCAATGATCTCAACCAGGCTGTCTCAAAGCTTGAAGCTGCTGTTACTCTCGCTCCAGATGGCCACCCGGAAAAGCCTGTATGGCTGGCTAACCTCGGCAATCCACTGCAATGCCGCTTTCAGCGACTTGGTGGTCTTGATGATCTCAACCAGGCTGTCTCGAGGCTTGAAGCTGCTGTTACTCTGGGTCCAGATGGCCACCCAAAGAAGCCTACACAGCTGAGCAGCCTCGGGAATTCACTCCGGAGCCGCTTCGAGCGACTTGGCGATCTCAATGATCTCACCCAGTCTGTCTTGATGCTTGAAGCTGCTGTTGCTCTCACTCCAGATGGCCACCCAAACAAGCCTTCATTCCAGAATAACCTTGGGAAATCACTGAAGTGCCGCTTTGAGCAGCTCCATGATCCCCAAGATGCTCAGCAGCTGCTACTGCACTTGACTTCTGCTGCATGTTCAGTAACAGCCCCTGCCAACATAAGATTTATTACTGCCACACAGTGGGCACAACATGCCCACATTCATGAACCCTCATTGATACTCCGTGCATATGCTACTGCCATTGAACTTCTACCTGAATTGGCATGGCTGGGGCTGCCTATAACTGATCAGCATCATCACCTCTCACCGGCAGGCGAAGTTGTGAGAGATGCTGCCTCGGCTGCAATTGCAGCACATGACTACATGAAAGCTGTGGAGTGGCTTGACCAGGGCCGGTCAGTCATTTGGGGTCAGTTTCTGGATCTCCGCACACCCATAGATGAACTAAGGGAGAGCCATCCAGGCCTTGCAAACCAACTTGTCTCTCTCTCCACCTCATTGGAAACTGCTGGCACTCGGAGCAATTTTGTTGCTGATACTCTCAAGCCAGAAGAATCACCTGACTCCCTTGCAAAGCAATCTCATGCCTTTGTTCTCCAAAGGAATCAGGTCCTCCAACAGATCCGAGACCAGTCAGGGTTCGAGAGGTTCTTATTATCCAAGCCCTTTTCTGAGCTTTTGCCTGCTGCGAAAATAGGCCCTGTTGCCATCTTGAATATCAGTACATTTGGATATGATGCTCTGATTCTAAGGTCGGGTCGTGCAGATGAAGTCATGCATGTCCCACTGAGTGACTTCACACTTCCTGAGGCACAGGCCCTTGCCAAAGTCCTGGCATCAATTGTGGGAACCCCTGGATGCAGTGATAGGCTATTCGGATTTCAGGAAGGAGATATGGCTCCAGATGATCGCTTTCCCCATATTCTCTCTGTGCTCTGGCTTAAAATTGTTCACCCCATCCTTGATGCACTGAAAATGACGGTAAGCTAATTTAATCAACACATCCAAATCCCTTCCTAATGATCTGTATAGACTCCAGTAAACCAGGATTTGGAACATATCTGGTGGTGTCCAACAGGGCCACTAGCATTTCTTCCTATCCATGCAGCAGGAATTTATGGTGAAAACCATACCTCTGGCTCCAAATTATCCGACTTCTTTATTTCCTCTTATACACCATCGTTGACTGCCTTGATCCAAGGGTTTCGCCCACATTCTGGATCCCAGGCAGAACTTCAACTCCTTGCTGTCACCCAACCATCAGCTGAGGAACAGTCCTACCTCCCAGGAACTCAGGACGAAATTAAATCCATTCAGCAGCATGTTAAGGGAAAAAAGGTCCATCTTCTTTCGACTGTAGTAGTTAACCTTTTATTCCATCATCTTCAAGTCTCTACATACGCACTACCCAATCCCTCTCTTCTTACCGAGAGTGGACGCGTTGAGTCTAGACTGTGACAAAGATGGCAATATCTATGGGGGATGTTACTGTACTATTACAATCAATTTGACAGTCATGCATTACGCAGGTACTTGTCGATGGTGAACTTTGGTGGTGGGTCACACATCACACAGGCAGTAGTCGAGTCTACCAGGCGGTTCATCATGCAAAAATCCATTGTCCCCTCACAAAAAAGCCCAACTTCAGCCCAAATTTTTGTCCAATAAAAATTGGTTGTTGAATTGTTGAATCCGAAAATCGGGTCATGCATTGAGACAGCTGAAATGAAAAAATGCTTACAATTTGGTGAAACTCAGTCTAAACCGATCATCTTACCGCTTGGTGGTACACAATTAGAGTCAGAGTAAGCTCCGAGCTGCTAATTGAGTCTCAAAGATGTGATGGAATACAAGTGATTGACCATACTGCGACTGTATACAATACTCTAAACAATGTGGGGTCAGTACAGTGTTCAGCGAGTTAGTCGTGAGTAATTGTCTGATAGTGGCCATAACTCATATGTGAGGGTGGTATCATGCAGGATCACTAGAAACCATACCAAGGAGATTGTATGAATATCCATATTTATTAAAACACTGCTGCACAAAGATAATAGACCTCTAGTGGGGATTTTGGGCCAATATAGTCTTGTCATGACTAAAGATAATAGTCATGACTCCAAGTTGTATGAGAAATAGTAATTCTCAGGCACAGTTGAACAGTCATGAATAATGAAAGAGTTGCAACTACAGAAATAGACCTCCGGTTGATCTCTGAGAGTGTGATCACATGCCAGATGGTGAACCAGTTGACTAGGTGAGTCAATCCGATGAAGTCCGAAAAGATCTGAAGATCAGATCAAACTTTCACATGAAAGATGTGGTTGTCATGAGTAGGTCGAAAGCACACAATATGGTGTCAAGGCAGTCTAGATTGCTCCAGATCTTGCCTTGACTAAAGATAGATGACTCTGAAGGCTCTCCGGAACTTTCAGAACTACTCTAGACAGTCGGGATTGATTCCTATAGGCTACAGACCGCTGAGCTGATCTCTGATCAAAAGCGGTCGATAGACGGATAAAAGGACCATATACCTCATTTCCATTACTCATTTTCCTTATCTGGCATGTACTAAAATAGATTGTAAACTAGTATAAAAGCACAGTAGAATAACACGATTCTGGACTATATTTTCCTCCCAGCTACTATGGCCGTGACTATTGTTGTCATTGGTTGTGGGTCACAGGGTCAGTGCACGTTGTGGGGCTGCCACACGTGCTGTGTCTGCCCCAGCATATACGACGACATGGACACAACACCCAGATTCACCACCAGTGCTCACCACACCCTACATTCCCCACATTTACACACTCCGGACACCGTTCTCATACCTCGCACTGTGGACGGCACACTTCCAATGACATCTGGTGGATGGGAGCGCCTTCGTCTATAAAAGGATCAACCGCTGGAGCACACAGCACTTCCAACATGCTCACGCCGACACAATGCACACATTTCACCTCTTTTCAGCCTCAGGACGTCATATCTGCATGGACTTCAGACGGATTAGGAAGGTAGCAGTTTGTCGGGCATCGCGTCCCAACAACTTTTGGGCCCAAAAAGGCAACTTCCTCTGATGAGCACCATAACTTGGTGGGATGATGAAACACGGCGCAAGCACACCGCCATGGGGCTAGAACGTTATGGAACGCCGAGGGAGCAGACTGTGGACATGTAGAGAAGGTCCAAAGGGGATACTGGCAGAGTATAAAAGGATGTGGGTCTCTAAGCAGTAGACAGTCCACTTTGGAGCAGTTTTTCCCCCACTAATTTTCTGGTGCAAACCAATTCACCCCAATATACTGTTGACCTACACACACACACCAGTAACCGTCCCCTTGACCTCGCAAACCACTGCTCACACAGAGCGGAACAAATAAAGGCATCTCACACCAAATCACGGATACCTTGGACAACGACCAGCACACTCATGTCCTTTGCGAGCCATACCCACATTGAACCATTAGGCCCTTGTCAAGCCATTGTGGTTATCCCACCTTCGGGAAAGCCAGTTGAATTAACTATCACCTGGTTCAAAGGGGAAAGGCGGTAGAGGAGAGACAAAGCAGAGACTTGGATATTGTCTCGGAGTAGTGCATGCAATGTGCACATCTGAACAAGGTATTTTTCACATTATCCCCCATTTTTGACCCAACAGATCCCCACGGGCAAACACTGCTCAACTATTTTCTCCCACCAAATCTATACGAATCCAACTTAAATGAAAAAGCCCCCAGAGGAAGAACAAGTCACTTTTGGAACCTTGTTTTCCAAAGCAATGCCACAGTCTCCCTCACAACATCTGGGTTTTACGCGGAGATTTGTTTAAGAACATTTTGAAGTTGTACTACTTTTAGCAGAAATATATAGAATCAGAACAAAGTTGTTTGATAACCAAAGTCCCAGCAAAGAAAGCTGAATAAGAAAGTCATAAGAAACAGTCAAGTCTGTACCTAAGTGGTCCTTTAAGAGTCACAACTAAGTGTCAAGATGGAGGATAGCTGTTGATATCATTCCTTTGAGTTTGGTTGCAGTCTAAGTACCAAAGAAGTAAAGTCTAAGATGGTCTCAAGTGACCAAAAGTTCAAAGTGTGGCTTAAATTGTCGGAGTTGTTCAAGTACACTTGCGACTGTGTTTCGTTTCCATCCAAACACCCCAAACACTGGTTGAACATTTCAAATTTTTCAGTGGAAAATTTAGTGAAAGACTTGAATTTTTTTTTCGAAAAATGTGAAAGATATTTTGCATTTTTCACCTTATTATTGTTTTCAAGTCAGAAAAAGGTAAAAATGTTTTACATTTTTGACCCCTTTTTTTGCAGAAAAAATAGGTGAAAAAAAATTCAAGTTTTTCACCAATTTTTTCATTGAAAACTTGAAATGTTCAACCAGTGAAAGATAGTGTTTCTCTTGTGAGAGACTTCAGTCAAGGTTCTCGAGTAATACTCGCAATTATTCCCAAGGGCACAATTAGATCTATAGTCATTTTCTGCAACTGTCTACAGTTCATCTTACTCAATTCTGATTGAGAGGACCCTGGTTATAGAAGCACTAATATAGTCAAGTAGTAGTAGTGTGTGTGTGTGTTGGGTGTAGTTCATTTTGTGTGCATCTTGCACATATCTTGAGATTGCACTTTTCATGACTATACTTGGGTGCACCGTTTCAGCATCACACCCCCTGTCAAATTGATTGCAATAATACAGTAGTAGCAGTCAACTGGCATCTTTGCTCCAATGATTATCTCACCTCCCAAAAGTATCAAACTGGGATAAAGCCATGGCTACACTTCAACTCCTGCATCACTTATAGCATTACTGAACAACGATATTGCATCTATGAGTCGGTCTCTCTCCAATAGCGGGTGGGGCCCTGATCTTGATGAACTCCTAGCAGAGCTGAATGACATGGAGCGCATGGAGGACAAGCATGATGATGAGGATGATATCTTTGATGAGGTTGCAAACATGCTGGACGCAGAGTGTGATGAGTTCCTTGAGCAGACAACAGAGATACGCTCGGCACTGGTTAAGGTGAGTCGAGTATTTCCTCGAATTATAACTGTTGATTTCCTGGCCCAGGTTCAGACCATCGCCAACAAGACAATCAACTCAAGCACCTTACTTCTTCCTGTGTGGAAGCAAGTTGTCAGTGATTGCAGCTTACCTGCGAAGAACCTACCTCGCAACGTCAAGACATGATGGAACTCAACCTACAACATTATTCATACCGCTCTGCAATATCGCCGTGCCTATTGCGAGTTTACCAGTGACGAATCAAATGGCCTTCAGAACTTCATTGAAACAGTGCACCCAAGTATAGTCGTGAAAAGTATAATCTCAAGATATGTGCAAGACGCACACAAAATGAACTACACCCAACACACACACACACTACTACTACTACTTGACTATATTGGTGCTTCTATAACTAGGGTCCTCTCAATCAGAATTGAGTAAGATGAACCGTAGACAGTTGCAATGAATGACTATAGATCTAACTGTGCCCTTTGGAATATTCACGAGTATTACTCGAGAACCTTGACTAAAGTCTCTCACAAGAGAAACACTATCTTTGGGGTGTTTGGATGGAATGAAACACAGTTGCGAGTGTACTTGAACAACTCCGACAACTTAAGCCACACTTGGACTGAACTTTAGGTCACTTGAGACCATCTTAGACTTTACCTCTTTGGTACTTAGACTGCAACCAAACTCAAAGGAACAATATCAACAGCTATCCTCTGTCTTGACACTTAGTTGTGACTCTTAAAGGACCACTTAGGTACAGACTTGACTGTTTCTTATGACTTTCTTATTCAGCTTACTTTGCTGGGACTTTGGTTATCAAACAACTTTGTTCTGATTCTATATATTTCTGCTAAAAGTAGTACAACTTCGAAATGTTCTTAAACAAATCTCCATGTCAAACCCAGACATGGACTAACCCCGTGATCCACAACCAATGACAACAATAGTCATGGCTATAGTAGCTGGGAGGAAAATACAGTCCAGAATCACGTTATTCTACTGTGCTTTTATACTGTGCTTTTATACTAGTTTACAATCTATTTTAGTACATGCCAGATAAGGAAAATGAGTAATAGAAATGAGGTATATGGTCCTTTTATCCATCTATCAACCGTGTTTGATCGGAGATCAGTGGCCTGTAGCCTATAGGAATCAATCCCGACTGTCTAGAGTAGTTCCGAAAGTTCCGGAGAGCCTTCAGAGTCATCTATCTTTAGTCAAGGCAAGATCTGGAGCGATCTAGACTGCCTTGACACCATATTGCGTGCTTTCGACCTAATCATGACAACCACATCTTTCATGTGAAAGTTTGATCAGATCTTTGGATCTTCTCGGACTTCATCGGAAATCCTCGGATTGACTTGCCTGGTCAACTGGCTCATCGTCTAGCATGTGATCACACTCTCGGAGATCAACCGAAGGTCTATTTCTGTAGTCGCGACTCTGTCATTATTCACCACTGTTCATCTGTGCCTGAGAATTACTATTTCTCATACAACTTGGAGTCATGACTATTATCTTTAGTCATGACAAGACTATATTGGCCCAAAATCCCTGCTAGAGGTCTATGATTTTTGTGCAGCAGTGTTTTAATAAATATGGATATTCATACAACCTCCTTGCTATGGTTTCTAGTGATCCTGCATGATACCACCCTCACATATGAGTTATGGCCCCTATCAGATGATTACTCACGACTAACTCGCTGAACACTGTACTGACCCCACGTTGTTTAGAGTATCGTATACAGTCACAGTATGGTCAATCACTTGTATTCCATCACATCTTTGAGACTCAATCAGCAGCTCAGAGCTTACTCTGACTCTAATTGTGTACCACCAAGCGGTAAGATGATCGGTTTAGACTGAGTTTCGCCAAATTGTAAGTGTGTTTTCATTTCAGCCATCTCAACACTAGCCACCTCGACAAAGTCCATCTAGCCAGAGCTAGCCCAGAGCTTTGTCTCACCAACATATCTAGTCACACCTCATCACATTCAGAAGATAGGAGTACTATAGCCATGTCAAAGTTCGCCAAATGGGCTGTCAGTGTGGGTGCATCTTTGTTTATTTGTCTGTTTGTTTGTCCCAGATCAAGTGGCAGTGTGACGTGATTGGAATACTCTTTTGTCCTCAATCTGAGTGTGCAATGTGTGGGTCACTTCCCTCCGTAACAAGCTCTATTCCATTTTCGAGGCCTGCATCTGGTACTATAGTCTCTTCTAGTATCTACTGGCTGTAGTGGCACAATGCTATCAATATATCAATTCTGATAGCCGTCGGCCAGTCGCATATTGGTCAAGGAGTAGGTGTCGTTGTTAGATATGGGGAGATACCAAGGTGCAGGGAGAACTATGGCCCACATGTTCTCTGGGATTGAGCTTAATTGTGAAGGTGGTGATTGCAGCAGTGAGTTTAACATGTAGTGTCTTGTTGTTTAAACAGAAAACGTGACTTGTAGTAGCCAGAGAGATATCTAGCCCTGGTGGACGGAGAAAACTGGTGTCGAGGTCCTGCTACCCCTATAGCAAAGCTGCGTCGAGCTGAGCATTGCGGACCTCGAAGCAGCTCGCATTTACTCTGGCTAGCCGTTGTCTAGGTGACCTAGACGAGCTATTTCTGGACAGCTAGCCGGAGCTCGCCGGAGCTAGCCGGGCCTAGAATGGCCTAAAAATGGCTTCGGCTGTCCGGCACCTGAACGCAGTGTATGTTCAAACATCACACGTGGCCGCAGTATAGGTGACTGCGGTGAATGTGTTGCTCCAAAAATCCTCAGAGCTGTGGACTCACGCGACTAGGCTCTTTTCCTCCACTTGCCCGATCAGGGATTTGTTGCACAGCTCGGTATCGAGATCGGGGAGTTAAGGTTGGGTTAAGTGAGAATAATTTGATTGATATGGGAATGAATCTGAGCCTCGAGGCATATGAAGGCGGTGTGGCAGGAGCTTGCTGAGACTGCGCGTGGGTCACTTGACATTGGAGAATGAGTAGGGAGCGGGAGAGAGAGAGAAGGGGATAATCTCAATGGAGATAAAGCCAAAGAGATGCAAAGAATCGCCGAGCATTTGCTTAAAGAACGGTTAATAGTACGACACGCCTCTAATTAGAGGTATTTATTAATAAATGCCACACCTCTAAGCACAACCCTTTTTTGTAGTATATCGCCACCTACGCCTGTTTGGCCCGGCGTCTAAATTCAGTGCTCACCTTCTCGGCGCCAAGTTTGCCGATGCGCATCTTCTCGGTGCAGGCTGCAAATAAAATCGGACGTGCATTTGATAAACCTGTTCAACAACGCGCAGCATCTAAATTTGGCCCTGATTTAGACAAGAGCTGCAAGGATCTGGAATTAGAAGCTTTGCCGTAGGCTGTGCCTGTCAACCATAAGCGCCCACACACGCGACTCTCCTCCTCTCCCATTCTCGTCCCCCTCTCAGCCTCGTGAATTATAGTTCGCTTCTCCGGAATATTTATTTTCGAGGTTTCTTTGCACGAAATCTTAGACTGTATTTTCAGCACGGAATACAACCCGCTTTTCGTCCGGCGAGTCTTCGAAGGGAGGCAGAATTAAGGTGTCCATCAAATCAAGCCGTCGCATCTCAACAGCTGTGCACAAGTCTATGTGTAGGAACACATTCAGATCGTCGGCAGCAGTAAAGGTACTGTTTGCAAGCTGTCATGCATGTCGACTTAGGCGCCGACAGACGACTCTTCCTCTCCCCTCATTACCTCTTCTCTTGTATTCTCGTGCAATGGCCTTACAACAGGCTCTCATCCCCTACAACCCCGATGCAAAAAACGCTGTAGCAACGATCCCAGAGAGCTCGCGCCCCGACGGCAGCAGATGGGCGCTCTTTCTCAGCGCGCTCTCGTCGCCGTCGCCAGGACGCACCTTTGATCAAATGTACGCTTCTGTGGGCCGTGTCATTGAGAAGCAGGCCAACCGGGCTGCATACACGTTGGGCCTAGGCCCTCATGTCGTGGCGAAGAAGATTAAATTGCATTTCGGAAATGGGGAAGAACGGGTTCAACGTCTGAAGTCCATGCGTACCTTAGTCCCGCCAAAGCTCGAGAAGTGGTGCCAGAAGATCATGAAGTATACCCTGCCGTGCGTGCTGACTCTATTTAAAACACTTGCACGTCATTTAACTCCATTCAACAGCACTGAATCGGCCAATATGCAGTGTCAGGCGTTCAAAGACATTGTGGAACTCGCGACCCTCTTTCCTGGGCTCCGAGTTCTCTTTCTGCGCGCCAAATGTTTGTACAACTTGACCTCAATCGATGCGATCACCGCACATTGGAATCGTGTCTCTGGGTCTCCGGATGAAGATTGGACATTCTGGCAAACTTTGGCTGCAACTTGCTTGACAGACACTACAGTTTCAGCCATCTTGGAAGGGACTTTAATTGCAGACTGGTCCCACTGTCAGGACACAGGCCTCAGTGTAATCGAACATTTATTAATTGAACACAATTCAGCGTGAGTATTGAACACTTCAGGGGCCTCGATGATTCTGAATTAAATTCCAGCGGAGCTTCGAACCATTCAAATGCTCTTTGTCTACGATATCTCGGCGGCATTCTGGACCTCCCAGGATTTTGGCTGGATAACGGAAAGATTCACTCTTATGTTGCCAACAAGTTGTGCTTTGACCTGAATCAGCTCCTCAAGGACATCGGGGTTGACATCCTCGCACTGGGCCTGATTGTTGAACCTGAACCACTGTTTGACTACAATAGTGTGGATTTCCTGGCCGTCATAATCCTTACTGGAATTTCAGGCTGGTTTTCCAAACTCGAAAAAGAGAATTGGGAATTACAGCCCTGGTATGGTAATTTCAAGGCATTTCTTCATTTGTTGCGAATGTAGATCTCATTTAATTACTGGCTCACGCATTAAAATTCAAACTTTCCTAGGCCGCGAGCTGCAGAGCTCTTACCCCATTCCTCCGATTACGCCAATAACACCTTCGATGATATCCTCCCAACCATCCGCAAGGATGCAGAGATAAATGTTCCTGTAGATGGGTAAGCGATTTTAAACAATGAAACAACAAGAATGAATCTCAAACGCGGGCAGGGAGGACAGGCTACCCGCGAATCAAGACAAAATTGACAATGGTTCTATGGCGGAGTTGGAATGCAAAACCAAATCAACACCCAGTCTTCGCCCGGAGGCTTCCAATCCAGACCATGAGCGGAGTGGAGAATTTCCCCTACCTGAGGACCAAGAATCTCGGAGCCAGCGCTCCGATATGGACCCGGTAGATGTGTCAAGTCTGGACGATGCAGGTACTTCGAATGAGAGTCCTGACTTCGTGGTGAAATTATTCAATGTGAAAAATAGACATTCCGCTAACAATGCATAGGATGGTACTGCCGAATTTGGGTCTACACCAGGAATGGTTGAAAGTTCCACCCAATATGGAGATTCTGTAAGTGCAGAAGTATTAATCTTCCTCTGACTAATCAATTGTAGGACCCCAACGATGTGGAGTTACGCAGAATTGCCAGCATAGGTCTAGCAGATTCAATTCCATCCCCTTCTCTAGAAGCCCGGCGAAAACGGGCAGAGGAGCATAAACTGATACTGAGCCAAAGGCAGAGAGATCTAGGGGATGATCATCCAGACACCTTGCAGGCCATGGAAGATCTTGCATACACACAGTTTGAACTTGGGGAGTTTGAATCAGCAAGAGACCTGAGGGTTGTGGTCCTCGAAAAGCGCAGACTAATTCTGGGCGAGAACCATTCAGATACCCTGCGTACCATGGGCCGTTTGGGATGGACATGCTATCAACTAGGTCAATACTCAAAGGCAGAATCGCTAGGAGCTGCACTACTTGAGAAACAGAACAAACTTCTTGGAGAAGATCACCCCGACACTCTACAGACCATGAAGGATTTAGCTGAGACATACCGCCGACTAGGCCAGTTGAAGAATGCAGAGAATCTCCATGTTCAAGCACTGGAGAAACAAAGGGGCCTCTTAGGAGACAGCCATCCAGACACTCTGCGCATTATGGGTGGTTTGGCTGCCACTTACCACCAACTAGGTCGGTTCATGGAGGCAGAGATCCTCAATGTTCAAGTGCTGGAGAAATACAGGGAATTTCTGGGTGAAGACCATCAAGACACTCTGCGAACAATGGGGAATTTGGGGTTGACATACAGTCAACTAGGCAAGTACGAAAAGGCGAAAGAATTGGAACTCGAAGTGCTGGAGAAGCAAAGAAAATTGCAGGGTGAAGATCACCCTGACACCTTGCGGACCATGGGTAATTTGGCCGCAACCTACCTCGACTTAGGCCAGCTCAGCGCTGCAGAAGAACTTGGGGTTACAGTCCTGGACAAGCAGAAGAAGGTTCTAGGTGAAGACCATCCCGACACCCTATATACCATGGGTTCTCTTGCAGTGTTGCATGATAACCAAGGACAGTTTGAACGTGCAGAAAAGCTCCATGTTGTTGTCCGTGAAAAGCAGAGAAGAATTTGGGGAAACAGTCACAACATATGGGGAATGCGCACTCTCAGGAAGACCTATCACAGCCTGGGTAGAGTGTGTGAAGTGGAGGGACTCGAAAGTGTTCTTGGAGATCAAGAAATTTAAATGATGTCTTACAGTAAGAAATTTGTTCTAGGAGCTATACATGCATGCTGTGTTGTGATTTCACACACAAGACCGGGACAATTGACAATAATTCTGAAGGGGTAAATTATGTAGTCAACTGGTGGGTCCAAGTAGTTCATCTTGCCATTATACCAGGAGAAGTACGAAAGTGGATATATTACTCCTAGTACATTTCAAAAAAAAAAAAACCTCCATTGCACATCCCCAACTGCGACATCAAGGACCCCAAATAAAAATTTGTTCTTTTCAGATTCTAAAGCTTATTGCAATTTGCAAAAATAATGGCACTTTGGAAGAAAGAAAAAAACTTTCAAGAGGGCTGCAAGAGGCCCAGCAAGGCAGGTTCGAACCCCGCCACACACAATCAATTTCCATTGATGCGCCATCAAACGAGCCATCATATGGAGATTTCTTTTTTTCCGTGGTTTCTCAAGACTTATGGAGGCTCAAGTTGAGTATATAAATTATTTCATGCACTACCACATGTCCTGGAAAGCAATTAACAATTCGTATCCAGTTGTGAGTCTGTAAATAGACAATTGAAGTATTTGCTTGATTTGGTGTCTTTCACTTCAGATTAACGTCAAATTAATCCGTATAGAGGCCCGAAATTCGTGAAACAAAATTTCTATGCGGTATGAATCCTAAAACCGTGTTTGTAACTGCTGGGAATCTCTATATCATGCAATATTCATCTTACGTCTTTTTTAATAGCATGGCATCTAGGACCGCCGTAGATTTCCCAAAATATGCGAAAGCGCCTGCATCAACATCACAGATGTATGATATGACTCTCAGAATGTGCTTCCCTTGTTGTCAGATTGTCAGAATGGTATTTATATGAACTGTATAAAAAAAACTGATGTGCAGTACCCTGTATGCCTGGAAGTGAAGAAACCAGCTCTCACAATCCACAAGGTCACTCTTGTATATTTCATGCTTTCAAAGGCGGTTAGAGGCCATGAAATAGAAGAAATCTTCACGCAATGGCTGATTTGATGGCACATCAATGGAAATTGATTGCGCGTGGCGGGGTTCGAACCTGCCTTGCTCGGCGCCCCAGCCCTCTTGAAAGTTTTTTTTTTTCCAAAGTGCCATTATTTTTGCAAATTGCAATAAACCTCGGCCCCATCACCATGCCCCCACCAAATTTGGGACATATCTGATAAACCCTTCCAAAAGTAGCAATACTCCGCAGCTTGGCCACAATTCGGTTGTTCCGCAGATTCCCGCCAAAATCCTGCACAAACCGCAGTGCCCCCACACTGGAAAACAACAACCTATCCATCGGTCCCCCAAAACCGGGTAACGTTCCATCGACAGCCCACCTATGTGGGTCCATGCTCCCAAAATCCTGGCTCAAGCGCACCAGTATTGGCCCCTCCATAATCAAATATGTCATCCAGTCTGAAAATCCCTCTGGTTCACCTTCATTGGTCTGTGAAAGTTTGGGAATTGGGAGAGCCAGCGTGACGCACAGCGGCAGGCTCACGGCACAAATCAGAGATTGAAAATATATTTCAGACCTTCAGTCGTTTAATCTGCTGACTTTGGGGGCATTTTTCTCCAAGAATGCGTGGCACATTAAATGTTTTGGCTACCACGTGGGTTGGCACTTTGATGGCGACAGTGCCTAATTCGTACGCCGCTCTCGATCATGCAATGCCGCCGTTGCCGCCGTGCACGCCCAATCGTCGCTGTGCTTCGATCACCGCCGGTTCTCCCAATTCCCAAATGCTCTCATTGGTCTATAGCACAATGGAAAATTTTCCTAGGGTCAAACCATTTGCGTAGAATTATAGCCCTCGTGATTCTCAACATACTGACCCCTGACATCACTTATTTTGACCACGCGAAGCACTCACCGCACGCTGAACAAGTGAAAATCACTTGTTTGGGCTGTTGGAGTTGAATGCACCGGATCATTCCGGGGACGTCAGGCAGTTCCGCACACCAGGAACTGCTTTCTCGGCCGGCTTTCTCGGTCGCCAGGCTGAACACACACCTCCCCCGTTTCCACCTCGTTCCCTCCGGCGACTGTTCTTTGTGCTCCAGGCCGGAGACAGTCACGCACTTCCTCCTCGCTCGCCCCGCCTACCACCGCGCCCGCCTTGCCCTCATCACTTGCCTCGGAACAGTGCATCTGACGCTCAGACTGCTGCTCTCCAGGAAGGCCGAACACAAGCCCGTGCTGTACTTTGTCCGCGCCGCTGGCTGCTTCCCAAATATGCGCTAAAGCGTCCCCCGTACACCCCACTTACTTTTACTCTTACTTTACTTTTACCCTTTCACCTCTTCTCCACCTCCCTCTCTCTCATATAATACTATTGATCAATTACTTTACTCTACTGGGGCACGATTTCTTTTTTCGCCTGCCTTTATGCCTCTATTCATCTTGTAAAAGGACGGAAATTACTATCGCAAAGCGCTGCTTGACGGCGGCCTCTCCGCCCCACTGTGCTGGTACAAAGTTCTAGTAGCAGAATGCAACCCGAGAGGACGACGCGAGTGAGCGAAGTCTCGCTCGCAGATCCCACCACATGTTCATGTTCTTCCTCAGTGGTTCCGGAGACATCGTACGACATTCAGAAGCAGGTCTTGTTCGTCGTTTTCAACAAAGACCCAATTGGGGGAGAAGATGCGGAGGGCGGCGCATCTCTTTCACCACGCACGTGTCGATGGCGCGGAGCACGGAGCTCGTCAGATGGCAGGAAGGCGGTGGGCTTCCTCGTCTCGTAGAGATGACGCGGAGTGGGGGTGTCGTGCACGGTTCGCCTCTGTGGACTTTCCTTGTGCTGCTGGAGGGTCGTATTGTGATACCGCCAGAGCCCTCGTTGTGCTGCTCATTAGGACCGGCTGGAGAGATAACATCATCGGCCTGGTCTTTGCGCCTGTTCATACCCAACTAATGACAAGGGGTGGGATCTTGGCTGGCGCTGCTCGGCCACTCCTCCCATAACCTCCTGCTCCTCCTCTCCTCTCCCCCTTCCTTTCTTCTGCCCTCTGGCTCATCTCTGGCTCCAGCTTCTTTTTTTCTTTTCCTTTCGCGTGACTCTATCCTTCCTCCCTCCTTTCTCCAAATCCGTTCACTAACCAAACCCCTCCCCCTACAGAGGCGTCAACTATGTGCGCAGCTCGCTCAACTGGCCCACAATGTTCCTCAACGAGGTCACCCTGACGTACGGCTGGTGGCCATGGCGTCGCGGGCGATTCGACGATGGGTTCCATATGTATGTGTTGGAGTGGGATGAGCGGTTCATGTGAGTTTCTGTGTCTATCCATCCCATCTTCCCTTCCCTTCCCTTCCCTTCCCTTCCTCCTCCTGCCTCCTTGAGGCTCTTCCACCCCTTCCCTTCCCTTCCCTTCCCTTCCCTCCCTCCTCCTGCCTCCTTGAGGCTCTTCCACCCCTTCCCTTCCCTTCCCTTCCTCCTCCTGCCTCCTTGAGGCTCTTCCACCCCTTCCCTTCCCTTCCCTTCCCTCCTCCTCCTGCCTCCTTGAGGCTCTTCCACCCCTTCCCTTCCCTTCCCTTCCCTTCCCTTCCCTTCCCTTCCCTTCCCTTCCCTTCCCTCCCTCCTCCTGCCTCCTTGAGGCTCTTCCACCCCTTCCCTTCCCTTCCCTTCCCTTCCGTCCCTCCTCCTCCTGCCTCCTGCCTCCTTGAGGCTCTTCCACCTACCCTCCTCCCTCACTTCCCGTAATGATTCACTCTTACTTACAATCCCCACACAGCCGGGCGTACATCGACTACGCAATTGTAGGAAAGAGAGTGGGAGAGGATAACCGTGTTTTTTTGGCGACGAGACAGTTTGCACAGTATTAAGCTCGTCTAAATTACTCAGTGTCATTTAATCACGCACCTGGCTCCGAATCCGGCTCATTCCTGTCTATGCTGGTGGTAATTTATTCAACCACATTCCTATGGGGTCGCTTGTCTGTCTGACCCCATCCTAAATAAATCGAGGATTCAGCGGAGTTACTGATAATAGGTAGATGCTTTACGAGATCATCTGGCTTTCTGCTACAGATAAAAGAAATTACCGGCTAAAAAACGAGACATAATGGAGTCAGGTGCTAAATTCGATGTTTCCAAGATCTTAAATGCCTCCACACACTCAATGCGGGGGCCTTCTGGATAACCGAAAGAAAAGTATATAAAATCTACAGTACAACAAAACTCAACCAGATATTTCAGCAGTCCCCGGTATCTCCTTCACCGACTCGACTCCTCCAATTCATCAACCTGTACCTCAAAATGTGTTTTCAGGTTATTCCAATATTCCCTTACCTGCATTTCTCCACGGTCCACCTGTTCCCCTTCTGATTCCACTTTAAGTGCCTGGCCCATCTCCTCCAAAATTCCGGAACCCCGATGGAAGGCATGAGTCTTTTCCTGTCGTGAGCTATCCAAGTCTGGCTGGTTCTCAATTTGTGTGGGATCATCAGGATTCATTTCTCTGGCTTTTTTGGCTGCTTGGATCAGGGCATCGCTGAGCCGCAAGGAGAAAGTGGCTCTGAATTCAGGAGAAATGGGAATATAGCCCTCATCTTTGTATGGGCAGTGCGACCTGAAAGCGGTTGATATTGTGCATCTGATTAGCTGATAAAAATCTAGCAAGGTTTGTTTCCCAGAGGGATCAAAACCCTCCCAGACAATTGACAGTGCAATCAGAGTCCATGCTAAAGTTTTCTGGGTGTCCTCCGTGAATCGATATGTTCCAGTGTATTTCACACCCCAAATATGCTCAAGAACAGAGAAGTATGGTGCATGTAGCTCTTCTTGAGAGAAAAAATCCATTGCAGAGTATATGGTGATCCAATTGGAAAGGTTACAGCGGATGTATGGTGTCCATTGTATCAGGCTGGACAACAATTCACCAAGTTGAATATATCCCGCCACTGAGTATATTGATTCACTGCGTTTCGGCCCCTCATAGTCACAGGGTATGACTACATGGGTAGACCACCCTGGTAGACACAGGTGTGTGACTACCTGTCACTACCCGTGTCGATGCTGGGTAGACCATGGTGGTCTACATTGGTCGAGCTTGGTCTACGTTCGTGTAGCCACGTGTACCCAGGGTAGACCAATGTAGAATAGTTGGAGAACAAGGTAGACACAGCTCGCAGATGAGTGTTGAGCATTGCCACTGCAAAATGAGTTGAAACTGAGGTTTCCGCGATCAAAGGGTGGTTGTGTTGTGACATATTTACTTGCTTGCTTGTGGGAACCGTCGGTCTGGGCCGGCGAATTTGGGAAGTAATATGGGTCTTGGGAAGGTGTTAGGAGTGAAATTTAAGTGAAAAACTCAAATGACTTGAGCATGAAGGCGAAAGCGAGGTATGTCTACATGTGGCTACATCATGTAGACCAACGTCGGCCCGAGTAGCCCAATGTAGCCGAAGCGTGACAAACCTGTGACTACGGCGGCTCGGATCACGTAGCCCAACGTAGTCACAGAATGGGTGTACCTCGCGTACAACACCCTGGTCTACGGGGTTCGACCAAGGTACAATCACGTAGCCCAACATAGTCTCACCTGTGACTACGAGCGGCCGCAACGCAGTGATTCCCGTGAATTTTTCATGATGATGGCACCCATCTGAGACCATACAGTATGTTCTTGCATGATGAGTTGGAAATCATTGTCTTCAAACCAACTTTTTGCCTGGCAGAGAAGCTTGGCTGCTGGAATTGAACAAGGGCCTTCTGTGGAAAGTGCTTTGAGGATGACCTGGAACACTTTCTCAGATGGGACTGGGAACTTTCTAGCATCATTCAGAGCTTCCAGCAAGTAACGAACACGCTCCTCCGTGCCTGCATCCCAGCCATTCTCTGCATTGTCATTGGATTGGTGAACATCTTCGAGTGCTGCATAGACCCATAACACATCCTTAAGCAAGGCAGGGCCAGAAAGATCCCCAAATGCCAGTGCCAACACGACCACATCAACCCATCCATCAACTCGAGCAATTGTGGCACACAAGCCATAAACTTGTTCTCTGATTTGCATTTTTCTCCAGTAACCCAGCATATGGCCTGACATTTTTGTCATTTGATTGGTTAATGTGATAATTTCCTTGGCTTGTGTCATATTAATTGGATATATATGCAGATATTTGCTGAGGTTTTTGAAGAGTTCCTCAACCAGGAAGTCAATGGCGAAACTGTTGAGCCATTAGAGAATAGAAAATTCAAGAGGGGATGGGTAGAATCTTTTATTTTTGAAGACAAGTATCTGGGTGGGCTTTGAAACCAAGCTTGATGTTCAGTAAAAGCAGGCAATCAGCACAGCTCTGCTTCGTAAAGCCTGTCTGCGATGCTGAGGCATAATCAAGCATGCTTTTTAAGTGTGAAGTGAGGCAGTCGGATATCCATGTTGTGTATGGGAGTACATGGAGTACCCAATGCATGTCAGACTGAGTGCGGACAGTTTCCAAGCATCGAGGGTCTCCTTTCAATGCATTGAATACACTGTGTAACTGGGCCAGCTGTGAGGATTCTGTTGCATCTGCCATTGTAGGGACAAGGTATTGATGGTCATAGATCAATCTGTTCTTCCTAGAGCTAATGCGCATTGTTCCAGAAGCCTGCCCACAGGTAATGGCATGCTGCATTGAACCATTTCAGATTTGGAAAATCTTCAAGCCGCCAACTTCCACTTCAGTGAAACAGGCCCAGAAGTTTTCCAGCAATCGATCTAGTACCACATCAAGATCTGAATGAAGTGGCCACTGAAGGTCTGCAGCCATATCTGCAGCCACAGATATGACATCAGGGTTGGTAGATGTCTCTAAGAGCCACAGAACAGCAGGTACGGCCGGTGACACCTCTGGGAAAGACTCAGGAGCGAATGGGTTTGGTGCAGGTTGGTCAGGATCTTCATCATCAGAGTTATTGCTGAGGGTATTCTGGCTGACACTGAGAGTACTCTGGTGGAAGCATGGCAATAGAAGAACTACTTCCTGGTGCTGTAGAAGTTCCCGGATAGCCATCCAAGCACCCAATAGACCATTCTGAATTTGACGGAGAAGGGCAGTTAGTAGCTCCAATAATTTCAGCACTAGTGGGCGCAAAACACTGGTCTGGAAAGGTGAATCTTGATAAACTGCTGCAGAGACCAGCAGAGAAATATATGCCAGGGCACCCAGAAATGTCAATGTGATTACGATTGAGGAAATTGGGCGACTGATTATTGACAAGTATACCGAGAGGGCAGTAGAAAAGAGGAGCAGTGCAAGCTGGAGGAGTAGTGGAAACATCTCCATGACAAGAGTGAATTTCCACCTTTGCAAGCCATCATATTTCCGCTGATGTTCTAGACCACGTTCTGCAAGGGTTCCTCTGCTGCCTGCTGCATCATAGTGCATCAACCACTGCTTGCCTAGGACTGCCAGAAATGCAGCTAGCAAAGTAGAGAACAGGCTGGCATAGAGGAGGCTTTGGACAATGATAACAGTAGTTGGGGCACCACTGTTTGGCTCAGCCAAGTCCATGCCTGGGAAAAGTGACTGGTTGGCATTATGAATGAGGACACGAAGCAGCTGCTGAGTGGCTTCATTGGGGTCTTGTTGGAGTTCCGGTTGTATCTGGATAATAAATGCTGAGCTAATGGCGGAGAAGAGACCGGCCTTAATATTAAAATTACCCAACTGAATTTTAAAACAGATAGATTACGCACAAAAATGAGGGATGTATCGAGATCAGTGCTGCATTTCTTGTGGAACTCACGGTCATACTCCTCTGATAATGTCTTGTATGCATTCCAGAATGTGGTCTCCTTGTCCGTTGTTGGTGGGGCTTTTGGCTTCAATGCGTCGAGAACCCTTGGGACTTGTCAATTAGATTCCTGGCAGAGTGGTAGATAACTCACTTTTCCGTTTGGGCCTTGTTCTCCTTTGTCAGGTTAGTGAAGCATTCTTTGAGTGTCTCGACAAGTCTATAGCCCAAGTTCAGTGGACTAGGCAGAGGGGCTGACTAGTAGTGCTTACAGGCTCGGTTCACCATGCATCGGATGTGCGGGCAATTCAGTCGGGGGAGCCTCAGTTGTCGGAGCCTGGGCAGGGGAGGATGTGTCGTCCATGAGTCGATGGTGGACGCGTGGAAGAAGCACTGCAGTCTGCCTGTCACCCCAAGTTGCTGCTTCATGTTATATAAGCAGCGTGAATGCCCGCATTGAATTTGACTAAATTCGGGAACCCGTTGACTCTGTAAATGCTGCTCGACATCTTGCCTGATTTTTTAGCTTCCTCCAAACTTGAATGCTGCCGAGCTGCCGTTAGCGGTTGCCGCCTCACACGTCCCGGCGCATCAGTCAGCTCAACTGCTCTGGTTTGTTGCTCCGACCTTCAAGCTTCAAGTTCCAAGCTTGGAGTCTGCGCTCTTTTTACCCTATTTCCCTCAGTGGCCCCCTGCATTTCTACAGTTGTCCCAGCCTGCGGTGCTCCGAGTTTTCAAACGGGTGCTTGTGATGATGAGTCCGGATCTCAAGCTCGTTAACGGGGTCGGCTCAGAACGCGGATGCTAATAGGTTGCTAATACGCGTGAGCTTTATTCTCGGCACAGCGGTGTTAACAAAGAGTCGATACGAGTTGAGTGGGAGTGGTACCCAGCGCTTTTAAGCAAGTCCCACTAATGATGGGAGTGCCGATCCTGCCTTCGGTATTCTGAGGTAAGGCTCCACCCTTTCGCTAAGTAGCGCGAGCCTCAGCCTCGGGGCCTTTTCGCTGGCGCAAGGCCGTTCCGGATGCGGAACACATTATTTTTTATTTTTATTTTCGATTTTTGCCGCTGAATCCGAGATTTTAACGACTGATTACGGCGCCGGCCGCGACGGCTGGGGTTTTCCACCCGACCCCGACCGCGCACTCGCCGCTATGACCCACTGCGGGGTGCTGGCACCATACCTTACCCTCACACTAACCTCTAACCACCCAAACCGGCTAGCCCGAACCGCTAACCACTACTAGTACTAACCACTAACCATGCCGATGGGGCGGAGTTTAAATCTGTTGATGCGCTGATCCCCGAGTCCCATGGGGGTAATCTGGTAATCCTGCCAAACCGGTTCGCCTCACCCGGCAGCATACGGCGTCCTCGCTCGTCGATGTCCCGCACCCAAGCTACGGCACGAGTAGCCGGCCCTCGAGCGCTAACTCGCTGCCGTCGAGGCATTCGGCGAAGTTGGGGGCATCCGGACTGTCTTCTTCCACCGGCGCACCTCCCACGTCTTTCGCCTCCGCGCCACATTGGGGCGCTCGCTTACGGCGCGGCTGGCCCAGGGGCCAGGAGTACGGCGGTTCTGGTATCGAGCGCAAGTGCGCCCGCATCCTCGCTCTCAACCCTGTTGGTCCTCCTTCCCCTACCTCCAATATCGCCGCTGGTGTCCCGCACTCCCCCACCGCTGCTACCGCGAACACTGGGGAACTCATCGAAAGTCCACCCACGTGAAGGACACCGGCAAGAGTAGGAAGAGCGCGCCTCGCGTACTGGATCCCGTACCTCGCTATCCTCGCCGGCGTCGGCGCCGAAGAATTTCTGCTCCCTTCCTTAATCCCTCGCCATCTGTCCTCCCCTCGCTTGACCCCTTATCCCTCTTAATTCATCTCGCCCCTCCCTCTGACCGCGTCCATAATTGAGTGAATATCTAATCTTTACTAATTCACTTTTACGTGCCCACCGCATCTTCTTCGGCCTCCGCGCCATCCTCCTCCAGCGCCCGTCCTCCCTCTGCGAAGTCCTGGACGAGGACTTCGCGGGTGCGACGACAGAGGGCGTGGTTGGTGATAACGGGTAGCTGGTGCGGGCGGTGGATATGGGGTGAGTTGCGGTTTCTTTCATCTCTCGATCTTCTTTTCTTTCGCCTCGACTGTTTTCTTCTGCGGGATTTTTCAGTGTCTTTTTCGCACGTTCTCCCGTGCTTGCCGAGCGTCCCGTCCGGCTCCTGCGCCGCGCAACGCCTCGCCGTCGAAGTCGCACAGCTCGCGGCACATGCTGCTCTGCACTACGGGCGCTGCGTGTTGTCGTCGTGTCCCTTTACTCCTTTGTCAAGCTCGCGGCGCATATATGGTACCGCGCAGCTCGCCGTTGCGGTACGCTGTCCACCGAGGGCGAGTGGGATCTGTCCGGTACTATACGTTGGCGGCATCTCGTGCAGCGTGGTGCGCGGATCTCGCGCTGCATTTTCGCAGGCGGGAGGTATGGGCGGCGTCCACCGAGGCGGGGTGCGTTTCCTCGCAACCACGAGTGTGTCATAGCGCCTTCTGCTCCTCACCGGGGTTAGCGTCCAGCGCGGCGTGCTGGCTGTCCGTACCGAAGTGCGCGCGCACCCCATCCCTTCTTCCTGGAGGCATTTTTTGTCCCTCCAGACTCTTCCTTTCTTACATCGCAGCGCGGTTTATAATCGTCTTGACTCGCCACTTTTTTTTTGTTTCTACTCTCCCTTCACTTTGGCATGACGATGATATTAACCATCTCCCAGCAAAAGCCAACTTAAAACTACGACCACGCCCAACGCCAGTTCGTCGCCGTGCCGTTCCTCTCTTCGTCGGCTTCTAGTATGTCTCATTCCTTTCTCCCCCATCTTTTTTATCTGGCAAAACATTGACTCCGCCCTTCCACTTCATCCCACTCCCCTCCTCTTCATAACAACGCCTCCCTCCATCTGCCCCTCTGCCTTTGCTCCATTTATTCTACTCTTTTTATTTTATACCACCGCGCCTCTATCACGCTCACCTCGGGTGTCATCTCGCTCCTCGACAGCGCCGTGTACAATATCTCTGGGTGCACGCACAACGTCACGCGCGGCGCGGTAGGGCGGATGGGAATTCGAGTCGGATAGGTGAGTCGTTCTCCCTCCCTCTTCCTTTTACACCGTCCCATACCCATACTAACCTTCCCTCCTCCCAAGCCCCCGACCTCACGCCCGCCTACCTCGCCGCGTTCTCCCTCCGTCGTCTCTAACGCTACGCTATGCTCAGCGAGAAATGAATAAAATAAACGCCTGTCCAGCCTTCAATATAATTAATATCTTCCACCTGTACCCAGGTCACGATCCTTCATACTCGTACACCAAAAATTGAAATTTTTCACTCCTGGTCTCCTAATAACCATTTTGCTGTTTCGCCACTCCTCGCACGTAATTCGCTCCACAGGTCACCTTCTACGAGGTATAATATGTAATAATGAGCATGACGCGCATATTGACAAAAGAAAAAATTCACCATACGCGTCTCAATTCAACACACTCAATACTCCACCGCTCTCAAACAAAATAAAACACCTCAGGTGCTGAGAACTAAAACAAAACAAGGCACGAGTTTTGACACAAGCCACGTGTGCTTGCCGACACTCCCTTTCCCGTCATGGTTCGCAATCGCAAAATTTGATGATGAAGTTTTAAACCCGCCAGTTCGGTAGACCACACGGTGACTCGACGAACCATTCCTACCTCCCCTCATTTCGCCCAACGGCTTTCCTGGACTGCATTGAGACTGGGCTCTCCCCTCTTCCCAAACTTCGCCCACACTTGAATTATTTTCTGCGAATAAAAAGTATCTAATTTTTGGACAAAGACAAAGTGTACATGAGAATCTCCACCGACGAGAAATGCAAGATGAATATCCACCGTGACCGACGCCGTGGGCATGTTTGAGAGCATTATCCGTTCCCCCATGCGCAGGTGAAGTTTGACAAGTTTGACAAACAAAGTTCTCCCTGCAAGTCCGCCCTGACAACGACAACGAGGGCCCGCTCCACACCTCATATGCATGTTCCCCCAAAAAATTGATGCCTCTTCTCTCATACTTATTTATTGCCGTCAACCCTTGCCGCTCCTTACCACTTCCTTAATAGTCACGCGTTTCTGGTGCTTTCGGTAAGCATGTACACGATTAAATGTGCTCTGTAAAGATTACATAGGCACCTTTCATGCCCATGTGCAGGCGCCGTGACATCCCATTTCTCTCTGTTTCCTGCAACACAAAAAACAAAATCCTCCACCGCTCTGCCCCAAAATTTCTTCCACAACTACCTTCCGACCCTTTATTTACCCTGCTCCCAAACATGCCAGGGAGGAAAAGAAATCTAACATATTGGGTATGTCGCATCCTGTCATGGTTCACCATCGTGAATATTGAAGTTTAGGATCCCCAGTCTGAAGATTGACCGGCGGCGCCTCACCATGCTTGGCATCAGCTAACAAAAATCTCAAGATTATTCCACTATTATTCAATTACAATTCGATTCTCCCGCTAAAATTATCTCTTCAATAATCACCAAGGAAGTCTTTCTTGACGATGTTTGTGTGACACTCAATACTCGCTGTTAGACTCGTAACCAGTCTGTATACAATTACCGAAAAAATGTGGCAAGCACTTCGGTGTATACAGACTGGTACAACTCAGGATGTTGCATTGGGCTGTCCGCGGAGTATGAAATTTTGGTCAGGGCCCTGCAGTTTTGATATGAAAGATTTTGGAGCACACAGGAACAATTTTACTTCAAAAAAGGTTCAATCTCCCTTCTCACTTATTTTTTAATCCCGCTTGGGAGAGTGGACCGGAATTGATGAGTTTTAATGGCTGCTGTGTCGGCCGATCACGGCACCTGATAAAATTTCACTCCGGGGACCGCTCAATCGCTGTCGACGAGTGGTACTATCAATGACCCAGAAATGATAGTTGAACCTTGACCGACTGAATCCTGACTTTATTCCGCTAAAAAAAAGCACATGATCGGCGAATGTATTCCAAAGGATGCCTGTGTACTGTCTCAAGTGCTGTGCTCCAGTCTAGCGTAGGAAAAAAAAGAAAAGGTCCTTTTGTTGATGCCATCAAAACACCGCCAAAAAGCGCTATCACTTCTTGATCACTTCTGGGTCCGGTCGTTCGGAGAGTCGTATCGAACACATATGGGCTCAAAAAATTAAGAGACTTTGCAGAAACATAAATCACATGTTGGACACGTCTGGGCGGGGCGGAGCGGATCGGAGCAGATCATGGGCGGCAGACCTTAAAGGCAGAAAGCAAGCCAAAGGGATGACATAAGTCTACTACAAGGACAAATACGACTACCTACACCACAACACGCACGCACCGCCACACGGGGGCGGCATCCGCCGCCGCCATAATGTCTAGTAAGATATTGAGATGCCGAAGCAAAACGGTCATATGAACAGAAAAAAATGGCTATCACTTCCGGGTCATTGACAGTAACAATCTGTAACCACCGAAGTGCTTGCCGCATTTTTCGGTATTTAGTTACAGACTGGTTACCAGTCTAACTCGCTGTGTGCGATGGCGTGAATATCACTCGGGTCTCGGCAAGTTTCAGGTTGTCTGAACTTCACTTGTATTTGTGGCCATTGCTTTCGCATGGTATTACAAGTCCCTTGTGGCTCAGGTTCACCCGTGGTTTAGAACTTGACTCAGGCTGCAATAACACTAAACTTTACTGTATGACCATCAAAAAGTCTTCATTTGTTTGATGCAACCTCGCAAGAGGATTATTACAGCTGATCTGGAAACTAATGAGAATCGGTGTTTCTTTTTTTTCGGTTCCGAAAAAGGCAACTCCGGCCATTTCGGCCCACTTGCCAGTTCCGGTACGTCACCGATTTTGGCCGTGATTTCCTTATTGGGGATACACCAAAAAAAACCAAACATGTTCTCATTAGTTTCAGGAGAAGCTGTAACACCACGGCCCAATGCCCGCTCGGTGGATGCTTCCGCATCAACCAGCTTCTCATTAGGCCCATACCAATACATTAGTAATAGTAACCTCCTAATATGATTACTTCTCATATCAATAAACCTTAACAAGATTAACACCGCAGCCCAATGCTCGCTCGTTTGATGCTTCCGCATGATTGCTTCTCATATTAGTCCATGAAATACTGTTTCCACGTTTTTATGAACAACACCGGTCTACTTGAAGGTCTCACCACCTAGGAACATCAAATATTCCACGTGTCCGCGAACTTGTTATTGAAGGCAGGAAAAAAATTGTATACTCTACAATTACTCAATGACTTCACCTATTATCAATGGACTCTTCTTCTCAAGGCTGAATCTGGCGATGCGTAGACAGTGGTCATTCCACATAATTCCCAGTGTTTCTGTTGATTTTTTGAGCGGCTGGCAAATCAGTTTCTGATCAGGATGCAAAATTTTGTTTACTGACTGGCCAGTTCAACTAAGATCAAGTCACTTCAGGTCAACCCCATTCTAATCTATATCAAACGGGATCAATATATTATTATTCAGCCTGCTGCTCACCTATCTGCATGTTCATGATATATATCACATCCATTGACATCTTCTCTCCGCCTCAGAATGGTGTTGAAAATCCAGTGTCAGTCCATGTAGACATCTCAAACTAATTTTGCTTCAACCACACCAGTTACAGCTAATGTCAGTACAGAAGGATTGGTGAGAGTAGTCATAAACACTCCCTCCTAAAAGGATAGGTCATTTGGATGTGATTTGGGCATGCCAGCCCAGATTCTCACCTGGAACTCCGACTTTCTCAAGACACCCAAAAATATACCATTTTTGCTACTCTAAACTGAGGGGATAACCACTTTTTCCGAGGCCAACATTCAAGACATATGCTAAAATACTTAAAATGACTTTTGCGTTTGTAGCCTCAGAACATGCAAGACATTTTTAAAATATCTTCTAAATAATAGTGTGTGGAACATGCAAAAGCCATTTATAGCTACTTTTTGAAGCAATTCTTTGAATGCGATCAAAATCTACCCAAATGGAATTTTTTTCGCCACACCTTCGGTACTGACATTAGCTGTAAAATCAGGTAGCCCCACCATATAACCCAATCCATTGCCAGACAAGTACGGGAGGTTGCATATTGCGGCGTCGGCGAGGAGGTGCCTGGGGTGTACGTGGTCGTGCTGCCCGGGGCATACTGCGTTGTCGAGCCGTTCACAGGCGCCGCCGGTGTCACATACTACCACCGTGCAGGCGACCCCGCCCTGCTCTCCGCACCCCTACCGTACACCCGTTCGCGCGACAGCGTCGCGTAGCCTGTCGTCGAATATGCGTTGCACCCAGCCCTGCCTTGCTCCCTCTCCTGCTGCTGCTGCTGCGCCGGCTCCCGCTCCCCACCCAACGACATCGCACCAAACCGTTCCAGCGGCGAATACGGTGTACCCCACTCACCCGACGCACCCGAGGAATGCGCCCTCCCATCAGAATACGGTGTATGCGCAGTGGACACAGAGGAGTACGAGGGCGTGACCGCGCTCCCGAGGCTCGTGTATGGCGCCGCGTGGTACGCCGTCGTGTGGAAGGTGGGTGTGGAATTGGAATTAGTGACATTAGGGGTGGAGGACGGGATGACGAGCGTGGGGCGCTGTTGCGCGTGCTGCGCCGTCGGTGGCGCGGCGTATGCTGGATACATGGACGTCAGATAAGTAGAAGAAGATGGGTAAGTGGGAAGAAGATGGGTATGCGAGGGAGGTCGAGGTTGAGGTGGAAGAGGTGGAAGATGGATTATACTTGGCCTGCGCAAGGAGGGACGTCGCCGTCATGGTTGTGCCTCCGATGGCGTAGGGCGGAGAAGGATGAGGAAGGTGTTCAATGCACAACGCACCTCGGGGGGACACCAGCGCACCGCATGGGAGCACTAAAAGAGCGAGGGCGACGTGGAGACTCATCAGGAAAATGTTTTGTGTCTGGTTGATCTGGCACCAGACCAACCAAACGCGCCAGACTGCCAGAATCCGATCTGGCAACATAATAACTTGCGGCACCTCAGAATACGTTCTGGCACCAGATGTTGCATCTGACACCAAAGCCCGCAGCTCTGGTGCTTGTATATATACATATATGCTGGGCCTCATAAATGTGGACAACGCTGTCAATGCAGCACATATTGGATTGTTGGCACGTAATACATAGGAACTGATATACGGGCCTTGTCCACACCGCGTGCGCCGATTTCCAAGACGGAGAAAACGATGTCAGGCGACAGACAATTGGCAGCTGAAGTGAGATTGTGAGAAGAGAAAGTGGATAATCCTGTAGTTTACACACCTGCATACCCAATACCATCCTCCAAACACGTCTCAATTATGAAGAAGTCGGATCTGTGATCAGTAACGGATTTGCCACATGCGGCGCTGGGTACAGAAACAATGCATGGGAGGAAAGAGAGCGGAAGATGACGAAGACTGCAGACGGGAAGCCAACTAGCGAGCAGAGGAGCACCAGGTCTCAAGAGTACGCAGCAGTAGCAGTAGGCTTAATGATTTGAGCTTTGAGCCTTGATATCTTGTTGTTTGAGGAAGTCTTGATACTTGAGGTCCGTTGGCCTTGAATTCTTGAAAAATAGCAAGGTATGCGGCTTCCAGCCGGAGGAAGGGAAGGGGAGATGGTGGGGGGAAAGAGCGAAGTTGACGAACCAGATCATGATCAATCACGCCATTTCGACATATTCAACTCACGTGTCTGTCGGAGTTTGAATTCGACTTGTATTTTTCGTCGTCAAACATCGACCTTTGCTCAATTAACCAGGCACTGAGAGTCATCTTAACTTTCAAATATACGTTCATGTGTTGTAGGATCCATAATTATTGAGATTTTTTTTTCTTCTCATAAATGTTCTGGCAATGGTTCTGGTGAGTCTGGCTACATTTTAATTCTGGCACCATTCCAGTCAGACACATCAGATGGACCAGACACACCAGACCCAAAACATTTTGCTGATGGAGAGCGTGGCAGGAGGAGGCGAAAGCGCAGTGGGAGGCGGAGCGCGAAACGATGAAGGGGGAGATGGTTAAGGGCGAAGGGCGCTGTATGCTGAGGTGGTGGAGCTGAACTTGGGGGCATTGCGGTATTTTATCGGGTAAGGCCGGTGCTGGAGGCGGAGTGTTCAATGTCGACAGTAAAGGAAGGAGATCGCACTCGCTGCCGTGGAGGAGAGGCCGGAGTGGGATGTTGTGTGCAAGGAGGAGTTATGATCTGGTGTGCTGGTTCGTTGTGACGGCATTACGCGTAGTCTCTCTAGCCAGACACTTTAGTGATTCTAACTTGTACCTCATACACTAAATTACGCGCGTTATGAGCGTGTTCTAATTTGGTTCTAATCCATAGTGGGGCCCTCCAGGGTCTCTTATTGGTGTGGCTTCCTGTTTTCGTGGTGGGGAATGTTGGGCAGGCGTGAGGCGAGTATTTTTGTTTTTATTTCGGCTCCGCAAGAAGGGTGTTATGGTGTTCTTTGAGCTGGTGGCTGGTGGGTTTTTCGCATTGACTGGGACTTACTGCGCACCGGGGACTTCCTATTTTCATTGGCTCTCACCTCCTTCTTTCTTGTCTGCTACACTCTCACCCCTGCTAACACTCCATGCTCCCCTCCTTTTCGTTGTTGCTGTTGACTCACACCTCATGAACACCTGGAACACAATGGATGGTCCCGCTCGCAGTGGCGCAGCTCTCCTGCGTCGTGCAGGAGCTCAGGAACAAGGGCGGGTGTATATCTTTGAGGGGTAATTTGTCGAGATTGTGAGTTGTGTGCTTTTCAGGTGTTTATTTCATTTGGGCCGAATTTGCGCGTCGTACACCGCCATATTTGGGATACCGCGCGGTGTGCGCCGTCTTTGCGATGAGTTACTCTCAGATTTTCATTTGGCTTGCATCGGGGTTCTCTGTGCTCCTATGTGCGAAGCCACTGAGTCCCCAGAAGCTGTGTCATTCCTACACCTACGACAGTTTTAGCGCTATCTCCTTCCTATCTCCTCCTTTCACATGCAATATATCAAATGTCGCCGCTTCACGTCATTTGCCCTTTTATAATTATCAAGCACTACTGGCTCACCCCATTGGTTGCAGATTTGTTCTCGCGGTGGTGAGGGGCATGGCTGATTTTCTCTCTGGATACTGCCACATTTCTGGACCAGAGATATGTGCGTGGAGACAGCAGCTTTTCTTGGTCAGCACAAGTAGAGGAGTATCCTTGTCTTTACTATATTTGAAAGATTTAAAGATAGGTCTGTTTCCGGTGCGAAATGTCAACCAACAGATACCGTGTACATATCATTTGATTTATATCATGCTCATAATGGCCTTAATGCACAGTCAAAGATATATACATATATATATATATATGCCCTGACGAATAGAACTCCTCCCTGTCATCAATGCCCACGATGCCTACTACCAAGAATGTCGAGAATCTTCTCCAATATATTATACTGGCAGCAACTACTACCAAGAACATTGCAGAAACAGCCAAAGTGCCTTTCCTTGGATCAACTGCTGTATTGTGCTTGTCAATCACAAAGTGTATTGAGGTAAGCTGATGCCTCCACCCATTGGCACCATATTTAACAAACAAAGACAACCAAATCAAACAAGGAAGAATACATTGAGATTATGGAGCACATTCATGAAATCCTGTGCATCATTGTCCAGCTGGATTCAACTTCAGAAATCAGGGGTGTCCTTCCAACAGCACTCCTGTATGACATTGCGAAATTCACAGTGTGAGTCCCATTTGATGATGACATTGTACTCATTTTATATTTTCACACCAGGGCACTTGAAAAGTTGTTCACAGTTCTGAATGGGCAAAAAAAAAGGCACTCTAGGAAAAATAAAGGGACTTTTCAGACAGCCTGAGGTCCAAGAAAGATTGGAAATATGCAAGCAGGAGCTCAATCAGATGCTTGGATTGTTCAAGGTATATCAGATGAAATGTGTTTCAGTGCACATTCAAATCATTTGCAGGCTCAAGTTACAGGTTCAACCTTGTCTCAAATGGGGCAAATGAAAAATGATGCCAAGGAACAGCATGAAAAGCTTGTCGCCCTATTCAAGTGGTGGTCGGCACAGCCTATGGGTGTTGACAAATGTTTGCTTGTATTAGCTTCGCATGACACCCGGCCAGAACCCGACATCATTCTGCCGCCACATTTTTGAGCCGGCGTCGGCGTCGGCCCGCAAAATCTAAGAGGCCAAACTCTTTCTAAAGTGTATATCTACAAGATGTAGTTGGGGATTCTGATTATTCAAACTTGAAGTGTTACTTCATATTTCATACATTTGCAGTTTTGAAGGGAGGAAAAATTCCCAACTACATCTTGTGCTCTCATATGAATAAAAAATTACTGCCTCCCCAATTTAGCCACTGGACGCCGGTATCGTCCCATAAACGTGTTGCATCGGCGTACAATCACAGTGAGTGACATAGTGTGACATTGGCTCAGAATATTGCTTGCACACTAATGAAGCTAGATTTTATTAATCTTGGGGCTCACACCACTCATGGATGTGTATGAGAGTATTTATTTGTACTTAATGTGAGAGGAGGCCAATGCAATAGGTTTCTACTCTCTAAAAGTGCATCGGCGCGATTTGATGGTGGCTGTCCAACCCCATCATGGCCATCACGGTACCCGGTTGTGCCGACCACCACCTATTGGAGAATGACTCTTCCCTCACCGGATCTGATCGCTCCTCAGTGAGTAGCAAACTATGACCATTTAAATTTGTAGCTCATGGTTGTTAGATGGCAGGAACTCTGGCAAGTTTGAAGAATAATAGGTGAGCCAAACCTGCAAACACCATCAAATCCTACTGAAGGTCTTGAACAGCTCAGGATCTTTTGGTCTACTTCCACCCTGCCCACAAATTTTCCATGACCGTGAATCAGAGCTCCAGGATGTGGTGAATATTCTCATACAGGATTCTGCCCACATTGCTATTCTTGGTATGGGAGGCATGGGGAAGACTAGCCTCGCCACAGCAGCCCTCCATAATCCACAAGTGGAAGCCAAGTATTCAGGTCGATACTTTGTTCCATGTCACTCAAGCCCCACTTGCACTGAGCTGGCAGTGACAATTGCAGATCATATTGGGTTGGAGAAGGGCTCAAACATGGCAAAGAAGGTTGCACATTATTTTGCCCATGCTCCCCCTTCCCTTCTGGTCTTAGATAATCTGGAAACCCCATGGGAAGCCCTTTCAGCTCGCTCTGAAGTTGAAGAGTTTCTATCTCTTCTGACTGATGCCCCCCACTTGGGTCTCATGGTGAGTAATGTTTGCAAGTTTATCAAATTATACCCTGAACTTCCTGTAGATCACCCTGAGAGGTGCTGAGCACCCAAGTAAAGTCAAATGGACCCGCCCCTTCCTGGCCCCTCTCAAGTCACTTTCCGATGTGGCTGCTCGGCAGACCTTCATTGAGGTTGCTGATGAAGGCCAAGATGATGCAAGCATGGAAGAACTCATTGGACTGACAGGGAATCTTCCACTGGCAGTCAGCCTCATTGCAAGTGTTGCAGGTTCTGAAGGATGTGCCAAGGCACTATCTCGCTGGAAATTGGAAAGTACTCGGATGCTTTCAGATGGGTATGACCAGAGATCAAGCCTGGATATATCCATCATGTTGTCATACACCAGCTCCCGCATGACCCCAGGCGCTCAGGAATTGCTCAGCATTCTGTCCATGCTACCAGATGGGCTTGCAGATGCCGATTTGGTGCAGGCCAAACTGCCAATCCCTGATATTCTGTCTTGCAAGACTACTCTGATTCAAACAGCCCTTGCCTTTGTTGGCCAGGATCAACATCTCAAAGTTCTGGTTCCCATCCGAGAACATATCCTTAGCATTCATCCTCCCCAAAATATCTTGAAGCTGAAGCTACGGGAACACTTCCATGAAATTCTTGATCTTTGGCACCAATTCAGGGATCTCAATATAACAGATATACTCCCTCAAATTTCAGGAAATATGGGCAACTTCAACACTGTTCTCCATGATGGGCTTGAACCAGAGGGGCCTGATATTGTCCAGAATTTGAGGAGCATCCTCTTTCTCAATAGGTTTTATGATCGGTTCTACAACACATATTCACCCCTTTTGCTCAAGCTTTCTGGGAAAATGCTGCATTGGAAAGACAATCAAATCTTTGGGGAATATCTAATGACACTATTGCAAACTTCGGAATATTTGCCTGACCCGGATTTCAATCGTGACATCACCCTAGGCACTCAGTATTTCACATCAAAAGATCCACTGGAACAGAGTAAGACACAATCATGGTCCTTGTGTTCAACTAACTAATTTATCACCAGGCAGCTGGTACCATGCTCTGGGAACATATTTCCAGTATTCAAAGTCAGATTCAGCAGGAGCCCTGCAGTATTTTCAAACAGCATATTCTCTGGCAGAAAGTACTGGATACCCTACTGCTGTTGGCTACCGTGCTTTGATCAACATATGTGCCATTCTTCTTGCCACCGGAGAGCCCTTGAGTGCACTCACACGTGCCAAGGAGGCATATATACATGCTGAGCACATAGGGCACATTTATGGACAAGCTCGGTCTCTCCACATTCAAGGAGTAACTCACATATATTTGGCAAACTATTTGCATGCTCAACATCTTCTGCAAAAATCCATACACATCCTGGCTACTCTAGGTCAACAACAAAGTAGATTTAATCTTGCCATCCTAAATTGGCAGGCTGAGATACACCTTGTGAAATCTGAGTATCTAGAATCTCGCAAGCTGCAAGTAGCCATTGCATCCAGCTGCGAGGCAACTTCATGCCACAGAATCCTGGCAAACTTGAACATGGCTATCATTGATATTACTACTGGTGTTGACTCAAAAATCATTTACCAAAATCTAGACATCACTCAGTCCCATTTGAAAGCATTGTATGGGTCCATTGGCAGATATACAAGTCATGTAGCTGATATTGCAACTGCTAAACTCTGTTGTAGAGATGGCACTCTTGGGACTGCAAATGCACTGTTTGAACAATGTTTTGCATTGTCTCTGAATAATGCTACAGAAGTGGCATTGTTATGCCTTGAAAATCTTGGAGATCTTTCCACTGGTATGAATGACATTCCAACTACACTGCGATGGACCGGAATCTTCCTTGGACTTGCATTGAAATGCAAAGACAAGCGCCAGACAATGCAAGCATTCAGATGCCTTGGCCAGATTTTTGCTGCTGAAGGTGATGATGAAACTGCTCTCAACCTATTCAATGTTGCTCTAGATAGATTCACATTCATGGATGTCTATTGCTGGAGGGCAGATTGCATGGTTCGAATTGGTGATATACTGAATAATCGTGGAGAGGTCATTAAAGCAATAGAATTGTGGAAGACAGCCAGGCCCTTGTTTGAAAGGTCCTCTCAGATGAAGGATGTAATCAATATTGATACAAAGATAGCAGAGGTTGACTCTGCCATTTTGGCCAAGTATGAGGAACAACTTCAACACCTTTCAGAATTGCATGTACCTGTCAGTGCACTGGAGGAAGCATACATCACTGAGGAGGAGGAGGAGGAAGAGAAAAAATTGGCTCAAGGAAGTGACATTTGGGACAAGGGGAGGCATGGAATGTTGGTTTGAATTGTATTCTGGATATTGGATAGTCGGGGTTTGTGTTTCAATCTTATTGTTCTTTGTCTTCAGCTTTCCACAGCTCCATGCATATTTGGACAAATACATACCTACCTGTTCTTGGTGTGCACAGCATGTCATGTCCAGATTATAGCCTTTTGTCCTGTATGTAGCCTCCCTATTGATTTATTTTATCCATATCAATGGTGATTAAGTGTGTGAAAGCAAATTAACTGCCAATCCCTGCAAGTTGTCGATGATGCAGCCTCAAACCAGCAAACTCAACAGTGTGCTTCATATTTATGCATTCGAGATAGGGGTATGAGCAGCATATCTATTTTGTGGTCCTGCCAAAAGATCTGGAGTGAGTGATAATGGATTGAATAAAACTCAAGAGGCAGCGGATCTGTATTTTTTTTGAAAGTTTGCAGTCAGCAATAAATTGCAGATGGCCTAAACGCATTGCACACTGTGTGAGATAATTTACTTAAGGGAGAAAAAACGAAAATAATTCTCAGTAGTGGGGGTGGTATTACATTTTCCTCCGATTCATTGGTAGCATCATATATGCATATGAGGAGAAGGTAAGCCGTTCGATTTAATTCGGGTGTGAGATTTTCAGATTTTTATCTATTTATATTTATATTTTATATTTTCCCTTTGGCGGTGCAGGCAGGAGGAAATCAAGTAAATTGGTGTATCGTTCTTTCTTCCACAGGAACAGTTGAACGAGTTGAACATATATATATATAAGTTAAAAATGCAGAGATTAAAGTTCACTAGTAGAATGGCACACATCTGCTCTTGGTAGTTCATATACCATCAATGGTGTTGCAAGGAGAAGAACATCTGTTCAACTCGGATCTGAGCCATGCATATCTCGAAGACATCCACATTTTTTGAGGGGTGGAAGCCTTCAAATAACCGGGATTAGAGAAACACATGTGCTTACCAGGATCTCATCCATTAGAAATAGAATTTGTGCCGAGATCTTCTCTCAGTCTCACAATAAATGTAGTACAGGTTCATGTGTAAAATAACTTGAGGTGGATGTATGGAGAGTACAGATAAATCGAAGAGGGCTTGGTAGCGGATGCTCCAGTGCCCTTTCCCATAATCCTGTGCTTCGTACTTATTTGCCAGGAGAAAATCACTCGTTCAACTTGGGTCTGAGCTATCCGGCTTTAACATGGCTTGACAGACCCCTAGACTGACCCAGACTGACCCAGACTGACAGAGGGGTCTGTCAAGCCGTGTCTCGTTGCTAGACTGACCCTAGACAAAGTTGACCCACTGAGTCTAGGGGTGCTTGGAATGTAGTGCTTGATTCCATTCAGAACTTTTTTACATCAGCTAAGTCCACACTTCTTACCTAGCCATCACTGTACAGTCAATTGAAAGATATTTGGTAGGTGTGACTGTTTTTATTGATTAGCTGAATCAAAAAAAAAAGGTCGCAATTCCACTGAAGACCCAAGAACGACTCGAACGGGTGACTCATTCATTATAGGCACCTGTCAAGGCAATTGAACGCAGGTCCATTGGGTCACTTTCATATTCCCATAAACTCGGGTAGGAGTGCCATTTATTCAGGTCGTCATATATCACGGAGCGCTTCTGTTGGTGTTCAGAATGTATTTTTTTGCAATGCAATATGATACAAGGCTTGAAAGCCAACTTCCCGAATCAAACGGGTGTGCGCGGAGCTTATCATATTTCGGCCGGTACACTCCATGCGGTGTGAGGCATTGATTTTATGAAAGGACCTTCAATATGTATGTGCAGCCAGAATTTGTGAGACCGTTCAAAAAGAAATATGGAAAAGGGAATTGACAGATCAAAAGAGGGACTAAAGAGGGAGCTGCAATAGTATATTAAGTTCCACGGATTCTATATCAGGGATGTACGACCAGATGGATCCTGAAATGTATATGGCACGGTGCTCACTGCTATTTCCTGGGTAAAACTGAATTTGAGCATGATAATAATACAGTCTATACAGAAGCCCTCCGGGCAGCCTTTCCTCCACTGGCTAATGCCTCTGGTTTCTGGTTCTGTCAAGTCCACAAATGCGCGCTTCGCACCTGTTTGTGAATTGTATCGTACTTGTATGTAGTTTTCGGCACAAAATAATTAATATTGCAGCAGGCTTAGTCAACTTTCGAATTCCTCAACACTGGATCCCACTCCCAGTTTCAAAGCACCGCTCATTCCACAAGTGGCATATTTCTGCATGAAGACATTGGCAGTGGCTTCCGGCTCCCCTCTTCTTGTCATCTTATTTCTCCTTCGCGGCCTCCTGGGACACGTCTAGCCACTTGATGGTGTCAACTGCGGACTTAAGCTAGCTGTGTCCAGCTCGCTCGAAAGGTCGCCATCGTTCAGTGTGGTACACATGCCATATGAATACAACTCCAAAGCCGTCCTGGGACTTTACACGTGCGGCGACAAGCTTGTCCTCCGCTACATAAACTAAATGAGTAAGAGTCAGCATTGAACAAAATCAGGCATTATCAATATACGCAAAAGTGACTCAGATATATCTTCAGTGGTGGGCGTCGCATACGTGGAACAGTGCTGCTGGCTCTGGATTCTGGATGAGGCCGCCGTGGAGAAGAAAGAGGTAAGAGAAAAGTGATGTTGACGGGATCATGACCCGCATCATTAATAAGCAGTGTATCTCGTACGGACAGACATTTGGACATGTGAGACCTGGTACCTAAAACCGGAACCAAAGAATACTGAACTTGAACTTATTACAGACTGGTGCAAATTTAGTGATTGCGATATATTTGCTCCCTCTTTTTTGCGGTACCACTCACAACAAATGAATGCACGCCTTGGGCGATTCCTTATCATAACAGGGGTGAAGGTGGCATTGACGGGAAAACCGGAAAAACCCGGAAACATGACCTGCGTGACGACTTACCACCATTCAAAATTACTTTTTCTCCTCGTTTTCCTGTTAGATCCTAGGTTCCCAAATGCGATACCGTGTCCTGTTCTCTGGAATTGGGAGATGGAGTGGAGGCCTTGAAATGAACCTTCAAGGGCGGCGTGGGCTGCACAGCGTTCTCATTCAATGGCACCTTCTCAGCTCCCTTGAGTGCTTGGTGTTTAACTCGGATACACCCGCACCCACTCCGCTCAAGCACCCAGACAGTTTGGCACGGGATCCCACTGCACAATGTTCACTACTCGCGGCCCCGAACTAGTTGACCCACCCTACTGTCGTGCCACCAGCGATTTCGTACCACCAGCAATGTCTCACACCATATCCCACACACCTGGGGTCAACTCAAAGGTCTCATTGTGGTCCAGAGCACCCTCTCCAACAGCCCGGAAAAGCAGGGCGCCCAATGATTACGAGTACTTATGTAATAAGGATTGTCCCTTTCAAAACTCAGATCACCCTTTTTCTCAGTTTTTGAGACGATCGTTGAGGGACTTTTAGTGGCTGTGTTGTGATAAATTGATGGCATAGATGGAGACCAAAAAAAAAAAAAAAGTGTTGCTTAAATGCGTTTTTGAAGCTTCCTGAGTAAAAGTCCGAAAACTGGATTAAGGGCAGTCTCTTACCCAGCCGCACGTTACGGGGTTGGGAATATACAGAGCAGTGGGACGCAAAGTGAGATCTATAAGTAGGATAATTGTAGAATTTTGATGTCGCATGATTATGTCAAAATTTAAACTCCGACCTTCGCTTAACCCAACCCCTCCACGGCGGCTGGCATTTAACACACGTAAACAACATAGCCACCCCCTGATCACTGCCATCAGCGGGCAATCCTTTCGTCAACAAAACCTCGGGCGAGATGCGTCCGTCCTTACGTGCAGGCGGTATGTCGTTCTCGGTAGTTGGCCATCGAGACGGGCATGTACCCCTCCATTGTTCTTTATCTCGTTCTTTCTGTCTATCGCTCGAGATCTTCGCGCTCCCTCGTGGTCTTGCGAGGTGTTGCATGGTCCGAGGTCGTCTCGAGGAGCGTGCTTCATATCGCATACTCGAGCTTTCTGTGCTCGTCTTGACGCGCTTTATATCATTGCCTCGCACTTCTTCCTCTTCCTCTTCTTTTCTTCCTCCTACTTCCCACTATCCACATCCACATCCACATCCTTCCTTCCTTTCTTCTTTCCTCATTTCCCCACCCATCCCCCACTTGCTAGCTCCTACCCCAGGGGCCAGAAACGGCCAATTCTAAATGACGACAGCATTCAACGCCAACTGGTTCTTCGCCGTGCCGCCGCGGAGTCGTTCCTCCCTCCGTCGTCATCTGGTGAGTCTCATCTCGTTTACCTTCCTGCGTTCCTTTCTCAAAAATATACTTCACTCAAATGATTCCTGCCTCCCCCCAAAAAAACTCTAAACCCTCTCCTCCGATACGAATATGTCTACCATAGCTCTGTTCAAGTTGCTCAAACATTCAACCATGTTTAAAATTATTGGCGACGGTATGGTTTGCCCAGTATTAATATGCATTTCTCCGTAACATCTAGTCATGTGTCTCCACTTTCCCGCCTTTACTCTGGCGTGCCTGTGTGCTTGCGACAGTAATCTTCTATTTCAAACACCGATTCTATGGCGGTCACTGTCCATCCGGCGCGGCCTAAATTCCTTCGAGTCCTACTGTGGGTCCTGATCAATATCGAGAAGAAAGTACATAAAATCAGACAACAAAAATCAACGCAGTCCCCGGAGTATCCTGATCTTCCTCGAATTGTGTTCTCAAGCTATCCCAATATTTTCTACCCTTCTTCACGGTCCACCTGTTTCCCATTTGATTCGTGTTTCGGTGCCAAGTACATCTCCAATTTTCGAACGTGGTTGAATGGGGCAAGGTGGTGTGTTGGTTCAGTGTGGGTCACCGTCTTGCTTTCTACATTCTTTTTTTCCCCTTTGTTTCTTGTCACTTTAAGTCTTCCTCTCGCTTCCCACCCTTCTACACACTGTTGAAACATTCATCCCTTCTTTATTACATTTACCGCAATTACATAATTCCTTCCTCCTTCCTGTTGTGATGCTGTTTGCCTCATGCGTCATTTGTACTTTGTCTCTCCTCGTGTACCATGTTCTCCATAATTCCCGTTTGGTGTATCAACCTTTTTATTATTATTTCTTTGGTTCTTGGGTACATACAGAGGAGGGATGAAAAGATGCGCCGGCAAACACAGACAATGGCGGCCATGGCGTGATCATAGATATATAAAACACAACTGCGACTGTGGTAGTGAAATATATACTTATATACTTCTGTTGAATATTATTGAATATTATTGTTGGCTCTGTCGCTCAGAGTATGAGCTGAAGAGGAGGACTGTTTTTTTTTTGCAGAAGCAATATGGCCATATGGCTTACAAATTATTATTCAGTAGTCCTTTAATCACCTATCTTCGCACGCGCGCATTTACTCTGATTCAACCGCAATGCCACAATTCTATGACAGCCACTATCCGTCCGACAGATCCTAGATAAGTTCAGGGACGGATAAAAAGATTAAAAGCACAGATTTCGAGTCCTACCATGGGTTCTAAACCTATCAAGCCTCAAATTGCTCCACACAATCAATATGGAAGCTTTCTGGATGATCGAAAACACAAGTATGTAAAATCAACAGACAATTATTTCTGCAGTCCCCGGTGTCTCCTTCGTTAATGATTCCTCCATTTCATAAACTTGTCGCCTAAAATGTATTCTCAGAATATCCCAATCTGTATTTGCCCTTTCTTCTCCACGGTCCACCTGTTCCCCTTCTGATTCATGTTTCAGTGCCAAGCCCATCTCATCCAAAATTCTGGTAGCCTGTTGCAAGAGCTGAGTCTTTTTCGTTGGTGGGCTGTCTGAATCAAGCTGATTGTCAAATGGTGTGGGATCATCAGCAATCATGTCTTCCGCATTTTTTGCGGCTTGGATAAGGGCATCACCCAGTGGTGTATAGAAGGCGGCTCTGAAATTGAGGGAAATGAGACGGACATAATAGTTGTATGGACTGGGTGAATCGAAAACGGTAGATATTGTGCACCTGATGAGCTGATAAAGGTCCTGCAGGGTTTGTTGCCCAGAGAAATCAAAACCCTCCCACACAATTGACAGTGCAATCAGAGTCCAAGCTAAAGGTTTCTCGTCCTCATTGGTGAATTGATATGTTCCAGTGTATTTTACACCCCATATACGCTCAAGGACAGAGAGGTATGATGTCATTATCTCCTCTTGATAAGTTCTACGCCTCTGAAAGTATATAATGACCCAATGAGAAAGGTTACAATGAATGTATGGTGTCCACTGGGTCAGGCTGGACAGATTTTCACCAAGTTGAATATATCCCTCCACCAAGCCACTCAATTTCCACGGACTGTTCAGGATGACAGAACCCATCCGAGACCACACATCATGTTCTTGCATAATGGGTTGGAGATCAATGTCTCTGAACCAAACTTTTGCCTGAATGAGACGCTTGAGAGCCAGAATTGAACAAGGGCCTTCTGAGGAAAATGCTTTGAGAATGACCTGCAGCACCTTCTTAGATGGAGCTGGGAAATTTTGGGCATCATTCAGAGCTTTGAGAAGCCATACAACATGCTCCTCTGTGGCTGCATCCCAATCTTCCTCAGCATTGTCATTGAATTGTTGGACATCTTCCAATGCTGCATAGACCCATGACACATCCTCAAGAAAGGCATTTCTTGAAAGCTGCCCATATTCCAGTGCTGCCACAACAACATCAACCCATCCATCGATTCGAGGCATTGTGGCGCACAAGTCATAAACATGTTTTCTGACTCTCTCTCCTCTGTGGCCCGCCATATTCGTCACTTGGGCCATCGTTGTAATGATCTCTTGCACCATGATCAAATCAATTGATTTTTCATCCAGACATTTGCGGAGGTTTTTGAAGAGTATTTCTATAAGGAAGTCAATGGCAAAACTGTTGAATGATTAGTGAACAGAAGTTTCAAATGGGTGATAGGCAAAACCTTTTATCTTTCAACACAAGGGTATCTGGGTGTGCTTGGGAACCAAGCATCACATTGAGAAAAAGCAGACAATCAGCATGATTCTGCTTTGTAAAGCCTATCTCTGATGCTGTGGCATAAGCAAGCATGATCTTCAAGTCTGAAGCAAAGTTTGTAGATTTCTGTGCGGTGTGTGGGAGTACATGGAGTACCCAGTGCATGTCAGACTGGGTGCGGACACTGTGGAAGCATTCAGAGTCCCCTTTCAATGCATTGAATACAGTGTGTAAATGGGCCAGCTGTGAGGATTCTGTTACCTCTGCCATTGTAGGGATAAGCTCTTCATGAGAATAGATTAATTTGCTAGTGTTCCTCCTTGAGCTAATAATGCTCATCGTGCCAAGGGCCTGCCCACAGGTTATGGCATGCTGGATTGAGCCATCTCGGATTTCGAAATATCTCTCCACCAGTGGAATGAAACTGAAACAGCCCCACCACGTGTCCTGTAACCGATCTAGTGCCAAATCAAGGTCTGCATGAAGTGGCCACTGCAAGTCTGCAGCTATGTCCGCAGCTGCAGATATGACATCAGGGTTGGTCGATGTCTCTAAGAGCCACACAACAGCAGGCACAGCAAGTGAGGCCTCTGGGAAAGATTCAGCAGAAACTGGGATTCGGGTGGGTAGGTCTGGATCTCCATCATCACTGGGGGTATGCTTGCGGAAGAAGAGTGGCAATGGAAGGGATATGGGCCGCCAGTGGAGAAATTTCTGGATAGCCTTCCAAGTATCTGAAAAACTCTTCTGAAATTGACTGAGAAAGGGAGTGAGTGTCTCCCATAACCTCATCATTGGGCTGCGCAAAACCGTGGAAAGTGGGGTCTGGAATGGTGAATCTGGATACACTGCTGCAGAGACCAACTGAGAAATGTATGCCAGGGTGCCTATGGAATTCAATGCAATCACAATGGTAGAAATTGTGTGACTGATTGTTGACAAGTAAACTGAGAGAGCAGCAGAAAAGAAGACTAAAGCTAGCTGGAGGAGTAGTGGAAACATCTCCATGACGAGAGTGAACTTCCATTTTTGCAAGCCATCATATTTCCGCTGATGTTCTAGACCACGCTCAGCAAGGGTCCCTCTGCTGCCCACTGCATCATAGTGCATCAACCACTGCTTGCCTAGGACTGTCAGCAATGCAGCTAGTAGTGTACAGCTGAGGCTAGCATAAAGAAGACTTTGGACAATGATGATGGTGGTGGTGGCTCCACTGTTGGGCTCAGCCATATCTATGCCTGAGAAAAGCGACTGGTTGGCACTGTGGATGAGGATGCGGAGCAGTTGCTGCGTGACTTCATTGGGATCTTGTTGGAGTTCTGGCTGTATCTGGATAATAAATGCCGAGCTAACAGCGGAGAAGAGACCGGCCTTTAAAGATTAAATTACTCAACTGAATTTTAAAACTGATAGATTACGCACAAAAATGAGGGATGTGTCAAGGTCAGTGCCGTATTTCTTGTGGAACTCCCGGTCATACTCCTCTGACAAAGTCTTGTATGCATTCCAGAATGTGGTCTCCTTGTCTGTTGTTGGTGGGGTCTTTGGCTTCAGTGCCTCCAGGAGCCTTGAGACGTGTTAATTCGGTTTCTGACAGACATTAGAGGACTAACTTTTCCGTTTGCGACTCATTCCCCTTTGTCAGGTTTGCAAAACATTCTCTGATTGTCTCGACAAGTCTATGGCGAAAGTTTAAGGTTCCGACAGAGAGGCTGACTTGTTTCTTACCTCGGTTCATCGGACATCGGGTGTGCGGGCATTTCCGTCGGCGGAGCCTCCACAGGGGAGGCCACTGTTTCATCCATGAGTTGATGGGGTTCATCGGTCATCGAGATTGTATGCATATCAGTTGCCAGAGCCGTCGCGGGGGAGGATGGTGATTTGTCCATGAGTGTACTTGTGTACTTGTGGAAAAAGCAGGCTCTCCTTTTCTTCTCACGCTGCCAATGCTTGATTTATATCAGAAGCAGCATGAATATATCAGCAAAATGACAAAACACTTGCGCACTTGTACACTTGTTTTTCTTGTTCCAAAAAAAAAAAAGACTGTGGAAATGGGTCCTGGAAGTCAATGCGCACTTTTTTAAAAAGGGAAAAAACAACTCACTTGTCGGGTTTCGAACATAGCCTGTCGGCTTGTCAACTTGTGGTCTTTTTTTACCTGTACAAGCTTGTACAAGCCCCAACAAGGAGGAGGAGGATTGCCTGCGCGGTCCCAAATTGAAACAGCAGGTAGCCTCACTACATACATGAGACGACAATGTATGCTACGGATGTCCTACATCGCCATCGTTGTGACCAGCCCTACCTCAGAACCACCATACTCTTCGGCCCTTCTAACTGTTCCCAGTCATGGGCAGCACACCCGACAGTAACCTGGTCATAGTCAACCTGAGGAGTAACAAGAGAGTCCCCCCTCTTGCTACATAACCCGTCGTCATGCAAGAGCAAATTGTTCAGTGCATTGCCGTCTCGCGACTTAAATGATTGGACATGGAGGAAACTATATTCATCCAATACGTCAACTAACCCAACCCTCGAAAATGTGAGGGCGGGATCCACATTTCCGTCTGCTCGTATAACATCAACACATCGTAAACTGTTAAAACCCCGATGTAGTGCCGTTGCAGACTTGCAGTATTGAATTTTGACAGTGAATTGGGGACTCTGAAGCCTGTTCAGCGCTCGTAAGTTCGATTATGCGGCTGCTGCACCCAGCCGCGGTCGCCGCGTCAATTGCCGTGTCACTGCGCGTCACAGTCCACCAGTACAAATCATCCGAGCTTCACCAACCACACAGGCAGATGGGCGAAGATACGTGCTCTACTGGGGCCGGTGTGCGCTGCCGCGCCTGTTTTTATACTTGGTCTCGCAAACGAGTACCTTGGCTTTGATTTACTGTACCATTACGACCAAGTGTTCAGGCATTGGACCTGTGACCCCAAGTGTTCATTTTTGGAGTGTTCATTTCGTGGGAAATTCCCATTTTGGGCGATTTTTCGGCAGTTTCCGGCCCATTTCTCCCCCTTTTCACGCCAAAAGCGCGATTCAAAATGCCGGTGACCTGTGACTGAATTACCAAGTGTTCAGTTCAGGTAGGGCTGTGACCTAGTGACTGAACACTCGGTCGTAATGGTACAGTATGTCCTTGCGCCCGGCCCCACTGTGTTCGCCCTCCCGCCGGCATCGCGGTCTTCTTTTTCTCCACACTTACTGCAGGCGCCCTCCGCATCGTCTTCGGCCTCCACGGCGTCGCTCTGCCGCGTGCTCAACGAGGACTTTATCGGCGCCACGACGAGACTGTTGACGACAATGGGTGGCTGGCAAGAGAGGTGGATATGAGCGGGTTTGGGTGAGTTGCTTTTGCATGCGGTGCTGCGCGTCCCACAGGCCTTCGCGCCGGGGCGATGCGTGTGGGGTGGGCGTGATGGCACTGCGGCGAGGGCGCGCGCGTATAGCCGTCCGGCGCGCGTCGCGCGCTACCTGCGTCCCCTCCCGCGGGCTACATCCTGCTCAGATGCCATGCGTGCTTGAGGGCGGGCTGCGTGTCGTCCTTCTTGGGCGCTGACTGCGCGCTGCCCTGGCCCCACTCGCAGCCGCTGTCGTCTGCCTACATCCTTCTCCCGTCCGCCTCTCCTTCCTCACTCCCCTCCCCCCTCCCTTCCCTTCCTCTCATACTGCTCGTATCACGATGCTCTCATGCTGCTCGTCCTTACTCGCATGCTGCTTATACTCCGATGCTAACCCCCCGCCAGAAACGGCCAATTCGAAATGACGACCGCCTCCAACGCCAACTCGTTCGTCGCCACGCCGCCCGCGGGGTCGTGTCTCACGTATTCTGTTGAGGGTGCGTCTCGTTCTTTCTGATTTTTTTAGGGGGAGGGGTAGGGAGGGAGAGGGCAGCATCTTTGCTGGTGGTGGGTAGTGGGGAGGGGGGGGGGAGGGGGACAGCGTCGTCGTTGGTGATGCCGCTCTTCCTCTTTCTCCCTCGCCGTTACTTGACGGGGTTCGAAGGGAGAGGATTGGGGGCATTGTGCCTCGTCCTCTTTTTCATCGCGGGGAGGATTGCGAGCTGCGCGTCCTCGTCACACCTTCGTTGGGCGAATATGGGGACGTGCACACCGTCCTCGTCCTCGTCTCCCTCTCCCTCTCGTTATCCTGTTCCCTCCTCTTTATTTTTCGTTATAATTGCTATTATTTCAATAAAATACTAACCCACTCGCGTCTTCCCAGGCAAGTTACGCCTCTACCGCTCACCTCCGACGTCATCCCGCTCCCGCAGATCCTCGACGGCGCGGTGTACAACATCAACGGGTACAACGTCACGCGGGGCGCGGGGTATATGGGGGAGGAGAATGAGGCGAGGATTGGTGAGTGTTTTTTGAGATCAGATCCCATTTGTCGTGCTCTCGCTACGTGGCTGCGACGTACCCGATGCGTGTGCTTCCCGTCGATAGCGGACGTGCTGGCCGTTCGTTCGCCTCCCCCCAACCACCCCCTTCTCGCTCGCGCGCTCGTGCCTCCCTTCCCCCACCACTTCTCCCGCTTTTAGTCCTTCTCCTTACTCGTTTCCCCAGCCCCCGACCTCCCGCCTACCTCGCCGCATGCTCCGGCGTCTCCAACGCCACGCTCAGCAAGATCTTCCCGCCCATCATGAGTGCGCGCGTGAGCACGAGGAGGGCGAGTATCAAGGCGTCGAGATCCGCGCGAAGCTGCCGACGGGCGACTGGGTGTGGCCCGCGCTGTGGATGCTGCCCGTGGACGACGCGTAGGGCGGTGGACCGTTGAGCGGTGAGTCTTGCGTTTCATTGAGTCTTTGCGTTGGGGCGGTTTGTGTGTGGGGGTTGCGTCGAGTCGAGGCCATTTGCGGGACGCTCGTTTTGCGTCGAGGTGTGTGGCTCATCCGCTTCGCGCGCTACCTCCGCGCTTGACGTTTCGCTGTCCATGTGGGTGGGCGCGTCGTTTCATGCCCTGGCCCGACCGTCCGTGTCGCGCGTCATGCGTGGCTACCCATGCCCTCTCCCTCTTCCTCCTACACCCTCCGAATGACACTACTCACGCGCGTTTTCCCCCGCTCCAAGCGAGATCGACGTCATGGAGGCGCGTGGCGGCGGGCCCTCGTATCCGAAGCAGTGCGTCTTTCCTTCTCTCTCTCTCTCTTTTCGCGAGATTGTTTTGGGGAGCGGTGATGGCGTCGGTGCTAGCCAGGCTGGGCGTGCCGCGGGTGGATGTGGGGCTCGTCCTCCATGCCGTGCACATGGGCGGGCTCATGCTGCGCGATGTACACGATGCGTACTGGAGGCGGGCATCCTGCCTTGACTTTGAGGGCAGCGCACGTGCTAGTCTGGCTCTGGATGGTGGGCGTCGTACGCCCGCTCGGTATGCGGACGGCTCCCCTCGCTGCTGAGCTGGCGATGGCGCGGAGCGAGGGCGTCGCATTGCGCATCTCGTCCCAGGGCGGGTGGATGGGCGGGGCGTGGTGGCCTTCACGATGGTGGTCCTTCGCTGGAAGCGGGCTTTCACCTGCTGCTGGAGATGACGCGGAGCGTGCGCGCGCGTATCTACCCAGGCCGATAGATGGGAGCGGCGTGGAACTCGCCGAGACGGCGTTCCTGGCGGCGGGCTTCCTCGTGCTGCTGGCGATGATGCAGAGCGGGGGCGTCGCGTGCGTCTCGTCCCAGGGCGGGTGGATGGGCGCGGCGCGGTACTCATGGTCGTCATACTGCTTGCGGCTGAGGTCAGCGGCTGCTGCGACGTGCGCAAGGCCTCTTGCCTTGTCAGATGACGTAATCTACTTGATCTTCGTCCTTTTTCGTGCCCACGGACGACGAGGGGCGGGATACCGGCCGGCGCGAGTCGACGACCGTCTATAGCGCCTATTACTCCCCCGCCCCCTCTTCCTTTCTTCTGCTCCCTTGCTCATCTGCGGCTCCGGCTTCCTACCCTTCCTCGTGCTCCATCTTTCCTCTATCCTGGCCCTCCCTCCAAACCTGTTCGCTAACCAACCTCTCCCATAGAGGCGTCAATTACGTGCGCGGCTCGCTCACTTGGGGCCCCACGACGTTCCTCAACGCGGTCGCCAATACGTACGGCTGGTGGCCGTGGCGCCGCGGGCGGCTCGACGACGGGTTCCACACGTATGTGTTGGAGTTGAATGAGCAGTTCATGTGAGTTGTTGCTGCTCTTCCACCTCCTTATACCTCGCTGCACCTCCTCCGCATCCTCGTCCATTCTCTTCCCTCATTCATTAACCTTTACTTACGATCCCCACACAGCCGGGCGTACGTCGACTCGCGGCTGCACTATGTACATGCTCGAGATCAAGCTCAACAAGCCCTTCTAGGAGCGCGGCGGTTTCCCGAACGTGGTGCAGAACGGGAGCGAGAGCATCATTCTGGAGAACCCGTGGGTGAATGGGACGAAGGCGGCGCCGTTTGATCAATGTGCGTGGTTCTTCCATTCCTACTTCTCTTCTTGCCATTTATTTTGTCTCGCTTTGATAATGCTGCGCGTTTCGCTTTTAGTCTTTTTAAAAAACAACAAAATACTGATGATACCCCCCACAGCTTCTACCTGATCGTGAATGTCACGGTCGGCGGGACGAACGGGTGGTTCCCCGATGGGCCGGAGAAGCCGTAGTTGGATGGGTCCGCGAGTGCGTCTTTTCTTTTCCAACTACTTCTTTCCCAAGGCAGCTCTAACGCCTTCGCTTGCAGCGGTGCTGCGCGACTTCCTCCGGGCCCAGGACCAGTGGTACCCCCATGTGGGTGGTGCTCCGCCTGTATTTTTTTTCTTCTGATGATGACGATGGGACAGCGACTGGGTGAAGATGTGGGAGAAGTGTGGGTCTTGAGGCTGATGCTTTCCACCACCCTTCTCGTTCTTGTTTAGGTTTCCCGTGCTTGAGTTTCTGGACTCCTACTACGACGACCATGTACATATCCATCCATCCATCCATCTGCACCACTACGCGCTATTACCATCATGAAAACCACTCCGTCCGTGATACAACATTACCATATCATACCATACCGCACAGCATAAACCTTCCTTCCTTCCTTCCCTCTTTCTTACATTACCGTCCTTGGCTCCATCCTCCGTTCTGTCTTTACGTTCTTTTCTTTTCCTCCATCGTACTTTCCTGCTTGATACCTTTTTCATAACATAATTCCCGCTTTGCGCATCATCTTTTTTGTTCTGTCATTATTTCTTGGGTTCTAGGGTACATACGGAAGAGGAGGTGGAGTGGAATGCACACATACATAGACGACGGTGGCCACGGCCTGATCATATATACGCTAAGACGTGATTGTGAATGAGAATGCTGAGCCACTGTCAGCTCTTTCAAGTTATTCGAAACAGGAGAATAAGAACGTGTCTTACCACGAGGACCGTACTTTTTTGGCGACAAGAGATGATTTACACGGTATAATTACTAGAGAGGAGTGATTGGCGCTGTTTGGCTCGAGCGGCAGCGGCCGGCCGTCGAATTTCGAGGGGCGGTCGAATGGCCTTGGATGTAGTCTCTCTTAGACAGACACTTTAACGGATGAAGCTCGTGTTAAACCTTGGATTCCGCAGAGTCTGAAAAATAAATTTCTGCACTATTTTTTTTCAAACTCCGGCGGCCGTCACCCCAGCGGCTGCCTCCGAGACTACTTACTTTAAAATTTTCTATTCAAAAATATTCAAAAACTCCACCGCACATATTAGCATCCTCGGGCGGCTTTTATTTTTGGCCCGGCGGTGCCATATGAGCGTAATAAACTCTTTTGTTGGTGTTATTTTGCAGACAATGCGTGGAGCTGGGTGGCCTTATAGTTGCAGTACCTGTGTCAAAAATCTTCTCAATTTACAGCCCTTATGGTTACCCTGGTTCCTTGAATTTATTATGAAAGTGGCTGACGAGGTACATGTGAAGCATACAAAATTTGTTTGGTATTTAAATTTTTTCATTAGTTATTGAATTTCTATTACATCCGCAGCTACTTGCATATTTTGGAGGCCTGCGGCGCATTTGGATACTCATGTACACACTTCAAGATGACTGTTGTATTTTTAATCCGTCATCCCAAGCTCAATTCCAATATCTGACGACTAGTTCTTCACCAGGTTTCACACGGTTCTGGGCCCATTTTTTTCGGGCCTGCGGCGCAGTATATACTCTACCAGCCTCCTAACCCCTTCACTGTGCTCAGAAGCAGGTTTCAACCCTCAAAACCACTTGAAAACGGCGAGGACAACCTTAACGGGGGCCTGGAACTGCCCTGGCAAACTGGCCAGGCCTAATCGGGCCTGAAACGGTTCCACAGATGATACCAGAGCCTTATTTTAAAGCATCATTTTGGTGGCAACCATGGGGCGCAACACATGTAGTATCATTGATGTGGTTGAAGATCCTGCCCCACGAGCGCGGATCAGACCAGAACAGCCCGGAGGCTGCGCGCGTTCATCATATAAAAGAAGGATCGTCGAGACTCGACGTTGTGTTCCCTTGTCCTCAGTCATGCGGTTCATCACCGTCCTTCTCGCAGCCGCCAGCGTCGTATTCGCCGCGACAACCCCGACAACCCCGACGGTGACCACCTTCGCCTCGGACGACTGCTCCGGCACGCCCCTTGCTACCTTTTCTGGTGTACTTGACGAGGTCACCTGCCATGTCGGCAACGGGACGTCCTTCCAAGTCGTTGTTGGGACCATACCCGCGCACCAGTGCATCATAATAACGACACGCAACAGTGAGATCACATTCCAGTCGTTCCGCGAGTCTTTGCATATTGATTCACCACAGCTGCGTGCGCAATCGGCTACGGCGGCAACGAGATTGTGGGTTACCTGGGTTCGGCTGGGATTCCCATCACGAACGGGTGTTTCACGTGAGTGGACCAGTATGCGTGGACGTTCCGGTCCTCACATCCTCTATAGTAGGAACAACCCCTTCGCAGCCGTCCGCCTGCTGTGCACCGAATAACCGAAAGTCCAGCTAAATGGCTGGCCAGTTTACGGCTAGCCAGCATCTTGTATTAATCTCCCCCCTGGAGGATAAAACAATGAACGAGATATAAGTTATATTTTGCCGGCCATGCTGGTCGAATATCCGGAGCTTTTTCCACTTGTAGTGCAGGAAATCTGGAAACGTCTGTAGCAGTTAAAATGATGGCTCAATACTGGTGGAAGTGCGAGATGATAAGAAAATAGTAAGGCCCTCCGGGCATCCCTGGTACCTTAAATCTGATGTCTTATTCAACAAATTTGTCAAAAAAACATTCAAGAATGCGTCACATATTTCCCAAGTCGTACTACAATAGCCCTTAGTGCATCATATAGGTGCTTTGTTCAAATCAAGTATGAAATGATTTTACTCAGTTCTGACGATGGGCCTCCGGCCACCCACTAGTACTGGGCTAAATTTCAACCACACAGCTAGATTTTGGCTAGACTCCATATTTAATCAGATGATAGGCTTCCGGCTGCCTAAATATACTAATGGGCGAGCGAGCCTATAGCAGTTAGTTGCCAGAGAGTTTTGAGAATCGGGGCCACTACGTTGCGAGAACGTTTCGTCAAAGGAGCTATATCCCTATTTATACCTGATCAATGTTTGCGCATCACTTTGAGAATCAACACGGTTGAAATCATACAAAGCGGACAAACGCACCATTGTGACTTTCCCGGAATCCAACATCGGACTCAACCTTCAATCCCAAAGCTCTATTTTTCACGGTGTCTCTTACATATCCGGCGCTGGCATTACGTCGGATTTACCAATGAGATCATCGTGGACGCTTTTGGAAATGCCGCCGTCTATCAATATGCCGGATGATCCCGGACGGATCAGAAAACAAGCGATATTGGAGGCGGGGTGCTAAACTAGAGCAGAGCTCAACAGCGTTGCAGGCAAGTATAATTCTGTCATTAATCCTTGGTTCCGGAATTAGGAACCAAGTCTGTTTGATGCTTTAGTCTGTCTGTTGTCCATGCCACAAAATCATGACTTGGTCCACCACAGGCCAGGTGCCCGTCCTCTCAAGAACATATGCCGCTTCCCGTTACTCCATGCTGCCGCTGGGATTCTATCGAAGTCCTACCTGAGCCTCCGCAACAACACCCTACCCCCCCCCTCCCCCCCCCCCTCACCCCACCCTCCTGCCCCTGGATGGCCCTATTTTGCAGCAGGTCGTGTTCCCTGCGTCTGATACCGACTGCTCCCAGGGCCTCGTTCAAGAGAATATAGCACGTCCCGTCACTCCATGCCACCACTCACCGTCTATCGAAGTCCTACCTAAGCCGCCGCAACAACGACCTCTGCCTCTGGATGGCCTCTTTTGGAGCAAGTGGTGTTCCCCGTGTCTGATACGAACCATGCGACTCATAGCTAGTAAGATGAGGGTTATGGATTTGGAACTCTCGCCTAGCCTCAACCTCGCTATTATGTACTCCTGATAGCTACAGAGATCATGTTGTGCTCGTACTTATAATTATTGCCACCGTCCGTCATCAGAAGCAGACAAGAATCCAACCAAGTTTACAGTCTCGCGAATGCCAAAACCTAGTTCTTATAGAGTCTTATAATGTCAAAAGCAGTCATGAAAAGCGACAACAGATCAACATGGAAAGTCTGTCTCTGATGCCCATGGAGGAACCAAGGTTGCCCGGAGGGCTTCTGTATGGGAGACATTAACATATTTAAAGTTCTGATTTTTTTCGAAATCTGAAGGAGTGCGGTGCCTGGACTGGGACCCTATGGGTCCCGGCGGCATGCGACTGAAGATTGAGAAAAAAGAACTCTAAACGGGTGCCGTTATTGATTCGTGGTATGTGTTCAAAGTGCTTTGGTTGACGGTATTCAACCGGTCACCCAGCGCGGGCGGTTTTTTAAACGAAGCCATGAACTGAAATTCAGGATACCCAATCCCAAATTCCTTCCATGTGTCGCTCAACTCGTGCCAAATGGGATTAAAACTAAGTTCGTCCCATATTGGACTGTGGGTGAGCCTGAGGACGTGAAGTACAGGGTCCCCAGTCGTGGTATTATGCCTGGTGGGTTTGAGCGCCATCGGGCGTTCAGACTTGTATTTTATTTCCTTAAAAATATTTTGAAACCAACGAGGTGGATATCCGCGTGCACGGAGTCTTAAAATCTCTTCGGATTCTGGCAAAGTCTAACGCTCGCAAGCAAATCCGTACGTATCGGATAAGCTCCCGTTTGACCCAAGCACGCTTGGAATCAACGGAGTGGCAAGAATTCCACGGAACTTAAAGGTATGCGTTCAACGGTTTCTGATAGACCGAAGTGACCAATCTAAACTGTAGATTGGCTGCAGATATTCCCGTATTTCAATCGAGGGATACCTGCACGTCTAAGAAGGATAGTTGAAGTCTCGAAGCTGACCACTCCATTTTCATATTTGGGTGGAGAGCGCCAAAACGCAGCTTGAATTTCTCGACATCATCCAGTGATCTGTGGATGATGCAAAATATATCATCGATGAATCGCTTATAAAAAAAGATAATATCTCGAAGGGCTTCAAGTGCGCTTGCCTCATACAGTGCCAGGAACAGGTTTTCATATGTTGGTGCGCACGCTGTACCCATGGCGGTACCGACAATTTGCGGGTATGTTTTATCCGCAAATGCAACATAGTTGTACTTCAAAATATAAAAATACTAATTTCAACCACCCAGCTAGTTTCAATATTTATAGAGAATTTGGACAAATCAGACGATGGGCCTCCGGCCTGCCTCTGGAATAAATAGACCGCTTTTCAACCACACTGGTTGTGTAGCAGTTTAGCTCAATGTTTGTGGAGCACAAATAATGATGATCAGATGATGGGTCTCCACATCCGGCGGGACTCTGGTGTAAGTCGTTCACAGGCCACACTGGCAGGGTTCTGTTTACACTTTCGTCAGCCAATTATACTCACTCCCACAAGATCATTGACACTACTATGACCGCAGTGTCATTTGATTACACCTCTCCATCTTCGACTCCGGCTCATTCCTGCCTATAGTGGTGGTAATTTATTCCACGCAACCACAGTTCAATGGGGCACTGTCTATCCGGTGAATCCAGGCTTTGGGTAGAAATAATAGGTAGATTCTCTTCGAGATCGACTGACATTAAGCTTCTACGGAGAAAAGGATTATTGGTGAAAATCCGAGACATTGCCGAGTCAGATCTAAATTCGATGTTTTCAAGATATTACATAAATTGTTCCACGCACTCAATGTGGGAGCCTTCTGGATAACCGAATATATATATATAATCAACAGACAAAATCAATGAAATATTTCGGCAGTGCCCGGTGTCACCGACTCCTCCAATAGATCAACCTGCTCCTCAAAATTTGTTCTCAGATCATTCCAATATTTTTTGGCCCTTTTTTCTTCACGGTCCACCTGTTCCCCTTCTGATTCCAGTTTGAGTGCCTGCCCCATCTCATCCAGAATTGTGGTAGCTTGTTTCAAGACTTGAGTCTTTTTTTGCAGTGAAACATCCAAGTCTGGCTGGCTGCTGATTTGCCCGGGATGGTGAGCATTCATATCTGTGGCTTTTTTGGCTGCTTGGATAAGGGCATCACTGAGTGGTGCGGAAAAGGTGGCTCTGAATTTGGGTGAAATGAGGAATATGAAGTGACGAGAACGACCGTATCTGTAGTGTGAATTGAAGGCGGTAGATATTGTGCACCTGATTAGGTGATGGAAATTCTCCAAGGTTTGTTGCCCAGAGAAATCAAAACTCTCCCAGACAATTGTCAGTGCAATCAGAGTCCATGCTAAAGTTTTTTCGGTGTCCTTTGTAAATTGATATGTGCCAGTGTATTTTACCCCCCATATGCGCTCAAGGACCGAGAGGTATGATGGCTGTATGTCTTGGGACCATTGACCCATCCCGGAGTATACGGCGATCCAATGAGAGGCATTACGATGAAGGTGTGGTGCCCAGTCTGTCAAACTGGACAGCTTTTCTCCAAGTCGAATATATCCCTGCATCGTGACACTCCAAACATCTTTTTTTTTCGCAATGATAACACTCATTCGAGACCATACATTATATTTTTGCATCATAGGTTGCAGGTGTTGATTTACAAACCAACTTCCTGCACGGCAGAGAAGCCTGAGAACCAGAAATGAACAAGGTCCGTCTGTGAAAAGAGCTTTGAGCATGACTTGGAACACTCTCTCAGTTGGGGCTGGGAAGTCTCTGGCATCATTTGCTGCCACTAGAAGGTGACAGACGCACTCCTCTGTGGGAACATCCCAATCACCATCACTGGATTGTAGAACATCCTGAAGTGCTGCATAAACCCATGTCACATCCTCAAGCAAGACAAGGCCATAATCAGCAAGGTCCCCAAATACCAGGGCTGCCACAACCACATCCACCCATCCGTCAAGTCGCGCCATGGCGGCACAAAAGTTGTAAACATATGGTAGGACTTTGGATCTATGACTGCGGTGGCTTGTCATGTTTTCCATCTTGCACAACAATGTGATAAACCCTTTGGCCTTAGTCAAACCAATCAAGTTTTTATTCAGAGATTTGCGGAGGTTCTTGAAAAGTTCCTCCTTAAAGAACTCAATGGCCATGCTGTTAAAATATTAGAAAGTGGGAAATTTTGTCAAGATGAATGGACCTTTTATCATTCCATACCAGATCACTTGCATGTGGGTGGAATCCAAGCATGAAATTCAAGCAAAGTAGGCAATCCGCATAGCTCTGCTCTGTAAGGCCTGGTTGTGATGCTGAGACATATTTGAGCATGATCTCCAAGTCTGAATCAAAGTCTGCAGATCTCCGTGCAGTGGATGGTAGCACATGGAGTACCCAATGCATATCAGACTGGGTGCGCACATAACGGAAGTATCTCGATTGTCCTCGCAATGTATTGAATACAGTGTGTAACTGGGCCAGCTGTAAGGATTCTGTTCCCTCTGCCATTGTGGGGAGTTGAAGGTTGACATTAAACTTGAGCAATGGGATAGTATTGGTGCTCCTTGAGCCAATGTTCATTATTCCATAGGCCTGTCCACAGGTTATTGCATGCAGTATTGAGCTGTCTCGAACATGGACCTCTCGACTATAAATAGTATTGGTAGACTTGTTGAAACAGGCCCAAAATGTGCTATGTAACCGATCTAGTGCCATATTGAGGTCTACATCAAGTGGCCACTGCAAGTCCACAGCATCTGCAGCAGCAGATATGAAATCTGGATTGGTAGATGTCTCTAACAGCCACAGAACAGCAGGTACAGCAGGTGAGGCCTCTGGGAAAGGTGCAGTGGAAAGTGGACTTGGTGTGGGTAGGTCAGAATCTTCACCATTAGTTTCATCACTGAGGGTACTCTGGCTGACACTGAGACAAGGTGGCAATGGAAGAGATATTGAATGCCATTGTAGAAATTTCCAGATAGCCTTCCAAGTTTCCGACAGACCCTCCTGAAATTGATGAAGAAAAGGTGGTGAAAGAGGCAGTGTCTCCCATAACCTCATCACCACTTTGCGCAAAACACTGGAAAGTGGGGTCTGGAATGGTGAATCTGGATATGTTGCTGCAGAGATCAACAAAGAAATGTATGCCAGGGCACCCAGGGATGTCATTGCAATCACGATACTAGCAATAGCGTGATTTATTGTTGACAAGTAGACTGAGAGGGCGGCTGAAAAGAGGAGCAAAGCAAGCTGGAGGAGCAGCGGACACATCTCCATAACAAGGGTGAATTTCCATTTTTGCAAGCCATCATATTTTCGCTGACGTTCAAGACCGCGCTCTGCAAGAGCTCCTCTGCTGCCGGCTGCATCATAATGCATCAACCACTGTTTTCCAAGAACTGCCAGCAATGCGGCTAGCAGTGTAGAGAATAGGCTGGCATAGAGGAGGCTTTGGACAATGATGATGGTGGTAGTGGCTCCATTGTTGGTCTCAGCCATATCTATGCCTGAGAATAGCGACTGGTTGGCATTGTGAATGAGGATCTGAAGGAGCTGCTGAGTGACCTCGTTGGGATCTTGTTGGAGTTCGGGCTGTATCTGGATAATAAATGCCGAGCTAACGGCGGAGAAGAGACCAGCCTTGAAATATTAAATTACGCAACTGAATTTAAAAACAGATAGTTTACGCACAAAAATGAGGGATGTGTCGAGATCAGTGCTGTATTTCTTGAAGAACTCCCGGTCATGCTCTTCTGATAAATTTTTGTATACATTCCAAAATGCGGCCTCCTTGTCCACTGTTGGTGGGGCTTTTGGCTTCAGTGCATCGAGAACCCTTGAGGCTTTTCAATTAGCTTCTTCGCAGAGCGGGTAGATAGCTCACCTTTCTGTTTGCACCTCGTTCCCCTTGGTCAGGTTTGCGAAACATTCCCGGATTGTGTCACCGAGGCTGTGGCAAAAGTTTGGCAAGGCACCACGCAAAGACTGAATCGCGTCTTACCTCGCTTCATCAGACATCGGGTGTGCGGGAATTTCAGTCGGGGGGGGCCTCAGTTGTCGGAGCCTGCGCAGGGGAGGATGCTGCTGCGTCCATGAGTCGATGGTGTACGCGTGGAAGCAGCGCTGCAGTCTGCCTGTCAACCTCAGGCTCGCTTCAGCCTTAATCAATACTTACTCGCTGTTTGTTTCATTTTATATAAGCGGCGTGAATGCCGCATTAATATTGAATTTGACTAAATTAGGGAGTCCGTTGACTCTGTGAATGCTTCTGCTCGGCATCTTGCCTGATTCAACGTTGCAGAACGCTGCCGAGCTGCCGTCGGCGGTTGCCGCCTCACGCGTCCGTGACGGCGTGTCACAGTCGCCTCGTCTCAACCTCGTCTCACAAAATCATTCAAGCCCTAGATATTCCTCCGCTTCAAGGCGCCGTCTAGTACTGTCGGCTTTCGGACGAATTCAATTATTCCACCTCGTTTGCGGTCCACTGAGCTACTTTTCTTTGTTACTCAAGTGCCAACACCTGCCGCCACGCCTTTTCTTATAGTGGGACCAGCAAACCAACAGCCCGCAAACCAGCACTCTAGCTTTGGCTCATCCGCCCGTCTGCCCCCGCTGTCCGTTCGCCCTCGCGCCTGCGCCGTCATTCGCTATTGGTTCTGGTGACACTAATGGCACTGGGAACGGCAACGGGGTAAACACGTGAGCCTCCGAGCCGGCTTCCTGCCCGGTACACACCACACCAACACGAGCGCAGATACCGCACCAGCGCACGCCCGGGAGCTCGCCACCGTCACGCCGCGCACAACGGCAAGTATGTCACCGTCGCTGACGCCGCTCGCCAAGCCCGCGAATGTGTTATCCTTGTCGGCGTCGGCTTGCTGCGCATCTACTTCGGCCTCCGCGAAGCCCTCCAGCCGTCCTCCTCGCTTTGTCCTGTGCTCGACGAGGACTTCTCGGGCGCCCACTTCAACTTCACTTCCACTTCTTCTCCGCACCGACTTTAGAGCCCGAGCTGTTCGCTCACTGCGCATCCATCGGGGAGATGTGCATCCCTTGTGGGCGGGATGAGATGGGCGGGCGCAGGCTGCCTGTGGCGGAGGATGCGTAGTAGCCGTCGTCACTGTGTAGCAAACCGCGGCAGCTTCGAGTCGTCGTCGTCATTACGCTGTGGCGCGATGGCGAGGCGCCTCTTGCGCGCCATTCTTGCGTGCAGAGCTGGCGCACCCGAGTCGCCCTCATCCGCCCACACGGTGGTAGGCCTTCGCTCATTAACCCCGGCGAAAAGGCGGGAGGGGTGTCTTCCACACAATCTACGACGTGGAGGACTCGCTCGCCGGTTGTGAGTCATCATCAACGCGGTCCATCGCGCCGCGCTGGCATTCACGCGTTTCCCCCTCTCTCATGCATCCTCGCGTTCTGCCCCGATTTTTCCATCTTTCTCTCCCTCCGCCTCCCCTTTCATCCCTTCCTTCTCCACCTCCCCCCTTCATCTTTATCTTCCCGCGTCCGTATCTGGCGCACGCGGCTTTTTTCAGGCGAAATCAACGTCATGGAGCCCTCGTGAATGGGCCCGAGTATCAGAAGCAGTGTGTCCCACCTTCTCTTCCCTTCCTCTCGTTTTCGTCCCCTCTTTCTGTCGCTCTCTCGTTGGCTCTATTTTGTTCTTTCGCGCAGCGACGTTTTGGGTGGTGGCCGATGATGGTGACGGATGGCGCGGTATTGCCCCGGGCCCCGCTCGTCTCTCCGAGAGCTGCGACGGCGGACTGGTCTACTGTAGCAATACTGCCCTTTGTCCCCCGCGACGAGGCGACGTCATTTTCGTGGCTGTGCGATGGGGTTAGTCCGTGGACGGTGTAGCCTAGATGGAGACGACCAGCTGAATGGCGTAGTCAGTGTACTCCATCGAGTTGCCGTACTTCGCCGCGTCTGCGTCCGTATCCTGCTCCTCGAAGTCCCGTCGGCGCTGTTCTTCTCGCCTCGCGTGTGGCTCTCCTACAGCTTGACTTGCGCGCGGGCAAGGGACGCGGGCTCCTGTACCCATGTAAATCGCGACGCCAGTTTCAGCCGAGGCGGGCTGGTCGCGCTGGTGTTGGTGCAGACAACGTGGTGCGGCGACGTTGCACGCATGTGGTCCCAGCCGCATACATCGGCGTTGCCCAGCGCCTCCACCTGCTATTGGGGAGGCGATACCGCGGAGCGGGGACGCCGCGCGCGCCTCAAATGCAGATGCGGGGCATGGTGCTCATCGATCTGATGGTCCTGTGCGCTCTTTGTGGCGTTGATACTGGGCTTCCTCCCTTGGGTGAAAGCGATGGATGGGTCGGCGAGTGAATTCTTTTTCTTTTCCTTGCTTCTTTCCCCAACGGCAGCTGACCTCTTCACTCTGCAGCGGCGCCACGCGAGTCGCGACTTCTTCCAGGCTTAGGCACCCCTCATGGCCACAAGATATCAAGCGGCGTGGCTGCAGGACATCGAGCGGCGCGCGTTGGTGATGTGAGTAGTGATCCGTCAGCTGTTCCGTATGCCGACTGTGACAACGACGGTACCGCGACTCGGTGAAGATGTGGGAGAAGCGTGGATCGTGATCCTCATACTCTTCGCCCCTGCGTCCTTTCGTTCTCCTTCTTTCTAATTCCCGTTCTTGTTATTGAGCTGAGTTTCTTGGACTGCTGCTATAACTACCACGTACATATCCGCGCTACCATTATAGAAACACTCCGTCCGCTATCATATCATACCAGAGCGGGGACGACGTCAATAAAAACTCCTTTATTTAGATTTACTGCTGCTTCCACATTCAAAATGGTCCAGCCTCCTACATTGCAAATATGTGCGGGATGCTCGGTTTGAATCGGGATCACTTCCCATATTTCAACCATGAATCCATGATTGGCACTGTTTGCAGGACAGCGAGTTTTATCAGAACAGTCCAGTACAATTACTGGTTCTAGAAGTTCGTAACATAGCCCATACAACGAATGAGGGTATGTAGTCGAGAGTGATAGCGATTAACTCAGAAATAAAATGAAAGTCCGTTAGTCCATTAGTCCGTCCATCCATTAAAGAGAACTTTAAGTTTAAAGGGCGGTACGATTAGATACCTGGAACCACAAAGTCAGGGAGCGGGGGCCAATTGCCGATCGACGCAGGATCTCCGCCAATTCTGACCCAGCTCGAATGGGATGGTATTGGGCCGTCGAGGACAAAGAGCTGGTGCCATCCAGGAGGGGACACGAACGCGTTGGGAGGCGCAGTTATCGTGCACGTTAGTCCAGTGCAAGTAAAGGCCGGAAAGAGGGTCCTGCTTCCCATGGTGTTGCCGTGTGTAGAAGAAACAGCTAGGTTGAGCCATGATTAGAGGTGTATTGCGCTAGACATATTCAACTCACCCGCGACAAGAGAGACTTTCATAGTCGCCGTGGTTCCGTGATATAGGTGCACGACAATCGGGTAGTTGCTCCCATATTCCCAGTCGGTATCAGTGATGGTGAAGTTCGGTTGATTTAATCCTTGAGTTAGGTAGGGAGGGTAGTAGGCCTAGAAACGTAGGGTCAATGTCCTTCCAAATAGGCGTCACTTCAGGTACCTCAATGCGTGTTTCTTCGGGGAAGTCGTCGCTCAACGGGTCAGAACCGGAAACGAGTACGCGGGCATCTGGAAGTAGGATTGCCTGAGAAATAAAAATGTAAGAGAAGAGAAGGGGAACAAAAGTAATAGCATGCCTCTGAATGATACATGCGCGCAATCGAAGTGATATTGAGGATCGATATTCGTTGATTCGTTGGCTGGGTTGGATCGTACAAGAGAGCTCTTAGGTTCGGATCGCTTGCAGAACCACCGAAGCCGGCCACTCCCTTGTGAGCGCCATTCATGATCATATACGTTCCGTCAGGAAGCGGGACCATGCAAGGCATCACACGTTGTGAGGGCTGATTGAAGGTTAAGTATTGTGAGATCATGATACTGAGATGCAGACACTTGCCATTCTCTCCAAGGTCCAGATCGGTGTTTCAACTTCCGGCTCAATTGATACACAGTTGTCGACAGCATCCCCAACTGGGGAGCTCCCACCACACACCATTACTCTTACCGGGTCGGTGTAGGGTGCATGCTGCGGAAATATTACGGCAGCACCTTCAAGCGGGTAAGTGCGGCCCGCCAAGACTAGAAAGACAGAATATGAGGAGAATCCTATAATAGGATTAAGATACGGACAGTTGTTTACCGATCCCGGTATATTGGGAAGCTCCCTCACGGTGTCGAACGTATGTGCGTCGATGATCCGTGCTTCGTTGTAGTACACTGTTACAACATTAGTGGGTACGAGGTACAGGTGAGGAATGCTGACTTAGGAAGAGCCTCCCGCTTGGAAGGACGAAAACGAATGGGTACAAATTGAATGGGTTGGTACGATTTAGCCAGTCCAATTCAATGACAGTATCCCCCCCAGCCGGCCTGGGTAGAATTTCCAAGTTCGGCTGAGGTGAGTCGTTTGCGCCGATTTGCCCACCGATAACCAAAACAGAACCATTGGAAAGCACAGCAGCCGCTACAAATTAGGTGAGCGAAGGATATGTCTGTAAGAACGAGAGTCTTACTTGGGTACCATCTTTGTCTTTGCAAGCGGAGCTCCTGGAAATTTTCTTGCCAATCGTTTGTCCCGTTCACGCCGGCCGTGCCGTCAGGGGTGTAAAGACGAACACCTTTTGTTGAGTCCAGCGACCATCCTCCTACATTTAAGTGTCGTCCTCCTTTATCAGGCAGTACGATGCTTCCAGAACAGAAGACGTCCGATTTGACGTGCATCTCTCGCCAGGCAGCTGAAAAGTTGGCGACCAAACTGAGATCTAGTTCATACGCCCCAGTTGAATTCCCAAATCTGCTCATGCACTATGTGAGATACGAGGATGGTGAAGTGCGACCACTCACGGTGATGGATGTTTCTCGAGGAAAGCAACCTTGTTATTTATGCCGACCGTTGCGAGCAGGGGAACAAAGACTCTAGAATTGGATTTTAGTGAGGAACAAACCTGATCAGGAAAGGCACTGCAAACCCCGGAACTATAAACCGAGATTGTGAGATCAAATATGCACATATCCAAAAATTATCCTCACCTAGGAACTGTTTGACGTCAGCGGATTAAGTAGCTAGCTTCCCGTAGTTGAATGGACGTACATCATAATATCCAGTGTTTTCGGGGGATATCCAGTTGTGGCTGGGACCAGTCCAAGTATAATATTGAATTCTATTTCCAGAACCGCACAAGTGGATTGGGTCGCCAGGGCACGGCAGATTACAATCAGTTTCTGGTGCAAACTGGACGCCGCTGGAAGTGACATCGGAAACGTCGCCACAATCTAAAACCCCGAGTCTGAGGTTGTTTCTTGTCAGCGCAGGATATAAACAACGCACAACATTCAGTTCCTGGATGAAAGTCGATGAATGAGTAATCAACTCGGAGATAAGCCGGAGAGGTCAAGATTTACCGAATTCCATTCCACCAACGGTGTAGCCGAACGCCGCGCATTGACTGAGACACGTGGTTGCAGAATTGTTGTTGGGATATAGGCTTTGCCAGGGAATTGCGCGACCTTTTGTGGATTCCCTGTTCAACACAATATCAGCGTGCGGAAGCGAATGCGCGGTTGGAATCATACATCAAGCAGCCCTGATATGACCAGGATCCGGGGATGCTCGAGTTCTGAGGCACTGGGATCGGCAGGATCGTGATGTCCATGCTCGTCGAGTATACTGACATCCGATTTCCGGCACCGCACTGTTGGACAGATGAGCCGGAGATGTGCTACTCCTGAACACGAACATACTGCTTCACTGTCAGATGCGTATGTATTGCGTTAGCTTTCAAGAACAACTTGGAGAGTGGCAGGCTCACGTTGTGTTCCCACCACATCCCATGTTGCAGTCAGCTTCTGGCGCTGCTGTAGCTCCATCGATCAATTCGTTCCCACAAACTGAAATAGCGGTCAGTATTGAATGCGTTTCGACGGGTGCCTATTTACAGCACTGGGTCTGAATTGAAACCCGGAATCAGTGACATTCGGGTCCGTTGACAGCGCATTGGACTCACCGAAAATTCTGCTGCGGCGATGGTGAAGTTTTGAGAATTGCAGAGGCCCACGCACAATTCCATCGTCAGCTGTGCATTATCGGGCGTTTGTGGGTGGGCGAGGATGCGACCGTGAGCGTTGTCTCTGGACGCCATTCAAAATCAGGGCATACAAGAATGTTGAATCACTTACACGAAACACCCAACATAGACCCAAGGGGCGGGAAGATCGGTGATTGGGAAAACGGTTGCGGGAGGTCCGCCGCCCCCGCCGCCGCCCCCACCGCCAGCGGGTCCCGTAGGGCGGTCAGTCCCGGTGTAGTTGTACAAGGTAAGCCTGTTAGGGCCACCACAGCTATGACGGCAACTGTCAGCAGGCGTTTTTCGGGACAGAATGAGTATAGGCTTTACAGTTCCATTGCGTTTCCGGCGCACAACATACTGCAGTCCGATGTTGCTGTTGGCGCAGCTTTGGGATTGATTTCCGTGCCACAATCTACATAGTGAATGAGGCGCCGAAACTAACGGCATGTTTACAACATACAGCATTCAGCGGCGAATTCTGAACCTGAGGCCGAAGATAATCATCTCAGATCATCTAAGCGAAAAACCCACCCACCAGAATAAGGATAGCCGGCGGAAAAGCATGTGGTAGTGCAGCCTTCGAGTGAGAAGGGACCATTAACCGCCACCCCAACAGGGAGGGAGCGAACTCCGCCCACGTTATCACTGGGATGCGTTCGGAGAGTAAACAATTGAATGTCATAAAATAACATACTTGTAACAACCGAGAGATTCCCAATTCCCGATGTGAGCGGGGATGGACGGCGGTTGTGGAGGCGCCTTATCACTCGTGAAAACATTCAGCCGGTTTGCAGCCCCGCAAGTCTCAGCGATATTGCCAGCACAAGCGATGCTGCAGTCAAGAAGCGGAACGACCTCCCCGTGTTCCAAGAAATTATCGCAGTCTGCGATGGGCGCATGTCAAGTACGGGCTAGGAACTGCTGGATTCAGACGTACAGCATTCTTGCTAAGGATAACAGAAGTGGGTGAGCGACGAAGATTAAACGCGCAAGTTAATGCGCACCCCGAATTCAACCCCAGCCAAAACAAAGCCTCTAGAGTCGCAAAAGTCGATGCAGCGCTAAAATTTATCACGTCAAAATGTTTCTGGTTAAAAGCAAGCCTGATGCAGATTCGAACCTCGACGGTCATACCAGTTACATCTGCGAAGGTTGGGCCGGCGAGGGTGCGCCCTAAAGCCTGATCATCACTTTAAAAAAGTTCAATAAAGTCAAAGTGATAGAGGAAGGATTTACGTGTAGCAGCCTTTAGATGTCCAATGTTCAGGGAGCGACGGTGGTAGAGATTGACGATCGTGGAATGAAAGAGCGAGAGCGGGTCCATAAAGTGTCTTGCTTTCACGATTAATAGGGTTTATGGAACATGAATAAAATGACAAACAGGAAGGACAGCGAACAAACGAAGGAGCGCCATGTCGAATGTGAGGGAGATGGTAGCGTTCTCTTTCGAGTTTTATAGAAATGCAGTGCTGTTCTTGGGCCTCTTTAAGTCAAATTTCCAGAAAGCGGCAAGGGAAGCGGGTGGAGAATCATCATGATAGAGAGGGCCAGAAACGACAGCCATTCGCAGACATCCCATCGCTTATGAGAGTCACAGGATTGTCGCCCCTGGACACCGGCGCATAATTGGTGCATACTGGAGTCGAAAATCTGAGAGCGAGAGAGAAAGAATCCAGCGTTGACAGCGGCACTCAGCGGCAAGGTAACTTTTCAGCGACTTCGTGCTCACTCGCATTCCCAGGCCGTCGGTTCCGACCAGAAGCTTGATCTGCGTGAGACATGATTGCGAGGAACAGAACAGTCAAGCAAGGAACGAAAGGCCGCCCCTGCCAGTGTCAGATTGTCGAGTGACATCAAAGTGACATTGGACCCTGGCCACGTCAAACCGGTGTCGTGTGCGAGCCGGGCTTGATTCCAAGCTTCCAGGCTTCCAGCCGTCATCCAGACGCCGACTCCAGGTATCTTACGGCCTAGAAGGCCAATCGTTCACGGAGATAGGCTGGTGGAAAGTATTTACAGAAGTGCTATTAACGAATGCGGTCCTAACCGGTACACCGATAACATCTGTGGATAAGCTGAATTCCGAATTTATACTTTGATTTCCGTGGTGCTCTGAGCCGAAACTCAACATTTAAAGCGGTTGCCCTGCCAGCCAGCGATTAACCATCTGGAGCGTCTCTTTAGGTTTATCGTAGGGCGCCTGTAATAAATTTAGGGACACAGGGAAGACACAGTTTTCGCAAGACACACCATATGACCCGCTGCATCCACGGTGGCAAATGTTAAACCCCGTGCGCCGCGGGTGGTCCCGGCTCTTTTGCCGTTTATACTCCATTCCCGCAATGGGTCTGTGCCAAACTCGGCTTGGCCGCTCCATTGCAATGCCAGGGTCCAGCGCTCATTACCGACCCAATTGCATATCCAGTCATATGAGCCGACAAAGACGAGAACGCGCACATCGCGTTCGAGGAGCGCGGCAACGTATTCTGTCGCACCTTTTACAATGTCCACCGTCGCAGCAAAGTCGAGTGCGACAACATCGGAGCATGTCGTATACAGACCAGGTCGTACGCCGAGCAGTGTCTGCACATCTTCCTTATTGAGGTATTCAATAATTTCCCTGCGAAGGTCATATCAGTACATGGTGGACGAGGCGTAAGGCTACCCGCACCCAATAACATCATAGCAAAGTGTAGGGCCTTCGCAGGACTTCGTGACATCGTAGGGGTTCCGTCCTGCATGGACCGTGAGCGGGAAGTTCGGTGCGCGCTTTTGAACTTGCCTGTGGCGTAATATGGGCCTACGATATTTTCCATGCAGAAGTCGGTAGCGGCGCGACAATTGATCAAGTCGAATTGGTCCTCGCAGGATTGCTTCAGCCATTTTTGGCATCTGGGCAGCTAGAAGAGGACGCGGGTCAGTAAACGCAGGTCTCTTCGAAGTGGATTTGAAAAGTACAATTTTGTTCATATGAACGCAGGTTCTAGCAATATATAAGCGCAGTATCCATACGTCAAATCACTCAAAGAAATAAACGCACTTGATATCTTGGATGGGGGGCGTCGAGGGTATCGACACCGGGGAGCATTGAAAGTCGACCCTAATTGATATTAAAGAATCGGTCAACTAACTCAGGGATCGAAGCTCACCAAGCAGGTACCGTGCGCATAAAATCAGTCATCCCGTTTCCTGCAGAGGCTATGAGGGAAAAGGGAGGAACGTTTTATTACAAAAGTACCAATCATGACGGACGTCAGATTAATCGGCGGGAGACCAGCCTCAACAAGGCGAGGATTTTGATCGTATATCTCAGCAGCGAATAGAGGCAGATATCGGCCCTGCATAAATGTATTTGAATAATTGCGTGGGTCTAATGATGTAGAACCCTTACCCCGTACGATTCACCCGCCATGTGGAATCCACGGCCTTGGAATTTTTTAAAGTGGGCAAAGAAGATCGCGACAAAGGCAGCGATATCTTTGGCAGCGTCCTCTGTGTTGCCCTGAATAGAGTGTGACCTCGGAGTCATCCGCAAGAAATCAGGATATACTCACCACCTTCTCTCCGTGGTCCGCATAGGAAAATCCGACACCGATGGGCTGGTCAATAAAGAACACGTTGGCTTTGGAGTTCCATGATTCCGGATGGAACGTCGTTCCGTTCGCTGCACTCGTGATTCGGCACGGTCCTGGCAGAAAGGTGAGCGCAGGATGTTCCTTTTCTGAGATAGATATTACCCAGCTCCATGAACAATCCTACTCCCGATGAACACCCAGGACCTGTATTAAACGATTAGTAATGAAAAACGGGAACCCCGCAACGCACCTCCGTTGGTCCAAAAAACGACGTCATCTCTGTCGGGCTCGCTCCTGCTTTCGAAGAAGTAAAAGAATAGATGGCGCGCCTCAATGTCGATGTAGCCGGTGTATGCGCTGCATCAAGGGCTTGGACTCGGCAGCACCTAACTATATCTGCAAGATAGAACAAGATGCGCACCCGACGGTCTCATCGCAGAAGTTGCTTTTCTTGATGCGGACCCCGTAGTTAGGAAAATTGGGGTGCGCAAGTGCCGTGAAGGATGACTCTGAGAGGATATCGAGGGTTCCCGCTGGTGAGAAGTCCTGTGAAGTCCCGAGATTTGCAGGGCCGGTGAAGACGGTCTGCGACGCGAACACTGTGGTTACAAGGACGGATAGAACGGCCGAGATGCGTAGCGTCATTTTTGAACTACAGGCGGACTGTGCGGACTGTGCAGGATTAGCCCTTGGGAGAAATCAGGATTGCAGCCTGGCCATTCATAGGTTCGGATCAACCCGCTCTCCGGACCGGGTGACTTTCATCAAAAATCCGACCCGCATCAACAAACAATGGCCGGCTTGATTCGAACCTTGGCCAGGTCACAGGCCGGTCTGAATGAATGAAAACAATTTTCTCGCAGGTCACTGGTGGCCTGGGAATTCTGAAAGATCGCCCCAAAGGCGAATTGCCCACGAAATGAACATTTCGTGTTGAAAGGCAGTGACCGTCACGCGCCGTCCCGCTGGGGTCTCGCATCCCCGCACCTCGCTTCATTTATGTATCCCTCGCTAGCTCGCACCAGGCACATGCTATATTTCCGTACTTCTGCGGATCATTCAACTACGATGTATATATGTACGCTCTGTAACTTTAAGTATCATATTAATATCTGTTTGCTCCGTATTTCTGCGTGACCTGCCAGCTCAACATTTCGAAACTGAATACTTGAGGTCACAGGCTCACCACTTGGTTGATTAGTACAGAGTAAAGACCGCGACATCAATGTAAATTCTTCGTCGGCAACGATGATTCACCCAGCAACAATTTGGATGACGTGCTGCGCGGAATGTAGTGGTTAAAGCCGACGCTCAATATTTAGAGCGGTTTCCCTGCCAGCCAGCGAATAACCATCTCGAATGCCTCCTTAGGTTTATCGTAGGGCACCTGGAATAAAGTTAGGAAAACAAGGAGGAGGAAGTGACACGGTTCTCGTAAGGCACACCATATGACCCGCCGTATCCACGGTGGCAAACGTTAAACCCCGTGCGCTGCGGGTGCTCCCGGCTCTCCTGCCATTTACACTCCATTCCCGCAATGTGTCTGCGCCGAACTCGGCTTGGCCGCTCCATTGTAACGCGCGGGTCCAGCGCTCATTCCCGACCCAGTTACACACCCAGTCATACGACCCAGCAAAGATGAGCACGCGCACGTTGCGTTCGAGCAGCGCGGCGACGTATTCTGTCGCACCTTTTGCAAGGTCCAGCGTCACACCAAAGTCGAGTCCGACCTTCTGGGAGCATGTCATGTACGGACCAGGTCGCGCGCCGAGCAGTTTCTGAAAATCTTCCTTATTGAGGTATTCGATGATTTCCCTGCGAAGACCATATGAGTAGCACATAGTGGAACAGGAGGAAGTGGAAGAATCCATACCCAATAGCGTCATAGCAAAGTTCAGAGCCTTCGCTGGACTTCGTGACATCGTAGGGATTCCGTCCTGTACGAACATTGAGCGGGAATTGGGGGGTCCACTTTCAAAACTTGCCTGTGGCGTGATATGGCTTCATGATATATTCCATACAGAACCGGCCAGCGGCGTTGCAATCGATCAAGTCGAATTGGTCCTCGCAAGATTCCTTCAACCATTTCTGGCATCGCGGCAGCTAAAAGAAGAGGGCGCGTCAGTAACCCCCCGTTTCTTCGAGGCGGGTTTGGAAAATACAATTGTTTTCATATGAACGCAGGTTCTAGCAATTTATTAGCATAGAATCCGCGCCGTCGCATTTCCATAAATGAACGTACTTGATATTTTGAATCGGAGGGGTAGAAGGCATCGACGCCGGGGAGCACTGCATGTCAACCCTGTATGATATTAAATAATCGGCCCCAGTTCCCAAGGATTAAAACCCACCAAGCAGGCACCATACGAATAATATCTGTCATCCCGTTTCCTGTAGAGGTTGTGAAGGGAAAGGGAAGACCAGTTAATTACAAAAATACCAATGATGACGGAAGTCAGATTAATCGGGGAGACCAGCCTCAACAAGGCGAAAATTTTGATCTTATATCTCCGCAGCGAATACAGGTCGGTATGGGCCCTGTATCCATTGCGAAACGGTCAATGGTTGTCGTCGTCCAATATTGTACAACGCTCACACCGTACGATTCGCCCGCCATGTGGAATCCGCGGCCTTGGAGTTTTTAAAGTGGGCAAAGAAGATCGCGGCGAATGCAGCGATATCTTTGGCAACATCCTCCGTGGTGCCCTGAATAATACTTGACCTAGGAATCGTCTGCAAATGAATCAGGATAAACTCACCACCTTTTCTCCGTGGTCCGCATATGAGAATCCGACACCGATGGGCTGGTCAATGAAGAATAGGTTGGGCTTGGAGTTGCACGATTCCGGAGGGAATGTCGTTCCGTTGGCTGCACTCGCGATTCGGCACGGCCCTAGCGGATCGGAAAGGTTAGGACACGAAGTTGATGGCAGAGATATGCAGTAGATATTACCCAGCTCCATAAACAATCCTACTGCCGATGAACACCCTGGGCCTCTATGAACGGTCAGCATTGAAACTCTCGAGCAGACGACAACGCACCTCCGTTAGTCCAAAAAACGACGTCATCTCTGTCGGGCTCGCTCCTGCTTTCGAAGAAGGAAAAGAACAGATGGCGCGCTTCAATGTCGATGTAGCCGGTGTATGCGCTGCATTAAGGGGCTAATTTAGCACACCAGCTAATTATTTGCGGAAAGACGACGCACCCGACGGTTGCATCGCAGAAGTTGCTTTTCTTGATACGGACTCCGTAGTTAGGAAAATTGGGGTGCGCAAGTGCAGTGAAGGATGTCTCTGAGAGGATATCGAGGGTTCCCGCTGGTGCAACTTGAAAGCCCTGTGATATCCCAAGATTGGCAGGGCTGGTAAAGACGGCCTGCGACGTGATCACAGTGGTTACGAGGATGGAGAGAACGGCCATGAGGTGTAGGTTCATTTCTGCAACTAAACAGAACGGCGGACCGCCTATTTTCGGGTTTTCGCAAGGTCTTCAGCAAGACGCGGTTGGACTCCCGAAGATGCTTGCCGCAGATTGGATATGGCTCAGCGAAGAGGGATCTCCATTAGGTCAGCCCATATTAATCTCCGATAGCTCCGCTACATTTCGCATCAAACCTTAAATTAAATCTCTATGTCCGCTTTGATGGCGACAGCGTCGTCGGCACACTGTCTCATACTGTACTGTTTCGACCAAGCGTTCAGCCCATGTCACCGGTCACCACAGTTCATGTTTTTAATTTAGGCGTTCATTTCCTTATTTCACGTGCAAAAATCCTATATGGGGACGGGCGGGCCGGATTTTTTGACAGATTTAGCCCCTAATTGGGTCAAAATTCTCGAATGTCACTGTCACTGGGACCAAAGTCAGTTCGGAGGCCGGGGAACACTCGGTCGAAATGGTATAGTAATGTAGGGTTCTTAAAGTCAAAGCAGCTTGCTCTCCGCGCTCATCCCAACGGCGCCTCGACTCGGTCGACGCTGCCACATCTCTCACATCGACGCACGCCGTTCCTTCCGATAGTGCCCGCCTGTTATCTACGGAAAACACCTCGCCACCTTTAACCGCCACATTTCGTTCGTCCAATGTAACAATGAGTATGATATCGCGCATCCCGCGCCAATTGCAAGAGAGGTCCCCTTTTACGGCGATATTCCCTTCCAACCACTACCCCTTTATATAAGGCATCTCGCATCTCCGATGACGCGCCACAGCTTAGGCTGGCCCTTCTTGACATGTTGCGCAGTCGCCACTCCAGCATGCGCTCGCGGTGGATCGGCGGGCTAGGCAGCAGCCCCAGAGCTCATGGGAGCGCGTCTGCCGTAGCATGTACATGTGATTCATCTCTCAAACAGTCGTGCAAGGGTGTATCGCTGCCTCCCGCCCTGCCCCACGCCACCACTGTGACCCCCCTGCGCGATAGCGACGTGCGGCGCCACCTCAAGTTACAAATCACCCACGTATCTCACATTCCAAGAACGCTCGTCCACCTCCGCCGCACCTAAAGGGCGCAGGAGCTCACGCTCGCCACCACCGCGCGCGCATCGGGGGGGTGTACACCGAAAATTAACGTTCATTTCACGTGTATCCGAGCAGCTACATCTCTACTACGTACTTATATATTATATAATATCCTTGTGTCTTAGCAGCTGCCGTGGTGTGCACGTGTAAGCAAGTCTTGCGCCGCTGCGGTTAGACTCGGCAAGGCAACAGCATCAACCCGTGTTTTCTTTGTCGGCGACAACGAGGCACGCCTCTACAACGGGTTATAGGAACTATGACGGACGTATACACTCACACCTACACACCGAATCAAAGGTCAAAGAGTTGATTTTTCTTTTTGATTCTTTTAAAAATTAAACACACGCTAAACAAGGATCATTGTCGAGTTCATTCGCCTGTGTAAATTTGGTGTAACAGTTAATGGGTGGATCACGGAGTGGTAACTCATTCAATCTATATTTGCTTCGTTATCACTGAGATCTCTTAGTAATTACTCAGTAATACTCGACAAAATTGGAAAGCTGTCGAGATCAGTGGTCACCAAGGGAGTCGAACAGAATCGCCAATGATTCAGAATGACTCCGTTCCAGGGTGCTCCGTGTCTATCGCATGCTGGCCATTATTCTCAAGCAGCCTGCGTCACGCAACATCGCTCATTCGGACACGCAGTTTGGTCCTGACCGGCGAGGACCTTTATATTTGAATTATAAAGATTTTTCACTTTTCACCTTCACAGGAAATTTAATCCAGCTAGCACGAGTTCAGATTGTGATTCCATTTTATGACCGTGTTTCAGGACAGGAATTGCCATCTCGAGGTGAGCCTTTGTAATAGCGGTTGAGGTAACATGTTACTCCCACTTTGATCGCAACACGGACTTTAGAACGAGCTGTGTCGATCGTTACTGCCATATTTTCCGGCTTTAGATCTTCGGCCAGCTGTGTCCTCCCGCAAGCTAGCTATTTGACTAAAGGGTTGGGCGCCTAATTTGGCGCCCACTCCTTCGGAAGAAGCCGGAATCACAATTGCCTATATTCGGTCCCGAGCCACGTTTCACGTTCTTCCGAAGCACGCCAAGCTGAGTCCACAAACAGGATGAGTGGCTGCTCGGTCGCGATAATCGGCCAGTGGATATTAACCGGCCAATCTACCTGCCATCTCACAGTTGTCTCACAGCTCCACTCCCTTGGTAGCGAGGACCTACTTGCCAGGTGGAGACTGTCTGTACGCTGTGAATATTCACAGCACTTGGCTTGCTTGACACGCTTGTCACCCAGCCGCGGCCCGGCTCGATAGAGGCTGTTCAAACCCTTGGGGGCCGCGCGCGTCGGTTGCAGTGCTGGGCATTCCATCTTGCCCTATGATCAAGTATCTTCCAAGATGGGCACGGATTGCGCGAATATCTATGTGCGATGCTTGATAGGCAACAATTCAATTTTAATCTTACCGTGCTAAAATTAATCCCAGATTAGCGATTTTGACCCAAGTACTCAGAATTCGAATTCGAAGTGTGAACATTAACCAATCAAGGCATGGGAGCACTTTCTCAGGAACAAAGGTGAGTCGCATGACTTTTGCGCAGGGTTATGGGGATGACCGGGGCCGCCGCCCGTCCACGCGTATTAATGGACAGCGCTGCCCCGAGGGTATCGGGCACACACTCGGCGTCGTTTTTACTACAACCAAGACGCTCGGGTGGCATCGCCACACTGCGTTAGAGTCAAATCTCCGGTGGCGCCCGACACCTGTTAATCCCCCTTCCATCCCCCTTCCATCCCCCTTCCGCTGTATAAAAGCGCCGTCATTGACCACGGGGCACCTTGCCTTCTTTCCCGAAGATAATGCCCTCCACTTTTTTCATGCTTTTTTCGCAAGTGCCCGCCATCCCCGAGTATCGCCCCCCTCCACACCAAGACGATGCAGAAGAGATAATCGGACTATTGTCTACTCCCGAGTTGGATACGGTTCTTGCGCAGTGTAAATCCGACGTCGCGCGAATTGCGAGACAATGTCGTGCTAAAAACACCAAATTCCGGTACGCCGAGCCATAAAGGGTAAGGATCCAGTCTAATTGTCGACGGTCTCTTCAGGGACTTCGATTTTGACCTTGAAAACGATCAAGATCGCTGCTTGAACGGATTGAATGTCTCGGACGTCTTTAACCCGTCCGACGTACGGCGCATCACAGATCTTTTCGAGAAGCCACAATTCTTTGTGGGTGGCCCGTATTCCAACGAGATTATACAGGGGCAGAAGTGCTCTAACTGCTGGTTCATCTCGGCGCTGGCTGCGACTTCGACGGTCAAGGGGCTCGTGGAGTTATTTTGCGTTGCGGTGAGTCAAACTGACTTCAACCCATGGCACTCTCTCTCAAATTCCTCTAGCGCGATGAGCAAGTCGGAGTCTATGGATTCATTTTCTGGCGCGACATGAGATGGGTCAGTATAATTATAGATGAGTCAGTCCGTTCTCCGCACTACCCGCTGCGATGAATGACATGTCGCTCTAGCCTCCTCTACACCGCTGTCCCGAAGTTTGAAGAGCTCTCTCTTGCGGAGAAACAGCTCTTCCAAAACGACAAGGAGAAATATAATGCTTCTGCCCGGAAAGGGAGCAAGAGCCTGTACTTCGCTAAATCCGGTATCGTGGGGGAGACTTGGGTTCCGCTAATCGAGAAAGCATACGCGAAGCTGCACGGAGACTATGGGTCCTTGTGTGGCGGATATGTGAGTTCATTTAACTTTAATATATGCAAAATGATTCATAAGCTTACCAGGCAAGCGAGGTGCGTGCCATGACTTCTATTGATGAAGGAATTCATATCGGCGGTCCATAGGGGACTGAAGATCTCACTGGGTAACAACATGGACAATATGGACGTCCGAGTTTTAACTAATACTGCCTTCGATACTACAGGGGCGTCTCCAGCTTCATTCAATGCAAAGTATAGCCATTTCATACCACTCCCATACATTCCGAATTCATTTCCGACCAGGATATACTCGATAAGGACAAATTTTGGACCGAAGAGCTGCTGAAGGCAAATCGTGACCGAATATTTGCTTGCTCTTTTCATGGTCTCAACCCAACCAGAAATGGCAATTTCAACGCTACGATAAATGGTCTTTGGGGGAACCACTCGTACTCTGTTCTGAAGACTCTCGAATACAAGGGACGCCGATTCCTGGTCATCCGTAATCCTTGCGGACTGGCGGAATGGACGGGCCCTTGGTCCGATGGCTCCAAAGAATGGACCTCGGAGTGGATGGGTGCCCTTCCGCTCCTTGGGCACATCTTCGGTGATACAGGCAAATTCATTATGGAATGTGAGCCTATGTTTTCTGTTTCGGCTACTGTCCGTTCGTCTAATCGTTTTGGTAGACGATGACTTCCTAGCATGCTTTGAGCAAATTGATCGGACCAGGTCGGTACAAGTCGCCGCTCCCACCAGCAGAGTTGAATCGTGGGGGACAGATTATTTGATTCTTCGTGGACGATGAAATATGACTGGCTTCGTGTTCCTCCGCGCCCGTTTCCAGGATCTCCTCTCGGATATGGAGACCTCTGCTGTGAGAACTTTTGCTCCCCAAATGAATCAGTTTTCATTAACCGGATCTAGTTTCGTTTTCGCTATCTAAAGCCACCTTTACCATCGTTGTTCTCTCTCACCTGGATGAACGATTTTATAAAGGCCTTGTACCGCCCTGTCACTGGAACTTCGACTTCCTCCTGTATAAGAAAGGGCAGACGGAGCCGATCGGCTCGTCTTCTCATTCGCGCTTCGTTTCCCGCAGTGTTAATCTTGAGCTGGAGCTCGAGGAAGGCGAATACGTGGTTCATGTAGGTCTATCTCCGCTATCAGATGCATAATAATAAGCTAATGGCGCCGCCAAAGTGTCGGCTGGACAGAGTCCCATTCTCAGACAAGGTACCTTCCAGCTTACGCCCGTTCTATTCCATTTAATATGTCATTTACAGACATTGAATACGGGGGAATGGAGTCAGAGCAAACTCGCTCGCGTCTTAGCTCAGAAAGCTATCAGTGAATCTGTCGCGTCCAGTATGTTATTTTCGTTTCAACTGTTTCCGAAATTGACAATCATCTGCATCTGCCCAGATTTCCAGCCAGAGTTCGCATCGCCTTCTCCTCTCACGAATCCAAATTGAACCGAATCCTTAGCTTCCAGGCCAAAAATCTGCCCATTCCTCTGGAAATACTTGCTGGTCAAGATCTCGTCGAAATAGGCCACAAGGCACTTGCATTAAAAGAAGCCAAGGACGATAAGAAATCTAAGGCAAAAGAAGTTCAATCCGCCAACTCACCGCCGGATGCAATACCGAACAACCAAGACGCGGACTATACTACCACGATAACCACGATAACCACTGTACGCGGTCCGTCCAAAATTACCACGAACACGAAGGAGGTCGTTCTGTTTGGGCCGCAGCCGCCAGATTCTGACGACGATAAAACGGCGCGAGACGACGACGCATCTGGGGATTCGGAAACTTCTCGGCCCTCCAGTCCATCATCCATACATCGGAGCATCACACCAGACCAAGATTTACCTTTTCTAGGGTTACGGGTATACACTGCACGTACGGTGTCAGTATGCGTCACTGGCCAACTCAGGCGTGACATGAAGGCGAGTTTCGAAGGGTTGACTGCGGCAGATTGGAAGTCCCTATGTATTTAAATATGCTCCTCAGCCACATACTATTATAGGTCTCCAGTAGGATATTTTTTCAAGTTGTGCAAGAGCGCTTCAGCAGGAATTCAATTAACAGTTGAATTCGAGAGTCACCTTCGAGATCTTGAATTTGATCCGTCTTGCAGGTCCAAAATTTTGGCATGTCTCAAACTGACTTGTATAAATCTTGAAAACGAAACGAATGTGCTCACTGGGACAGCAGCATTTTTTGACTTCAATTTTTTGGCCTCAAGGTACCGGCCACGTGATGTGACCCAAATGCAAAATTGCTTTTGCTTTTGCAAATTGCCACTCATCAGAGCCATCTCCGACCACCTACTGTCGGCGGCGCAACTACAGAAACGCCATCACTTCACCGATTCATTGGATTCACAAACGGTGACCGGCAAAAGGACTTATTTGACACGCCGGAATGGGAGCATCCGAATCCAAGCCTCAAGTCGACTTCGATAATCTGGAGCTCTACGCAGTCTTGGAGCTCTCTGAAGAGGCTACAGTAGAGGAAGTGAAGGTAAATCAAATCATTTGGCATAACCTCGGCAAGATTCATAGTAGGTAGCGAGCGTATCGCAAGAAGGCCCTCGAGCACCACCCAGATAAGAACCAGAATGACGTTCAGGGTGCCACCAAAAGATTCAACCGGGTACTAGAGGCTTACGAGGTGCGATCTGTCACCTAATTCTCCTCCAATAGCTGATTATTTCATAGACTCTATCTGACAGCAATGTCAGTGTGGTCTCCACTTTCGTCGAGACCCTAATGTTAAACGCTTCTGCGAGCCCAGAAACGCTCAGCTTATAACTATACACGAGCGTTCAACTTTGAATCAGAACCCTCGACAACGCCTCAACCCCAATCTTCTGGGCCTCCGGGGGCTTGGAACGAAGAACCAGCGGAGACCGCAGGCTCAAAACAAACATGGTTTGAATGGGTATTTGGATCGCAAACTGCTACCCGATATCAAAGAGCTGCATTCAATCCTGAAAAATACGCGGCTGCTCACCAGTATCGTGGCTCGGGAATCGGTTTCAACGATATTGCAGCGTTTGTCGAGTCTCTTCAACCGACGCTTGATTTCTCCTCAAATCTTCGCGGCGACAAAGTGAGTATTCGTGACCTATCCGCAGCTGTGTTTCACGTCTATCCAGAGTCATTTCAAGATCATCGAAGACTTTTTTATGTGTCTCGCCCACGATGAGAGGATGTGGCACACTACGCATGCCCATCGTCGTCTGGTATACCCCCGTTTTGGTTCTATTCAATCTGTGTGGACCCGAGACGACTGGGATTGGGTAGAAGGCGACACCATTCCTCACGAGGTCGACGAATTCTATTCGTTTTGGTCAACATTCAAAACATTGAAGAGTTTCGAATGGATCACACCATATACGTGTGATGCATACTCGTCACCACGGCTGGAACGGTGCATATGTGCGTTTAACTGTAAATTCTTGTTCTAACCTCTGTCGGAGATTTTGCAGGAAAGAAAATAAGCCATATCAGGAACGAGAGAAGGCCTCGTACAACGAGTTTATCCAGGTCTCTGTGCGCCTCTTCCCCGTTCACTACCCTCCTTACCTTTTTTTTTTTTTTTTTGCACAGCATATCGTGAAATCACTCAGGAATGCTGATCCTCGCTACCACACGCATCTTAACATCCAGGAGCAAAGGCATTCGGCTCAAAGACGCTCGACTCCGGCTGCATCAACGCCGTCGAACAGTAGTAGGCAGGCCAAGAAGGATAGGAAGAAGAATAAAAAGAAGAACAAGAACAAGACGACTTGGTAGACCCACAGGCGACCCACACTTATAGCCGGTATCGGACATTCATATGCCCCTAATGTAAATTACCTGTGTATATTTTACTTTGCCTGCTGTCGCGAATTCGCTCTGGGAGAGCTTACTTTTCTTTTTGATATTTCTCTGTTGTTGGATGCCCTGCGAAGGTCCTGAAAGTTGAGCACGCTTTTGCCGCAAATGGTTCATTATTTCAAAAACATTCGATGAATGGGAACCGAGAAAAAAGGACGTATATACAGTTAGAGTCCGGGAACGTCAAAATCAGGGAGGTCTGGCCACAAGCCAAGGGCTGCTGGATCTCCCCCAATTCGGACAAACTGCGAGTGCGAAGGCACTGGGCCATCGAGGACGAACAACTGATGCCATCCGGGCGGCGAAACGAATGCGTTTGGCGGCGCGGTTATGGTGCAGGCATTATTGGCGCAAGTGAAAGCCGGGAATATTGTCCGGGAGCCCATGGTATTTCCGTGGGTGGAAGACGTAGCTGTACCTAGACTGTGAACAAGTGTCGATGTTGGTGAACAATAAGATCCGACCTGCAACTAGAGAAACCCTCATCGTCGATGTGGTTCCCTGGTGTAAAGTGACATGGATCGTATGTGTGCTGCCATATTCCCAGTCCTTCGTCAGGAGGGTGAATTCTGGTTGAATAAATCCTTGAGTGAGGTACGGGGGATAATAGACCTATAAAACTCATGTTAGTGTCCAGTGGGCCCTTCCCCGAATCAGTCGATACCTCAATTCTAAATTCCTCTGGATTAATCTTATCCTGGGGATCAGAGCCAGAAACTAGTACACGTCCATCGGGAAGAAGTATGGCCTGTGTAGCGAAAATCAGCGTCCTAATTTTGGCCGGCCAACAGACACGACGAACCTCCGAGTGATACAAGCGGGCCACAATGGTCGAATTTAGAATAGATATCCGCTGGTTCACTGGCTTATCGGGATCATACAGCAAAGCACCAAGATTAGGTCCATGTGCCAGACCGAATCCGGCGACTCCGTGGAGAGCGCCGTTCAAGATCAAAAAGGTACCATCCGGAAGGGCCACCATGCACGCCATTACACGCGGAGACGGCTATGCATCCAGTCAACTATAGCCCCCTGGGTTCGATTTATGGCAGAGCTTTACCATGCGTTCTATGGTCCAGGTAGCATTTTCTACTTCGGGTTGAATGGAAACGCAGTTGTCAAGTGCGGGGGTCGTAGGGCCCGGGGCAGGTGTGCCGCCTCCGCAGACAAGGACTCTTAACGGATCCGTGTAAGGTGCATGCTGAGGGAACGTGACCGCTGCTCCCTCCAAAGGGTATGTACGACCTCCCAAAACTTGAATGACATCAGTACAAGAAGCCCCCATTGCAAGTCAAATGCGCACAGTTGTTTACAGCCCCAGGAAGATTGGGAAGTTGCAACACCGTGTCGAAGGTGGTGGCATCAAGGATGCGTGCCTCGTTATAATACACTGAGAAATTTAAATAACCGAGATCTGAATTCTGAATCTGCGTAACGCACCGATAAAAAGGCGACCACTTGGAAGGACAAAGACGAAGGGATACAAATTGTTGGGATCCGTGCGGTTGAGCCACTCAAGGAAGAGGACAGTGTCTCCACCAGGAGGAGTAGGTAAAATTTCTAGATTGGGTTCGGGCGTGGCGTTGGCACCAGTTTCGCCCCCAATGACCAGGACTGATCCGTTTGGCAACATGGCGGCGCCTGCAAAGTTCGGTTATATCGAAGAATAACTGCGAGTAAGCGGGTTAAGAGCGAACTTGGGTACCACCTCTGCCTCTGTAAATGAAGCTCTTGGAAGTTTTCTTGCCAGTCGTTCGTCCCGTTGACACCAGGAGCACCGTCTGGGGTATATAGTCGAACCCCTTTGGTAGAATCGAGCGACCAGCCGCCCACATTTAACTGCCGGCCCCCTTTGTCGGGTAAAATGATACTCCCAGAACAAAATACGTCCGACTTGACATGCATCTCTCGCCATGCGGCAGAAAAATTGCCAACCAAACTGAGATCGAGCTCATAAGCTCCGGTAGAATTTTCGAAGCTACATTGAGTGTCAAGAGAGTGGAGAAACACATTGTTGTTGTACGCACGAGGATGTACCGCCTTTCTCAAGAAAGGCGACCTTATTGTTGATTCCAAGCGTGGCTATCAATGGCACCACAACTCTGTTGAGGATGAAGTCTATTTTAGAAAGGATTTAAGTGAAGAGGGGGAGGACTCACCCGGGAACTGCTCGAAAAAAACATATTCTAGTCGCGTTTCGTGATAAAAAAAAAAGATCTTACCAAAGAACTTGTGAGACAGATAAGCTGTCGTCATTGAATAATCCTTAAAGTTTTCCCCGAGACTTACCTCATATCGGCCTTTGTTTTCTGGTTTATTCCATACGTCAATAGCAGGCCCAGTCCATAGATAGTATTGTAACCGGTTGACGCCGCCGCATAAGTGTCCCAAATCGCCAGTGCAAGGATTGTTACAATCGCTCTCCGGCTTGAAGGATGTGCCACTTGCGGTGACATCCGACAAGTCGCCACAATCTGAAACGAAGGTCAGCTAGTATTACAAGGTAATGCAGAACACGACATACAGCATCGAGTGCCTACAGATGCATCGATATCATTTCAATAGAAAGAAAAAAACCCGGACGCACCAAATGCCATCCCAGCAGCTGTATACCCAAATGTGGCACATTGAGAAAGACACGCGTCAACGGAGTTATTGTGCAGGTTTTCAATTTCCCAGGGAAACAGGGGACCATTGGGAGCGTCCCTTGGGTACGCATTACTGTTAGGACGCAAGAGAACTTGGCGAAAATAACGCACTCGAGACAACCCTGGTAGTCCCAGAATCCGGATGTATTCTGGGGAACTGGTACCGGGAATATCGTGATATTTGGGGTCGTAGAGTACACGGACAGTCTATCTCCCGCTCCACACTTTAATTGTTTGTGAGATTGGGTATCACTGCTGGATGTTGAACTCCTACCGCTTGTCTATGGTATTTTATTAGTCTGGTTGCGAAGTGTGTAAATGTGTTAAAACAAGCGTACGTGGAATTTCCTGCACAAGCCGTGTTGCAATCCGATTCGTCGGCTGGCTCGGCACCGTTGACGAGTTCGTCACCGCAAACTGAAGACAAATAATTAGTAAGCCGTCGTTGTGCCGGCGGTGTTTTACGCACAGCACTGCCGCTAGTTGTGAAAAGATATCAGGTGTTAGGCAATGGTTGGAAAGAAGATATAAGAGTCACAGAGAATTCCCCGGCTGCAATCGTGAAATTTTGGGCGGCGCAGATATCAACGCATAATTCCATTGTCAAGTTCGTGTTGTCCGGTTGTTCATTAGCGAGGATGCGACCGTGTGCGTTGTCACTAAGGTGAATCACTTTGAGCGAGAATCTAATCGTAAACCACACCGAGGCTTACACATAGCACCCCACATATGCCCATGGATCTGGAAGATCAGTGGCGATAGCGGTGACTCCGCCACCATTACCCCCGCCCCCGCCCCCGCCAACAGGTGGTGGTGGCAGATCAGTTCCAGTATAGTTGTACATTGTCAGCCTGCTCGGACCTCCACAGCTAGAGATCGAAGATCAATACATTATTCCGGCGGATACGGAGTCAACTCACAACTCGGAATTATTGCCAGCACATGGCATGTTACAATCTGATATTGCCACAGGAGCGCCATTGACGATGGTGCTTCCACAATCTAGAGAATACCATCAATTTTGGGACAAGCGAAGTAAGAGATACGTGCAGCATTCGTCTGCGAATTCGGCGCCTGAAGACCGCTTTCGCTTCAGCAACGGTTGAAGTCGGTTGCAAACACAGCTTACCCGAAAACCGCAGGCCTGACTTGAAACAAGCTGAGGTACATGTTTCAAGTGACACCTGTCCGTCCACGTTAACAGCAGTAGAAAGAGAACGTCCCTTTCCATCCACGTTATCACTGGGACGGTTAAAGAATACGACTATGACAGCTGACGGAGGTAACGTACCTATAGCATCCGAGAGATTGCCACTGTCCGATTGCCGCCGGGATTGTCGGGGGCGGAGGCGGTTCAACTCCACTCCAAAAGACGTTCAGACGATTCCCGGAACCACACGATTCCGCAGAGTTCCCAGTACAAGGCATGTTGCAGTCCGCGAGGCTAACATTGACGGCCGATTTCCCGATGAAGTCATCGCAATCTATTTTATCACTCGTTAGCGGAAGAAGACACAAGCAGCATGGTGGACTTGCAGCATTCTTGCTTATACAGTAACGGATTCCTTGAGCATTAAGTAGGACGGGCGGATGTGCGAGACTATTACCGAAAACTCCACACCTGCGAAGATGAATTGTTTTGAATCGCAGAAGGCAATGCAATTCTAGAACAAAAGTTTGGTCCTCACGAACCAGAAAGAACCAAAAAAATACAAATTTCTCACCTCGACGGTCATATCGACGGTATCCACAGTGGATGCTCCACCGAGAGTTCGAGCGCCAGGATTATCACTGTAGACTATAAGCATGCGCCGGCCGTTTACATTGTCCGCCCACCTGAGGCATCCTATTGACGACCAGTTGCCGGGCAGTTTGGTGGGGACGGACTGGCGGCTTTGAAGTCCCAAAATATCGTGAGCGAATACATACTACCATGGGAATAATGAATCCGTTCCAGGCTATTCGAAAATTGTGTGGATAAAACGTACTTGCGGTGAGAGAAGTACAAGAGCCCACAATCGGGGATTGAATGCAACCATCGGGAGGTGGAATGCCACCTCGGACTCCTCAGACTTATAACGGGAACGTCAATCAATATCAATCTGCGTATCGGTGCCTTGAAGCAATGGTATGTACCTATCAGTTACCTGGAGCCACTGCCTCCGTGTTAGAGAGCGAAGAACATACCATAAAAGAGATAGCGAGACGCTTCGCGTTGCGGGTGACGGGCGGCACGGAGATTCATGTGCTATTGCGATAGACTCTGGAGGTTGATGACGCTGACCGGAGTTTCGCGATGCATCGCTAAAGCCTCGCGGCGTAGATTGCAGCAGCACTTTTTTCGCATGTGACCGCGCGCGAGGAGTGGAGTGGGAGCGGGGATGGGTCTCTGGGAAGAAAGGAAGACGGTTTTATCACGTGTCACATCGCGCCGACGAGATAGCCCCAAGCAAAGCCATACAACACGCGATATTCGAGAAGTTATTATCGGTATATGTACCGTAGGTACCATCAAGACTTGAATGCAAAAAGTCAAGCCGGCCAATAGAGCGACGCTTCAAGGTGTTTCTCACTGTCAGTCTGCGACTCAAAGTCCGAGGTGGCCGGGATTCGGAAGAGGCGGTGCAGTGATGGCAAATACGATCAATTGCCTCTTGACCTCGAGCTAAACTCAGTCCCTTCAACCCTTCCGCGCCTCAACTGGCGGAGGAAAAACCTGTAGGTAAGCTGTTTTGCGCCACACCCCTTAATTAATCTATCCATCACAGTGGCACTTGGAGTTCCATAAATGGAGGATGTCGACACTACTCAGCGGCGTTGGCAGAGCTCCGTGCTCGTGTTGCGGCGGTCGATCTTCGCATTTCCGCCCTTGAAGAGTCTCTCAAAACGTTACGGATTGAACGGCAGAGATTACAGGCGCCTCTTGACGCGTACAGATACCCTATTCTTACGCTCCCCACCGAAGTTACGTCCGAAATCTTCATCCATTTTCTTCCCGTCTTTCCCGAGCGGCCTCCCCCCACTGGCCTCCTTTCCCCAACTCTGTTGGCTCAAATTTGCCGCACATGGCGCAGCATCGCGTTTAACACTCCCCGACTTTGGAGAGCCATTAAACTTGATCTCAATGACAGCACTCCTCCTTCTGCGGCTATGACCCTCCTCAAGACCTGGCTGGCACGCTCCAAAAATTGCCCTTTGTCCATCTTACTACACGGCTCGGCGACCAACCTAAGGCTTGCGTCGTTCGCCAAAGCCATCACTCCTCATTCCAATCGCTGGGAAGACATGGACCTCATCCTACCCTTCGACGCGCTTCGGTTGATCGGTTCCGACTTTCCCCTCCTCCGTGCGGTGACCTCCGGGCCAACATACTTCCCGCCCCGCATGGATCCCCCCCCAGCTCCGATCACCCCGTTTACCAATGCACCGAGACTGAAGCGAGTCTCGCTGTCCTCCCAATATGACTTCTACACTATGATCCTACCATGGTCGCAACTGACGAGCATCTCTATTGTGGGTATGTACACCTACGAGTGCGCAGACCTTCTGCGTTATGCCGTCCAGCTCGTGGATCTCACCGGTGCTACGATTGAAGAAGAGGACTTTTTCAGGGATCCAGAACCAGTACCCCCTCTCCTGCAACTAGAATCGTTGATGATGGAGGACAGTGACTACACCTTAGATCTTCTCCTTCAGGCACTCACCGCTCCCGCTCTCCGACACCTTACAATCTCAGGACCTATGGATGAGCTCTCTGAAGCCACGGACCTTGGCTTTGTCACTTCGTTCATTCGAGATCGAAATGCACCCTGGTGTCGCTCCAAGTTGTCGATGCCACGTACCCCGAAGCCCACTACCGCGCAGCATTCCCATCCATCCCGAGTATTACATTACTTTCCACCTGTCTGTCAACCTAACTTAGTTTCCTGCGGCTCATTACTTATTTTGTATAACCAGGCGCTTGGACTCCCTGGCTATCTCGTTCATGTCATCGTTTATTTCAAAGCTCGGAATCTTTCATGCAACAGACCCTCCCGGAGCGAGCTGCGCGTAGAGCATCATTTACCTGTTTGTGCAAATGCCCTTTATCTTCATGAAAACTCGCACGGGTAATTCCGCCGGCGTTTCCTTACATATCTTGCAACTACCATAACGAATTTAATGTTTGGTTGGAGTGGGTTCACTCCTATTATAACGAATTTACTTCCGCGAAACATCCGCGGCGGTATAAATTTGGTCCAGCCCCCTAAACGCCACCATCTTCCTTTCCTTCACCCACTACCATCTTCCTCATTCGAAATGTCTTTTCTCTCTCTTTCATCCGCGGCTGGACCGTCGACCACAACTCTTCAGGCCCTTTCCGACTACTGTTCATCCTCGGATTCTCCCGATCTCTCTTTTGCTCCCGACGACTCGGACTCATACTTCATCATTTCCCATGATACACCATCCCTCGTCTCAGCCACAAAGCTAGTTCCCGAGCTGCCTCAAATACTTCTACACTCTAGTCGCTTTCGGTCGGCATCCGTGCAGAAAAGAATCGAGAAGGCTCTAAAGCCCTCGACGGGCTCGGGTTTTACTCGCCAAGCACCGAGTGCCCCTGTCTCTGCAACAAAGGACCGTTCGGTTTCTATTCAAGTACGTCACCAAAGAGTTACACGTCTAAAGCCCACCCTGATTGTCGTCCCCAGGGGATATGCGAAGGCCGGACTGGCTCTAACGACCGTCGGAGAGTCGTTTATGAGGCCCCTTTCGTCAACGATGGCCTCCCGATCCCCATTGGCCTTGGCCTTCTCATGCCCTCAACTTCCGGCGGGTTCACTCGCTATCCAGCCGAAGATCGCGACCACGAGTACCAGCACATTCCAATTGAAAGTGCCGAGGATGTTCTCACGTCAAGACTCCTTTTATCTCCTTCCTTCGCACCCTCGCCCGAAACAAACTCCTCCCCGCGCCAGTCTGTCCAAGTGGTTGGCTCCTTGACGAGTTACGCAGCCCTTGGGCGCGGCTTCCCAAGCCACATGCGCAGCGCCCGATTGGCATCGGGGATCACCATCGCCTCGACCCGCGCAGTCTCGCAAGTACTCAACCTAGTCCCTTCCGGATCGTTCACGCTTCTGGACGGCCTGCCCTCACTCCAGCGCTGTCCCCGAGTACCCTCCGGCGTCCAATCAACCAGTATTCTCGATCATATTCGTCTGCAGGCCGCAAACATGATTCGATCTACCAAGCGGACGCGCTTACCAGACGGCATTTCAACCGTGTTAAAATCGCAGCCAGAGAAGACATTGTCGGGATTTGCCTTTTTCTCAAGGGGAAGGAGGGACGCGCAGGTACCAGATACGATGTCCGAGCGGATAGGAGCGGCGGTGGGTAGGTTCGGTTTGAGCTGGAAATTATAAACGGACATGGAAGATTGATTACGTTTAGAAAACCTTATATAGAAAGGCGGAGATTTTGTAGATTTCGATGGAGTGTTATTGAAAGAAAATGATATCTCAGCTGTCTGGAAACAATAAAAAAACGCAACATAAGTTGTTGGTGTCCTCGAATCCGTAAGCCCCCAAGTGATCTTGCGATGTCATTTTTTGTCGACCGCTGAGGGCGGTGAATTGCATTCAAGGGAACTTCGGGTATCGGTTTTTTCTCGCACATTTTTTCACCCTGATAGTACATGACATACAAGCAGAATATATATATAGTAACCTAATTCGAAGACCGGTTGTTTCCCTTTGATAATGCTATCCTCAGCAAATTAAAGAGTGATGGGGATGCAGTTAATAGCGATGAGACCGCCTGCAAATAATTCATCGTCAATGTCTGTCGTATCGAGACGCGAATAAATATGAAACGCACCCCATTCCTTGTCGGGAGCGCTGCAGGTGACAGTGGTGTCGCCACTATTTTTTTTCATGAGTATGAAGAGCAAATTAGCGAAGAAAACGATAGCTTACCAGTTATTGCCGACGACGGTGATGGGGGAGCAGCTAAGCCCGACGAGGACGTCGAGGCCGGTGAGATCGAGGCCGACGAGGGCGGCTACAACGGACGCGGCGCTGCTGCTCGAGGGAACAACGCTACTGCAGCACTGGGGAGAGTCGGGGGTCGTAACCGGGGGAGTGTTGGTGCGGCCCGTGGGCGTGGCGGCAGCAAGGGTCTGCGAAGAATATATAAGGCCAGCTCAATACAACAAGACACGATCGAGCTTACGATGAGCACTGAGGTGACAATGACTGAGAGCTTCGAGAACATGTTTGAAGATTTGTTAGAGAGCTTGAAGACTGGGGTGTGTTCGAGTGAAGAAATATAATGGGATGGGTGCGCCTTTATACATCTCGCAAATATTGGCCCCCCGAAGTGGGCATAAACCAGGGACCGTAGAACGAGACATGGAAGGTCACCGACTGTGGAGCAGTGGAGCTCTTGGGCATGATGCAAGACAAAATTTGTGGGCCAGGCGGCCAGAAGTGAATCCCAGGGAGCATATTTACAGTTAGCTCCCACGTCGCACACTGTTGGAGACATTCAGACAGAACGCATCACGGAAAGTGGATAAACTGAGAAGATCCGAAGCTAACTGGGTCCGCGAACCTGATGCTAGACAACCGCCCCAGATCTTCTATCTAAGCACATCCGTCATAGACTCAAAAAAAAGAGTAGGACGAACTCACAGAGGCGTTGCTTGAGGATTCGTCATATCGGAACCGTACGGGAGCGATCCATTTAAGGATCATCCCTAGCAAACCAGCAAAGTGGGCCCAAATTGTGAGGCTAACTAACACTGCTCCCTGGTGCTCATCTTAAATAAAATAACTCACACTTTGATGAGAGTCCAGGTTCATAATTGTGTTCCCTTCTGCTGACGAGGGCAGTAGGGAGGTAACATTTAAAGTCCGACAGGGGCCTGGTATTCGCCGTATTGATGGCCCGGTATTTCCAACTGCCAATGGCGAAATCCCGAGGACCGATCAGATCGAATCAAAATGGACACGTGCTGCCAGCACTTGCCACGGTGACGCAAGCGAGACCAGCGTAGAATGTCCCCACTGGACGAAGGCGAAAGTAGCACTCCCCCGTTGTACGATTTCCAGAGTTCAGTGGCTTTAGATTAACCCTGCCTGTTTAGTTCGGACATTTCTATCCTGAAGAATCTAATGGAAGAACAGCTCCTTGTCTTAAAGCGGATGGATCAGCGACAAGCAACTGGAGGTCTCCCTGATGTCTACTGTACCCTCATACCAACATATCATTCTTTGATCTAGATCTATCGTTTCAACCGATACCGGATGTTCCAGCCACCAGCGGAAGTGCTTGGAATGCCCTCCTTAATTCTATGCTGTCGGTCACGATCCAACCCAAGGTCGATCGTTGGCGTAGCGGCCTCGATGCGCTATTGGTTTTTGTGGGTTTGGAACAACGAGATACCAGGATTGTGGCTGATTTCTCAAAGCTTGGTCTTTTTTCAGCTATTGTCACTGCATTTTTGGTCAACTCTCTGGCTGGCCTGAAGCAAAATGATACCGCTAGGACTAATGAACTTGTCGCAAACCTTACGAATATTTTGATCGCCATCAGTGGCATAAATACCGTGGATCTGAATATTTCGGAACCCCTTCAGTTCCGGCCGAACACCAGCGATATACGCCTGAACTCATACTGGTTCCTCTCCCTCATCCTCAGTGTATGTGATATTCAACGCTGCAACTCCGCGTTAATTGCATCTCTCCTTAGCTCTGTATAGCCGCGCTCGCTGTGGCTTGCCGTGGTTTCCTCAACATGGTAACTTGGTCTCGGGGCGGAACTGCCTGCAAAAAACTGACGGACATCCGAAGACGATGGGATGGCGCGGAAAAAACTCTTGGACCCGCTATCGAGGCATTGCCACAGATCCTAGTGGTTCCTGTGCTTTTATTCATGGTTGGCCTGATCGACATGCTCCTTTCCAATGTTATGCAACTACCTCCTGCCGCGCTTTCGCTCTTCGCTGCATGTGGTCTGGCGCTTCTGAGTATGACGGGCGTAGCGAGCGCTATTGGCTATACGCTTTTCGACGCCGGCCTTCACCCGGAGCGTTCTCCCTTCTGCTCAACTCTTTCCCGTTTCATTTCCATCTCGATCATCCCCGCTCTCCGCTCCATTTTCTATCGATATTCTCTGCGACGGGCGGACGTGGAGAATGAAACTATCTTGGTGGATAATATCGTAAACGAGGCCCGAGTGTACCATGATATTGTTCAAAACACACACGACGACGACACTCTCGACAAGGCATCGGCAGCTTTGGCATCCTTCGTCAGCGACCGAGGTCTCAACGAGGAAAAAGAACCGGATGTTTACGCAGAATTGGCGTCTCTGGAATACTTCACAATTCTCCATCTCCTCTCGCCTGAGGCCAGTTTGCGAAGCAACGTTACCGCAGCCCATGCTATCCTTCAAATCCGTGAGTACGCTGTCACAAATTTGCTACCCACACTTAATAGCGACACTTGGTAGAACCGCGCAATATTGGGGGTGACTTGGAGACCCTTCTCTGCGCCCTCGTTGAAGCAAGCAAGAGATTTGTGGCTCGCATGTCGCTTTCCGTGCTCTGGGACTCACAGTTCCTCATTGCTATGTCCCACTTGGTGGGTGTTGACCCGGTGGCATGGAGGCTTCCTCCAGCTGTCGCATTTCTGAGCTCCAACTTCGCCAGATGGGACATGTTCTCCTCACGCACAGATTACAGTGCTCCAAGACTCAGATCCCCGATGCCGTTTATCGATCCCGGTGCGCGCCGCGAGCTTTTGCAATTTGTACTCGCGATTTTCGCCGCCAAGTTCGAGGAGATGGCACCCTTCGAGTCCACCTCTCAACTCGATGCAAAAATCCATAGTCTCTTGTCTTCTACAGAGTCACCTTCGACCACAATTGACATTTCCAATGTCCTCTTCTCCTTACCGTTCGGTACAACATCCGGGTGGTCGGAGCAGTGGGTACCTCAGATTGTCAGGTGGCTGATGCGCGTCAAGCGCCCACCACAAGTCATCAGAGCTGCTCACTCCAATATTGCGGACATCACACCCTCCTTACTGACTGGTGCTCTTACTTCCCACGAAGTCGGAATCATAAACTCAGTCATAAGCAACATCGTCGATCTCTGTCTTCCTCTGCCGGATTTTGTCGATCACGAGCCCCTTCTGCGTATATGTGTCGATTGCCTCTTGAACACGCTTGGGATGGAAGGTAGCTCTGAACTCACAAGAACGATGCTAAAATTATTGCGAGCGATGCAGATACCGGCTCCCAAATCGGATCTGTTCCAGTCGATCGTTTGCATTTACAAGCAACTCCAGCAACAGATAAGTTCAGAGTCTGGCGATGGGGCTTCTGGCGATCTTCCCGACGCTATACTGCCGCAGGAAGTCATTCTACACGAGTTTCAGTTCGTTCTTGCCCATGGTTCGTTGTATCCTCAACCTTCCTTGAATGTGACTGACTCTTATCCAGCGGCGCAGTAGTGGCTATCTCATGTACCAGAAATTTGAAACAGAACTTTAATATGAACTACATCGCGATCTTAGCATCCAGGAGTGCTGGTCGCCAGTCTTCTCTCTGCCTCTATCAATAGTTTTTTTTTTTTTTTTGGGGGGGGGGGGGGGGGGGGGGGGAGGGGAGGCGGGGCTGCACATATCGATGATAATTCTTTGCGCCCAGGATCCGGCCCTATGCCTCTCGAAATTTGGATACCTCGTATGATCGGAAGGACCCGGAGGTGCGGGAACAGTCGGGTGACATAGACTCCAAACAGTGAGTAAAAACCAAGTAAACACAGCGCGGCGGCGGCGGCGGACTTGATTTGAGATATTTTTCGACTAGATGCAATTTCTCTCCACTGCAGCAATGTTTAACGATTTTTTGAGGCCAATTCGGCTGTCGTAGTCAGCGCTGTAGGCTTTCCCGGTGTGCGTGGAGAATCCGGCACGTGCCGAGCACAGCCACTGTTTTACGAGGCCTTTGGTAAATCACCACAAATAATCTGCAATGATATATCAGAGGTACGATCTAAGAAACACGCAGATATGCGTCTAGAATAAATAAGTACAGGTAGATGTAAGTAAAATAAAGAACATACCTCAGCCGCACTGCGTAGAGTGAAACGACTGAGGCTACAAGCTTGAATAAACAAAAGAAATGGGCGGAGACCAACACGTAAGCATTAGTGCTGTCCAATAATATAATACGGATATGATACGGCCTCTGGACCACCCTGTGTTGAAAATGTTTCTGCATTCAAACTCCGTCATCAGTTGGCGGCAAATGCCGATCTTCAGTATGCGAGGTAGAATGGTAGCGACGTGTGCTCAAGCGCTGTGAGGCACGAACTGCACTGCAAGCTCAAGTTAGGCCTCGCTAAAAGAAGAAGCGGGCAGATGACAGGCGCTTGATGAGTCAGATGATCTCGGCAAGTGCCAGCGAGATCTTTTCTCTCTCGACGCTGTCGACGTCTTCAGGATCGCAGCGGCAACGACTGGCCGTGCGCGGTTTCTGTGAATTTTCTGACCCACCCACCATCCCTTCAGGTATATGTTATTTTATTTTATTTTCTTATTTTATTTTCTTATTTAGACGCTTCACCACTAATTTAGCGATGAATGCTGTGATAGAGCCTGATTTGTTGGGTGATTTTAACTTGCTCGATGGTTGGCTTATCACAGGCATTCTCCGCTCTGGGACCTTGGGGTTTGCGCTGCGGCAGGGGTTCGTCCTCGGCAGCGAACCCAAGGCCTCAACTCCCATCCACGTTCTCTCTGATTTGAGAAGCTGAGTGCGTATGCGCACCGAGCGTACGTAGTCGGAGCATTGCAGATGCAATGTCGATATGATTTCCAGAAATACTGCACCTCCGCTGGTCATTAGCGAGGAGAGGGAAATGGGTCATAATGAGCCACATATGTTATCGAAGATTCGAAGTGCAGATAATACCCTGGAGGGCTTAAAGACCCCTTTGACGCTCAGACCGGTATATGCGGTTCAGGGTTTTATCACAGCCTATCTGTCCGTTTGGCTTCAAGAATCAACTTGAAGTTTTTGATTTTCATAAGTATGGTCTCGGGCATCAGCGGGTCGTGCATTTCAAACATCTCTCTTGGGACTAGTGCATGAATATCTGTCCTGGAATAGGCTTGAACCCAGCCGCAGACGCACAACACTGGACTTTGATGACAGTCGATCAAACGGTGTTGGCGAAGCGGCTGGAGTATTCTAGTACGACCGGGAGTTGCCGTGGTCGGTTGTTTTGACTTAGAAAAATTTCGTGAAAGCGAAAACTCAAACTGTTGCGATGAGAATTGTAAAGAGACAATTATTTGCGGAAGTGTTTCGCCAGAACAGTCTATTAGGTTTCATGAGAATGCCTCCAAAACTGAAGGCACTGAAGGGAGGATACACGCGACCTTGCATTCTACCTTTTTGTCGAAATAGTACTTTCATTTCTTCACTTTTGGTAAAGGAGAACAGTTGTTAAGCATGTATAATGGTTTAGAACATAACTGTCTCTTCAGAATTTTGATTAAAAATGTTTGAATTTTCAATTTCGCGAAATTTTTCTCAGTCAAAACAACCGACCACGGCAACTCCCGGTCGTACTAGCTACCGGTTAGAATACTCCAGTCGCTTTTCCGCCCGCGTATTGATCGACTGTCATCAATTTTAAGTTGGCACGAAAAGCGTCTGCCTCGAGTCTAGTCCTGGAACAGCGCAGTTGAGCTTTAAACTAGGCGCTGGGTACCTCAGAACTTGGAATTCTACACAGGAATGGGAGGATCCACGACTAAACCATTACATTAACACCAGTACGCCCGACGCAGTAAGCAAGTAGATACCTATATGCTACGTCCTGTCTTAAATTTTAGCAACGCGCGCAATGCCCAACGGCATGAACTTGGAAGGATTATGAGAGACGATGCGGAGTGAGGGCAAGTTCTCGTGCTTGCTGAATTACAATATTAATATTGTTCTCGCTAAATTATATTTCCGTGTGGGCAGAGGCACCAGTCAACGAGGTATGAGTTGGAATCACTAACGACAGAGAGACCGCAATAGTACAGTTTCCTTGAATCATATTTCACCAGAGGTATAGTAGAAACAAACAAGCGATAAGAGACGGTTCCAATTGGGTCCGAGATGAGAACTTAAGCTTAACGTGGGCGCGATTCCCCCGCGTTTTCCGTTCATCGAGCACCGCAAATTTCTTCCTTCAAGCGCTTTACGCACCGACGAGGGGGTTCCTCGTCGTGCACGCTCCTGCCGCGCGCCTTGACGAACGCGCCATATGCACCCTTGGCGACATAAGCGCCTTCTCCACCAGCAGGCCTTCGCATCTCCAGCTCTCGTGCCCGCAGCGCATCTCCGGCTCGAAGAGCGGCAAAGGCACCTCGACATGAGCCCACCGGCGCTCAGGCGGCAACGTCGATGCGCTGGACGTCTCAACGTGCGCAGCGGCACCGCGCGGTGCGCCAACGGCCCTCGACATAGTACCTCGCCGTGCTGCGGGGGCCTCGTGCCCCCTCCGCGGTGCTCCCGCCTTGCGTTAGCCGGAAAAGCAGAAAGCCCTCGCGGCCTACCAACCCCAGTCCAGCGAGCGCCGGCGGCGGCGCCAAAGACGCTCTACAGAGCGAGGGCTGCAAGCGACACGCCCGTTAACGCCAAATGATAACACCCCTGGAACATCACGACGGCCACCACCACCCTCCGCACAACGGAGAAGATCCGCCCGGCTGCATATCACCAAGACCGCAGCGCATCGACTCGAGACCGCAGTGCATCGGCTCGAGCCACGGTAAGACGACTCCCGACGACGCCACTCGACGATCGGTAGTCTCGCAGGACATGCAACAACTCGCGTCCTCCCGCCTCCGCAGTCGACGGTGTCTGGTCCCACGTCGCCATGCCCCGCTCATTAAGCGCCCGCCGCCGACGTACATAGGTATACGTCCCGCATCTCTGCCGCGGGCCCAATAAGCAGCGGACACATCGCCAGGCGCAGCAGGACAACTCACGTGCGCGCGCAATTCGCCCTCGCCCTGCTTAGAGCAGAGCAGACGTCGATTCCGCGCCGGCGTGCGCCACTCGCCGCACCCGGAGGACAGCCCACAGAACGAGGCCACGCAGTAAGATGGAGATCCGGGGGATGGCGTGAGCGCTCAGCTCGCCTCTACGGGGATGAGTGAAGCTCTCAACGCCGCCAGAGCGCCCACGACCAATGCACCCGCCGCGCAGACATTTCCTCCAGTTCCCACTGGGCGTAGCGCGCTGTGCCACTCGTCATCTCCGCAGCCTCGCCCACCGTCCCCACATCGCCCCAAACAAAAGATCAAGAAGAGAAAGAGCCACTCACATCGTTGCGACGCTCCACGCCGGATTCCACTGTGCACAAGACCCATCAGCTTTCTGACTCAACACAATCGAGAAACCGAGAAAGAGACGCACCGTCCCAGGATGAAAGTCGGACATGGAGAAGCAGATCTTCTTGTCGGGGTGGAAGCGGCCGGAGGGGGCGAACATCTGTACACCACCAGCGATTCGTTAGCCACTATACACCTACAACAACGGCAGGCGACGCACCTTGATCCCCGGCGGCTTGAACGGGTACTCAGGCGGAAACTGCAGCATGCCATGGTACTCCCCGCCCGCAAAGGGTGTATCCGATGGACCTCGCTATACCATACCTCGTCAGTATACCCTACCCACTCAGTTATTCACTCCGCAGAGGACGCACGATAAGGAAGTTCCCTGTACTCAGTCGTTAGTCGTTGATTCATTCATATCCATACCAAACGAAGGCAGACGCACAAGTCAAGATATTCATCTCGTCGGGCGCTGCCCACACGAACGGCGGGGGCTCCTTCTGCACGGAAACGTAGAGGCGCTTGTACGCGGCTTTGCTGGCCATGTTATTGCCTTAGTTCAAGTTGTTGGCGGCTATAGCCCTAGTTTAAGTTGTTATAGCCTTGGTGTATCGCAGCTGGTCGTTGGCGCTGGTCGTCGACGCCGGCGGTGATGGTGGAGACGAATAAGCGGCTCGGCCACGTGCGGTGGTGTGTCACGCGTGTGACACCGCCCTTTCTCTCGACCACCACAATCACCTTTCGAATCTTTTGCTTTTCAACGGACAACCGGCCGTAAATGACTCTTGGTGACTCTTTCTATCATACTTATCTCCCCGCGTTTGTATTTAGGGCCACAAAGCGCTGCAGCTTGATCGCCGGAGAGCGTCAAACAAACGAGGAAAATTAATTCGAGCTCCTTATGGTTTTGGCTCCAAATATCTAATCGGCCTCGCGATAGCTGTGGTCAGCCTACCACGGGATCGCCTCCTACCAGGATCTACAGGGATACGTGCCACCGTAGAACGCACAAAATTAAAATCCCCGGCTTAACTCAAGCATCCTGATACTCCGCGCTCGACGGCGGCCTTCCTTTCAGCTTCCAAGTTTATTGGCCTTTCGAATTTCGACGACTCAAGATGACTGGAGCTGCCTCTTTGCTTGCTCGAAACCAACGAGTGCGAGATCTTGATCGCCAGAAAGACCTGAAGCGTCAAACAGGTGATTTACCGTCCTGAAGAGCCCCTCGCGGTTTCGTCTCCAGTTAAAGCTATGCTCAAACTATCCTCGACGCTCGTCGCATTGCGGCCCATAGGATATACGCGCCGGGGACTCGCAGTACGAGCTTGCCGCCGGCTTACCTCAGGTATCCTGATATCCTCAACCCCCTCTCGATCCTTTCAGCTCAAGCTCTCGCCTTTCTTTTTAACTTTCAATGGGCTTTCAGCGAATCAAGAGGACTCTCGGCCACTCTTCTTATCTCCCCGCGTTTTTATTTTAGGCTTCAAAGCGACGACTTGGGAGTGCCACATCTTGATCGCCGGATTTCAAGAAAGACTACTGTAAAGCGCCAACCAGACTGTTTGACGATTTACATTGAAGAGCTCCGTATGGTGTCTCCAAATAGTTCCAGGTCTGCTCCAGGTATACATATCAAAGGCTATTTGTGCTCGTCGACAGCGCCGCCAGGAATAGGATACGGGAGCTGAGGATACACGGGCCGGGGATCCATTTGGCACTCCATACACACACAAAAACATTTTTCCCCCAGCTTACCCCAACCCGCGCTGGACGGCGGTGCTCCCAGGATAAGAACAGGGTAAAATTGGTAGTCTAAGTGTGATCTGCGCTGTCATCCCGGGGTTCCTCCGACTCCGTTTGCCTTTTGTTTGCCTTTTAAATTTATTTTATAAAGGCGCCTTGTGCATCCGTAAATATATCTCTTGGGACTTGTGCTTGAATATCTCTCCTGGACCGGTGCAGTCAAGCTGGAACTCGAACCTGCCTACCCCACAACTTGAACTCAACACAGGAATGGGAGGATACACGAATAATCATAATATCATCCTCGATGAGCGAAATTAGAAGTCGTGCCGCCTATATAACTAGAATAGCACCGGTACGCCGCTTGACAGCAAACAAGTAGACGAAGACACGCGACGTCGTGTTTTTAGTGGCGCGCGCAATTCCTGACGGCATGAGCTTAGACAGGATAGAGACAACGACGCGGAGTGAGTGCAAGCGCGTCTGTTTATCTTCAAGCCCTTGCTAAATTATAATATTGTGCTTTCTAAGTAAATGCAGAGGCACGCAGTCAACGAGTACGAGTTCGAATCACTGACCACACAGAGGTAGGTAGGTAGTATTGCCGGAGCGGTCCCATTAAGGAACAACCGGGAACCGTACTACATACACAGCGTCAACATGTATGCTACGGATACTCTCAATCATTCGTCCTTTGATTACCTGAGCTACTTCCCGCGCGATCCCATGCTCCAAAGACAAGAAAAAACAAACTTGAAGATTTGGAGACATTGAATCAGAAAGTCCCCAGGGTACCCAGACGTCAAACATCAAGTATGAAGAGAATGGCAGTTTATTCCGGTACATCAAATAAATACTCGGCGGGCTTAAGCGCGTCGCGAGTCGCAAAGACAGCAAATATATCAAAGGTATATTTAGCCAACCGTTTGATAAAATCGAAATTCCGCACAGCACCAGTTGGAGGAGGAAAGCGTCTGCCGTGACGAATGTGCGGGGATGGGCAGGGAGAAGCTGACACAAGTCGCGCAAAAACGCGGCCCGGAGTCGATCCAGGTCGTACTCGGAGGCTTTCTGCTTGTTGTACTTATGAGTTTCAGAGCGTCCCGCGTACTCGTTTTGAAACTCAATTTATCGTTAGGCTTGCATATTGGCGGCTGCTCTGGGGATCTTTTACCCCGATTGGAATTCAAGCTCAGAGCGCCAACAGGGCTCCCACTGCAGACCATACAGATGCTGGGAAATTCCGCAGTTGAGGGAAGGGATGGGGTCTTCTACGCGCCGGCATTGGCAGCTATGATAATCTATCTCTAGATTTTGATTACTTGCGACTGCGGAGCTATTTTTTGGCGCAAGGTAAGCATCCTCTCCGCCTTTTTCTAAGATCCTTTTGGCCTCCCTCTAACCAACCTCTAGGTTGTTCTTTTAATTGACACCTGTGTAGGCCTGTGTAGGTGCGAATCGACCTGATTTGGCGAAGCCTGAGAACAAGCTGTCCTCCCTCGTCTATAGGTCGATCACACTTCGGCCGCGGTGAGCAGTTTCCGCAGCATTTATGACAGAGTCTGAGACAGCGATTAGACCCGAATCATGATACTGCGCAACGCCACTGCCCTCTTACACTTCAATTCGGTGTGGCTCACCGTGCGCAGTTTTTCCTGTTCATTCCCCAGACATGACAACCCTCGTCCTATCCGCCCTCGCAATCTCGTTTTGCTCTTTCGCGACCGCACAGGTATTCATCATCGCCGACCCTCCATTGTGCGGAAGCGCTGACGTCCTCTTTGAAGTCTGGCACCGCCGCTTCCCCGACCGCTCCAACTCCAACTCCGCAATTCACATCTTACCCTTCGCCCCAGCTGAGCTCTGGCGCTGTCATAGCGATCGTGATCTCCTCCCTCGCCTTCGTCACCCTCATTGTCCTGGCCAGCATTTACTCAGGCTGCTGCTGCCGCAATCGCGCTTCCAGCTTGCGCTCGAAGCAAGGTGATCCCGCCGCCGCACAAATCAAGGACCTCGAGCGCCAAGTTCAGGACCTATACGCGCAGGTGGCGATGCTTCAGTCGGAAAGGAATGTTGAGCACGCGGACCTGATGGCAGCGAAGATGGAGAAGGAGCGTATGTCGAATGTGGGGGTCAACCGCGACCGAAATAGCGGGAGGAGTTATACGGGCGACGAGGATGCTCGGTCCGCTGCGACGAAGTCGTATCCGCCCGGATACGATGCTTCAGTGTGATTGATGAGTGAGTGCAACACCCGAGGTTTGCAGACTTTATCTCTCATGCTTCGCGGCAGATATGGGCGTGCTGTTGTACTGCAATGATATTTTACGGCGGCCCTTTGTTACTATCATACGAGATATGGGAATTTTAAAATCGACTTGAATGGAAAACAGGAGAATTCTCTCTCCCAAGATGACTGAAACTGAACCGGTGCCGGAACTTATCGGCTTGAGCGAAACTGTCCTTCAGCAGCGGAGAATAATGTACGAGCTAGGGCAAGAAAAATCGATCCTCGGATAACAGGCAATCCTACCGTGGCGAAGAGCGAAAGAAAGAAAGAAGTCCCGCCCAACCAAGTTGGTAAACTGTCACAGAGGTATTTTGGGGAAACCGGTAAAATACTCCAGCTCGGAAAATTGTGTAACAAATTGATTGTACATGTGCCACGACTGCTCTGATCTCAACTAGACTTTTGTAGGACCAGCCGGAGGAATCTGCTGTGTGCACCGGAACCATTGAACTGAATACCTGTAGAGAGTGTAGGTCAATGGTGAAGTGGAAGGGAAAAAATGAGTGTTACCAAGGAGCAGGTCCACGTTCTGCTTGAATATCCCTCTCACATGCACTAGACTTCCCGGGGTAGCGTGGGATAGCTGATCCCAATAGCCCGCACAGCCCTAGTTCATCGTCAGGACCACCGGCTCATAGATGAACAAGATGGCACCCACCGAACTAATGTTGAAGGGTGAGGGCGCCGGGGGATCGGCCACAAAGACCCCATTTTCGTCGTTGTGGCCCGGAACCCATTCGGGCAATGCTGCTACAATTTGGGTGGGAATGGGCGATGCCGCAACGGGAGCGGCTGCGCGGAACCAGTTTTCTGGGAATGTTTGATTCATAAAGAAAGAGGTGATAATGCGTTGGTGGCCAGTTTCGTAGTTCCTATGATTAGCCGTCGTGAGATTGATCCGTCAATTGATTCGTATACAGGGAGCTTTATACCATTTGAAAACATGCTAGTGGATCTAGAGTCGGTGGTCTGTATTCTCGTTTACATGAAATGAAACTACGCGCCTCGTTAAGAACGATATCTCACGGCAGGCTCCATTAATACGCCGCTGCGGCAATGCAAACTGGTTATATATCAGCACTATTCGAATGAGCGCAAACCAGAGACGCACTGCTGGGTCCAATGCTTGATCAGATTCGAAATTCTGTCTCTTAATTTCGATTAGGGTCTGCAGGTTGAATACTGTTCCCGGGCCATCGGGTCCGTCGTCCCCGAATTTTTCCAATTGCTGCAGCTCCTACGAAGCATATTTATTGGAGGTCAATGGCCGAGTAAAAGTGAACGTACCATATCGAAAAGTGTCTGATTGAAGTTACGATTGTTGCCGATAAAAACGTCGGAGCGAGTGAGCGACCCGTCACCTTCAAATGGGCTTGAGTTTTTCCGCTCGCATACACGGCGAAATTTGCAAGTTGCCAACTCTTTGGATTCCTCAACTTGTCCGAGGTGCGACAGAAAGACACCAATTTTTTTTTTCTTTTTCACCCAAGATTCGCCCCTGCCAAGCCCAAGCGAATTTATGGCATACCCCAGACACACCGTGGGAAGTGTCGGAAAAAATGGGGTGGGAATCAACCCCGCACACGTGCGCGTTACGTGGCTTAACGAAATGACGAACTCCGCACTAACAGCGCCTCCACTACCACCATGTTTTCGACAAAAGGTCTCCTCCGTTCCTTGCAATCACCCATCCGCCGCCGTGTCACACCCGCCTCGTTCACCACCAACCCCGCGCGCCGCTCACACACGACCGACTCGTACTCCAAAGAGGTCGACTCGTCGCCTGCGACTGACTCGAAGATCCACCGAGTAGACCCATCGTCGGAGAACGTGCAGAAGCCGCACGAGCCGCCGTCGGGGCCCTGGAGCACCACAGGCGTGGAGGCGGCGCATGGAAGTAAAGGCGACGGGGAGAAGGCGACGGGGATGAAGGAGTACAGCACGATGAGCGAAAAGAACCCATATCACGCACCGGCGGAGAACGAGCGCTATGGGGGGAAGAAGCACTATCAGGAGGATAAAGGAAAGAACCCGCAGGAGAGCAGCCGGAGTGTCGAGGCTGAGGGACCGCAGGGGAGCGAGAGCGGCGGGCGGAAGCCGGAGGGGAGATGATGAGGGAGCCGGGCGGAATCTTGATGGCGAAAGGGATGAAATGAATGAAGGCAGATGTGCGTGTTCCCTTCCATTGTTTCAAGCCAAGCTGACGAAGTCAAGTAGATCACCAAAAATTGTACATATATTATCCAGCTCTTGACATGTTTTCGGATTCAGCGCTGCTATACCCTCTTTTCTGAAATACGATTTCATTCTGGACAGCACTTCTGGTTTCAAGATTACTGGGCTCGCGCGCTCCACGCTTTTTTCACTGCATTATCGTCTTGTTCTGTCTCTGCCTTCTCGTTTCTATGAATGATGATTCATTCCGCAACCATGTCTCGCTGCAAACTTGGCCTATACCAGCACTCGGCCTGAAACTCGATCCTTTCTGCCAACGGCCCAATCACGAACAAATCGGTGGACTCCCACCAGCTCCGAATTCAAACGGAAAGTAGACGTGTGTCGTTTCACCATTGGGTCTTACTCTCATAAATCTAGTGGGCGCTCGTGGATCTAAAACATCCGTGAATGCCCGATCATTCATCAATAAAGCCCTATATATACCTTTCCACCATCCTCCGAGTCTCCACTCTGTCCCGTCATGTCTGCTCCAGCACCTGTCACTCTTGCAATCCTCGGCGCTTCCGGAGACTTGGGCGGCTCCCTCGTGAAAGCCATCTCCGAACATCCTAAAGCCAACCAAGTTGCCCTCCGAATCCTGTCGCGCCCATCCAGCGGCGAGAAGGCTCGAGACGTGGCAGCCCAACACGCCGGTCTGGCGACTGCGGTTTATCCCATCGACTACACAGGCCCAACGACGGACAGCGATCTCGCAGCGGCTCTCCAAGGTGTGGATATAGTCATTAGCGCCGTCGGGGACGACTCGGGCAGTACCAGTGAAGACGTGGCGCACACTGGACTACTGCCAGGGTTTCTTGCCCAAGATCAGGTCGCGAGGGCCGCTCAGAAGGCAGGCGTAAAGCTATTTGTTCCATCGTGCGTATTCCTTACCGTAGTTGAATCTGACGCAGTCTGATTTAGCCATATGTACCAGGGAATATGGAAGCCCCACCCACGCGATTTCTCGCGATTCGGGCGCTTTCATCCTTGGAAAGCTGTACCACCATGACCTTCTCCGCGAGCTAGGGCTTCTATAGTAGGTGCATTCCTTGTCTACTAGTGGTATCATGTCTGAAATAATTCCACCTCTAAGTCTCCTGGTGTATTCGGTGCGTCGATGTCAGTAATATCACACCTCGAACTGTTCGCCGAGATATTCTAATAGGGAATGTTCCCGAAAGAGGAACCGTGAGTCTCCACGGGTCTTATAACTGCTGAGCTCACAGTTATCGCAGTTCGCCCACGCCGCTGCCCGTGAGCACGAAGGATATTCCACTGGGGGAACCCCCCTTTGAAACGACACGATTTCACGTGGCTTCATACATCACCCACCTGGTTCTGGACCGCCATCTCGAAGACTTGAGCGGAGGCATCTTTGTGATTCGAGGGTTGAAAAGAGATAAAGGTACTGTGGATCCCGAGACCGGCAAAACTCGATGGGCAGCGGATGTGTAGTAGCTGCCGTCCTCTTCTAGAGTGCTTGACGATTCGAGTAGATTGTATTAGTACTACGCCGATTGAGGATACATGTAGAGCAATCGTTAGTCCTGCGATATCACACAGTTCGAGCGTAAGTAACTGAGTGCAGTAAAAGAGAACAGAACACACCCATTCTGCCGCTTTGCAGGTCCGTAGTGCCAAAAGACTCATCGCGACTTCCGGAGCACACATTCGTTAATTTCACAGTGAGCGTAGTACCTGCTATACGCTGATTATTAATTTTCACCAGAGAGGCATCCAATGCGAGCTAGTCCTCGGTATGCAGTCCATACGAACCGTGGACCAGAGCGTAGGCGTGCGGGTGATCAATGGTGCCAAATGGCAGTTGGTGCAGACCTGGGATAATTGGAATAGAGGAATTTCGCAAGGACTTTGAGGCGTTCCGCGCGCTTCAAGTTCACTCACTGCAGTGCAGGTTTATCCAAGAGGACTGAACATATGCCGGCAGAACTTCGGGCGGTAATCGGCGGATTGGAGAGATGGCGGATTTGGAACCTACGGAATAGGTTTAAATGGATTGAGAAAGAATGGATTGGTGAAGATCTTGAGAGATTCATCAGGGGGGGATATATTATACTCACGTGGTCCAAATGTCTGAACAATGAGTTTACCGAAGACAAACGGGTAGTAATGTACGGGTGGTTATCCTTACATAGGACTACAAGATGTCAGAACGCATAAAATGGTGGAGAAAACCGCATGAAGACAGAGTCGTTTCAGATCAGATTTGATGGGCTTACCGGCCGGTAGATCCGATGTAAGATTGAAAACAAAGCCCAGACGGTTAAGAGATGTGAAATTTGACTCTAGAAATTCTGGAGCGGCGTACCATACTAGGAACATCACGCTATAGATTTCGCACACTATTCAAGGAAAAATTCTCCCAACTGAAGGCCCAAGTTCCAAATTACACAATCGAGAACGAAAAGTCCTGTCCACTAGAACCACACTGCTCCAGCTTCATCTCGCCAGGTGAGTGCCCGGGCCCATTGAAAAATACTGTTGAGCAATGCTCGTTTCCTTCGCGGACGATTGTGCAAGTCTCAGCCACGACGCCGCCAGTAGGCACAGACACGGCGGGGGAACACGAAGCGCAGGCAATGCGGAAGCCCAGGGTTGTCCTGATCATATATGACGATGAGATTTATATATTTCATGCAAAATAAAAGAGCATACAATCCCGCTTGTGAGAGAATCAAGTCATCGCTGTGGACTTGTTGACCTACGACGAGGTTCACATTGTTTGCAGACCTGCAACAGGTGATGAATTATTGGCAGGCCGGAGGCGAAGAGAAATTATACCCACTTTATCAAATAAACGCCTTGGCCAACTCCGGTGAACTCGATATTCCATTCCCCGGTTGTAAGGGTAGCGGGGGATTGCATGCTGATGACGCTCCCATCCTGTACACTGGCGACGCTCCATTCCGCGCCACCGAAGGTGATGGACACGGCGCGACTTTCGAAGTTGGGGAAGCAGGTGGTTTGGCGGGCCATAGGCGAGCCGAGAGTCGGAGCAGCTACGAGCGCGACGAGAAAGACGGCTGTAATCTTGAACATGATTATCGAGTACCGAAGATCTCTGGAAAAGTTCGTTGCGATGCACCGTTTATATACTCTCCAGGATGCTCCGGCAAGCTACAAGGAGCGGGTCAATGAGGCCGAGGCGCCTCTAACTGACTGTAGGACTCGTTTAGCGTTCATGTTCCTGGACGTACTTAATTACAACACTCGCTCATCTTCTTTCTAGCCGACGTCTTCAAGTTGAGATTTTTATCAGCCTCGCAACCCTGATGAAACCCAAGCTAATGCAACTAATGAGAGGGAAGTATAAACAATACGGTCATAGAGGGAAGAACGGCGGCAACGCGTGCTGAAATACATCGTCCAGCAATAATTTATGTACTGAAGAGACTGTTGAAGTCAAGTTGAAGTCGGCGTCGAAATCCTAGAGGCTTACCGAAGGCAATCAAAGTGTTTCAGGCACACGGACAAAATGTCAGCTTAATAGGTCGAGGCTCGATGATGCACAACCTTGAAGCCTAGTCAACTGCCAGATGTTCGATGCGGACAGGCCGGGATATCAGATGCACCTTCTCAACACTGATGTTCATAATAAAATTGTTGAATCAATTTGTCGTCAGCTGCAGAGTGACTGAGCTGGACAACGCCAAGAGACTTCGGCTAGACTGAGGGGCACGTCAAGTCAAAACGGCTGGTACTATTGTGCTCTATGGGTCTGGAACTGCCCTGTCTAGCTGGAACGACTTTTTCTGATTTTATTCTGTGCATCATTGCCCCCGGTATCCTCCGGCATTAATTAATACATGTCTGATGCATGTACGTGCAAAAGAACTAAGAAATTAGGTGAGGGGAAAGTATGGTTAACTCGTTGCCGGATGCGTTGATGAGAGGGTAATACGGAATACTACCGAAATTCTCCATGTCCGCTCATTCCGAAGCTCCGAAAAAAATCAAGCATATTTTTACACAATAAAAAAAGGTTTCTGTCTATTCGGAATCTGTTTCCAGAACGATGTGCCTACGGCTTGGGCGAGAGAGCCACATCGTCACTGCATGTCACAGCCTTGATATGAGTTTGACATGTCACGCGTTTTTCACCTCCCTGCGCCGGGTATGGGCACATCGTTCAGTGAACATATTCTGAGGAGGCAGAAACTATTTTTCATTGTTTGAGAACACGCCTGAATTTTTTTGGCGCTTCGGGATCAGCAGACACAGAGAAAGTGCATAGTATTCCATATTACCCTCTGATCACCATGCCCGGCAACGAGCTATCTATACGTTCCTCTCCCCGAATCTCTTAGTTATTTTGCACGTACATGCATCAGACATTTATTAATGAATGCCGGAGGATACCGGGGGCAAAAGTGCGCAAAATAAAATTAGAAAAAGTCGTTCCAGCTAGACAGGGCAGTTCCAGACCCATATGGAACAATAGTATGCGGTGTCTGCTGATACACTACTTCCGTTCAAAGTTTCTTGGCCACCAACAGAATGGGCGTGACCAGCCCTGAAGGGCACTCGGGGTGGAATGGAGACAGTTCTGTTCGCCAAGGTGCAGTGGACGTGATTATTACTGTCTATTTGATCTTCCTTAGGCTGCAGACATCAACCCAGCTCAGTCCATGATTATCCCTATCTTGAGGAGGAAGCGGGATTCGAAAAAAAAATGACAACAACCCGATGTTTCTTTCTGCCTGAATTCTGATGCGTTTCTCATCTGATAATGTTCCTTGACTGAAGTAGCAACGAGCTAAAATATTAGATACGTAGTACTCAGTACACGAGGGTGAACAGGACTGGTAGACAGGATTGTTCTAAATCTAGTAGTATTGAACACGACTATACAACATGCTCAAGACATTTAGAGAATGAACTGGCACGAGATGCCGTGGTCACGGGGGCCACACATGCCGTCTGCAGGGGACTGGAGGATGGCCTCCTGGCCGTTATATTTGATGCTCGCACCGTCAAGGTTGGTCGAGTCCGAGTTGCAGCCGTTGCCATCAATGACCGTGAGCGTATGCTTGAGACCGGTGTCGCCGGTGCCAAAGCTGGTCTGACTGGCGTCGCAGTTAGACTCGAGGACGCCAGCCTGGTCCCAGTCGCCGTCGTTGGCGGGGCGGCAGACGCGGACCTGCGGGGCGGCCTTGGTTAGTCAATGGCCCATTGTTTTGGAGGAGGAGGGTTACGTACCCAAGGCTTTCCGGTCTCGGTGTCGCGGATGGAGGTGTAATGGACAACAAATTTGCCCGGGGTAGGGGGGAAGGCATTCTGGTCGCTGTTACAGTCGAAGAGGTCGGCCGCAGATTGGCGGGCAAAGATCAAGAGGCCAGCAGCGATGGAGGCAGTGATGAGGTGCATGTCGCGTAAGTTGTAGATGAAAAGACAAAGAAGTGATTTGTGTTATGGGTAGTGAGGAGAGGAGATGGGTTGTGGACAGAATCACTCGACCCTTTTATACCTTGTTCATAGCCATCTTTCTCTTAAGAGGATGGGAGTCGGATTGGAGTGTGAAGCACAGCTCGCTGATGGGCTTCAGTAAGGCTCCAACTACCATTATTTATAAATGGAAAATTGTTTTCATTTACCCGAGGCCTCATAAACTATAAACAAATGTTTATTAACGGCTTAAGAGGTTAGCTGGCATTGCCTGCTAACTCTAGCCCCCTCGATCGCCTGAGCTATTGCTTCTGAGGTATTTCTAAATGGTACTCGAGAACCTATGTGGGCTCAAGAAATCACTGTATGTGTACTTCTTTTCGACGAGGATGCAAAGTACAGGTTGGCGGAAGTGATGGTTAATTATGTTTGTGGCCAAGTGAAGCCCAAGCGAGGCCGGGCCCAGTGTGGGGTATCTCGGATATGCCCATAAATTGGTGCAGATCGACACGCAGGGTTTTATTAAACCGTGGGAAAGCTTGTGATCTGGCCGAGATATTCATGTGGACTCACTCTCAGCGCAGTTGAAAGAATTATAAACCAACCGTTTCCGTTTTGTTTCTGGACATCCACTGGAACAAATGAAAAATAAATGGTTGGAGCCTTGTTTCACCTTGTCGTCTCAACCAGACTCGTAATCATCTCGTGCCATTGTTAATAGAGATGTTGCGATGCAGCCATCAGAGCCACGCAATGGCTTTACGACGTTGCGGGAGTCCCAGGTGTGGAGCCACCCATTGGCTCAATGCTATAAGCCCATCAGGTGGCTCCAATGGGTGCATCGCAAAGTAGCGAATGTATAGCCTCAATGGCTGTCCAACTCTACCGGGACTCGGGAGATCATCATTACCATTTTGTCGTCGTCCAGGCAAGTGGACTTGATTCTTGTTCCCGACGCGGGCGTTTCCTAATAACCGGATTCATCAGGTACGCCGCCTGGCACAACGTCCCACAAAGAATCCACGAAGGATTCCACTCTGGTGCTCGAAACACAAAAGTTTGAAGCCAGGTGCAGGTTCATGTGTGAAATCCTCAATCTCCACCAACGAGTACCACAAGCCGACGGCGCTGACAGAATCCTGCCATCTTCCTCGCTCGGCATCCACGGCTGGTCCAGACTTGGATTAGTGTCGGTGGGGGGTTGTGGATTTTTTTGGGGCGGTCTTTTCTTCCGTTGCGCGCCTTCATTTCTTCGTTTTGGTCGCTGCATGCATGTCTTCTTGCGTCCGTCGCCTTCGGGGCGTGCGTTACGTCCCATAATCCTCCCTTCATAGTCCACCCGGTCCATTTCAGACACCATTGTGTGGGCGGGCGCTTGTGCTCACTCGTACTCCCTGCTCCGGACCGCCGATCAGTGGCCGTTCTGAACATAAGCTCTTCGAACTGCCGAACCCTTACAACCCAATTGCATACAGCCGCAAGTGAGCTCAGAAGGAAAATAATTGCAGACAGATTGGCTATACATGCATAACATGGAGGAAATCTGACATTTAAACGAGTAGATTATATACAATTTGAGTGTCGATCCGTCATGAAATGTAAGAACACATGATAAACGACTGCACATTTATATCAGTTAACCGAGGACCCGGCAGTTGCACGCGAAGCGCACTCAATGGGATGTTCGGAAATGGATGGATTTGACGGATGGGAAGGCCGCACGGTACTTTGCCTTGGATAGGCTGGCATGGCTCACATGGAGGGATTTGAGGCGACATTGCGATCTGGAAAGGAACGAGGTGATGGTGGAAATGGCATTAGCTCCGAGTTGGCGTTCCGAAACTGCAAGCGATCGCAGGGCCGGTGCGGTGAGCGCGTCAAGAACCAACTCCTGAGCGTTTCTATAACGGTCCGGACGCGAGAAATCATCTACGAATGATAGTGTTTTCAAACACATCAGAGGTGGTAAATCATCGGGAATTTCATCCTCGCTCCGGATGTGGATGGCCTTGAACTCCACAAGAGATGTGGCAGCTCTCAAGATATCCTCAACTGCTAGGGGATCGTACCCAGACACATGGATTCTTATAAGCTGTGCCCAAGGCAGGGTAACGGAGGTAGAAGAATACCCCCCAAGCCTCGCACTGGTCAAATTCGGCGCATTCCGGAATGGTGTGTGGGGGCCAGTCCACAGCCCTATTCGAGGTGGTTGCAAATCAAAATGACGCAAAAGGGGGAAGTCGTTGGCAGAGTCGCCAATCAAAGCAAAAACTGCTTCAGGAAGTGCCAAGCGGATGTATTCCCAACGCTTAGAGTGAGAGAGGATGGCGCGGACAAAATCAGGGAGGAGGGAAGGCTCTGAGTGTGGGTATTCGGTCGACCCATATTCCAGGCATATAGACAGAGGGAGGTCGCCCGACCGTCCCAGCCAAGTTTGGAGAAGATGCAGGAGTGCATTCGAGGTAGAAGTGGTCCCTAGTTGCAATTGCATGGATTTCCAAAGCCGCGGGCTGTCGAGGGCTATGTCCCGCCATTTCCGACAAATCTGCCCCAAAATAGTAGGGGAAACAAGGCCGGTGAGCTGAGGACGGGTGGGGTAGTCGGGGATAAAGTGCCCAAATATAATCGATGTGATTTCGGTGGGTAGCGAGAGAATAGGGTATTTGTAGCCGTTGAGACGTGTGTGCAAGTTCTGCCGCCTCCGACGTGCAGTAGAGAGAGATTTTTCGAGAGCGAGAATATGGGAGCCCATGTCTGCGATCTGAGCACGGGTCTCTGCGAGCATCGGCTGCGTCAGCTCAGGCTCCAAGTCGGGGGAGCTGGTGGGCACGAAGGCGGGCTCCATTATGTGGCTATGGCAGAGATGAAATGAGGCAGATGCACCGTCGAACACAATAGCTTTTTACCTTTTGAGATCCTCAGGACAGATGCAAGTTCGTGGTTGGTGGCAAGGGTCGGTGGCACAGAGACAAAGATTGTTTATTCCTGTAGTATTTGACCTGGCACCGGCAACTCCGGCAACCCACGTGAACGTGTCTCTCAGATCTCTGTCCTCTTTCTCGCATCCACAACGCATCCATGCTACTTGTTCCGTTCCATAATATCTCTTATTGATGTATGGATTATTATATTGAGGGACTCGATAGATAAACCTCTCCAAACGGGGTTTCCTATCAATGATGCCGCCATCCGCTCACAATTAATTATTACATAAATATGCCTTACATCACAGTCCTCGTTTTTCGTATAAAGATATGTGTGAAAGGCCCTGAATGTAGTTTAGATACTGTATATAAGCTTCACAGAATTTCTATGCACGAATGAACTCTGGCAAAAGAGAGGCAATATTTCAATCATAGAACTGTACTACAATTGATACTGGCACGATTGCCATCCCCTGGATGTCGCCGGAAATATTAGGCAACATTATTGGGATCCTGCCTTATCTTCTAGCATAGTCCCCAGATTTTTCTAATCCCAAGGGCGAGTGCAGGACACTTGCCGAGATCAGTTGAATTCCTCTGATCCTATCACAAGGATGGTATGCCTTACTCCAGCCTTATTCTTCAGTCAGAACCGGCACGCGGCAGGTAAATATGTTCACAGAAATATATATCAGTAGCGCTGGAATATTTGGAGCATGCAGAGCGGCATATACAGCGAGGGACTTGAATATGCATACACAAACTATGCGGCATTTCCTCCTGGACAAAATTCGTCGGCAATGACTGGCTAAGAACCAGCAACACAAACGGATAATGCTTTTGCAGACTAGGTTTCATTATTCCAAACACTCAAAAAAAAAACAGATTTCGCCATTAGATCTTCGTACCCTATTCACTGCGTTCAACGGGTCCCTAAAACCGTAAAAGTGTAGAACCTCTGAACGCAGTGATTCCTCAGCTGGTGTACCGCGAAATCTTGAGTTATAAGGGAAAAAAACTCACAAATGAAGTTGAACAACCGAACAAAATAACCTCGATTCGAACGAGGGACTTCCGCATAATGAGTATGTACATCACAAAGTGCAGTGGACGCGATGCCAGGTTCGCTATTAGATTTTCCTCCCCTTTACTTTCCCTTGGATAGGTGTCTGCTTTTTGGGTGGGTTGAATAAAAGCTCGAGAGGCTGAGTAATGACCTAACCTCGATCCAACCGAGGGACTTCCACACAATTGAAATGCGTGCACCAGGTGCAGTGGATGTGATGCCAATTTGCTGTTAGGCCTTCCTTGCCGTTACTTGCCCTTGGTCAGGTGTGTGATTGGTTGGACCTTTTTGTGTGGGGTGAAGGAAAAAGAACATGTTAGACGACTCAGACCTCACAACCTAACCTCGGTTCGAACGAGGGACTTCCACATATCCCCTAATTCTCGATGATACCAAATGTGGATACGATGCCGACTTCACTATTAGGTCTTCTTCCTGTCTACCTCAACTGTGAGTGCTGCGAAATTATTTCAGGCTTTTTGTTTGGGGTGAATGAAGGAAAAAATGGACATCGATTCAGACGATGACCTAACCTCGGTTCGATAGGACTTCCACCGAAATGGGGATGCGATGCCGGCTTCGCTGTCTTGTTCCTATAGACTAGGGCAAAATCATTTTGGGCCCTTCAGTGCGGAGTAAAAAAAAATCAATACCACCATTACTGTATTATTTCAATCAATTCGACAGTCACGCATCGCAGGGGGTTGTCGATTGCGAATAATGGTGCTGTGTCACGGATCACGGGGGTATCTGTCGAACTGCCCCAGCCGTTCGTCACGCCAAAACGCGTCGAAGAGGCGCAAAAAAGCTCGATTTTGACGAAAATTCCGGTTCGTTTGTCGAATTTTCGGTCTGGTCACGTAAAATTTGGCGCGTGTCGAATTGTCGAATTGGAAAATTTGCATCACAGTCACACCCCCTGTCGAATTGATTGAAATAATACAGTATGACCTAACCTCGGGTTGAACGAGGGACTTCCACATACTCATAGAGGAGCTCTTCGAGGGGGAGTGGATGCGATAACAATTTCGCCATTAGACCTTCCTGGTATACTTCTGCGCCATGTCACAGCGAGATCGTTTCATGCATTTTGTGTGGGTTGGATAAGAAAGGTAGCAAGAGCGAAAGGACCTAACCTCGGGTCGAACGAGGGACTTCCACTTTGATTCATGTGCTTGTTCTGGCCCAAGTGCAGTGGACGCGATTCCAATTTCGCTATTAGATCTTGTTCCTAGAATACTATTGAACCTTGATTGAGGGAATAAAAAAGATATCACACGCCCAGGCCACGACCTAACCTCGGTTCGAACGAGGGGTTTTCACATAATGCTGACTACATTAGGGCAGGTTGGATACGATCCCCATTTCGCTATTAGGTCTTCTTGCTATAAGTCTGCACCAAGCTACAGAGAGATATAATTTGGTGTGAGGTGAAAAAAGAGGAAGCACGGACGAGTCAGGACCTAACCTCGATTCGAACGCATAAATGGGTTTTTACCATAATTGGCCCGGGTCATGTGCAGTGGATGCAACGCCGGATTCGCTATTAGGTCTTCCTTCCCTAAAATCATGAGCCCTGGTTTACTCCTGTTTTTATTCCAAAATTTAGTGGGGGAAAAAACAGGCGGGAGAACATGTTGAATCATGCATGACCTATCCTTGGTTCGAACGAGGGACTTCCCTGAGATTTGTAGCCAACCTAAGGGGAGTGGAGGCGATTCCAATTTCGTTATTAGGTCTTCCTCCCTTTCTCAACTTCGAGTATTGCAAAATTATTTCAGACTTTTGTGTGGGTTTGAATAAAAAATTGATAAAACAGAACAGTAGCAAAGGCCGAAAGACTTGACTTCGGTTCGAACGAGGGATTTCAACTTTGACTCATGTGCTTGTTCAGGTTAAGCGCATTGGACGCCATTCCAATTTCGCTATTAGGTCTTGTTCCAAGAGTACTACTGAACCTTAATTGAGGTAAAATATCTGAGTACTTCAGCGAGGGAATAAAAAAGATATCACACGCACAGGCCGCGACCTAACCTCGGTTCGAACGAGGGCCTTCCACATAATCATCAAGTAATGGTTGTACAAACGCAGTGGATGCGATGCCGATTTCACCATTAGGTCCTTGTGGGTATAATTCTGCACCTTGCTACAGTGAGATCACTTCAAACTTTCTGTGAGGGTTGAATGAAAAATCGGCTGGAATGTTCACGGCGTAGTTCAAAGGAGCCAAACAGATTAGACACAATTCCCTATTATTAAGTCTTCCTGGTATAATTTTGAACCAGGTCCCATGCTGCAAATTTAAAAATACGACAGAGAAAAGAAAAAAGTTCGTGCAGATGGAAATATGACCCCACGGTTCGAACAAGGGACTTCCACATACCTTAGACGCGAAGGAGATTATTAAAGGGGGTGAATGCGATGCCAATTTTTCTATTGGATCTTGTTCATATGAATCAGGACTTGGGATGGTGCATGAATCAAGCGTGATTTCTTTTTTTTGCGCATTTTGCAGGCAGTTTTTTTTTTTGCCTAGATTTTGCCGGTGAGAGAAAGAGAAGAAGAGAAGTGCAGCAATGGCATGAGCCAATTAGCACTAGTAGACGATAGATGCAAGTTGAGCCGGCGGGGACGGCCCGTAGAGCTGACATAATCCGCCACGACCAAACAAACCAAAGCTTGATTTGTTCCGCCGCTTGTGATTCTGCAATTTGGAGACTGGTGGACCTGCGTTTGTATATCTATCCGGCATCTCGAGTTCGCGTCTCTGGCGACTGGTGGTCGCGCGTTCTTGCGTTATCTATTCGGCGCCTCGGTCCATCTCCACGGTTCTTGCCGGCGCGTGAAATACTCGCTCTCCCCTGTCCCCCGCGGCGCGCTTCCCTTCCCTGCCTTCCTTCCATCCCTCCGCTCGTACCCTTCTTGTCCACGCCCCGTACTCTCCCCCTCTCGTAATCCTCCCCGTCCTTGCTTTTACTTCCATCCCCCTCCCGCGCGCCTTCTTTATACCCCAATCGTTTCTGGATTTGGGAGAGGCGGGAAGAGAGCTTCTCCGTCTTTGTGTCATAGCCCGCCCTTCTTCTCCCGCTCTCCTACTCTTCTCGCATCACACGCACACGCACACTCCCCCTTCGTCTCCTTCTCTGTTCTTCTCACTCCCCCACCGTCGTCTTCTCCGCCGCCGTCCTGGGAAAGCATGCGTCTTTCCGTTCCCCCACTTTCACCTTCATCTTCACTGCCTCTTTTCCTTCACCGTCTTGTGCTTGTTCACTGCTCTTTCCTCTTCGTCTTAGTTGGCTTCTCCCTCCTTCTTACCCTCCTATTCTCGTTTTCCCAAACTAATTCCGTTAATTAACCCGCACCCCTCAGCAGCCCACCTAAACGGAAATCGGCGTCGACGGCGTCCCACGCTACCGCGGCGAGGCGGAAGAGGTGCTCGCCGCGAGCATCGGGCTCGGCCTAGGGGATTTGGGCTCGGGGTTGGCGAGCGTGGTGAAGCCGAAGGCGAAAAGGGCACGGGGGGGCGGGGTGCCGAATTTGAAGGGGAGATGGCGCGGGACAGCAGCGCGGCGGGTGGGTCGTGGTAGGGTGTGTGGACGGGGAAGCAGAGGAGGCGCGCGGAGGCGGCGCCGTCGGACGACGACAGCGATGATGACGCGGGGGCGGATGCGGACGCGGATGCGGAGGAGGGTGGGGGGAGCAGTGGGGAGAACGAGAGCGGGAGCAGCGTGACGCCGACGTTGACTGCGAACGCCAATCTGGGGCGCGAGGTGGCTGCTGCGCCACCGTGCGCGCGTGCCCGGGTGCAGGCTACGGGGAAGCGCAAGGCAGCTGACGACGAAACGGGTGGGCCGACAGTCTCGCCTACCTTGGCCTCAAGCACTAGCTCCACGGCGCCACCGACGTCGGTAGGGCGCATGGACAGCGCGGCGGAGTCGGCGGGGTTGTTTGAGAGCGCGTGCACGTCGCCGCCGCTGTCTGCGTCGACGGCGTCTGGATCTCCGGTGAGGCCGCCGTCTGCTACGGCGACACCGACGCCGACCCCGACGCTACTCCCCGCCCACGCCGCCGCCCGCGTCGTCCTCCTCGCTCGCGGCGGCGGCGGCGGCGTACGCAGCGACGTATACGCGGAATGCGGGGAGGCAGGGACAGACACCGCATACCAGCACGACACACGGGACGCAGATACCCCATAACGGCACGGCGCTGACACTGTACAAGGGCGCGCGGGGCCAAGCGAGGCGCAGACGGGGCAGTATGCATACGCGTATCCCAGGAGTACCCGACGCACCCTCGACACGCACGCACAGGAGGAGGCGAGCGGTGATATGGTTCTTCTTGTCTAGCTTCCCTGGAGTCTCTGTGCATACCCTTCTGCGAGCCTTGTTCTGGTTTCTGCGCCCTTTTTTCTTAGGCGCTGTGGCTTCACAGTCCGGGCCGCATCTACCAGGAACTGTTTCTGGAGAAGTTTTTTCTCTTCTTACTGGCGGCATTCTTTGGGCGGCTTCCGGCGACGCACTTGGACATTCCGGCCGCACCTCGGCTTTCTTTTGCTCTGGTCCCTTTCCACGCGGTCCGGATGCGTGGTCTTTTTCGGACTGCTTCTTTGTCGACCTTGAAACGACTTAAGGTCAACATCTTTGTGCTCTCGACGTCCACGAACCTGGATTGCGCGTCCAATTTTCAACTTGATTATCCTCGTTGGATATGGAGACAACAGGGAAGGCTTTTCATGCTTGATCCCCCCCCTTGGAACCGTTTACGCAAGTGCTCTCTCGCTCTGATTACCTATGCATTCCTTCCTGGCTCCGATCCCTGTCTTTCTGCGAGCCAATCCACCATCTCTTCTGTGCACCTCGAAGCATCTCCGTTCCAAGGCTCGCGTTATGTGTTGATGCCAACCGTATTTTGACTGTATCTTTTTTTCGAATTTTCTGGCTCCCGCTTCGATGCTATTGATATTGACCGTGAAACATCCAAAGTCCTCGCGCCTACTTAGATTTTGCGGTGCATTTTCTGTTGCAAAAAAATTCTGCGCGCTCCGCGGGTACACCGTATTTTGCTTGGTCGGATATATAGGATTGGTTTCGCAAGTGTCTGGAGTTCAAAATGTAATGTTCCGCGCGCCAACCGTTATTGGGGCTCCGTTAATTTTGACGCATCATCATGCAGACGAATCATTAATCTTTCGGCGTCCACTGAGTTCTTCAATGGCCTGCACCACTAGCATGCAAATTGGTGCATTTTATTTTCCTTCCCTTCATCGTCAAGCAGACATTCACTTGCCCTCCGCTGCCGTTTCAGCATAAAACGATGTTATAAGTTCGCGAATTTTTGAGACCTCGTCTGGTAAATATCGAATATCAATTTGACATCGACAGTTTTCTTCGCCGTGCATCTTTAGGACAGGGGGTCTGGGCACGGACAGATTTTGTAAAGATATACAACAATATTGGTTCTGCAATTTCTACGGAAGGGGGCCTTGACAAGCTTCAAGGTGATGGAAGACCTCCGCTTGTAACAGTAATAGTGGGGATGGAAAGAAATATTGCATGATAGGTCGCCTTTGTTGTGAGCGTACAAACGACACGCAAAGATGCCAGAGTACAGTGAGATCGTACAATAAGTGCATTGATGTTGGGAATGGCGTCATCCAGGCTCGTAAGGTGTTGGAGAGCGGGAGTGGTGAGTGCTTCCACAACACAGTCACAGCGAAACTATCGAAGGGCAGCGGAATGCTGCAATATCCAGTTGAAGTCAGAAAGTTGGCGGAAATGCTTGTAAACTGCGACCATGGCAGCTGAATCTCGGACGGCCCAAAGGTATTGTAAAGGGCGACCTGCGTTAAAAGCGGCGCATTACTGAACAGCGATATTGCATCCAGTGAGTCGGTCTCTTTTGCATAGTGGGTGGGGCCCAAAGTCAGGGAACGGAGTAAGGGGAAGTCTGCTCCAATCAATCGAAGTGATCCAATGGGCAGATTGAAGTCGATGTATTCCCAGCGCTCGGAATGAGGTATGAGGGCTTGGATGAAATCAACGTTGAGCAGCCAAGTGGAAGATTGCAGGCAAATTGATAGAGGGCAATCTTTGGAGCGTAATACCCAAGTTCTGAGTAAATCCAGCGCCATTGTCGGAGACGTCGTAGGAGGACTCAATTTGATAGCTCGCCAGAGTCGCGGCGTGCTGAGCGCGATTTCGCGCCACGCCCGACAAATCTGGGCAAGAAATTCCGGGGAGGTGAGTCCAGTGGCCGGTGGGCGCTCAGGATAAGGTGGGAGGAAATGGACAAATATTTCCGGCGTGATTTCGGTGGGAAGGGTAAGGATGGGGTATTTGTAAGCATCGAGACGCGTCTGCAGGTCCTGCCGCTCCAACCTGACAGCGTCGAGAGCTTGCTCCAGCACCAGGATCTGGGCATCCAAGTCGGTCATGCGTTCCCGAATATCTGACCGGGTGGATCTCCCGTTTGAAGCGCTTTGATTCCGACTTCGCTGCGTCGTATCAGAGAGCGGAGAGTCAAGATTAGGGTCGGTCATGGTCTAGTAAAGAGCTTAGAGCCCAGTGGAGCCACTAATTGAGCCCTTCCTGTGACTGTGCTTCACCAGGTCGTGGCGCTATACAAGCACTTGTGTACTTATGTTATGACATCCTACGTGTTTTCCATCAGCTTGGTTCCTTGATGTCTTTAATGTTCTTTCTCCCCGTCGCCATTCAGACATCCATTCGGACTCCGCTGTTGTATGTCGTCATAAAACGATATTCGAAGTTCGCCAACTCTGGAACAATACGAGAAAATCGGCTTGATATCGATAATTTTCTTCGCGGTACATCTTCGGGGGGGTCTCGGTACTGATATATTTTCTAAGATCTAGTACAATATTGGCAGTTTATTCAGTAATTTCGACGGAAGGAATCTTGGCAAGCATCAAGGTGATGATAGACCTCCGCTTGTAACAGTAACAGTGGGAATGGAAGGAAATGCTGCACGATAGGTCGCTTCTGTTTTGCGCGCTTCAAGGATGCGCAAGGATGCCAGAGTACAGTGAGACCGTAAAATGAGTGCATTGACGTTGGGAATGGCGTCACCCAGGCGGTCCGGGATCATAAGCTGTTGGAGAGCGGGAGTGGTGAATACTTCCAGGAGCTGTCGGTGACCAGAGCCACCTCCCAACTTCAGCGAGTGAAGATGCCTCAGAGGCGCCACGGGCAATACATTCCTATTAGCTGCACCGTCGAGATCGTCGCAGCGAAACTCCCGAAGGGCAGCGGAATGCTGTAAGATTTTGGTGCATTCAGCGAGAGACAAGCAGTAGGCGAAAATGCTCGTAATCTGCGACCATGGCAGTTGAATCTCGAAAGGCCCAAAGGCATTGGTAAGAGTGACCTGCTTTAAAAGCGGCGCATTACTGAACGGCGATATTGCAACCAGCGAGTCGGTATCTCCCGCATAGCAGGTGGGGCCCAAAGTCAAGGAACGGAGTAAGGGGAAGTCGGTTCCAATCAATTGAAGTGATTCTATGGGCAGTATGAAGTCGATGTGTTCCCAGCGCTCAGAATGAGGTATGATGGCTTGAATGGCATCAACGTCGAGCTGCCCGGTGGAGCATTGCAGGGAAATGGATAGAGGGCAATTTTTGGAGCGTGATAACCAAGTTCTGACTAAATCCAGCGCCATGGTCGGAGACTTCGTTGGAAGACTCAAATTGATCGCTCGCCAGAGTCGCGGCGTGCTGAGCGCTATTTCGCGCCATGTCCGGCAAATCTGGCCGAGTATGTGCGGGGAGGAGAGACCAATGGCCGGTGGGCGCTCAGGGTAAGGTGGGAGGAAATGGACAAATATTTCCGACGTGATTTCGGTGGGAAGGGTAAGGATGGTGTATTTGTACGCGTCGAGACGCGTCTGCAGGTCCTGCCGCTCCAATCTAACGGCGGCGAGAGCCTCTTCGAGTGCCAGAATGCGCGCATCCAACTCTGATATGCGCCCCCGAATATTTGACCGGGTGGATCTCCCGTTCGAAGCGCTTCGATTGCGACTTCGCGTCGTATCAGAGAGCAGGGAGTCAAGATGATCAGGGTCGGTCATGGGTACCGAAACTCCTGTGAAGAGCTTAGAGCTCAGTAGAGCAACTAATTGGGCTCCTACCTGTACTTATTGTTCAGAAGATCGTGGCAACAGAGAGAGTGGCAGGAGGCGATGCACTTGTGTTTGGTATCTATCCCACGTGTTACCCAAACTAAGTTATGCATCGGTTTGAGTCCCGGCCTCAATCCAAACAACGCGTCCTCGTGCTTTCTCCCCAGATCCCATTATCTAGTGTCCTCTGCACGTATTTCCAGAGCCCCTCCGCCCTTATTGAGCTCCGGCTCCTCCCGGGTTTCCGGCGTTTTCATTCCTGGTGCCGTGATGTCATCGCCACGCGCGCGGCGGGCCGCAGTTACCGCCTGCGCCGAGCGGAACCGTCTGAATTTCATTAATATAATTTCCGGCGAAGATTTTCTTCTATAGGCCGCATTATACATTCTTTGCATGCCTTCTGGCGACAAACTGGCACATTACAACTCTGTGTTCTCTTGCTCTGGCCCCTGGGAGTTCTTTGCCTCATAACATTTGTCAAGTTCATGCTGACTGTGGGTTCTGTATCTTTCTGCGGATCGGGATACTTCCTAAAGATCAAATAATCGAGACTCGCTTGCGCTGCGCATCTCATTCCTGACACACAAATCTAATCAAGTTCATGCTGACTGTGGGTTCTGTATCTTTCTGCGGATCGGGATACTTCCTAAAGATCAAATAATCGAGACTCGCTTGCGCTGCGCATCTCATTCCTGACACACAAATCTAATTTAATTTCAAGGCGTATGTGATACTAGTCTCACCAGTATATTAAATGTTCGACTACGATGCGAAGTTTTATTTCCAATTTTCTCTAAGCTCAAGAGTGACGCAATTTCATTAGTAGACCCTCCCCACCACTCCAGATCTTTGCGGCTACAATTTTTTAACCAATGTCGGACCATAAAAAATTCAAACGGTATCAACCTTGGCCACTCGAGAATTGAACAATGAGAGGAATGCGCCGTGGATGCAGTGATACCAGTTTCACCAATAAACAATCTTTTCTCTTTGGAGGGACAACAATGTGTTTGCTCCAGTTCAATATTTTCAACTTCAAAAATAATTGATTTGCTGAATTCACCGGAAGGACCTCTCCACCCTCACACGAGCTCACTTTCTTTCCCTAAAAAGATTTACCACAACTCTCAAACATGCTTGAACGGGAATTTCCACCCGCATCCAGTAGTGTCTATTCCCCGTCGACTAGGTCTTCCGCCTTTCTTCCCTTACACTCATTGCTGCAAAATCTTGAGGGAGAAGGAAAATGTGAAATGTGAGACATGGACAATGACCTAACCTCGATTCGAACGACGGAACTCCACATGCCATACACTTAAGGGTGCGTGCTTATTTCAGGCTTTTCGATGGGTTGAAAAATAGAAGGATTTCGGCGAGCAACTCACGACTTAAGCTAAGGTTGAATGAGAGACTTCCACAAAGGCATATCTCGGCGCACTTAAACCAAGCGGGAACGCGGTACCATTCTCGTGATCTCACTACTTATTTGGCCTCACTGGAAAATTTGAAAGAGAAGAGAGAAAAAAAGGTCGAGCAGTTGACCTGACCTCGGGCCAAACGAGGGACTCCCACAACGGCTCACGATTTATTTCAATGACAGTGGACTGTGGACACGATTCCATTTTTGCTATTAAGTCTTGTTCCTATATTCCTGCACCGGCGAGATTTCTTTTGGTATGTGAAAAAAGAGATTGCACACCTCAAGGACCTAACCTCGATTTGAATGAAGGACTTCCACATAGCCAACATGGCCTGTGAATTGGGAGTGGATGCGACGCCATATTTCGCTATTAGGTCTTCTTTCCTTTTACTTGTCCTTGGATAGGTGTGATTGTTTCGGGTTTTAGTCTGGGTGGATAAAAAAGAACGGAAGTCATCGGCCATGACCCAACCTCGAGTCGAACGACACAGCGGTAATTCACGAAGCAGAGGGTGCGAATTTCCCTATTCGGTCTTCCTCTGCTTTACCTGCCCTTGGATAGGTGTGTGCTGGTTTTTGGAATTTTTGTGTGCCGAAAAAAGAGCACCGCATCTGGGCGATGACCTCACCTAGATTCGAACGAAGGGCTTCCACAGAAACCGTTGGATTATTTTTCAACGGCAGGATGCGATACCAACTTCGCTATTAGGTCTTGTTATTGTAATTCAGAACCTGGTTTACTGCGAAATCATTTCAGCTTCTGGGTGGGTTGAAAAAAAAAAAGAACAGCCCCTGAAGGGCCTAACCTCGGTTCGAACGAGGGATTTCCACATACACACCCGGGACAGAGTTATTTTGACCTACGTAGAATGGTGGGGTAAAAGTTTACATTTTTATGAGCCTTTCAAATATGTAAAAAGTTTTACTATTATTTTAAATGAAAAGGTATAAAAAAACGGCAACTTTTTGCGACACTTTCGGCAACTAAGAAAAGATCTACTATCTGGTTTGGAGACCTCGAGGCAGGTGCGACGTTGGCGTCGCAGGAGAAGAAGTGGTTCGGCGACGTGCCGCCAGACGAGCGCGCCGCATTCGACAACATCTGCAGGTCCTGCTCCCTCGATGCCCTCAAGTCGATCGGGCCAGACAAGTACCCCCCTCCCTGGCGGCAGAAATAGCTACGCCAATGAGCTGGCCCATGGTCCCACTATTGCCGCTCCGTTCGTTAGGGAGCTCAATGATGCGGCGGCCGCGGGCGGCGAGGAGGCAGTGGCCGATACCGCGCTGAGTCTCATTCTTATGCTGGATCAGATGCCGCGCAATATATTCCGCGCGGAACAGAGGGTCACATACACGCACTACGACTGCCTGGCCCGCTGTGTGCTGCGCCACGTACTTTTTATGGTACCGTGCGCGGATCTGCACACGAAGTACCTCGCCAGGCCGGTATACCGGCTGTGGATTTACATGCCACTGATGCACTCGGAGTTCTTGGAAGATCACAAGACGTACGAGAGGCTCGTCGGAAGGCTGGTGGAGGAGCTAAGTTCGAAGAAGGGCGGGGATGCAGCTGAGTTGGCATATGCGAAGATGCAACTCGACTATGGGCGCAAACACAAGGAGTTAATCCTGAGATTCGGGAGGTTTCCGTACCGGAATGGGGACCTGGGACGGAAGAACACGAAGGAGGAGCAAGAGTGGTTGGACGCAGGTGGTGGGACGTTTGGGTCGGAGAAATGAATGTTATGTAGATCGAATCTTGATCAGGTCATTCGAGTGAGGTTATCGGTAAGTTTTTGGAGCTTAGCTTTCGATCATAAATTGATTCGCGCTCGTTGAATCCCACTCCCAGGGTTAAGAGAACTGCCGTTTCCCCGAGGGTCCTAGGATATGAAACACGGTAAAATAAAAGGGCTACAGGCCCCATGAAGCGCCTGCGAATGATTTCCCGGAAACGTGGTTCAAGTAAACCTCAATCGAGTGGGAATTTCTGAGTGAGAAGAAAAATGGACTTGAGTATGCGCTCACCATCTAGCCTCGGTTCAAGTTCGAGCGAGGGACTTCCACCTAATGCCGACTAGATCGAGGTTAAGCGATGTAACCAATTTTGCTATTAGGTCTTCGGGCTCAAAAAAAAAAAAACACTGGAGCTGGACGTGACCTAACCTCGGTTCTAACGAGGGGCTTCCACATCAACATTGTTTGCCCCCATGGGGGGGTGGTAATGGTACTTTATGGGCCAGGTACAGTGGATGCCATGGGCTTCGCTATTAGGTCTGATTCCTCCTGTGCCCTTGAACCTAAACTAGTTTCAGGCTTTTTGTGTCGATGGAACAAAAGCTTCAGGAAGATTTCAGTGAGGCTGGCAACTGATCCTGCACACTGTGTTCTACCCCGCCTTTCTCCTCTTATTGTGTTCCTGGTTTTATGCGAGATTTTTGCCGCCAGCTTGGCAGTGATACTTGCCAATGGTGATTGATTCAACCGGAAATCAACGTTCCCACCGCCTTCGAGTCCACCCCGCACCATTGATTTTACTCATCTCCATGTTTAATCACCAGGAAAAAAACCTGGCATAAGCTGTCAAATGGCAGGAGCCCGAGTCGATCGAGCACTTTCAGTCAGACTTCGATTGACAATGAGTCCTGCTGCACACCGTGTGCTACCCGCCTTCCTCACCTTGATAATTCCCATATTTTATACCATTTCTAGAGTTGTTGAGCCTGTGATGCAGCACTTCTTGTCTGAAAAAGGGGGTTCAACCACACGCTTGAATTCACATTCAAAACGGGTCGGTGCGGAATGGTTGCCAGCCCGGCGCTGATGAAGCAATACTCCCTGCGTTCGTCTGTCCCTTGGCATAAAAACAAAAACAAAAAAAATGCTCCATATGAAGCCGAATGGCGGGTGCCCGAGTCGAACGGGCGCCTTCAGGTAGATTCCAGTGCGGCGAGGTACTGATCTCCGATGCACACCGTGTGCTACCCCGCCTTCCTGCTTTTAATTTTTATCCTGGTTTTTGCAAGACTTTTTGAGACTGGCGCCCGAAGACTTTGTCCGTGAGGGTGATTCAACCACACTTTTAGATTCAGATTCAAATCGATTCTGTACGCAATATTTTCCTGTCCAGGGTGGATAAAGTATTAGTATTTCCAGTGTTGGCGTGTCTCGAGGCATAGAATAAAATAAAATATTTTTTTATGGAACTCATAGCGGCCCGAGTCGAACGGGCCGCTATCGGGGTCGTTACCTTCTCAAGATCTCATGTCTCACGTAAGTAGATTCGATGCACACCGTGTGCTACCCCGCCTTTTCCCCTTCATTTGTACCTGCTTTTATGCAAGATTCTTTGAGCCTGTCATGTGGCAATTTTTGTCTCCAAAAGGAGGTTCAACCATATGCTTCACGCAAAATTCACACCGATTCTGTGCGTAATATTTCTACCCCGGGTGGAGGAAGCTTGAAGCATTCGTGCATTTGTGTCCCGTGGGATAAAATGTCAATAAAAATGAAAAACTTATTCAACAGTTATGGTGGGGGCTCGAGTCGAACGAGCGCCTCCAGGAGAATCGGACGTCAAATAGTCACCCTATGGCGATTCCTGCTGCACACCGCGTGCTACCCCGCCTTCCAAGTTCTATTTGCTCGCTTACTTTATGCGAAGAATATTATCGAGCCGGGGGCGGCTGTTCAAACTACACAATATAATTATTATTGCCGCATTCATTTCTGCGTTGAATTTTCGTGTAAGTGTGCGACTTGACGCTTTCAAAGTCAAGCGTGGGGTGATGGTGTGATTTCAGCACATCTTGTCCTCATGTTCACTTCCATGTCTCCTCACTAGAAAAAAAAATGGTAGTGTGAAGTTCTGAGAGAACAGGGGGAAGAAAAGTCAAGAAAGCAGAAGGACCTGATTCGAACGAGGGACTTCCGCATAATTGCCACACTTTTTCTCTTAAGTGCAGTGGACACGATGCCGATTTCGCCATTAGGTCTTCCTCCCCTTTACCTGCCCTTGGCGAGGTGTGTAATTATTTCGGTGTTTGTGTGGGGTGAATAAAAACGGCATTGGAAGACAGAAGGACCTAACGTCAATTCGAACGAGGGACTTCCATTCATCACGCCGAGTTCTCCTTTTAGGTGTACATAGTAGACGCGATGCCGATTTCGCTATCAGGTCCTTCCCCTGCCCTTTACTTGTTTTGGAAGAATGTGAAGTGATTTCGTTATTGGGCGTGTGGGGTGTGAGTTGAACATGACCTAACCTCGATTCGAACGAGGACCTTCCAAAGGGTGTGGACGCGATACCAATTTCGCTAATAGGTCTTCCTCCTTTCTTCCCCAACTTTGAGTACTACATAAGTCTGAAGATGGAGAATTCTTTTGTGCCGAACAAAAAAAAAGCTCTGGGGGGGATGCAGCGCGCCTAACCTTGATTCGAACGAGAGCCTTTCACATAAGCATTAATTATATCCTCGCACCAGTGCAGTGGATGAGATTCCAATTTCGCCATTAGTTCCTTGAGGGCATAATTCTGCACCTTACTACAGTGAGCTCACTTTAGACTTTATGTGTGGGTTGAATAAAAAATCACCTCGAATGGATCACGCGGAGCTGACATAATCCCGCCACGACCAAACAAACCAATGCTTGATTTACTTCTTCTCCGGAGACTGGTGGACCTGCGTTGTATATATTTATTCGGCGCGACTGCGTTATATATCCGGCGCCTCGGTCCATCTCCACTGTTCTAGCCTTTCGCTTTCCCGACGCGCTTCCCTTCCCTGCCTTCCCTCCATCCCTCCGCTCACCCGTACTCTCCCCCTCCCGTATTCCCCTCAACTCCCGCGCGCCTTCTTTATACCCTCCCGCTCTCCCGCTCTCCTCGCATCACACGCACACGCACGCTCCCTTTTCGTCTCCTTCTCTGTTCTCACTCCCACATCGTCGTCGTCGGAGAAACCATGCATCTTTCCATTCCCCCTCTTTCACCTTCATCTTCACTGCCTCTTTGTCTTCACCGTCTTGTGCTTCTTCGCTGCTCTTTCCTCTTCGTCTTAATTTGCTTCTTCTCCCTCTTTCCTGCCCTACTACTCTCGTTATCCCAAACTAATTCCGTTAACTAACCCCCACCCAAAACAGAAATCGGCGTCGACGGCGTCCCACGCTACCGCGGCGAGGCGGACGAGGACCCAGGATCCGTGTCCTCGACGTTAGGTATGTCCTTCCCCGCGGGCCCCCTCCACCTGCGTCCACCCCCCGCCTCTCCTCACCCCGCGCCGCACTGCCGCACCTTCTCTTCTCCTCTCATCCCCCCTCCCCCCCTCGTCGTCCTCGCCCCACTTCGCCGTCCCCGAACGAGCGCTAACCTTTCTTTCTCTGTCTAGCTGTCTTTGTCTGTTTCTGTGGCCCACCCTTCGAGAGCGAGTGCGCTTGCGCTCGGGAGAAGCAGCCCCGTACAAGCATCACGAGCCCTCCTGCGTGGAGCCCTCGAGAAGGAACGGCGCGTCGTTTTCGTTGCGGATCCGGGGCCGCCGCCGTCCTCGGGAGGGCGGCACCATCTCGCATCCCCGTCCGCCAATACGCTTTGACGCGAGCCGGACACGCTATGTTCGGTGTGGGTCGCACCTCTTCGTCTTCGGCGCGTAGGAAGTTAGTCGCGCGCCGTCGCCCACGGACACTCCACTCCGAGTGCGCGCCGTCCCGTGCCCGCCAGCACCGCGGGTTCCGGCTTGGAGCTGCATACGCGCCGTCGCCAGCGGCGCGGACTTGGAGAGGCGTTACACCCTGCCACGTTCTTCTTCTGCCGCGGGGGCGGGCTGATGATGATACGTGCATGCTTCTGCGCCGCGCGCGCTCGCCGCCTTCGACGGATCTGCCGGCACCCCGCGCGTTCTTTACTGCCCCCACCGGTACCCCGGTTGTGGGCTTGTAGCTGTGCGCGCGCTCAGAAAATCGTGCGCCCGGCACCGCGCGCCTTGGTTCTTGACTCCCCGTGGCTGCGGTACCGTGTTGCGCGGGTTCCGCGCTTTCGCCCTCCGCCACGCTTTACTCTGAGTGCGTTCGCCATTGGCCCGCCTGCGCCGCGCGCTCACAGACCTGCTCTACGCCTGACTTTCCTTCGCGGCGCGCCTATGTCTTGCCACGCCTCTGTTTGCTCCCCGCGCGCCTTCTTCCACTGCCCGTCGGTATCGCGGGTCCCGAGTCCCGACTTGGGGATGCATACGCCGCCGGCGTGGCCTTCAAGATACGCGCCGTCACCCCGCTCGCGCTTTTCTTCTGCTGCGCTCCGGTAGTGGAGACGCAGGCTTAGTGATAAGTGCGGGCTCGCAGATAACGAGCGCGCCGTCACCCCTCGTCTTTTGCTGCCCGTCGGCGCCGCGCACGCCTCTCTCTTCTGCTGCGCTCCAGTATTGCAGACGCAGGCTTAGTGATACGTGCGGGCTCATAGATACGACGAGCGCGCCGTCGCCGACGCACGCGTCTTCTTCCTCTCGTGTGGGACGGCGGCACCCTAGTCACGCGGGGCTCGCGCATTTACCCGCCTACGTGTCTTTTGCTCCCTGCGGCTTTGCGCCCGTCTTTTCCTCATACTGCCCGCCGGTATCGCAGGCGTGGGCGGGCTTTCCCATCCATACGCATGGGTGCCGGTGGGGGGCTTGTGCATACGTGCCGTCGAGCCTGCGCTCGGTGTCCGCGGCGCGTGTGTGTCCTGCGAGCGTGCGTATGGGGCAAGTGTGTGTGCTTGGAGATATACGCTGTCACTCGCGCGCCGTGTCTTTCTCCTGCTGTCCAGCGCGCAGGTGCCGGCGTGCGTGGGCTCGGCAGCTGCGGCGTGGGTTTCGGGATACATACATGCGCGCGCGCTGGGGAATCTTGTGGTCGTGTACCCGTGCTTTCGAGCCCGGTGTTGTCGAACCCGACCGAGCATGGCGCCTCGGGAGGGCAGGACCGACGAGGCGGTGGACGAGGGGGCGTGTGGGATGCGGTTGGTGGAGGGAGGAGTCGCCGAAGATCGTGGTCGGGGCTGAGCTGCTCGGGTGGGGGTGGACGATGCGAGCGCGCGGATCTTGATCCTGCGCGCGGTGTCGTCGACGTGTCTCCGCGCGGTGTCCGTGTCGGTGTCCTGCGCGGTCTCATAGGCACGGCGCTGCGGAGGGTCAGGAGGAAGTAGAAGTGGGAGTGGTGAACGTCTAATTCGCGCCCCCCCCCCCCCCCCCCCCCCCCCCCCGTGCCCCCCCCGTGCGCGTATGGGCGACCTGTACGAATGGGCTGCTTACTGCCGAGGCATGACGAGTAGAGCGCGCGGCGCTAGAGGCTTGCTGGCGAGGTGTAACAACCTCCTTGTGTTCAGGCTTGCGTGCGGGCTCGCCGTCAAGTCGTGTGGTTGCGTGCCTACGGGGGGTCGAGCGGAGCGGGGAGTGGGTACGTCGCGTCGAGGTGGGCGGGGTGACGTCGAGGCTGTGGGGGCGGGAACAGTGTCCGTGATTCGTGCGGGTATGGGTGCCCCTCCGCCCCTCGCCTGTCCGTGACGAATAGCGCGTGTGGGCCGCGCGCGCGTATGTGGTCGTCTGCGCCTGGAGACGATATAGGTTGGGCTGGCTACCGGTGCCCATCGGTGCCCGCGCGGCCGATTGGCGTGGCTTCCGGCGCTGCGGGCGTGGGGGATCTGCGGTTACGTTGGCAGGAGCAGGCACCTGCGTTGGCGCGCGTCGTCTTACTCCTTACTACGCTGTTCCCTACTTGTTAATATCCCCGTTTGTGTGATTCTCATGCATGTGACACTTGTGACTGGGCCGATCAGAATGAGATTATTTCCGCACCACTATCCTCCTCTGACGACCACCCACCACTACACACGCGCTTTCGCAGCATATCCGGCCACAATCCAAGTGTATACTTGATCGGTGCAACTCCCGGCCGCTCTAACAAACTTCCGAACTTTTCAAAATGTGCCGAGGTATGAGGAAATCGTTGAAAGCGCACATCATATATTCGTTGAGTGTCTAAAAAATTGCACAGCTAAGATCCGAGCACAACACTGCTCTTCTGCGCCACACGACGAGCCTTTTGGACAGATCTAATCTGTAATCGATAATGAATTAAATCCTACAAACTACTGCGCAACTCTTTGAGGATGGACAATGTTGGCCCACGAAACGATCCCAGTGCGGTGCAGCCACTAGTCACAATCCCCGGCACACAGCCGACGTTGGAATCTGGGGGAAATTGCAACGAACTTGCAACCCACTGTGGTTGAAACCAGCTGAAGACAATGAATGAATGCTAACGAACCTCAAGCAAAAACTCCCGAGTCATCCGCAGACATGCACAAGCTAATTCATATTTATTTAATTATTTGCTTCCTTTCTTATATAGACTTGAATCGAGCCGATGAGGTGTTATTTACCTGAGGTTTTCATTAGCGAAGTCGGTCATATCAATGGTATCTTTGTATCCTCATCAAAAATATCTACCACTATAAGGGAAGGCCCGCGCTGCACTTGAGTGGTTGTGTGGAACAAGGAAATTTTCCACAAATTCGTCCAGACTCCGTACCCGACCTTCAATACCGTAATCACCACCAACCCAAAATAAATCCCATCTAAATCAAATTATTGGTTGTATGGCAGAAGAATCTAGCAAGCTGGGCCAAATCCAAGACATGCTGACACTAGAGTCCGCTTACCAAATTCACCTGTGAAAGTGTCAAAATCCTGAGGATAAATATTGGTACTACGAACTACATCCAGGTGATTAAAAACCAAAGTTTTGCAACAATATTTGAATCCTGAGGCAAAGAAAAGATAACAGACACATGTTCAGCATCAGAATCTAAATAAAGGTGAGTCTTTCATGATGAAGTGTGAAGGAACTAGGATCACCACTCTAGATTCCCAGGTGGATAAATGGTACCCATCGTTCATGTGGCACTCCGGCATCCCTCATCTTTCGAACAGCAAGCTGCAGTGCTTTTGCAGCCTCAGATGCTCGAGGCCTTTGCCCACTGCCCAATAAATGGCTGTAGACAGTTTCCGCAACAACCGGTCCATCTTCATCCATCATGGACCACATGGTGGCAATGGCTCCTTGAAATCCCGCAGCAATGAAACCACCACCCAAGTGAAAGGACTCATTCACCAGGGAAGCATCTCCCTTAGCCGTCTGGCATGCAGCAAGAAATACAAATTCGGCATTTGGAAGGGACATCTGGAGAATGGTCTCGAGCTCCAAAGTTCCACCATAGAGCTGGAGGCAGCTTTTTGGAGGCTCTATGATGTTCTGCTCTCCATGACAAGCTAGGTGCATCCAAGCACAATCATTCAGTGCCTGCTTGACTGAATCCACAGTGGTGTTTTCACCAATAAGACTTTGAACCTGGTATCGTTTTCTAGCGATGGAGCCAATCACAGTGATTTCTTCTTCGACTCCAGGGAGTTCTTGGTCCCTTCGGGGACCAGTGTGTGTCACCCCAACCAGGCCAATGAGGGGTGGATCAATTGAAGGTGTCTTGGAGTTTGCTTCGAGGAGAGCCCCCAGTGTGGGTGTATATGACTGTATGAATGTATCTGCAGAGTCTGCAGCATGCAGAGGCAAGCCGGTGAAATCTCCTGTAGGACACCACCACAATCTGCCAGAAGTGATACCATTCTGCAAAAACCAGTGAATAATAACACATTTGACAAGATGTGTAGAACTTACGGCATTCAGGGCAACATAGATTGGCTGCACAATACAAGTCCAGACCCAGCTCAAATACCCGTCCAAGCCCACTTCTATCCCTTCTTGGTATCCATAAAGACGGGCCTGTGGTAGTTCTCTGGATCTCACATTACGCCCCTTGACCAAATCTCTAAGGAGACTTTTTTGTGCCTTTAAATGATGGACAGATACTGATGGCAGTGGAAGATGAAGTGGATCTGAGGTTGGGTTGAGGAGAATAATTGAGTCACAATGATCATGGTGGGAATTGAGAACAACAATTGGCCCATGCTGAGATGCTTGGCACAGATCTCTGTATGGTTTGGGCCGCAGAAAGTTCTCTAGGCCTGGACGACTCCAAATCTCATTAATCAATGTATTTCGATCTGCAGCCACCCTCTGTGGATGTTGAGCAGTTCCACTGTAGAGGTCAATAGACAAGAGTCTCAACTTATCTGCCTCCTTTTGGGGCAGAAAATCAAAGTTGGTTTTCAATTGCAGCAGCTGTTGGAATGTGGTTCCCAACCCTTGTTCAAGCAGCTCTACTGCAAGTGGGAGATTTAATGAGTCAATGCAGGCAGCAATAGCATCAGAGGTTGCCTGGGAAACATTTATTCTCATGTTTCTGTCTTGACGGACTGAGACAGAGCTGCCAATCCAGAGGATCTCAGGCAATAGATGGAAAGCAGCAGAGTAAGCCTTTGGGGCATCAGATGATCTGTGTAGATTTGCCAGGGAAGCCCAGTTCAATGCTGAGTGCCACGATTTGATGAGATCCGAGGTGTGGCTTTGAAAGGAGTTGCTGTAACTTGATAGGGCACCTTCAAGGTCCTTCACATCGCCCGATCTTCTATATTGGTCTATAAATGATACTGCCAGACTCTGGAGACGTCCAGCCATGTCTGGATGCCCCTCCGGTGTCTGTGCCACAGCGGCCTGATCATTCTGCAGTGCAGCCTCAAGGTCTTCCACATCCCCTGATCTTCGATATTTCTCCGTGAATGACTCTGCCAGACTCTGGAGACGTACAGCTAGGTCAGGATGCCCCTCCGGTGTCTGTGCCACAGCGGCCTGATCATTCTGCAGTGCGGCCTCAAGGTCCTTCACATCACCTGATCTTCGATATCGGTCCATGAATGACCCTGCCAGAGTCTGGAGACGTCCAGCTAGGTCCGGATGTCCTGCAGGTGTCTGCTTCACAGCATTTTGCTTGTGCTGCAGGGCAGCCTCAAGGTCCTTCACATTACCTGACCTTCTATATCGGTCTGTGAATGACCTTGCCAGACTCTGGGAACATCCAGCCAGGTCAGGATGCCCCTCTGGTGTCTGTGCCACAGCAGCCTGATCATTCTGTAGTGCAGCCTCAAGGTCCTTCACATCACCTGATCTTCTATATCGGTCAATGAATGACCCCGCCAGACTCTGGAGACGTCCAGCTAGGTCCACATGTCCCTCAGGTGTCTGCTGCACAGCAGCTTGCTTGTACTGCAGGGCAGCCTCAAGGTCCTTCACATCACCTGATCTTCTATATCGGTCTGTGAATGCTACTGCCAGACTATGGAGACGTCCAGCCAGGTCTGGATGCCCCTCCGGTGTCTGTGCCACAGCGGCCTGATCATTCTGCAGTGCAGCCTCAAGATCCTTCACATCACCTGATCTTCGATATCGGTCCATGAATGACACTGCCAGACTCTGGAGACGTCCAGCCAGGCCTGGATGTCCCTTAGGTGTCTGCTTCACAGCAGTTTGCTTGTGCTGCAGGGCAGCCTCAAGGTCCTTCACATCCCCTGATCTTCTATATTGGTCAGTGAATGACACTGCCAGACTCTGGAGACGTCCAGCCAGGTCTGGATGCCCCTCCGGTGTCTTTGCCACAGCAGCCTGATCATTCTGCAGTGCAGCCTCAAGGTCATTCACATCACCTGATCTTCGATATCGGTCCATGAATGACCCTGCCAGACTCTGGAGACGTCCAGCTAGGTCTGGATGTCCCTCAGGTGTCTGCTTCACAGCAGTGTGCTTGTATTGATGGGCAGCCTCAAGGTCCTTCACATCACCTGATCTTCTATATCGGTCCGTGAATGACACTGCCAGACTCTGGAGACGTCCAGCCAGGTCTGGATGCCCCTCCGGTGTCTGTGCCACAGCGGCCTGATTATGCTGCAGTGCAGCCTCAAGATCCTTCACATTACCTGATCTTCGATATTGGTCAGTGAACGACACTGCCAAACTTTGGAGATGTCCAGCCAGGGCTGGATGTCCCTCAGGTGTTTGCTTCACAGCAGCTTGCTTGTACTGCAGGGCAGCCTTAAGGTCTTTCACACCCCCTGATCTTTGATATTGGTTGGTCAATGACTCTGCCAGACTCTGGAGACGTCCAGTGAGGTCGGGATGCCCCTCAGGTGTCTGCTCTACAGCAGCCTGATTATGCTGCAGTGCAATCTCAAGGTCCTTCACATTGCCTGATCTTCGATATTGATCTGTGAGCAAGACTGCCAGACTCTGGAGATAGCCAGGCAGGTCCGGATGCCCCTCCGGTGTCTGTGCCACAGCGGCCTGATTATGCTGCAGTGCAGTCTCAAGGTCTTTCTTATTGCCTAATCTTCGATATCGGTGTGTGAGCAAGACTGCCAGACTCTGGAGACGTCCAGCGAGGTCAGGATGCCTCTCAGGTGTCTGCTCTACAGCAGCCTGAGCATGCTGCAGTGCAGCCTCAAGGTCCTTCACATCACCTGATCTTCGATATTGGTCAGTGAACGACACTGCCAGACTCTGAAGATGTCCAGCCAGGGCTGGATGTCCCTTAGGTATCTGCTTCACAGCAGTTTGCTTGTACTGCAGGGCAGCCTTAAGGTCTTTCACATCCCCTGATCTTCTATATCGGTCAGTGAACGACACTGCCAGACTCTGGAGATGTCCAGCCAGAGCCGGATGTCCCTCAGGTGTTTGCTTCACAGCAGCTTGCTTGTACCGCAGGGCAGTCTCAAGGTCCTTTGCATCCCCTGATCTTTGATATCGGTTGGTGAACAACACTGCCAGACTCTGGAGATAGCCAGGCAGGTTCGGATGTCCCTCAGGAGTCTGCTCCACAGCGGCCTGATTATGCTGCAGTGCAGTCTCAAGGTCCTTCACATTGCCTGATCTTCGATATCGGTCTGTGAGCAAGACTGCCAGACTTTGGAGATGCCCAGGCAGGTCCGGATGTCCCTTAGGAGTCTGCTCCACAGCGGCCTGATTATGCTGCAGTGCAGTCTCAAGGTCCATCACATTGCCTGATCTTCGATATCGGTCTGTGAGCAAGACTGCCAGACTTTGGAGACGTCCAGGCAGGTTGGGATGTCCCTCAGGAGTCTGCTCCACAGCAGCCTGACTGTTCTGCAGGGCAGCCTCAAGGTCCTTCACATCCCCTGATTGTTGATATCGATCTCTGAATGAGACTGCCAGATTATGGAGGTGTCTAGTCAGGTATGGATGTCCCTTAGGAGTCTCCACCACAGCGGCTTGTTTGTGCTGCAGGGAAGCTTCAAGGTCCCTCACATCTCCTTGATCCGGATTTGCCTGGCCTGTCTGCATTTTATCTGTCTTCTTCTCATTCTCATCCTTGAGATCATCGAGTCATTGGCTGCAAATGTTCCGGAACACTCACCAATTTGTGCTCAACTTCACATCGATCTTTTCCTCCAGCCTCAGATGTCGCTGGTTGTGCCTTGGTGTCAGAATATGTTAGTGCAGGTACCCTACCCACTTCTTTGGTGCACACACCGGCCTGGGATCCACATCTGAATTTGTTTTGTTCTTGGTGGTTGACACTGGGTCCTTCAACCACAAGTTCAGAATATTAGGAATGGAAAACAATTTAAAATGTCATCTCACTGGCATGGCTATTGGAGTGCGGAGCGGGATCAAGGAGCAAGAGACTGATTTGACAGCTCTTATATGTCTCCCAGTGCCGTACGCTGATACACATCTCATCCATCAATCAAGAAGCAGGATAAGAGGCAGGATAAAGTGTGAGTGTCGCCGATATCTTCACCTGCTTTGCAATATTCCCTGAGTGGTGTGTTGAATCCCCAATACTGGGCCGGCTACTTAATCTCTGCACAATTCCACACAATAACTAACGGCATATTTCGGCTGAAGATACAAACAAATAATCAGTGCTGCATCACGCAATACAGCTCTTTGTTCGCTCTTTGTGATTGGCCGCCTGGCGTGTGTTCTTGACGTGTAGATTGCTGCTCGGAGAAATTTATAATTATATCAGCGCCTAATGATGATAATTTTGGCGCGCAGTTGCCAGGGCGCGATTCTAGTGCGCGGATTTAAAACATCTCAGGTGCCCCAAAAGGTGATCGCTGAGCAAGAGATAGGATCCGTGCATGCCGACCGTCAAGTTTGTGCCACAAACTTTTAACTCGATGGTTGGCATGATTGGCTCTTAAAGCGTAATGTCAGGGTCAAATTTTGTTTCACAGTATGTACCTTGACAGTATGTACCCTAGACAAACTCCAAAGATTGCCGCTCAGAGCAATTTATATCGGTGCCTATTTGCGCAGTTGCCACTGGATATTCAAGTCAATTTTTTGGCTGGGCGCCCGATATTCCAGGACAATCACAAAAGGCCATCACTGAGAATTTGAAAAAAAAAGAGAAAGGGACAGTATAGTATAGGCCAACAAAAGCGCCGTGACTGCCGCGTACACATGGACGTAATGGTACAGCAGAGGAGAGTCACCGGAGCAGCAGAAGGGCCCTGAAAAGCTACTGTTGACAGCAATAGAACTAGAACCAAGCCCAGAGGAGGACAGATAAATGTGGGGCATTGGCGGGGTTGTTGAAGAGTCAAGCACGACGATAGGTGGTTGAAGTGGTGTCCGAACTGAACACTTTTCGTACCAGTGACGGTGACATTCCAAGATTTTGGCCCTGTTAGGGGCTAAATCTATCAAAATCCGGCCCGGCCGCCCCCATATGGTAATTCTGCACGTGAAATGGTGAAATGAACCCCCTGATTTTCCAATCCCAAGGGCACTTGCCGAGATCAGTTGAATTCCTCTGATCCCATCACCAAGATGGTATGCCTTCGTATAGTATATACTGCAAATTTATGAGCCTCTGAAGAAAACCGAAAATTGCGGCCTCGTGGTTGCGGGGGCAGCAACCACCCGGGCCGGGAATGTAAGAGCCATTGATTGATAACAACGACAAACAAGGCTGAAACTCCGATCATTCCAGGCACAGCTACGGCGGCGACTGAGTGGCGAGCTGCGAGCGGGCGGTGGGATATACGGACCCACTAGGGCATGCCGATTCTCACCGGTAGGCCGACGGGACGCCGTCCATTACTTGGTTCTATGCCTTCGCCGTCATTAGTACTTGTATGTCTAGTGCTGACTGGGAGTGGCCTAGGCAGCCCGCCCGGCACCAATACCCGGCGTGCATCAGAACGATGATTCACCGCAGAGAATTAGACGCTGACCAACTTGAAGACCGACGAAGCAGCGCCGTCGTCGAAAGCACATTAGAGGCGCAGACATAAGTAAACACAACGAGATCCACAAGCCGATTGGTGACCTTCTTCATACGGCATTGCATTTTTCTTACTAATTCTTTCATCTCATAAATAGGCCCTCCCCTCCGTTCAGCATGTACGCTTCGAAATCATTGCCAGTAATGACTGTCTTTTCATTTCTTCGAGCAGTGTTTTTGGCTGTTATCTCCTCTCGAATCGCGTTCGGTAGTACTGCCCCACAGGGACTAGACGCGCTCGAGGAATGTCCAAGTACGGATAGCAGTATCTACGATTATATCGTGGTTGGCTCCGGGGCTGGCGGTGGACCGGTTGCTGCGAGACTCGCAGAGAATGGATTCTCAGGTGTGTCATTGATTTATTCTCTCTGATTCTTATAACAATATTCGTTTTTTTTTAGTTCTTGTCATCGAGACCGGTGTTGATCAAAGGAATAACATGAACACTACTCTTTTTTCTCTCTCCTGGAACGCGTTCGAAGGTCAGCATAGCATTGAGGGGAGAAGTGTGACTAACGAATATTCCTAGACCCGACAATTGACCTCAATTACACCATTAGTGAATATCCCCCCGACTTTCCTATTCAGAGGGACAACCTCTGGTAATAGCCCGGGTTCATTGTTGAAACTGCATACTCTAATCACTTCTCGAAATAGGTACCCTCGAGCATCGGCAATTGGCGGCTGTACTGTAGGTCATTTTCTCCCTCCATTCATCTGCCAACTTCCCACTCATACAGATCCACAATGCCATGCAGAACAACATCGGCGGCCTCCGTCAAATATTCGATAACATTGCGCAGATGTTCACTGACAGCACTTGGAGTCGAGATAACATGCAAAGCTTTTACGCATTGTTAGAGCACAACCTCTACTTGACTCCTCCGAACCCCGACCATGGATTTGACGGGTGGTTGAACACGACTCGAGCACCAGTGAACTTTAGCTCGACAGGTGAGCCGTCCTGGAAATGTGCTTTGCTTCTGGGTCCTGGGAACTCACTCACTCTCGATAGACCCTCAATGGAAAGCAATTGGCACCACTGTCATCGGCGCCTCCGGACCCGTTATTGAGGACCCCAATTCCCATCATCCCCTCCCTCATTTCAGCCGTAGTCTCACGTCGTGGACGGCTGACAACAACCTAATCCACCGGTCATCGATCCGCGACAGACTGGACCAAGTTGCCGCCAACTCCGCCGACAAGCTTACGCTCATGACCGACACTCTCGCGACGAAAATTCTTTTATGCAAGTCTGCAAAGGACGTCGTTGCATATGGGGTCTCTGTAGCGCCTGGCGCGAAGTTGCCAATCGCTCAAGGATTTACGGGGAAGCAGAAGTTGAAAGAGAAGCGCATTATTGCCAAGAGGGAGGTTATAGTTAGTGCCGGCGCATTCCAAAGCCCACAATTGGCGAGTTTTTCTTCGCTTTTTCACAATACCGTCAACTCATGATCAGTCCACAGCTTATGGTATTCTAGTGTTTTCTTCGCGACCCTTCCCTAGACTAACCTCTAATTCTCTAGCTCTCTGGAATCGGCGATTCCGCACAACTCGCCCAGTTTGGTATCCCATCTGTCGTTCATCTCCCTGGAGTCGGATCGAATTTGCAAGGTGAGGAGATACAAGTCCTTTCACATAATCACTTTGCTCATTTTCTTGGTGGTAGATAACGACGAGGTTCCCGCCCTCTGGGAGTTGAGGCAAAATTTCACAGACACCGTATCGTTTGGAGACGTCTTTTCTACCTCGGCACACTCAACGTCTCTCGAGCCCGATATCTATACGTATTTTGTTCCCAGGCAGTGGACAGGATTTGTACACGGTACAATTTACTAAGTCTCCTTGTGTATATTCGCTCGTTACTAATACCAATCGCCTCCAGGGCTCAGTGTGATTATAGCAGACACCCCAAATTTCTTCAGCATCGTCAATCTCAAAGCTCTAACATCGTCAAAAGGCTATGTTCGTCTCACCGGATCCCACCCACAAGATCGTTTGGACATCAACAAACTTCGATTCCAGGCTCCGGGTGGACAGCGGGACATCGCTGCCTTGCGAGAAGGAGTTAAGCGCTGGAGGGAGGTGATGAATACTCCCAAAGTCCGAAAGTTCGTCGAGAAGGAGGTACTGCCTGGAGTGAACGTCACAAGTGACGAGGATTTGGACAATTATGTTATGGAGAAGGTTTTCGGTGAGATCCATCTCGGGTAAGAATTGATACAAGTTTTAACTTTTCCAGGTCACCATGCCTGCTGTACAAATGCTATCGGACCCGATGATGGTGGGCAACTCCAGCTTGCATTTCGTTGGTCTAAACAATGCTCTGGATAGATCCTCAAGCTGTCTTGGACGGCGACTTCCTTGTCCGCGGTGTTTGAAACCTGCGTGTGGTGGACATAAGCTCTTGGCCAGAGATTCCAGGATACGTCCCAACGTCGCCGACGTATGTGGTAAGTACCTTTCATCCAATCCAATAAATCGATGGGATTCATTTAAATCCCGCACAGATTGCGGAAAAAGCTGCTCAGGTCATTTTAAGGGATGCAAAGCGGGTATGAGTGATTGATCGAAACTATATAGGACATGTTCTTGGAATTCATCGTGACTAGTAATCCTTGCCTCAAATAATCGGGCCCGGGTTTGCCTCCCAATCGAACAATTCCCGCGGCTACTACTGAGTTCGATTTGTGCAAGGTCAACATGGGTGATTCACAAAATTCGAGTCACTAACAGGCTTTCTGGATGCGATGCGGAGTTTTGTTATCAGGTCTTCCTACCCTTTGCTCGCCCTTGGCCTAATACTAGCACAAAATCGTGGACGTCGATTCCGCTGTCGCTCCTCGAGCTCACGTCGCGCCTGCGCTGCTCGACTCTGGAGTCTGGCCTGGTGCCTTTCCTTGTCATCCATCTACTAGTGGGAGTGGGGGTGGCCCAAGCAAGGGCCAAGCCTAGACAGAATAAAATTATTCTGGCGAACGATGAAGACTTCGCGTTGTATGTAGCTACGCCTCTAAAACAGAAAATCGCGGCCTCGCGGTCGCGGGCAGCAAAACGCCCGGGCCGGGAATGTAAGAGCCATTGATTGATAGCAACGACAAACAAGGCTTGTGCTGAAACTCCGATCATTCCAGGCACAGCTAAGTGAGAGGACGGCGGCCGCCGGCGACTGAGTGGCGAGTTGCGAGCGGGCGGTGGGATATACGGACATCCCAATTCTCACCTTGTTCTCACCAGTAGGCCGACGGGACGCCGTCCATTACTTGGTTCTCTGCCTTCGCCGCCATTAGTACTTGTATGTCTAGTGCTGACTGGGGAGTGGCCTAGGCAGCCCGCCCGGCACCAATACCCGGCATGCATCCGAACGATGATTCATCGCAGAGAATTAGACGCTGACCAACTTGAAGACCGACGAAGCAGCGCCGTCGTCGAAAGCACATTAGAGGCGCAGACATAAATAAACACAACGAAATCCACCAACCGATTCAACGGTACCTTTCTTCATACGGCATTGCATTTTCCTTACTTATTCTTTCATCTCATAAATAGGCCCTTCGTTCAGCATGTACGCTTCGAAATCATTGCCAGTAATGACTGTCTCTTCTTTTCTTCGAGCAATGTTTTTGGCTGTTATCTCCTCTCGAATCGCGTTCGGCAGTACTGCCCCACAGGGACTAGACGCGCTCGAGGAATGTCCAAGTACGGATAGCAGTATCTACGATTATATCGTGGTTGGCTCCGGGGCTGGCGGTGGACCGGTTGCTGCGAGACTCGCAGAGAATGGATTCTCAGGTGTGTCATTGATTGATTCTCTCTGATTCTTATAACAATATTCGTTTTTTTTTAGTTCTTGTCATCGAGACCGGTGTTGATCAAAGTAATAACATGAACACTACTCTTTTTTCTCTTTCCTGGGCCGCGATCGATGGTCAGCATAGCATTGAGGGGAGAAGTGTGCCTAACGAATATTCTTAGACTCGACAATTGACCTCAATTACACCATTAGTGAATATCCCTCCCACTTTCCTATTCAGAGGAACAACATCTGGTAAATAACCCGGGTTCATTGTTGAAACTGCATACTTTACTCACTCATCGAAATAGGTACCCTCGAGCATCGGCAATTGGCGGCTGCACTGTAGGTCATTTTTTCCCTCCAGCCATCTGCCAACTTCCCACTCGTACAGATCCACAACGCCATGGAGAACATCATCGGCGGTCTCCGTCAAACATTCGATAACATTGCGCAGATGTTCACTGACAGCACCTGGAGTCGAGATAACATGCAAAGCTTTTACGCATTGTTAGAGCACAACCTCTACTTGGCTCCTCCAAACCCTGACCATGGATTCGACGGGTGGTTGAACACGACTCGAGCGCCGGTGAACTTTAGCTCGACAGGTGAGCCGGCATGGAAGTGTGCTTTGCTTCTGGGTCACTCACTCTCGATAGACCCTCAATGGGAAGCAATTGGCACCGCAGTCATCGACGCCTCCGGACCCGTTGTTGAGGACGCCAATTCCCATCTTCCCCTCCCTCATTTCGGACGTAGTCACACATCGTGGACGGCTGACAACAACCTAATCCACCGATCATCGATCCGCGACAGACTGGACCAAGTTGCCGCCAACCCCACCGACAAGCTTACGCTCATGACCAACACTCTCGCGACGAAAGTTCTTTTATGCAAGACTGCAAAGGACGTCATTGCATATGGGGTCTCTGTAGCGCCTGGCGCGAAGTTGCCAATCGCTCAAGGATTTACGGGGAAGCAGAAGTTGAAAGAGAAGCGCATTATTGCCAAGAGGGAGGTGATAGTTAGTGCCGGCGCATTCCAAAGCCCACAATTGGCGAGCTTTTCTTCGCTTTTTCACAATACCGTCAACTCATGATCAGTCCACAGCTTATGGTATTCTAGTGTTTTCTTCGCGACCCTTCCTAGACTAACCTCTGATTCTCTAGCTCTCTGGAATCGGCGATTCCGCACAACTCGCCCAGTTTGGTATCCCATCTGTCGTTCATCTCCCTGGAGTCGGATCGAATTTGCAAGGTGACGAGATACAAGTCCTTTCACATAATCGCTTTGCTCATTTTCTTGGTGGTAGATAACGACGAGGTTCCCGCCCTCTGGGAGTTGAGGCAAAATTTCACAGACTCTGTATCGTTCGGAGATGTCTTTTCTACCTCGGCACACTCAATGTCTCTCGAGCCCGATCTCTGGGCGTACTTTGTTCCCAGGCAGTGGACAGGATTCGTACACGGTACAATTTACTGGGTCTCCTTGTGTATATTCGCTCGTTACTAATACCAATCGCCTCCAGGACTCAGTGTGATTATAGCAGACACCCCAAATTTCTTCAGCATCGTCAATCTCAAAGCTCTAGGATCGTCAAAAGGCTACGTTCGTCTCACCGGATCCCACCCACAAGATCTTTTGGACATCAACAAACTTCGATTCCAGGCTCCGGGTGGACAGCGGGACATCGCTTCCTTGCGAGAAGGAGTTAAGCGTTGGAGGGAGGTAATGAATACTCCCAAAGTCCGAAAGTTTATTGAGAAGGAGGTACTGCCTGGAGCAAACGTCACAAGTGACGAGGATTTGGACAATTATGTTATGGAAAAGGTCTTCGGTGAGATCCATCTCGGGTAAGAATTGATACAAGTTTAACTTTTCCAGGTCACCATGTCTGCTGTACAAATGCTATCGGACCCGATGATGGTGGGTAACTCCAGCTTGAACTTCGTTGGTCTAAACAATACTCTGGATAGATCCTCAAGCTGTCTTGGACGGCGACTTCCATGTCCGCGGTGTTCGAAACCTGCGCGTGGTGGACGCAAGCTCTTGGCCAGAGATTCCAGGATACGTCCCGACGTCGCCGACGTATGTGGTAGGTACCTTTCATCCAATCCAAGAAATCGATGGGATTCATTTAAACCGCGCACAGATTGCGGAAAAGGCTGCTCAGGTCATTTTAAGGGATGCAAAGCGGGTATGAGTTACGGCGGGAGTGGATTGATCGAAACTATATAGGACATGCTCTTGGAATTCATTGTGACTAGTAATCCTTCCCTCAAATAATCGGGCCCGGATTTGCCTCCCAATTTTTCGGCTGCAATGAAACAAGTCGAACAACTCCCGCAACTACTACTAAGTTCAATTTGTGCGATGTCAACATGGGTGATTCACAAAATTGGAGTCACTAACAGGCTTTCTGGATGGGATAGGGAGTTTTGCTATCAGGTCTTCCTACCCTTTGCTTGCCCTTGGCTAGCTGTGTGATTGGTTCGGCTGTTGGCTGACATCGAGTCCGGCCGCCTGCACGCGCTGCTCGAGAGGGGAATTTCCGCCTACTAACACCCCACCCCCCAGCTGCCCGCCCAAAAGGGAGATCGGCGTCGACGGCGTCCCCCGCTACCGCGCGAGGCGGACGAGGCGCTCGCCGCGGTATCGGCTTGGGCCTGGGCGATTGGGGCTCGAGCGTGCCGCAGAAGTCGAAAGGTGTGGCGGGCAGAGCGGTGCGTGTGTGTGTGCCCTCAAGGGGGCGGGCGGAGTGGTTGCAGGCGCGGGCGCGGCGGGTGCGGCGCGGAACGGCGTGCGGAGCGCGGGGAAGAGGCGGCGGCGGGTGAGGATGGTGAGGGCGACGACGACGAAGATGCGGATGGGGAGCAGTGGCGGGAGTGTGAGTGCGAGTGCGAGCGGGAGCAACGCCAGCGCGAACGCGGACGGTGGTGGGCGAGGGGTGGACGCCGGTAGCACACATGGACAGCTTCGGGGCGCGAACGCACGCACAGGGCCGGCGTCGTTGTTCGGTAGCGCGTCCGCGTCGCCGCCGTCTGGATCGCAGGAGTGTGAGGACGCAGGCACAGACTCCGCCTACCGACGCGGTGCAGACGATGTACAAGTGCGAGGTGCAGACGCTGTATAACGGTGCGGGGCGCAGATGCCGCATATCGGCGGGGCCTGGGTGGCTAGGAGGAGGGTCAGCCAACAGCAGGGATACACGACGCACCGGGCGAGCGGAGAGAGGTGGTGTGGTTCTTGGAGTGTTGTCCATGTTTTTGCGCGCCTTCTCTTAGGCGCCGTGACCTCACAATCCGGGCCGCAGTTACCGGGGGCTGTTTTTGGCGAAGATTTTTTTTTTCCTGGCCATTTTTTGAGGGGTGATTTGATTCCGGGTCGCATCGGTACTATTACCGGCGTTTGTCTTTCCGCGCGGCCTGGATGTTCTATCGCTTACCCGTAGTTTCTGACTGTTTTCAGTTCAACTTTTCGCCGCCAACTCCTCAGAGCAGTGGCTTGTTCGGTTTCACTCTTTGTGCTCGCGCGCAAATTGTACATGTCTCATGAAATCCTTAATGTACTTACCACAGACAAAGAGTCGGCTTTATTATAAACCAAATATGATGGAGCGAAGCGGAGATGGCTTTCGAGTGTGTTCTCGGACTTCGGCTAGTTGTTTTCCGAACAAGCTCAACAACAATTAATATTTTGCAATTTTCTTATATCTCCCAAAGGCCGCGAAAACCAACAAAAATAGCGTGGATAGTGGGCTCTGCCGCGCAAGCGGGCTACGCTACTTATAATGCATCAATCAGAGATCTGAGATCTCGAACACTAGAGTTTAGAGGATTTCTTACATTGAATTTACAATATAATTGAACACAGATGAGTGCTTTCGACACTAATATGTCGTACTTCAGGGTACTATTTTGGAATTCCTCTACTCGCCACAGTGAAATGTAAATATTTGTGACGGAAATTAGAAGACAAAAAATGACGAAATAACCAGTCATTATTGGGCACCCATGGTGCGGAGGAGAACGGGGCGAACAGCCTCGGCTATCTCACGGCCTGCCTCCAACAACTCCGAATCCTGAATTGATCTCCTGACGGCAGTCGAAGCTGAAGGGTTGGGGAACAATTCTTGATCGACGGGACAGAGGGTTCCGGCCTCAGGGAGCGTGCCATTCTGGAAGTATTGACCGATATGCTGGATGGTGCAGAGAGACTGCGCAGCCTGGGACGTGTGCTACGAAGTGCATGCTAGGTCAGGGCAGCGGTGCACACGGAGAAGAGAGAAACAGACCCCTGGAGAATCCTGAGTCAGTAGTACTGCACCAGGGAAGGCGGATGCGGTTCTTCTGGCGCTGCCGAGAGACTGTCAGATTGGTCGCGGAGAAATTGGGAGTGAAGAAGCCTACTGGGACAACGGGGTTACTGGGTCCGCGGTGTTCCCAATGACCAAGAGCGGGAAACTTGTATTCGCGGCACCGACAGGGCCTTGGGATATCATGAGTTTAGGATCTGTAAATCAAGACAAGTTTGCTCTCACCCATAAAGCGGCCTTCTCGGTGCACCTTCCAGCCACTAGCAACATTATCGTCATTTCGCGTTGTTAAAAAGAGATCATGATGACGCTGCTTACGAGCAAGACACTCGCCGGGAGACAGAGGAGTCCGCAAAGCTGGTTACGCGCGCCTCTTGCGCATAAAAGTTGCGGATTTGGGAGACCGAGTCAGTCACCGGCGTCCCGTCTCCACACATTATCGCTATGTTCGCTTCGACGGAATTGGGATGAAACGCGGGCGCCGTGGTGTTGGGGCACTCGAACGGCGGCGTGTCACCCAAAAATGCGTATAAGGGGCCCGCGTTTCCGGCGGCCAGTTGTGCGAGGCCTTGGGCGAGAGGCTGGAACCTCTGGTATGGGGTGTATGTGGCGACGAAGATGAAGGTGCGGAGTTGGCTATAGTCGAGGATTCCGTAGGACACATTGGTGATGACAGGGATCGGGTTCTCCTTAAGGGCATTGGTTAGGGCAGTAAGATTGGCGGCGATGTCGGCGGCAGTGGGTGCGTGGAAAGCGCAGGCCTCCGGCCCAGCGGCAGCGCATCCATCAAAGAATGTTTGCAGCGACTTATCTGCATCCACCATTGAGCTCGTCAAATTGGCTATATGCGCAGTGTCAATATATTAGAATAACCAAAGCTGGAAATTCTGACCAGCAAACCACTCGTCCGCGTCCATGACACCTTGGTACACAATGAGCTCGAGGATACTCGACTGAAAGAATACAATTCAGACTTGCCATCGAGCACGATGCGGCCAACTTTATCCTGAAAACCCAGTCAGTCGATTAAAATACATTCTAGACCACGCTCACAGGAAACATAGTCGCAAACGTCGCCCCTAGCACGGTCCCATACCTAAACGCTGGTCAAATGGATTCATTCTCTCTCGTCGACTCGAGAACGTACGAAAAACCCCAATACTGCAATTTAGCAAAGCCAAAAGCTTCAGTGATGCGCAGCATATCCCGGGCGACATTATCAGTCGTTACGTGCAGGAGAAGGTTTTCGGTGACATCGCGCTCCTTTGCCAAGGTGCCGAGAAGCTGGGCTCTTGCCCATTTGTCTTGGATCACGGTGTCGGACGCGTTTAGAGACAGTTCCGTGGGAGGGGATGCCGCCGACCATAAGCTTCTCTCCGCATCGGTCCTGAAATTGGATATTTGCGGCGTCGAATAGCTGACACCTGCCGCACCCAATTATCAGACAGTGGTAGATGTGGTGCATCGCTAGACTTACCTCGAGGATCAAACCCGATGAGGTCGAACTGCGCGCCCAATATTGTCGCGAAAGCTGAACCGACTTGGAGAACGACCTCAACTCCACTCGAGCCGGGGCCACCGGGGTTAATGAGGATGGGGCCGAGATACTGCGACTTAGGGGCTGTAGAGGCGTATTTGACTAAGGCGATTGCTGCGACACCGTTGTCTGGAGTAGAGTAGTCCAGCGGGACCTATAATTTGAGAGTTAGAAATATATAATATGGGTGACGCTGCATGCCTGAAAACGAGCACACTCCAACCCCGAATAGCAGGGGCTCCAGTTCAAACTCTCGCTTGGTTCGAGCTGTGGGCGACATAAAAAATGAGTGGGTCCAGTCGGAGCTCGAGGTGGGACTGACCTTTGTCCATTCGAAGTCGGGCGTGGCCTGTACATGTCTCGTTACGGCGGTCAAAAAGGCTGCGACAGTGGTGAATTTCTTGAGTAGCGAGTTCATGGTCGGAATAAAATTATGTGAGCTCCAGGCACTATTTAACGATTCAATGGCATGGCAGAATTGCCTTTCTTACGGGGATAAAGTGCTGTTAAGGATACCCGCAGCAGCGACTAAGTCAACAGCGAGGGATGAGTCAACCCGCAGCAGCGAGGGCTGATCGCAAATCGATCGGAACTGCGGAACGGACCGGCGGCACACTTCAGTGACATCGCGGCTCCCAGAGGATTGCTCCGCAGTCGCACAGCTTCAACCACCCTGAGGTGGTAAGCAAATCTTGGCACCAGCATGTACAGCCTCTCACCCTCCATCGGCACCTCGCGCTACAGTTTCCACAGCCTCGTTAAAAAGAAGAGATCTGTACTTCTGGATCTCACATCTAAAATATAACGCTCGCGGCGTCTACCAACCTGCATCGCGCGTCCAACTCTCCCTCGCTGGCTACCAAGGCAATCCTGTAGCGCTGTTCTTGCGTGATCTCTCACCTGCATATGTATGGGCCTCGCTGCACTCCGCTCCCGCATGAATCTGTTTGGTGTTTTTTCTGCGCGAGCTGGTGGGGCCACCACCGCTTCTGGAATCTACCCATTTCAAAGCATTCTTCTTTGTTAAAAGGCTCGCGTTATGCCGTATTTTGACGTGGGTGTAGACTGCGGAGTCTAGCTACACCTTCAATGCTATGGATCTCGACTACATACTCGGATCTTGGATTTTGCGGCGCATTTTCAGTCGCAAAAACCCAGCGTGCTCTGCGGGCACATTATGTTTCGGTTTGTCGGATTTAATTGGAATGGGGTGAGTGTCGCAAGCGCCAGAGTTCAAAATTTAAGGTTCTGCGCGGTAACCGCTATTGGGCTCCGTTGGCGCGTTGACTGAGTTGTTCCGCCTGCCCCACTGGCACCGCGCCAACCGTTATTGGGGCTCCGTGGATTTTTGACGGGGTCGTCATGCAGAGGAATATTTATTTCTGCGTCCACTGAGTTGTTGTCTTCGATCGTTCTATGTAAATTTGACATTCTTTCGACATCCGCTGCTGTGTCGGCATCCAACGATTTTAGATCGCGAATTTGGACACCTTGTCTGCCAGGACAATACCAGAACGTCAACTTGATATGGACAGTTTTCTTCGCTGGACTGTTGAACATGTTTGTTCTATATACAACAATATTTGTTACTGAATTTCGCCGGAAGGGGGGCTTGACAAAGCTTCAAGGTGATGATAAACATCCCCTTGTGACAGTAATAGTGGGAATGGAAGGAAATGCTGCACGATAAGTCGCTTTTGCTTTCTTCGTATAAAGGATGCGCAAGGATGCCAAAATACAGTGAGACCGTAAAATGAGCGCATTGGTGATGGGAATGGCGTCATGCGAGTGGTCCGGAATCGAAAGATGTTGGAGAGCGGGAGTGGTGAATACTTCCAGGACCTTCTGGTGACCCATGCCGCCTCCAAACTTCAGCGAGTGCAGGTGCCTCAGAGGCGCCACGGGGAATACATTCTCAGTAATTTCACCGTCAAGATAGTCGCAGCGAAACTTCCGAAGGGCAGCGGAATCACTGTGTTCAGCCCCGTCTTAAACCCGAAACCACTGCTGGCAAATTCGGCATGTTCGGCATTGACCGGCTACAAAGCCCGGACGTCTGAGGTTTTAATCCCAGTGGAAACTGGACGCGGTGTGACGCCGCCGCGTGAGGTGACCAGAGCGCGACTTGACGCGTCGGGGTTGAGGACAAAAGAGATTGTGTTTCGATCAACCTCTTGCAGCCAAATTTGATCCGCCCAGAGTGGTGCCCGAGGTCCTGGCTACGCCGCTACTCTGGACAATCTGGAGGTAGGTGAAGGCTATCCGTCGTAGTACGCGTACACTACCCCTTTGGTCAACTCCGAGATCTACGGTTTACTCACTTTTACCGGACGAGAAGAGTCGGACTCGGACTCGGCAATTTAAGCGAGTCCGACTAATGATGAGGCTTGCCGATGTGCATTCTCGCGGAGCCTATTTTATATTTCATTTCATTATTTTGGCCAATTTTGGCAGCTTGAACTTAGCTTTTTTAGCTAGATCTTACGTGGGGGAGACCACCCTTGGCGCTCGCCGCTAAGGCCCGCTGCACGGAGCATTTTCGCTCGCCGCTCGGCCCACTGCGTGGAGCTGGCTATGCGGGTGCGGGGTCACCCTTGGGCTGAAAACCGGCTGAAAACCCTCCCTGACCCGTCAACCAACGCCAGTCTGTTTATCCCGCCGCCGACTTGCCGCCGACTGTAGTGAGCCGGCATGGGAAAGGTGGAGATGGTGGCAACTTCGGATCAAGAAGCCCTCACTTGCATTAATCTCAATTTGCTCAAATGCTCCCGACCGTCCGTCTCAAGTCCGCCTGGTTGGCAGGTGAAGTGATATTGACCTTTGTGTCCCTGCAAATATCTGGCTAAATCGTAACCACCTGACCGGCCCATCCTACACTTATCCTGCTTCTTATCCTTCCTTTCTGCTGTGCTACAATGTCACAATATGCTGTTCTAGCCTTCGTAGCCTTGATTCTCCTGTATTTCAACCGTCGCAGGTTGTCTCACTCACCCTTGCCGCCGGGTCCAAAGAAACTCCCCTTATTCGGGAATCTGTTTGGGCTGCCCTCCAAATTCGAATGGGAGACATATACAAAGTGGAGTAAAGAATTCGGTAAGCGCATTGTGGCAATTGTGTTGGGGTCTACATATCTGACTGTTGCTGTAGATTCAGATATTATTCATCTCAGTGTCGCTGGAAAGTCCATTATCATTTTGTCGTCGGTCGAAGTCGTCTTCGATCTCCTTGACCAGCGCTCTGCTATCTATTCCGACAGGCGAGTTGCACATCGAGTGTTGAACCGCTTGCTCATATGTGCCTGAATCAGACCAAGATTCATCATGATAAATGAACTGATGGGAATGAATTTCAATTTTGGTGTGTCGGCCTTCGCCTAGAAATTCTGAGCGCTAACCAGGAAATGGGCTTCAGGGGGCATGAGATATGGTAAGTATGGGTCAATGCTGTTCGAGTACTCTGGGATGAACAATTACTAGGAGACAACTGGCGAGTTGCACACGCTACATCCAATATTCGTTAACACCTGGTACAGGCGGGAGAACCGACGTTTATTTCACAGCGCATTCAATTTGATAGCTGCCCGACGATTCCATCCTCAAGAGGTAAACGCAAGTCACGATCTTCTCCGACGGTTGCTCGAAAATCCGGATGATGAGGTCATGAATCATATTAAGCAGTATGGCTCCATTGAAACCAAGTCGCCTATCCGCTGAGACTATTTCTTGCAGTATGAACGGTGCACTGATAATGTCTATAGCCTATGGAATTGATTCACTTCCGTCCAACGACCCATACATGGAAACCGCGGAAGCAGCGATAGACGCACTTATGCAGGCTGCCGTGCCTGGGAGATACTTGGTGGTACTACCTTCTACTCTGTTCGCCCTGTGTTTGTATTATCTGAACACATGGACCGACAGGACATGATCCCCATCTTGAAGCACGTTCCCGCGTGGTTTATCGGTGCAGGGTTCAAGCGCCAAGCGCGCGAGTGGAAGAAACTCACAGACAAGATGCTTCAACTGCCCTTTAAAGCTGCTAAACGTCTCGTCGTATGTCCACAACCCCCGAGTCCACGAAGGTGCTAACTGTATCCAGGCAGATGGGACAGCCCCTCCCTCGTTTGTTGGTGACAAGTTGCAGGAGATTGACGAGAATCAAGACCAGGAGTACCAAGAAAAAGTTATCCAGAACACTGCTGGTGTCATGTACATGGGTGGCTTCGATACGGTACACCATTTCTTTTTGATATATTATTTGCTCTCCTGACGACATGCTCAGACAACCGCTGCCCTTGGAACATTTATATTAGCGATGCTGGCCAACCCTGATGTTCAGAAAAAGGCACAGGAAGAGATCGACGCTGTTGTTCGTGAGGGACATCTTCCGAGCTTTGACGACGAGGAATCCCTGCCTTATGTTTCTGCGATTGTGATGGAGGTCCTGAGGTGGAAACCAGTTACCCCAATGGGTTAGTCTTTCTAATTATCGATGTCAATCGGAATCTCAACTATGTCGCTCAGGTGTCCCTCATGCCATTGCTGTTGAAGACACCTACCGGGGGTACAGAATTCCAGCGGGTTCTATCGTTATCGCTAACGTTTGGTGGGTGTCCAATTGGCTCGTCATTCCGAAATTCAACGTATCATCAGGGCCATGCTCAATAACGAGGTCATTTCTGGACATTTTTCTTTTCTTTACTTATCATTGAAGCTCAGACTGAATACCCGGATCCATATAAATTCAATCCGGACCGGTTTCTGCTCAACGGTCAGTTGAACCCCGCAGTTAGAGATCCAAGCCTTGTCTTTGGTTTCGGAAGACGGTGAGTCTGGTCAGAAACCGGACTCTACTGTGCTCATATTTTTTGTAGTGTCTGTCCGGGCCAACATATGGCGCGATCCACCTTATGGATCACAGTGGCGTCTCTGTTGGCAGTATTCAACATAACAAAGGCTATTGGAGACGATGGCGAAATCCTGGAGCCTTCCTACGAATATTACTCGGCTCTTGTGTTGTATGTATTCAAATCACCTGGTCTCCAGATTAACTCAGGCACTTTCAGAATGCCTTCCCCATTCAAATGTTCAATCAAACCACGGTCCAAAGCAGCTGCTGATTTGATCCGATCCACGTCGAATTATTCACAAGATACATGATTCCCAATGTACATGCACATCTGTCTCTATATGCCTACCCAAGAATTGGTGTTGAACAGCAGAAATATCTTTTCAAACGGGCCAAGTGGCTGGTATGTACGCTAGCCGGGCAGAAAACACACGATATGTGGACCGCGTCTTTCCTCGGTGGCCCTGCGTTGTATCTATCCGGCGCCTCGAGTCCACGTCGTCTCGGCCTCCTCGTTGCCCTCGTGGTCCTTCTCCACCCAGCTTCTTCCCCGAGCGAGTGATGTCCTGCCACCGTTATCGCACGTCCAGATTCTATATCCCTCCCTGTTTTCGTCCAACGCTTTTTCTTAGGCGCCGTGACGTCATAATCCGGGCCATATGTATGGAACTATTCCTGGCGAAGTCTTTATTTTTTCTGACTGTCTGGCGACTTGATTCTGGGTCGCACCTCGGTACTATACTCTCTCTACGGGCCATCTCTCTTTTCCGCCCGGTGCGGATGTGGCTGCTTCATCGCCGGCATCCTGGTCCTCTCGAAGTCCACCAGCTTGGATCGCGCGCCCGTTTTTGACTCGATTACCCTCATTGACGAGCACTTTTCTTGCGATCGATCTCCCACCTGGAAGCGTTTGGGCGAGTAGCCGCTCGCTCTATATATCCACCTCAGAGCACCTTCTCTGTTTAAAGGCCGTGGTCTAGGTTGATAATGACCGCGTTCAATACTGTTGTCGTTATATCTAACGTTGCTGTTGTATCTTTCAATGGGTACCTTTTCGACGCTATTGATCTTGACTATACAGTGTTGCTCCGCGCATGAAACATCCGGAGTCCCCGTGTATGCTTAGATTTTGCGGTGCATTTTCAGTCGCAAAAATCCAGCGTGCTCTGGAGGTATATTGTATTTTGGTCTGTTGGCCATGGATTCAATTGGAATGGGTTTGGTTTCGCTCGCGTTCCGTTGAGTTTGACGCATCGTCATACAGATGGATTATTAATCTTTCCGCGTCCACTGAACTGTTCGATGGCCTTCAAAATGGTGCATTTTAATTTATTTCCCTTCATCGCAGACATTCATTCGGTCTAGTTTTACAATACCACAATATCAACTTGATCTCGACAGTTTTATTCGCTGTAGATCTTTGGGACATGGGGGATAGATTTTCTAAAGATATACAGCAATATTTGTTACTGACAGTGTATTCTGTAATTTCGATGGAAGGGGACCTTGGCAAGCTTCAAGGCAATAATAGACCTCCGCTTGTAAGAGTAATGGTGGGAATGGAAGGAAATGCTGCACGATAGGTCGCATCTGCTTTGCGTGTATGAAGGATGTGCAAGGATGCCAAAGTACAGTGGGACCTTGAAATGAGTGCATTGATGTGGGGAATGGGGTCAGACAGGATGTCCGAGATCGTAAGATGTTGGAGAGCGGGAGTGGTGAGTACATCAACATAGTCGCAGCAAAATTCCCGAAGGGCAGCGGAATGCTGCAATATTTCGGTGAATTCAGTTGAAGACAAATAGTTGGCGGAAATGCTCGTTAACTGCGACCATGGCAGCTGAATCTCGAAAGACCCAAAGTTGCTGGAAAGGGCGACCTGCGTTAAAAGCGGTGCATTACTGAATGGCGATATTACATCTAGTGAGTCGGTCTCTCCAGCATAGCGGGTGGGGCCCAAAGTCAAGGAACAGAGCAAGGGGAAGTCCGCTCCAATCAATTGAAGCACTTCAATGGGCAGATGGAAGTCGATGTGTTCCCAGCGCTCAGAATGAGGTATGACGGCCTCAACAAAAGGGGACTCATCCTCGAACAGCCCAGTGGAAGACTGCAGGGAAATTGATAGAGGGCAATTTTTGGAGCGTGATACCCAAGTTCTGAGTAAGTTCAGCGCCATGGTCGGAGACTTTGTCGGAAGATTCAATTCGATGGCTCGCCAGAGTCGCGGCGTGCTGAGCGCTATCTCGCGCCACACCTGACAAATCTGGCCGAGCAATTCCGGGGAGGAGAGTCCAGTGGTCGGTGGGCGCTCAGGGTAAGGTGGGAGGAAATGGCCAAATATTTCCGACGTGATTTCGGTGGGAAGGGTAAGGATGGGGTATTTGTAGGCATCGAGACACATCTGCAGGTCCTGTCGCTCAAACCTGAAAGCGTCGAGAGCTTGCTCTAGTGCCAGGATCTGGGCATCCAAGTCAGTCATGCGTTCCCGAATATCTGACCGGGTAGTGTCGCGTGAAGCAGCTCTGGAGGCTGCTTGACCAGGGTAATTTACCCTTAGGTCCTAGCGAGGAGCTGCTTGACCTATTTTACCGTGGTAAATTACGGTCTAATTTACCCGTGTTTTCCCGGGGTCCGGGGCAGAGCCCCGGGGGAAAAAAGCCATTTCACCGCCGTTAATTAGCCTGAAAATGCTAATTTACCGGTCAACTAGAGCTCAACTAGCTGTCCATACCTATCCGCCGATATGGGGGTTGCCGAAAGCAATGCATTGGTCACACAATCACACAAGCAATCACACCTAAGCTCTGAGAAAGTAACAAAAAAGTGACTGGCGATCAACTGACCAGTACATAATTTAGTCGGACTGAGACAGGGTAGTAGCAGACCGAAAATACGACCAGTATTCAGCCCTAAAGTACCGCCGCTGCTTGACCCAATGTCCTGTAATTTACACCCCCATTTGACCCTTCGGTGACCTCCCGGTAAATTAGCAGCTAATTAGCCAGGCTAATTTGCACAGGTAAATTTCGGAAGTCTATTTCACGCGACACTATGACCGGGTGGATCACCCGTTGGAAGCGCTTCGATTCCGACTTCGCCGCGTCGTATCAGAGAGCGGAGAGTCAAGATTAGGGACAGCCATAGTCTTGTAAAGAGCTTAGAGTCTAGTGGAGCCACTAATTGAGCTCTTACCTGTTACTGTGCTTCAGCAGGTCGTGGCGCTAAACAGGCACTTGTGTACTTATGTAATGGCATCCCACGTGTTTTCCATCAGTTTGGTTCCCACCCTCGATCCAAACAAACGTCTACTTACTACGGCCTCCTCTTCTCCGCTGGTATTTCCCGAGGTTCTGGGCGCTGGCTTTTTCGCGCGCTTTATTTTTTGACATCAAAACTCGGCACGCGGCCCGCATTTCCTACTGGAACCGTTTCTGGCGAAGATTTTTATTTATTTTTACAGGCCGTATCTTTGAAACACCTTCTGGCGACACACTTGGACATTCCAACGCTGAATTGAGGTTCTTAGCCCCATAAAAGACTGTGTATGTTCCTGCTGACGCCGATTTCTGTATGTGGCTTGCCGCTCCAATGTCTTGGTTTCATCAGGTTTCTCTGATTAGACAGACATGTTTGTGCTAGGCTGGATGTCCACCTCCACCAAAATGGATCGTGCTTCCTGCTTTCAGCTCAATTTGTATGGAAGTCACCAGTCACTTACGCAGGTTATTGGATCGACTCAGGGGAAGCCTCAAGGAAGACTATTCATACTCCCACATGCAATGGCAACTTAATTGACCCCTCGCTTCTATTCGTTTATGCACTCTGCCTTTGAAATTCGGTTCGTGTATTTTTGCGCGGGCCGGTCCACTATTGATTCTGTCCACCTCAAAGGAGTCAAGGCACTTTCTCCGTTCAAAGGCTCGCGTTATGTGTTGAATGATACCAACCGTATTTGGCTTGGGAAAAATGTAAGAATACATGAATGCGCATTTGACGGTAGTGTCCGTCTACCCTGCAGATACTGTGGCGGCACAAGGTTCCCGCCGCGCCTGCATACCATGGTTGCCGTCGTCCAACAGTGATTTCGTTATTGGGCGTGTGGTGGGGTGCAACAAATGTCGAGGAGTTGAACATCTAACCTCGATTTGCACGAGGACCTTCCACACAACGGTACTTCATGAGGCAAAGGGTGTGGACGCGATATCAATTTCGCTATTCCCAACTTCGAGTACTACATAAGTCTGAAGATGGAGAAAAAAGAATTATGGATCCTTGCTCACAACCCGACCTCAAGTCGAACAAGGGACTTCCACATAATCCAGATCACACTTGCTCAGGGTTCAGTGGACGCGATACCATTTCGCCATTAGGTCTTGTTCCTATATTCTGAACCAACACTAGTCCAAAACTCCGCACTTCAGAGTCGGGGTGAAAAAAGAACTTGAACATACATGACATAATTGAAGCATGGTGGCCTAACCTCGGTTTGAGCGAGGGACTTCCACGTAAGTAACAGTTGGCAAGCTGGATGAGATACTATTAGGTCTCCCAACCATATCTTTCCGAACTTGGAGTCCTGCAATATTTTGGGCAAGAAGAATTTTTTTTGATGTGATGGATGTGTGACCTAACCTCGACTCGAACGAGGGACTTCCCCTTGGGGCTTATACACAAGTGTTGGATTAGGTGCGGTGGATGCGATGCCGCCTTCGCTATTACGTCTTGTTCCTGTGATTCTGAGCCCGGGTTTAATGCGAAATTATTTCATGATTTCTTGTGCGAGTGAAAAAAAGTGCTGGAAGCCATGAATGCAAGACCTAAGCTCGATTTCAACAAGGGACTTCCAGAGACCTTATGCGAAAGAGCGAAAGGGTCTGGACACGATACCATATTCGCCATTAGGTCTTCCTCCTATAAACTTGAACCTAAACTAGTGCGGAATTGTTCACGGTCATTGTGTGGGGTTGAATAAAAAAAATGATAAAAACGCGCGGTAGGAAAGAGGAAAGGGCCTGAACGAGGGACTTCCACATGAACCGGACTTGTTTCAATCCAACAAATGTGGACGCGATGCCAGATTTCGCCATTAGGTCTTGTTCCTATATCCCTGAACCTGACTTGATACCGGACTATTTGGGGCTTTTGTGAGGGGTTGAAAAACATATGGCGGACCGACCACGACCTAACCTCGGTTCGAACGAGGGGCTTCCACATAATGCTGACTACATCAGGCCAGGTTGGATGCGGTCTTAATTTTGCTATTAGGTCTTCTTGTTATAAGTCTGCATCAAGCTACAGAGAGATTTTATTTGGTGTGAGGTGAAAAAAGAGAACGCACGGATGAGAGTCAGGACCTAACCTCGATTCGAACGAGGGACTTCCACATAAATGGTATTTTCACCATAATTGGGCCCGGGCCATGTGCAGTAGATGCGATGCCGGTTTTCGCTATTAGGTCTTCCTTCCCTAAAGTTCTGAGCCCTGGTTTACTCCTATATTTTTTGCAAACTTGGTGGGGAAAAAAAAGGCGAGAGAACCTCGAATCATGCATAACCTAACCTCGGTTCAAACGATCAGAAACCCTCCAACAACGGTGGATGCGACACCGATTTCACTATTAGGCCTTCCTCCCATCTAATTGAGCCTAGCCTAGTGCGGATTTATTTCAGCCTTTTTGTGTGGGTTTGAATAAAAAATTGATAACAAAGAACGGAAGTCCAAAGGACCTAACTTCGGTTCGAACGAGGGACTTCCACGTAAACTTTTTTTTCAGCAGCTAAGGTGCAGTGGATGCGATGTCAATTTCGCTATCAGGTCTTTTTCTGCACCTTCACTTGGTGTGGGATTTTTTTTTGTGCTGGACCAAAAAAATGCGCTGGGAGACGCAGGACGCCTAACCTCGAATCGAACGAGAGCCTTCCACATAAGCATCAAGTAATGCTTGTACAAATGCAGTGGATGCGATGCTAATTTCGCCATTAGGTCCTTGTGGGTATAATTCTGCACCTTGCTACAGTGAGCTCACTTCGGACTTTCTGTGTGGGTTGAATAAAAAATCGCCTCGAATGGATCACGGCGCAGTTCAAAGGAACCAAACAGCTGAGACACAATTCCCTATTATTAAGTCTTCCTAGTATAATCTTGAACCTGGTCCCATGCTGCAAAAATACGACAGAGAAAAGAAAAAAGTTTGTGCGGGACATTTTTACCAGATCCTTTCTATTACTAATTCCGTATGAATTACACCGAATTATCTAGCATGGTTTCATCCAAATCCATGAAGAGCTGACCAAGTTACAGGTAATTCTTTGAAAACATGCCAAACTGGTAATTTTTTCAACTGCGCCTTCGGTACTGCCAATGGCTGTAAAGGCCGGCCCAAACGCGACAGAGGACGGCACCGCCGAGCTGGAAAGTTATTTGGTGAAACGAACAACGGTGCCGACCCGGGGTGCCTGCAGACATAAATAAGTTGAACTGAGTTTGAAAGGGCTTTGTACAGAAGGGCGGACAATGTGATTTTACAAAGAGAGTGATGATCGTTGGTGATTGTGCGGAAGCATCAAATTCGGGGCAATGCGACATGAGCTCCGACTCAGAGCCGATGTCAAAGTCCGCTGGGAGCCGACCGGCCGAAAGCTGCAACTAAGCCGTTGGAATGGGAGCTAAGAATTAGAGAGGTCGCGCCGAAGCCGCATGGGCCGCATGCAGCTTTTGGCCATTGCGCGAAGCCGCAAGTCTGCCAGTAAACACACCCCTCCAAAATAAATAGAAATAGAGGAACAAACGCGCAAGTCACAATACATGCCGAAAATCGAAGGAAGAATGGGGCAGGAAAGCGAGTAGAAGACGAGGAAGCAAGTCTGCCAGCGAACACACCCCTCCAAAATAAATAGAAATAGAGGAGCAAACGCGAAAGTCACAATACGTGCCGAAAATCGGAGCGTAGAAACGACGGAGCGTGATGAGAAGAAAATGAGGAAAGGGGGAAGGAATTGGATAGAAGAAAACGACACGCCACTGTCTCACAGCCCACCGCTCCTCCCCCCCAAAAAGAAAAGGAATAAATAAATGAAAGACCAGGCATGCAAGTCCCAATGTGTGCCGAAATGAGAGAGGAAGCGGGGGGGGGGGGGGTGGGAAGCAGCGTAGAGATCATCTCGGAATGACAGAAATGAGGAAGCATGCTAGCGGCCTGCGAGCTCACACACCCCACCGCGCCCCTCCAAAATGAAAATAAATAGAAGAGCAAGCGAGCAGGGACCAATGGGTGACGAAATTGGGGGGGGAAACGTAATCGACGGGAAGGAAAACGGCAGAGCGATCGATGGGAAGGAATTAAGAGTGGGACAGGAAATGGGATGGGAAGGAAGAATAAGAAAAGAAAACGCGGAGAATACGAGGCGAGGAAGCGATACCGCCAAAAGCGCGGATGCTAGGGAGGACCGCCGCCCGGTCATGACGCAGCGGAGCGACGTTAGTGGTGATCGGCAACCACATACGCACAATTTAAGATGCGAATATAAAAAACGGGAAACGTGATATATTGAAAACTGCCTGAAGAGGACCGTCGGACGAAGTAAAGTAAGAAGTAAGGGATGTGCGCACATAGTGAACAATGTGCGCGCTGCACACCGGAAACAACGCGCACCAAGCGCCCCGCCGAGTCGGAGCAGGCGCACGCGCCGTGTCGCGGCACGAGCGCACGCCGTATCGAAAATTGAACGCGCGGTGTGTCGTGTCGAAGCCGAAAATTAAAGGCGAAATGCGCCACGTCTGCCCTGCGCGTGGGGGGGAGGAGCTAGCTATGCATCGCCGGTCGTTCTATTCAGTGCTGGGTTGTGCCTGGGGCTCGTTATGGACTAGGTTCATGAACCCAGTGGCAACCTGAAACAACCATAGCGGTCGGCGTAATGGTGAACTAGTGCGGTGGTGCTTACCCTGGGTAGCCTGGGGGTGATTCAAATCGTCCCGCTCCCGCACTGGCCCTTTGATTGCCGCAGCGACTCGACTTCGATTCAGAACTATACAGCTAACTCGCGGGTTTCGCCGTTTGACAGGGGAAAATCAGTTAACTATATCTATAAACTAATCCTACCTCAAAACATCATTTTTCTCTACCTTCCTTGAACCCCTGCTCAGCAAGCTCCGGCCAATTTCGAAATAGCGCGTGTTACGGGTCAAGCGGGCTGCAATTAGAATTCAATTAGGCCGGTGCGAGGAATGCGCGTACTACGGTGGATTGCGTAATGTCCGCAGGAAGTTCGTTGGCCGCTATAGAGACCAACTGAGGGGCGCGCTTATTCGGGGAACTGCTTCAATTAAGATTCAGATGGGTCAGGTCCGGGGGCCAGCGCATGAGGGCATGCCTGGAAATTTCTTGGCGTGTCGCACATCCAATTGTGCGGGAAAGCCAGCTGGTTGGGGATGTTGAGCTCCATGGTGTCAGTTTATAATGGAGGACTGCCTAGCACTAAAAAGTAAGGCCCGTACTAGCCCAGACCCTACCCGCGGCATTTCTGGGTATGCAATGGATCTTTAGTGTAGTTGCCTGCATTCGCTTTGAGATAACACAATCCAACAATTGTATCATCGGGATAGATTCAGAAATAAGCTACTTCCTTGCAGAAGCCGCTGAGGATGATGCTGAAATAGAACGCAACAAGGAGACCAGGAGAACATACCGTACTAAGGTACGGGACATACAAATACTGTAAACGTTCCAAATTTGGATGATCAAGATCAATATCTTCACCAGATAATTTGTAGGTCTTTTGAGACTTATCTCTTCCATGAATTTGTATATATACTTCCGGGAATTGGTTGAACCAACTCACAAGGCATTTGGACGGTTGTGTGGAATGTAGTTGCGGCTCGAAGGAGATATCAACTTTACCATCAAAAACCGCTGGCAACCTTGATCACAACTCCTCCCTCAATTTTGTCTTGAACCCATAGCGGGCCTATTTTAAGATGTACGATAGGTATATCTACAGATTCACGGAAGCAATAAGGGGTGACAGCACTTAAAAACTATCTGGTGAGCAGATTGATCTTATTCTCCCATATCTAGCACATTTGCAATATTTGTATGTCCCGTATCTTACCGCCCGCCGCAGTGCGCGTGCCTCTCATGTTGATCGTATGCGTCGTGCGCGCTCAGCGTTTCCGTTGGAGTTCACAACACACAGATGATCGCCGGTAGTTCCAAACAGGACTTCTGGGACATACTCTTGCACCTAGATCCGCTTTAGCACTCTCTTCTGCATTTCTGTAGCCGCCTCTCCGGGAACACCGGCGCTCTCAATGAGTATAAAATCTGACCCTTGTCCAGAGCTTATTCTTTGTCGACAAAGCCTCAAAGACTCGACTCAAGCATGCTCTTCATCGCTTCGATCTTCCTCTCCGTCCTTCTCGCAGGCGCCAGCCCCGCTCGTCGTGCCCCTTGCAGTCCTCAGGGTATCGCGGGCACCAACATCAGCATCACGAACGGCCCTCTCGAAGCTGGGTTCAGCTCGAACGGGTTGACTTTGGTTTCGCAGCGGATTTCCACAGCTATCTCCGAGTTTGCTGTGGCTACATCGAACTCCCCTAATGAATTTAAGCTGCTGTAATTGTTTCTTTTTGGGGCTTCCTCGTATGTAAGTTGACATTCGCGGCAGCAAGGTGACTAACAACGGACTGGCCCTCACCAACACCGGCACTCTGCCTGAGATGTTGCCTGTCGAACCCCCCAGTTCCATGTATGTGTATTAATCATAATCTCATCCATTTCGTTGACACTCGACTCTGAAAGCCCGCAGAACTGGGCCTTCGAGTGCTCTAGTTGCATCCGCGAGGGCAGCCCCGGGATGACCCTCATCGGCGAGGGTTGCTTGGTCGTGTCCCAGTTTGACGGACGCTGCCTCAATATCAACAATGGTGCGCCTGTTGGGAGCCCCGTGACTCTCGGGAATTGCCAAGCCATTGGCTCTAGCATTAACATCTATACTGCTTAGTAGGCTGTGTTGGAATGATGAGCGCTCTCTGTGTGATACTTGTTTCTAGTATGTAGTCTCATGATGGCTCAAATTCAGCTCCTTATCGTCAACTATGCTCGTTTCTACTTTTTGTTCAAAACTACCGCTGAAAACTCAACCTCAAGAAAGTTTATTGCGCAATGAAAACACATCAGCTGTGTGCCGCCTGCTCGGGCACGGGGAAAGTGCCGCTGTGCCTATGTAAGTGCCGCAGACTGTCGTGGAACATAATCTCTGGCAACATACAGATAGTGTCTCGAGACTCAAGGTCAAAATCGAAGATTATCATTGCTGCAGAGTGGCTGTGTGACCGTTGCTGAATTGAACACGAGTGCCGCCGTTCCTACGCAGAGGGTGTGCCCAGGAAACGGTGGCCTCATTAGGTGGCGAGAGTACTGGGGACTCGTTTCCAAGCAATTTCCCGGCAAGGAAGTTTTGTGGTAGCTCGAGGTTTTGTGGTAGCCGAGGCCGGGTAGAGAGTTTCTTTCAACTCTTAGTTGAAAGCATGTGCAGATGGAAGAGCGAGATGCCACTTCCCGGCACATAGTTAAGATCCTTATGGCATTCTTGCCATTAACAACTTGATTTAGAACATCCACGAGCATAAATTTAAGCAGTGGAGACGGTGAAACGGTCGGCGCGCCGCAACGAATGCTTCTGCATGGATGATAATTCACTGCGTTCCGGTAACTCTTAGACTCAGTTAGGCTTCCTGTGGGGGGTTCAGCCAGGCTGACTGAACCCCCCACAGGAAGCCTAACTGAGTCTAGGAGTTACTGGAACACAGTGATTCTGTTGCACAACTTGATTAGAACATCTATCGTGACTCTTTACTCCTTGTCATGATGTGTAATATGAATATGGGAGTCGCGTAGTATATAAATCCCGAAACACTTTCCTGAACGACTTATGCAGCGGCAACGAGAGAGTGCCGCTGCATGGTGGCTATGTTGCCGCAGACTGCAGCTGCATGAACCCATAATTCATGCCTCAACATCGCTCACAACATCTGCTCTGCGCCTGTTTCATTGTGTGACAATGGACGGAGCCATTTAGCACGTGTCTGCAAGATTTGCAGCCAATAGCACTGAGCTGGACGTCAGTTCGATGAGTGCCACAAAATTGAACTGCCGCTGACTGTCGCTGAACTGCCGCAGCGGCACCGTAGCGGCAAAATCTTGCAGGTGGTTCGTCACGCAAAAAACCGTTGTCCCCTCACAAAAAAGCTCAATTTCGGCCAAAATTCTGTTGAATTTGTCGAATTTTTTCCCGATGTCACGCCACAATTTCGAGTTGTCGAATTGTCGAATCGGAAATTCGGGTCACGCATCACACCCCCTGTCGATTTGATTGTAATACTACTTGGGTAGTAGTGCCGTGGCGTTGCCCGGCAGAACTCGTACTTATCTTTTTTTCAGATTGCTACTATTTGCTAGCTTCGTAATTTATACCTCATAATTGCAGTGTGCAAGGACTTGGCCAGCATTCTTTCCAAATCTGTAGTCACAGTCTCTGTTCACTGCTTGACATGCGGCTGGCTAGAATCACACACAGGTGTATGCCAGTGGAGACTTTAAATATTAATTAGAGTACACAGAATGTATTCCTGGTAGATGCAACTTGAAGGGTATACATAGATGCGGAATATGCCTATTTACACAAGAAGGTATGCAGCTATACGAGTCATGCAAACACGAGGTCTGTTGCATAATGATTAGATAACCGTAGTTCAGAACATGAGGAAATTGAGAGTTGAGGATGGCGAACAATATTGTGACATTCTCAAGTCAGATAAGGGACACATGTATGAACGCCGTGCAGAAGTTAAAAATACAATTGTGGGCATAGTTCACCTCTAGCCAGTTTTTTTTCTACCCTCCAGGACGGGAGCATCATTGGAATAATAAGTGTTTCAATACTGAAGCAACCGCCATGATAAGATAAGATTGAGGCTGAGTCCCTACCTCGCTATCCGAGTAACCGAGATTAACCGAATGACAAAAAGTTTTTTTCACCGAGATTACTCGGTGAAAAATCCATCAATGATCCCAAAATAACACTGAGGGCGTACGACGAGATAGACAAGGGCGTGTACGAGGCCGTGTACTCCAAAAGAAAACAGCCATGAGGATGGAAGGCAAAGAAAAAACGCCAGCATGTTGATAGCTCATCTACGATGCCGAAGTAGCCGACCGGGGTCCGGTGCGATTATCCATAGATTAGATTAAGACGCAGATAGAGCTCGGATCCGATTAACCGGTAGACAAAAAGTTTTTTTTGGAAAAGATGACTCGGTGAAAAATCCATCAGTGATCTCAAAATAACATGAACAATGACACAGCCGCTATTTTCAATACGATTTTTTGAATGGAAATTAAGTATAGCGACTGATTTCAATAGCACAGCCCCTAAAAAATCCCTCAACGTTTCAAGCATAACACAGGAAAAAATCGATGATTTTGCTGATTGAGCATTCTGAAAGAGGCGAGACTTATTACATAAGTACTCGTAACAGTAACCTCGTGGGACCTGACCACAAGCGGAGTCCGCAAGTGTACGGGAGGAATTCCCTCCTCCCAGTTAAAATTCCCCACACACCACCAGTCACAGTCAGTCCATCGTTGCATGTCTTTCCCTTTGCAGAATGCATGCAGGCAACATAGTGACGTGTTCAACTTCCGAGGAAGGTCCACAGTCAACGAATTATCTCGGAAGATAAAATGAATAGGCCATGATACTATGAGACCAGAGCACAAAATAGGCCTAACACCATTGAGAGAGCAACTCAAAAGACAGCATCACATTGAGATATCTAGTCACATTGAGGAGTCAAGAGCACCGAAACAACTACTATCGGCCTGAACCCCGATAACTGCGCTCATAGAAAGGCTCGTGGCGCACGGTTGAACTGCTCTCACGGTGATCACAACGGGCATGCAGGGGGTCCTCGCGAGGCCGGCTCGGGGAGCGCCCGTGGATGGGAGCGTACGAGGCAGAGTCATTGCTGGTAGGAAGCGTGCGCATTTTCGTCATACGAGAGCCGGTATCCCACATCGCGATGAGGTTTTCGACGTCGAATGAGGAGCGCAAAGTAACACGGAGGTGGTAAAGATATACCGGGTCGAGTGTGACATCACTGAAGCCATATCTTATATTATTATCACAAGACAAACCTCCGCTTCGCTCCGGTACTTATTCAAGAGCGCGAGATGGAAGTGCAAACTGTGCGGATAAAAATGCCCAAATGTTAGCGGAAGAAACCGGTTGAAAAAAGCAATTTAACTGGGAGATTTCCTTGCTTATTCTTGAAAAAAATATGGCTCTGAATTTGTTGCTGCGTCAATGGGTTAGACATCAGATTCTCCCATGATCGATTTGGAAACTATTGGTTCCCTCCCTTGGACACACATTTCCCCCACATAACCTCAAAGCCCTCGGTCTGCATTGGTTTACTCTGTCTGCATCAAAAGTCTCTGCATATCTGCACCGGTGCCCACATCAGTGTCTGCATCAAAAGGTTATTTTGCATGAATGTAGATTTGTTCTATCAATGCCAATGGCCTGCAAAAATTGTGTATGTCAAAGCCACAAGAGTGCTCTTCCATACCCCATCTAGACCTCAGAAACAAAGCTGTTTTGGATGAGAAATGTGCCAATTAAAGACAGGGGTGGTGCCATTAAGGGATTAACCTAGGTCCGGTATAGGGGGCTAAAATCGCGTTTGGGAGCCCTACCAAGCGTGGAAAAAATTAAAGTGGAATGTGAGGGCCGATATGGGGGCCAAAGTCGCGTTTGCGAGCCCTAGAGGGTGCCGAAAAAAAAAAACCCAAGTCGGATTGATGGCATTGCACTTGGGTACCCAAATTACACGACTATATAGGTAGTAGTTCTGCAGACATCTGACTCCTGAGGGGCCCAAGGAGGCCCTAGGTCGAATAGAACATTAAATGGGCGTAGGCGTGACATTCAGAGTGTGACTCGATGGGAGGTGTTGCTATACAGACATTGAGGAATGATCTGGGCTTCAATTTATTCAAACTCCGCCGGATCATTCCGAAACGTCTGGGTTACCGAGACGGCAGTTGGCTGTGCCTGCACCTTAATAATCACAGCCTTCTGACTGTCTCATCATTCTCATCCGCCACGCACAGCGCACCTTCCAGTCGAACCTGCCCCAGCTCCTTCTCCCAGATGCCCCTCATCAACAACAGTACTGGTTTCCAGATCCATGGCGGAAATTTCTACGAAGTTTTCGGCGATGTCAATCTCGAAACCCACCAGCACCTCACTACGATCCAGGAGCAGAGACCAGATGGGGTGGGCGTTGGATTCCTGGGAGACCAGACTCTTGCGCTGGACGACGGGTGGGCAGAAGAGTCCGGCCGCGAGTTGTCAGGTGTTATGAGGAACCCGCGCCACGGGATGGTAGCAAGGCCGGCGCCGTACGGTGCATTACAAGTGAATTATATACTGTTTTATCATGCTTACAATCCTCTGGTAAAAGGTATCCCGTCGTGCTCACCAAGTTCACCGCACCACTCCTCCAATCTTGAAAAACACACAGTAGGAATGGCAGCTAGCTCAATTGCCTCTTCCTCGGAGCGGCCCAGCATTGAGCCCGTTACCTCCCCTTCATCTACTTCGCCCAGAATGTCTTTCCCTCCCGAATCCCGACATCATCTCAACTACGAGCACCCCAATAATCTATCATTCCTCGGGCAGCGCCAGCATGTCCCTCCGACCCTTCCAGTTTGGGCCAGGGACGGGTCTACGCCCGAGTCTGAGCCTGGACGCCAAATTCTCGATCACCACGCGGATTCGTGGGGCGAAGAGTCTCGCCACGGAGATCCCATGGATTACCTGCGAGGGCGGATGATCCATGGAGGAACATTCATCTCTGCGGAGAACGTAAACTACCGCCGCGGGGAAGAAGGAATTCACATTTTACATCGTGCAGTTGCTTTGGAGGCACTGTACGACTCTGCTGAGAGCTTCCCGCAACCCAGATGCCATCCCGATACACGTACAGAGATGCTCGAGGACCTATATAATTGGGCCATTACCGATAACTCGGGCCGCTCAATTCGTTGGTTGCATGGACCCGCTGGTGCTGGGAAATCTGCTATCATGCAGAGCTTATGCCAGCGATTGCAAGACGCCGGTCGTCTCGGAGGAAGCTTCTTTTTTAAGCGCCACCACACAACTCGTGGCAACGCGAAGGTCCTCTTCGCGACACTTGCTTACCAACTCACACTCAATAATCGCCATCTGAAACCCCTGATTTCGAGGGTGGTAGAAGACGATCCATCTGTTATGGCGAGGCATATGCATGTGCAATTGCACAAGCTGGTTGTTGAGCCATGCCAGTCACTCAATGACAATGCATCACCAATTCTCCTGATTGACGGCTTGGACGAGTGCGAAGGGCATGATGTTCAGCAGGAAATATTACGTGCCTTGGCAAACGTCGCCCAGGACCATCTCCTTCGTCTCCGAATTCTTATCGCCAGCCGACCAGAACTGCATATTCGAGACAAGTTCGAGCACCTCACTTTCCGAGGGCTTTACGATTCCGTCAACATTAGACAGTCATTCGAAGATATTCGGACATACCTCCGTGATGAATTTGACCGCATTCATCACGAGCACAGACAAACCATGACTAATATTCCAACTCCGTGGCCGTCACCCGAGACCCTGGACAAAGTGGTCGAAAAATCGTCCGGTTACTTCATTTACGCATCCACACTCGTCAAGTTCATTGACGACGAGGACTCCAGGCCGGCAGAGCGGCTAGAAGTCATTCAAAACCTCGTGGCCAGTGAATATGACCCCCCCTTCGATGCTCTCGATCAGCTATACATGCGAATTCTATTGGGAGTTCCCTACCGCTATCGCTCCAAACTTTGTGATATCTTGTGTGTCGTTGCCAACTTCGAGTTCTGTGCAGAGGAGATCGAACGCCTTCTCCATCTCCAGCCCGGCGACGTGTTGTTAATCCTCCGCAGGCTGCACTCTCTCCTCAATATGCTTCCCGACGCCTATGTTATCCATGTGCACCATGCGTCATTCCTCGATTTCTTGCATGATCCGCAGCGCTCATGGATTTTCCATGTCGGTTTAGAACACCGCATAAACCTGGCACGCTCCGTTCTCGAGGCACTCCCCGGTGTGGGTTACGATATCCAATTTGCTTGGAAAGCAGGAAATCTACGGCTCCACTGGGCGACATTTGTCCAATCCGTTCCTCCTTCCACAGAGCTTCTGCCGCTTATTGAATCTGTCAGTCCCGATTTTATTTGGGAGCGCTCTCTCCCTGAGCTGTTTGGTCAACGCGCAAATCCAGTTTTGAGCTGGTTAAAAGTGAGTTATCCAGCTATTTGATATTCATGCTGCAACGTTCATGCCCAGACGGTTCGGCCTCTGCCTGAGGATTTAATTCGGGATTGGGAAGCCTACCGGTTCATGGAGTTCTATGAATACTCAAATCATAACATACACACTTCTCTACTCAACGTACGCGATGCGATAGCGCAAGGATGCCCCGACCATGTGGTTCTGTCCCCATCTCTCCAAGTATCGCGCACGTTTCAGGCCGAAATGGACGATTCATTGCAGGTGTCAACATACGCCTTGCGTGAGCTTTTTGCCCAGTTTCCTCAACTCGTTCGCATTTTCCAAGCGAGGCGACTGCTCAGTAATAATAGAAGCTACGTGTCAGAACCATTCGGGATAGGATTATTTAACATCTGCATTCTACTGGACATCCCATGGAACGATATGACGGATGCGATCAGTTCATTACGCTCAATCGTAGAAGACCCTCGGAAAATTGCAACAATGCTTATGGTCCTACCTACACTCTGCCGGGAGCACCCTGAACACACGTCCAGAGATCTCGGTCTTGGATTCCTCCGTCTAATTCGTCAAATCGGGGACCATGAATTACCCCTCAAAATTTGGTGGGTGGATTTGTTGGAACAGCTGGATTTGAAGCAATCAATCATTACCATAGGGAATCATTTCTGTGGATTGATATCGGCCAATTTCCTGAATGGGGTCGTCACATCCGATGTTCTCCTCACTCAAGCTCTGAACTACTATATGCTGTCCGTGAATTTGATCCCCCCTTGGATTGGTTCTCTGTTTGGGATTCATATGAGTTTCATCTCTGTCCGGTTGACTTCCATGACGTTCTGCAATGGCTCAAGGTCAGTACATGGCCCTTATAACACACTCGCTCATTACTCGCAGGCATTCGCGGAGCCTCTCCTTGACTTGATCGTACGCTGGGAGGGTTACCTGCGAGAGGCTCAAGATCTATACGAGTACAAATATAGTGATGATGAACTCGAGGAGAGGTGGCAAAAAAGTGTGGAGAAAAAGGCGGGCCGCGACGGATGGTCGGAGACGCTGGAAAGGGAAGTAAAAAAATGCTGGAAGATATCTGTCGTTTTGACTTCCTAGGTTGGCTGGCCATAGCTTGTGAAAAGCAAGCTTATCACTACTCTTAGGCATGGCGACTTTGTGATTGCGTTTGGAGAGTTTATCTCGAGGTTTCTTGTAGATATACATGCACATTATATGAACTTGGTTTGACTATGAATGAAACAGTAGTTGAATTGCAGGGACTTGGTAAGTTCGATCCGCCGTTGGGTTGTCGAACAAAGTTGAATACCAAACAGTTCGGGCACCAGCTCGGGCCACTGTCCAATGGAGCCAAAACTTGCGAGCTTGGTTCTGCGTGGGTGTAGAGCAGATCTCCAAGTAGTCACCGCCAGTAAGACGACTTCCACTGGAACTTCAGCGCGCTCGGTCCGCGCTTCGCGCGGGCCCTCGCACGCTGCCATTTTACGCACGGAAAGGATCGATCGGAGGTTGCCGGATTACATAAAGCATTTTGTATTTTGTGGTCGGACAAAGCTGAGCACAGGAAGACACAAAGCTTTCAAAACAAGTTTTGGTTTGTGAACATCGTCCACTGGAATTTGGTGTCCGCGCCTTGCCATCCAATGGGCCTCAATTCCTTCCCACCGATGGTCAATGTATTCCATCGTGTTGAGTAGAGGATCTGGTGGATTAGTCCTGCGTACTTATTGTTTTGACATATTATACGGGGGCTTTGCTGCTTATTTCACACCATGACGGTGCGCTGGGCGCTTTAGGCTTCATCACATCGTATACCCCAAATATATTTAGGTATGATTTATATTTCAATATCCCGCCCCAGGTTCCGTTGGATTCCACAGTACATGAATGGAATTTCCACTGGATGTGTTATGAAATAAGCAGCCAGTTCCCCAACTCAGTCAGCCTATTTTCCAGTGTCCCACTCACGAATTCCGGCGGATCCCGTTATACATTGACTCAATTTCCACTGCACTCCACTGGAATCACCAAGAAACCCATTGACATCCAATGATTCAGATCAAATCCTTCGGTGGTTTCCATTGGATGGGCGGGCAAATTCTACTGGATGCTCATACAAATCCAGTGGATGTTAATGGCAGTCAGTGTAGCTGCACCAAATTTTGGTCTCATTCTACCGAAATCCATCGGTAAATAGCAGTTTTTCTAATGGACTCCAACGGCTCTTAAACAGATTCCACTGGCTTCCACCGAGCCTGATGGAAATATTTTAGAAAATATTTACTGGACACCTCAGTTGATATTTAGTCTACCTACTACCTATTGTATCGGCTCATCCCTCAGGTACTCCGTCTGTTTCTCGACATCCCAAGGTCTTGCTTTCCTGTAGGTGACAATTGATACCCACCGATCCCCTGATGCCAACTTCTGGCCCTTTTCACAAGAACTTCGACGACTATCTTGGGTATCATTTGAGGATGATATAGCTCATGTCCCCTTTGAAATCTGGGACCTCATCCTCAGAAAACTCGACGAATGCAGTCTCTTCACTGTGGGTGGCGTTTGCCGTGCCTTTAACAACCGTTCTACAGTAATATATCTGGAACGAAAGGCTATTTCTTCCGAGTCGCTGGCGGCTGGAGCCCTCAACATTGAGTCGCATTGCCTGCCTGCCTTGCTTCTGTCTACGTCTACACCTCAGGTGAAAACTCTCGTCTGCCGCTTCATGGCGCTCGATGATGTTCCTGGAGACCTTCACCGTCTGCAGCGCTTTCTTGCCAATTCCCATTCACTCGAGGAACTCCAATTGTCCTTTCTTTACGGCGACGACATGACCAGAGACCCGAGGTTAGAGGAGGCTCAATACTTGAGGGAGATCATAGTCGCAGCGATGAGTCATATATCGCACGAGATGGCGGGTAAAACTGCGGCCCGGTGTTTATTCTCCCCACTCCCAATGTGTACATGATCTAGAATTGGGGCGCCTTCGGACGAGGCGGCTCGCCCGGTTCGTTTGGCTTCATTACAGAGGGAAGAGAAAAAAATCCGCGTCATCAGCTCCGCTAACCTAGTTTGGGGCCCACTTTGGTCAAGAAGATCCGCCCCTGCTTATAGCACTGCCAATAATTACATGGCATTTGAGGCCAGTGCTTCGCATGGCAGTACGAGTCTGATCTGAGTCTTACAAACTCCGAACTTTTCAACTCTTTGAATTGTCAGCCCCAGAAGTGTTCGAGGTTTTGGAAGAAGCTGACCCAAAACGACGAAAATCAGAATGATCCTCCTACATAGCCTAGAACATGTCTGTAACATACATACAGAGGTGTTGTACGTAGGTACAGAGCCTGCTTGTTTCCTCATGGGACTGCTGCAGTAATACATCCTCCTCCTCCTCCTCCTTTGATTTTTCGAGACAACAAATGGGTTGATTTTTCTATTTGAGAGCATCTATCACTGCACATAGGAGCTCTTCGCCCCTCTGATGCAAACCCAATGTATTGGGCTGGTCAGTGAAACTGCCACTATAGATGCATGATCTTCTGGTAGAGATCCGTAGGTCGAGTAAAACATAATTCTTCATCAAGCTGCAGTGTGTTGAAGTTCAAATTCAGAACCAGTATGGAGGGAATGTCACGGATTTCCGTCAACCTCTGTAATTTTGTAGCCCTCTTATTCACCCAACAAGGCTGGAATTGGCTAGCCTGTTGATCAAACTGGTGTTGGAACCACTGTGATAGAGTGGTCCATTAGGATATTTTTGCCGCAGGAGGGTTGTGTTCCATATATTCATATATTGACTGAATGTATCTGTCAAGCCAGGCTCTTGATATCCACATACTTCGCAATATGTTACAGCAGATCCATAGCTGTGCCTTGTCGTGACTTCCATGAATAAAGCATCTAATTTGAGGCCGCATGGTCCAAGCGGAAAATCGGTAGGATTTCGAAAGTTCAACAACCGCTGCACTGCATCTCTGGCTTCTTCAGGTGAATTTCTATTGTCAGACATGACTCGCATCCACAGTTCCCATATTTCACTACAGGATTTCAAGGTCGGTGTCCAAAACTCGGGATTTTCGGTCCATAAGCACATTAAAGGTTAAAGTCATGCTGTCGCATCAAGCCCTGTCTTGCGCGTAGAACTATGCAGCCGACGGAACGAATTCCGGGAACTGTAAACGGCACCCTGCACAAGCAATCTATTCCTGCGGAAAACCAGATGATCAATTGCAACCAAAATCGAACCCCCCTCAGCCAGAATTGAATCCACCAAACTCCGGCACTGTAGATAGGCTGTACACACTTTGAAAGGCTGAGGGTATAAAATTAAACTTATTGGTGCTCCCATGTTCGGGAATTTTAAACCAGCATCCAAGACATTTGATACGGTATTGTTACATTTGGTTCGTGTGCATATGGGTTGTTTTGTTCATTTGTCCAATGACTATCCATGGCCAACCACCATGCATGCGTGGCAGAGCTATGCAACATTTAGCCATATAGCCATTTGTTAACCAGGTCCGCATTGTTTTCGATGAAGTACAATAGAGAGTGCCAGTATGATTTACAGTGTTGCAAGTTGTCCCGTTGCGCACTGTGCCCAGTGCCGACACTCGCCAAGACCATGCGAACAGAACGGAGAGAGGTTGCATGTCAGGAGACGGTGACTTGTGAGAGTATGGTTGGTGGCCAAGCCAGTAAGAGCAAGAATACAAAGGATTCGGGAGACGGCAGTGAGCAGCATGGTGGTGAAGGTAAGAGCGAGGCCTTTGAAAGTTTCGAAGTGGGGTCCGTTATTATACGATGGCCCCGGGTGCGAGCGCCGCTGTTATGATCAACGCCCGGAGCAAAGAAATCTCCGTTAATTATTGAGACGCGCGCGCGAAGATGGGCGAGATATTAGCTGTGGGTCCTATACCTATATTTGGCCCTAATTATGATGCAGCGAGCGCTGTTGACTAGCGCCCACGACCCGGCGCAAAAAAATCTCTACTTCGCTGGTTCCGTGACAGGGATCATGGCCAAACAAATAACGACAACTTCAAGACATCACACTGAATTTGATGCAAATTTTTGCGGGTACGGCGGTTACAAGAACGAGCCTTAACTAAAGTTAGACTCGTAATGAGTATTTTCTTCATTGCCCTTGCATTCGAACGGCGGCTTATTATAGCTGCTAGATATACTTGGGTAGCTAAATGATTTTATTTTGGTGTTTTTATAGTGCAGGCGGGTCTATCAAGCGCAAAAACATGAAATTCTACAACAGCCCTCTGCACCTCAAGAAGGGGCCAAAAAATTTGGGAGAAGTTGTCAGACCTCACAGAATACTACATCTGTGTATTGCTAGGATGAGTGCCAACAGCACATTGGGGGGGGAGGGACGGAGGGATGAGATGTGTGACTCGATGGGGGGTGTTGCTATACCAATTGCCCCAGACGTTCCTTTCCGTGCGTAAAATGGCAGCGTGCGAGGGCCCGCGCGAAGCGCGGACCGAGCGCTCTGCGCGTACACTGTTAAAAATTTTGGTGGAAGCTGCATCATGCGTTGCACCTAACTCAAAACTCCTCTCGTGCCGATTCTATGACGACGAATCATCATGTTTGTTTCCAAAATTATGTCGACGGAGTATTTGGCGACTCGCGGCCCTACCCCCGGCTTTGGAGCTCAGGCCTAGCCAATAGAGGCCCAGCATCTACCTCTTGTGCTGTCTTGCGATAAATAACCTCATTCATCCTGGTATGTGTTTATTTTAATATGTTTTCCACCCCGTCGCCGCCCGCCGCATGCAAAACGAACTTTGCGACCATTAGCTCGCCCTTGTTTGACTTCGCTCGTCCTATCCCTCCCCCACCCTCCTTCTCGATCTTAATCGCTTTCCAGCGCTGATGCTTTTCACAGATCTCGCTGGTCTCCTATTACTTCTCCGAATACGTGCAGCTGCCACACCGACCCTGGCTCAAAGGATTCTGGCCCAGGTCGCTAGCCGCGCTTCCGTTCCACCACTGGCCAGCCACGGATTCCACTGTCGTGTCGAAGGTACGTAAAATCCGCCGCGTTCCTACTTTAAACTCACATTAACGGCCTAACCAAGCCTTTCTTCCTCTGGGCCGTCCTCCACCACCGCTGACCTCCGCTCCGGACCCCGCTCTCGTCCACGCCGCCTGCGCCTTCGATGGCCAGAACGCCGCTATGCGCCAATCCCAGCGAGCATCCCGAGGACCGTCGGACTCATCTTATCGTGCTGGGTTACGACTTGTGGCACAGATGCTGCGATCTCGCCGTACGGCTGGAGCCGCGCGTACGCGGTATTTTGCGACCCAGATGCATGCGTGCGCAGTGCGGTGTGCCCCAGACCCACAACGGACGGCTCCCCGTACCCAGACCCTCTCAGATACCATCGCCCACTGACCTTCCCCCGCGCGGGGACCCCTCCTCCAGATCTTCCACTGCGACGACGTATTACTCGCCGCGACCGCTGCCCACCAATTAGCTCCCGGCCTGTGATACTTCCTCGCGATGCCCTGCGGCCGCTCGGTACTCAATCCTCCACCGTCCTCCCTGTAACCGCACCTCGTGTATCCGCGCACGCCACATCCGCACCACCACCCGTCCCTCCGGAGCGCGCGCTTTTCGGTCAGCGCCCATCGGGGCCAGCATACTTGCGAGCTCTGCGGCAGAAGTGGTGGAGTGGGACTTTGATTCCGGGTTGCGGGGCATGTGGGCGTGGGCGGCGAGGAGGCAATCGCAGTGGCGGCCCGCGTCGCCCCTGCATCGACTATGATGTCGTCGTGGGCTGACCTGCGCGCGGCACCAGCGGCGGCAGGCACTGGCGAGTCTGGACCGCTCTCCTTGCGCCTATCGCCCGCGGCCGTATATCACCTACGTCTTTGTCGCCGCGCGCCGCTCAATTGAACAGCAGCGCATGGCCGAGCCGAAGCGGGATCGTCCTCGCTCCCTCATTCGTCGCCCGCTGGATGCCGCCATCTCGCCTTTCGCCATTCTTTTGCCGAACTTCGACGATTGCCGGCTGCGTTCCTCGTTCGTTAACGCCGCATCCCTTTGGCATCGTTACACCACTCGGGAAGGAGGTGCAGTCGTGCTAGGTCGGGGAGTCTAGATGCGCCCAATTGTCGTCGCGTTTTGATGCCCTTGACTATAGCACTTTCGGACCTGTAAGGTACTACACTATCTGTAGGCGTACTAAGGCTGTACATACATAGCCGGAAGACTCGAGGGAATGAATTTCGGGCATTGTATGCAAGATGAAATAAGATCACGAGAAGATTCCGAGATAAGATTATCGAAGTTCTTCAACGCTTAACGTTTTTTGTCAGTCTTTTTTGCCACTCAGCCATCTGGACGGAGAAAGCCGACCCCGTTGCGTACCTCTGACGGGACCCTTTGGCGCGCCATATCACCGTGCCGCCGCGGCGGGTGATCACTGTTCGGGGGCCAGTGGACCACAAATCTGAGACTCTTGACAGTATGATTTTTGTATGGCTTAGACGGGGCGCACGCGCTTCGTCTGTAGTTCTGTGCCGGTCTCTCTTTTTTCGCTCCATTTCTATCCCGATTTATCTCACTATTATCTATAGCCCCGAAGGACTGATCGCCCTGAGGCTTAATGCTTTATTCCTTTCCTACATTTTCACTTTACTTCTCCATTTATCGTTTGGAATGCCTTTGTGTCTTCTTCTAATTCCAGTAATAATATTTTAGTTTTGTCTCTCTTTTTCCCTAGCCGACCTTGATTGAAAATTGTTTTGACTTGGGTCCATGTATGCTATCTCCACGCTACCACCTTCGACAATTTGACAGCCCAGAAATTTTGCGTGACCAGCCCGAAATTTTCGACACAAAAACCACAATTTTCATTGAAAATGAGCTTTTTTTGCGCCTTTTCGGTAATTTTTTGCGTGACGAACCGTTGGGCACATTCGATAAGTACCCCTGTGACGCGTGACTTGGCAATGGATTTCGACACCGACAGAGCCCCCTGTGATGCGTGACTGTCGAATCGATTGAAAAGGTACAGTACCCCATTAATCTAGGCCGCCGAAATACGACGGGACCCGTCACGTTGCCGTGGTTGGTGGAGAATGGGCCGCGGAATGTTCAGTTATTAATCATTCGCTTGCGAACATCGAATTTTAACCGAACATTCTCGGACTGAAGTGATCCTCCAACCCAGCAGCTCATCCATTGAATACGTATATTCAAGCGCAAGACATCGTGCACTGTGATAAATGGAGTGCTTGCGGATGATAAGCGGAGTTTGAAATATTTGAACTTTTATTTTATTTATTCGCAACCTGACCTAAACGACCTGAGAATTGAGCACCCCTGCTGAAATACACTGGACATAGTTGAAATGCATTTAAACCATCCACATTATTTATCTCTTGTTGCAAGCTATTGCCTTATAATACATGAACATAGCACGCCGCAGCGGAGTCAGTCACCAGTCCAATCAAACATTGGTCCTGCTTTCAGGGATTCATTGGGTTTCAGTGAATACCACAATAAATTGCCCCTTCTATGCCATATTGATATTAATTGCGGTATCCCTAAATAAGTCGCAAACTTTGAACTTTTGGTTTAATCTATTTTGAGCACAATAATTTGTTTTTGTTGATGGATGGAATCCAGAGACTAATATTCCTTTTACTTCTATTAACCGTCGATCCGCACTGGCATCCATCATAGTTCAGTGGGAACTAAGGCCGGTGTAACAGAATCCATTAAATACGATAGGGGCCGACGAGGGCGGGGATCATTATTCGTGGTGTCAGATACCCCTATCCAAGGCCGTACTGCCATCTTTTCATCCCGAACCACCACCACCATGGCTCGTCCAATGTACAAATTCTTCGGAGTCCTTCTCGTTGTGTCGCTAGCCTTGTTCTTTGGGTTATTCTTTAGCTTGAACTATCCAGGTATCCTATTCGGACTCGGAAGTCGGGCGACAATCACTGACCCCGTTCATAGAAATCATGCGGCATGGCTGGCCTCTCACGCGCTGTAATGTCCTCAGCTCAGAGATTGTGACACGATACTGCTGCGAAACCTCTTGTGCGACCGGATCGTGTCAAACTGCTCCTCAAGGCTCGCAACAATGTGGCTCCCTTATCTCATCGATCGACAGCGGGTACAGCCCCACGGCATGTTCTGCGAACTCGAGTTCCTGTCCGCCGCAGATAGGCAGCATTTGTGACGGAGGGTGCGTGTTATGGACTCGATTTAAATCCCTAATTAACAGGTATAGATATTACTGTTGCAATACCTGTTGCTCGACATGCAAGTCTTGCACCACAAGGTACGCAAACGCTGCGGCCATTTTACTGCAATTACTTTACTTACCAGTCACATTGACAGCTGCTCGGGAACCCCGTCGACGTGCAGTCAATCCTGCACAACCTATACGTAAGTAGCTCTCCCACCGCTTGCCCACTAGGCTAGCTAAGACGTCATCCAGCTGCAACTGCTACTGCTGTTCATCGAGCAACGATCTGTCCTGCATCTTATCTTGCCCAATCTGCTACACCGTCGACCTTCAGCTCCTCTATTCAGCTCGAGACGGTAACAAGCATAACGTGTCCTATGTCCAGGATTTCTCGAAGGACGCCAACAAGGCGGATGATTTCTTCAATAAACACACGACGAATAGCACATCGTTTTGTTATTATAACCCAGTAGACGACGCTCAGGTCGATATTGCGTTTTTATATGTTTTCTTTTCGCAACAGCGCTCATCACCCCGCATCAGGTTCTCTTCGACGTCTCATTCACCCGATGGAAATGGGCCATAACCGCCGTCTTTGGAATGCTCCCATTGACTATCATCCTCGGGTTATTCGCGTACTTCCTCGCAATCCTCCCGCTGTGGAACTTGGCTAGAGCTGGATGGAGCGACATGGGGTACGCAGCCCGGACAAAGCCGTTCCTGGCGAAGATATCGTTGAAACGCCGGAAGGCCACCACTGGGAGTGACAATGATCCGGACGTGGTCGAAAATCCCCCGCCGGAGTACAAGGAGCGGGACGGGGCAAACGAGTAACAGTGATATCTTTCCGTTTGTACAACGTTTGTATGGAGGGATTTGAGGCGACATTGTGATCTGGAAAGGAACGAGGCGATGGTGGAAATGGCATTATCTCCGAGTTGGCGCTCCGAAGCCGTAAGCGATTGCAGGGCCGGTGCGGTGAGCGCGTCAAGAACCAACTCCTGAGCGTTTCTATAACGGTCCGGACGCGAGAAATCATCTACGAACGATAATGTTTTCAGATACATCAGAGGTGGTAAATCATTGCCAATTTCATCAAAGCTCCGCATGTGGATGGCCTTGAACTCCACAAGAAATGTGGCTGCTCTCAAGATATCGTGAACCGCTAGGGGATCGTACCCAGACACGTGGATTATTGTAAGCTGTGCCCAAGGCAGGGTAACGGAGGTGGAAGGATATCCCCCAAGCCTCGCACTGGTCAAATTCGGCGCATTCCGGAATGGTGTGTGGGGGCCAGCCCACAGCCCTGTTCGAGGTGATTGCAAATCGAAATGACGCAAAAGGGGAAGTCGTTGGCAGAGTCGCCAATTAAAGTAAAAACTGCGTCAGGAAGTGCCAAGCGGATGTATTCCCAACGCTTAGAGTGAGAGAGGATGGCGCGGACAAAATCAGGGAGGAGGGAAGGCTCTGCGTGTGGGTATTTGGCCGAGCCATATTCCAGGCATATAGACAGAGGGAGGTTGCCCGATCGTCCCAGCCAAGTTTGGAGAAGATGCAGGAGTGCATTCGAGAAAGAAGTGGCCCCCAGTTGTAATTGCATGGTTCTCCAAAGCCGCGGGCTGTCGAGGGCTATGTCACGCCATTTCTGACAAATCTGCCCCAAAATAGCAGGGGAGACAGGGCCGGTGAGCTGAGGACGGGTGGGGTAGTCGGGGAGAAAGTGCCCAAATATAATCGATGTGATTTCGGTGGGTATCGAGAGAATAGGGTATTTGTAGCCGTTGAGACGTGTGTGCAAGTTCTGCCACCTCCGATGCGCAGTAGAGAGAGATTTTTCGAGAGCGAGAATATGGGAGTCCATGTCTGCGATCTGAGCACGGATCTCTGCGAGCATCGGCTGCGTCAGCTCAGGCTCCGAGTCAGGGGAGCGGCCGGTACGAAGGCGGGCTCCATCATGTGCTAGAGATGACATGAGGCAGATGCACCGTCGAACCCAATACAAAGATCCTCAGGACAGATGCAAGTTCGTCGTTGGTGGCAAGGGTTGGTGGCACAGAGACAAAGATTGTTTGTTCATGTGTTTGATCTGGCAACTCCGACAACCCCCGTGAACGTGTCCTCTTTCTCGCATCCACAACGCATCCATGCAACTAATTCCGTTTCCTAATCGCTCTCATTGATGCATGGATGATTCTATTGAGGGACTCGACAGAGAAACCTCTCCGAACAATGATGCCGCCGACCGCTCACAATTATTTATCAAACGTCACAGTCCTCGTTTTTCGTATAGAGATAGGTTGTCAAAGGCCCTGAATGTAGTTTAAATAAGTGCCTCACTGTATATAAGCTTCACAGAATTTCTATGCAGGAATTAACTCTGGCAAAAGGGAGGTAATATTTCAATCATAGAACTGGACTACAATTGATACTGGCACGATTACCATCCCCTGGATGTCGCCGGAAAGGCAAAATTCTTGGGATCTTGGCTTATCTTCTAGCATGATCCCCAGATTTTTCCAGTCCCAAGGGCGAGTGCAGGGCACTTGCCATGGTCGGTTAAACTTCCTCTGAGAAAGGATAGTATGCCTTACTTTTCACTCAGAACCGGCACGCGGCGGGTAAATATGTTCGCAGAGATATATAGTATGTACATCACAAAGTGTAATGGACGCGATGCCGGGTTTCGCTATTAGGTCTTCCTCCCCTCTACTTGCCCTTGGTACGGTATGTGAATGGTTCGGTCTTTTTGTGTGGGGTGAAGGAAAATGAAGGTGTTCACCGACTCAAGCCTCACAACCTAACCTCGGTTCGAACGAGGGACTTCCACATATCCCCTAATTCTCGATGATACGAAGTGTGGATGCCAATTTCACTATTAGGTCTTCTTCCTCTCTACCTCAACTTTGAGTACTGCGAAATTATTTCAGGCTTTTTTGTGTGGGGTGAATGAAAGAAAAAATCGACATCGACGATGACCTAACCTCGGTTCGATAGGACTTCCACCGAAATGGGAGGATAGGTGGATGCGATGCCGGCTTCGCTGTCTTGTTCCTATAAATTTAAACCTAGACTAGGGCGAAATCATTTCAGGCCCTTCGGTGCGGAGTAAAAGAAAACCGATACAAAGGCTACAGTATGACCTAACCTCGAGTTGAACGAGGAACTTCCACATAATCATAGAGGAGCTTTTCGATTGGGAGTGGATGCGATAAACAATTTCGCTACTAGGCCTTCCTAGTATACTTCTGCGCCATGTCACAGTGAGATCGTTTTATGCATTTTGTCTGGGTTGAATAAGAAAGGTAGCAAGAGCGAAAGGACCTAACCTCGGGGACTTCCACTTTGACTCAGGTGCTTGTTCAGGTCTAATTGCAGTGGACGCGATTCCAATTTCGCTATTAGGTCTTGTTCCTAGAATACTACTGAACCTTTATTGAGGTAAAATATCTGAGTACTTCAGCGAGGGAAGAAAAAAAATCACTACCATTCCAGGTCACGAGCTAACCTCGGGTCGAACGAGGGACTTCCACATAATGCTGACTACATGGAGCCAGGTTGGATGCGATCCTAATTTTGCTATTAGGTCTTCTTGCTATAAGTCTGCACCAAGCCACAGAGGGATTTCATTTGGTGTGAGGTGAAAAAGAGGAAGCACGGACGAGAGTCAGGACCTAACCTCGATTCGAACGAGGGACTTCCACATAAATGGTATTTTCACCATAATTGGGCCCGGGCCATGTGCAGTAGATGCGATGCCGGTTTTCGCTATTAGGTCTTCCTTCCCTAAAGTTCTGAGCCCTGGTTTACTCCTGTATTTCTTCCAAACTTGGTGGGGGGAAAAAAAGGCGAGAGAATCTCGAATCATGCATAACCTAACCTCGGTTCAAACGATCAGAAACCCTCCAACAACGACACCGATTTCACTATCAGGCCTTCCTCCCATCTAATTGAGCCTAGCCTAGCGCGGATTTATTTCAGCCTTTCTGTGTGGGTTTGAATAAAAAATTGATAACAAAGAACGGAAGTCCAAAGGACCTAACTTCGGTTCGAACGAGGGACTTCCACGTAAACTTTTTTTTCAACAGCTGAGGTGCAGTGGATGCGATGTCAATTTCGCTATCAGGTCTTGTTCTGCACCTTCACTTGGTGTGGGTTTTTTTTTTTGTCCTGGACCAAAAAAATGCGCTGGGAGACACAGGACGCCTAACCTCGAATCGAACGAGGGCCTTCCACATAAGCACCAAGTAATGCTTGTGCAAGTGCAGTGGATGCGATGCCAATTTTGCCATTAGGTCCTTGTGGGTATAATTCTGCACCTTGCTACAGTGAGCTCACTTCGGACTTTCTGTGTGGGTTGAATAAAAAATCGCCTCGAATGGATCACGGCGCAGTTCAAAGGAGCCAAACAGCTGAGACACAATTCCCTATTATTAAGTCTTCCTGGTATAATTTTGAACCTGGTCCCATGCTGCAAAAATACGACAGAGAAAAGAAAAAAGTTGGTGCGGATGTGACCCACGGTTCGAACAAGGTACTTGCACATACCCTTGACGCGAAGGAGATCATTAAAGGGGGTGCATGCGATGCCAATTCGCTATTGGATCTTGTTCATATAAATCAGGACTTAGAAATCAAGCGTGAATATTTGGTTTTTTTTTGCGCATTTTGTACGCAGTTCAAATTTTGCCCAGATTTTGCCGGCGAGAAAACAGATGCAGAAGAAGAACAGTGCAGCCCTAGTGGACGACAGATGCAAGCTGGGCCGACGGGGACGGCCCGCGGAGCTGACATAATCCCGCCACAACCAAACAAACCAAAGCTTGATTTGCTTCTTCTAGTCTCGCCGCAAGAGGTCCCCAAGATAAGGATTTGACCCACTGTCTACAGCACGTGACCAGATTCGATGACACCTTCCTCGCGTTCAAACAAATTTGCTTGAGAGGCGATCTGAGCAGCGAGAGCATGTATAATGTTGTAGAGAGTTTTTTGAATTTTCTGTGGAGGATATCGTTTCGAATTGAGTTATCACCGGATTTATGGCCCAATTGGGCTTGGCTGGCATTTTACGCAGTAGGGTGCTTACAGGAGCTCAGAACCTCTGGCAATTGATAATCAAGTATATGGTACATATTTAAGGCATCCAACATAGAGTCCAAATTTTTCCGCAGCCCAAAAACATACTGCAAGCCTTCGAAATAATAAAGATCCATTGATGATTTATCACTCATTGGGTGACTTCCCGTAAGCCGAAAACAATCCAGCTGAATATATTAACAATTTCCGCCGGGATGCCCATGGTGCCATCAGGATCCCATCGGACAGAGATCTCGCTTAGACCCTTGATTAAACATGTATAAATTGTGAATCTAGACGAGGGTACCCCCCCCTCGAATAGATTTAAGAATGCATGAATAAACCGTTTTGGGATGTCGAATGATGTTGTGGCAATGCTCATTGCTGCTTCCACCATCCTCTACATCCTCTGCTGGGCTCTCATCATACCTCAAGGGCTCCGGTTGGTAGGGTACATATATGGGCCGCCTTTTGAGCAATCGGGCCAGCAGAAATAGAGCCGGATCTGCTGCCTGCGTTCTGCACGAAGGACGCATGCCTTTTCTGTCCCAACACAAATCACAGCAGCTGCAGCTGCCACCATATCCCAATTGGCATCTTCCATTTCCACAGCCATTTGGTGCAAAAAGTACACGTCGATATCCATTGACGGCTTTGGGAGGTGAGTGTCAGTGATGACACATTGTTTGGTTATTGTTTTGACACGTGTCTATTCCAAATAGTCAAGGTAAACTGAAGCGTCCTTACGGGAATGGAAAGTGAATATAATATCTCGGTATATACGTAGCCGACATCACTGGCACCGCTCGGAAATGTTTCTGGAGTATATTTATGTTACGGGAAGTCACCCATTGTACATCTTCCTGTGCAAATAGAGACAGTCAGAGTAGGGGTTTCAGAAGGGTTTCACAAAAGCGCTTCAGAAGGGTTTCTCGACGAATTTTTTATGAAGTGTTTCCCAAATAATTTCTGAAGCGCCTCTGGAGGCACTTTGACGTTTCAGATGCGCTTCAGATTTATGTGCTTCTCCCATGGTTCAGAAATAAATTATTCATCAAGGAACCCTTTTGCTGAAACCCTTCTGAAACGCTTACTCTGACTGTCCCTAAATCAAAAAAAAAAAAAAATTGAGAAAAATGCCTAACTCTCGAATGTGGTAGATATTTAGAGTTATTTGAGGCTGCATCAGAGACAACTTGCAGAGGAATGGTAATTACTTTAATTCCCTTCACAATTCAGGCAACACGTAATCACACTTGATGTGGGTAAAATAAATAAATAGGCAGGCTACATACTGGACAAAAGGCTATAATCTGCTCAAAGTATGCTGTGCACACCGAGAACAGGGGGGTATGTATTTGTCCAAATATGGGTGGAGCTATGCGGAGTTGAAGAGAAAGAACAATACAATTACAAAACCCTGACTATCCGAGACCCAGATTGTGCTTCAAACCAAGACTCTTGGCATCCCCTTATCCCCGCTTCCTTGAGGCAATCTGTCCTCTTCCTCCTCCTCATCAGTGACACATGCCTCCTCCGGTTCACTATCAACCTGCAATTCTGAAAGTTGCTGAAGTTGTTCCTCATACTTCAACAAAACGGCAGAGTCAACCTCCGCTAGCTTTGCATCAACTTTGATTAAATCCTTTGTCTGAGAAGATCTTTCGAACAGAGGCCTTGCTGCCTTCCACAATTTAACTGCCTTCAGGACCTCTCCATGATTATTCAGTATACCGGCAATTCGAACCATGCAATCTGCCCGCCAGTGATGGACATCCATGACTGTGAATCCATCGAGAGCAACATTGAATAGGCTGAATGCTGTCTCAGTATCACCTTCGGCAGAAAAGATCTGACCAAGGCATCGGAAGGCTTGCATTGTCTGGAGTTTCTCCTTGCCCCTCAATGACAGTGCCAGGAGGATCCCGGTCCATCGCAGCGTAGTTTGGATATCATTCATCCCAGTGGAAAGATCTCCAAGCCTTTGTAGGCATAGGAGTGCTAGCTCTGTGAAATCATAAGATACAGAACATTTTTCAAACATTGCATTCGCAGTCTCAGAAGTCCCATCTCGAAGCCAGAGTTCAGCAGTTACATATTTCATGAAAACAGATATTTGTCTGCCAGGGTACCCATAAAATGCTTTCAAATGAGACTGAGCCATGTCTAGATTTTGGTGAATGATTTTTGAATCAGCACCAGTCATAATGTCAATGAAAGCAATGTTCAAGTTTGCCAAGTTGGTGGTGTATGAAGTTGGCTGGCACCTGGATGCAACGGCAACTTGTACATTACGAGATTGCAGATACTCTGATTTCAGCAGGTGTAACTCAGCCTGCTGATTTAGGATGTTGAGATGCAATCTACTTTGTTGTGGACCGAGAGTAGCCAGGATATGTCTGGACTTTTGCAGAAGACACTGAGCATGCCAATAGTTTGCCAATAATGCATGACATCTGGCTTGAAGGTAGAGAGACCATGCTTGTGAATAGATGTTCCCCATCTGCTCAGCATATCTATGTGCGTCCTTGGCATGTGTGAGTGCATGTAAGGGCTTTCCAGTAGCCAGAAAGAGGGTGCATATGCTGGTCAACGCATGGTTGCCAACAATGGCGGGGTATCCAATGCTTTCTGTGAGAGAATAGGCTGTTTGATAATACTCTAGGGCTCCCTCACAATCTGACTTTGCCCACCAGAAGTAAATTCCCACAGCACGGTACCATCTGGCTGGTGATAAATTAGTTAGGTGAACACAAGGACTGTGATTGTGCCTTACCTTGTTCCAATGGATCCCTTGATTTGAAATGCTCAGTACCTAGGGAGATGTCACTATCCCAATCCCGGTCAGGGAAGTAGTGACAACATTCCAGTAGCGCAATAAGATATTCTCCAAACATTGGATGATTTTTCCAGTGAGGCATTTTCCCAGAAAGCTGGAGCAGAAGTGGTGAATAGGCCTCGTGAACCCGACGATGGAAATTATTGAGAAACAGACAGCTCTCAAAAGTCTGGATAATATCCGGCCCCTCTGGTTCAAGCCCATTGTGGAGAACAGTGTTGAAGTTGCCCAAATTTCGCGAAATCTGAGGGAATGTGTCTGTGACATTGAGATTCTTGAATTGGTTCCAAAGTGCAAGAATTTGATGGAAATGTTCACGCAGCTTCAGCTTCGAGTCTTCTGGAGGAGGGTGGATACTGATAATATGTTCTCGGATTGGAACCAGAACCTTGAGATGTTGATCCTGGCCAACAAAGGCAAGGGCTGTTCGAATCAGAGTGGCCTTGCAGGCCAGAATGTCAGGGATAGGCAGCTTGGCTTGCACCAAATCAACATCTGCAAGCCCATCTGGCAGCATGGAGAGAACACTGAGCAACTCCTGAGCGCCTGGAGTCATGCGGGAGCCTGTGTATGACAACATGATGGATACATCCAGGCTCGATCTCTGGTCAAACCCTTCCGAAAGCATCCGAGTACTTTCTGATTTCCAACGTGTAAGTGCCTGGGAACATCCATCAGAATCAGCAACGCTCGCAATGAGGCTGACTGCCAATGGGAGATTCCCTGTTAGCCCAAGGAGTTCTCTGACACTGGCATCCTCATGACCATCATCAGCAATCTCATTGAAGGTTTGCCGAGCAGCCACATCAGAAAGTGGCTTGAGAGGGACTAAGAAAGGCCTAGTCCACTTGACTTTGCTCGGTCGCTCAGCACCTCTCAGGGTGATCTATGGGTAGCTCACAGCATCATTGGATAAACTTGCAAATGTCACTCACCATGAGACCCAGGTGGGGGACATCGGCCAGGAGAGATAGAAACTCCTCAACTTCAGAGCGAGATGCACGGGTTTCCCAAGGGGTCTCCAGATTGTCAAGGACCAGGAGGGAAGCAGGAGCCTGGGCAAAATAATGTGCAACTTTTTTTGGTAGGTTTGACCCCTTCTCCAAAACAATATGACCTGCAATTGTGACTGCCAGCTCACTGCAAGTGGGGCTTGAGTGGCATTGAACAAAGTATCGATGTTGATACATCGCTTCCACTTGTGGATCATGGATCGCTGCCGTTGCTAGACTGGTTTTTCCCATACCACCTGTACCCAGGATGGCAACACGGGCAGAATTTTGGAGGAGTACATTGACCACATCCTTCAGCTCTTCTTCACGGCCGTGAAAGATTTTGGGAGATGGTGGAAGTAAGCTGAATGACCCAGAACTAAGGTGCAATTCAGCAACTGCAGATTATTACACTCTCCAATAACAGACCTATTGCCGGAACTTGAAAGAGTCCCAATCACCTAAATAAAAACATAAACTGGGAATCCGGACCGTGATTTGAATTGGAACTCACGGAGGAGCGATCCGAACTGCTAAGGTCTGGATAGGCATTAAGGAGAGCCATAAGCTCTTCATGCTGCTGCTTTGCATCTTTTTTTACTTGCCCAATCTGAGAGAGTGTTGAGCCCCCAGCTCTGACCTGAATAAATCCCAATAATGATATGTCAAAATCCTTAGGGTTCAATGCCATCTGATGTACCCTGAACGCTCCGACGGCCTTACTGAGTTCCTGCTTGCACATCGCCAATTTCCCAGCATTATCAGGCTGCTTTAACAGCTGCTTGATCTTTCCCATTTTTTGCTGCACATTCAGAACAGTAACAATCTTCTGAAGTGTTCTGCCATAATGCCTCACTGTGTGTTATCCAGAAAAATGCAATGACAACATACTCTGTGAATTTTGCAATGTCATATAAGAGTGCCGTTGGAAGCACCCCTTTAATTTCCGATGTGGAGCACAGTGTTGTGATAGTACAAAGGACCTCGTGGATTTGTTCAACCATTATCATCCACTCGTCCCTGTTGGACCTGACAGCCTATATTTACCTTCATCAGCAAAGTATTTTTTACTAGCCATGAGTTAGACTTACCTCCATGGATTTCAGAATTGATAAAGTTAACGCTGTGGCTGAGGATAAGAAGGGTATCTGGAACGATCCCGCCATCTCCTCAACAGTGCTAGCCGCCACTGTTGTATAGTGGATTAGACTCTCGAGCTGTGTCGGTACTTTCATGGTTGGGGATCACGGAGCGCAGCGCCAAAACTCGGTTACTTCCTTATCTATCCTGCTGCGTGTGCTGTCATACGCAACAGTTCAAGATTACTATCAATAGATATGTGGCACTGCATGTCAAACTGCAGGCACACGTAGTCACGAATTCGCTTACCTCAATGCACCTCAAGGAAAATAGGGGAAATGCCAAGAAAATGAGGCCATAGTGCGTAGCCAGGATGGTATAAACTAATTGTTTGTTAACGGGAGGGGTGCGGTTTGTCAGGGTCCATATATATGTTGGTCCATTTTCCCCACACATATGATTCAATGTGCATTCTCAGCATCATATGTGCAGGTATAACGATCTGCTGATGTTTTGCACCGAATATATAGAAGATTTGTTACAAATGGAGCAAACAAAAGCGAAAATACTACTTGAATCCTAGTGAATTTACATTCCGTCATTACACACATTAGCCCTCGAATTAAGCACCCAGGTGCCGAGGGGGCAAGCAAGGTAAAGGACAGCAGAACTGTGCAGCAATCCACTGATGCTCCACAACATCTGCAGGCTGAGCTTCGTGCACGAGATGGAATCAGTAGAAGCATCGGCTTACGCCAATCCGCAGCATCACTGTCAAGAACCGGACCTGAGTTATCTGCAACACTGGAATGATCATCTTTGCGGGCGCCCTCACTGCATTGTCCAATGAGAACTGCGGCAATTGCGCAGCAATTTTAGAACTCTGCTGCATTGCCTCGAATTGAATGAAGTTCCCTATAACACATATTGAAATTCAATGAAATTGAAAGGCAAGTACTCAGAAACGGGTATCTTGCAAACCGAGAAACTTGCGTACCGCACTCGAATATGTATGGGTAAGAATCTAGAATCAGAAATCAAGACATCAGGAGGAAATATCTTACGGTAGGAGGGACGTCTATCATCGGACGAATTCTCCGCCGACTCACAGTGTCTGGAACAGAGTTTCACAGTCCGCAGCCTGCCTTCAGCGCTCTTGCACTTGGGTCGGCGCCCGAAGTAAGATAGATATTAAGGGTAAAGATGAATGAAGAAGTTATCAGGAGCTACTTCAGAAGAGCAAGTCATGCACTGGATGGCGCACAGCATGATCTCGAACTATTGCGGTCGATCATATATGCAGAAAGGTAAGCTCGAAGCGCAAATCTCGCAAAGCGTATAACTCACAATCTCGACAAACTGGCCCTCGAAGTTACACAGCGAGCCCTTGTCCCTGTACCAGTGCGCGCGGGATCATTGCCGGCATTTCTGGGGTCTGTGGGGTGCGCGTCAACGATAATAATAATAATAATAATAATAATAATAATAATAAAAAGAAGGCGGGGAGCATGGAGTGGAAGCGGCAGTGAGCGCAAAAAAGGCGCTTGAGCGCGAAACAAACAAAAAAACACTGGAAGCTGCGGTGGGGAACAAGTTCACTCGGAGTCCCGCGCAGACAAAAAAAATCGCCAGGCGTCAGGCCAAGAGCCCCCACTGCAAACACAAGGAACCACGCCGAGCTTGAAGAAACACATCATAAGAAACCTCCGGCGAAAGGCAATAATAATAATCATAAAAAAGGGAATACAACCCCTCCTTGCATTATCCAGCTCACGCGTACACGAATATGCAGAGGTTGTGCCTGAACGTAAATTAATTCCATAAAAATGAGGGTGATACAAATTTATAACGTATGAAGGTGGTATGAATTTGGTACGACTCTCGTGACGAGCTGTATGAAGATCGAATGTGAGGAAAACTACGGGAAAATGAAGGCCCAATGGATCAAAGACGCGAAAGAGAAAATAGGAAGCGCAGCGCGTGGATATAGTACTAGGACGTAGGAAGGGATTCAAAAACGAAAGAAGCTAGTCATGAAACAAGAGAATACGAAAACGCACCACTCTGCATCAACTCCTTGATCTCTGCGAAGCGGTCTCCCTGCGTCGACGAGGGGGGAAGGCCTATGTATACGCCATCGTCAGCATAATTCATCGCAGTCTCCGCCACCCAACGTCGCAACCCCCCACCTCTAACAAAAAAAAAGAAGGAAACACGCGGTGTCCACAACATCGCCGGGCACGCGCACGCACGACTTCAAGGTAGTCATCGTCTACCCCGGCGCGCGCCGTACAGCGGAGATCGTACTGTGCGCCGTGCAGGATGGGTCGGCGTGGATGTTGGGAGCAAAGTGCGGAGGGAGGGCTGACGGTGGACGCCATACTCACGGGAAGACGAGGACGCGGTAGTCGCGATGCCCGCCGGCGTCGACCACTCCGCCTCCAGCACTGCGACTAAAAATTGATTGCATATTCGCCAGCACCTCAGCGTGCCACTTTGGTCGGCGCGATGGTATTCATCCCCCCGAGGTGCGTTGTGCGTCAAACGCGGAATCAGCGTCTCGTGCCGCCAGCGTGTTGCAGAGACCCGTACACGCTCCTCGAATCCCGCTTCCCCGGCGCCCGCAGCGTGGACCTTCGCACGATGTTTACTCGCCCTCCGCGCGCGGATCTCGCCTCCTTCGCGGCTCGCGAGCGCCGCAGTTCAGCAGATTGATCCTGCGCAGGCGATGAAGCGGTTGTGGAGGAGATGAGTGATGGTTTTGAGGAGAGGAGTTCGGCGCACGAAGAACGCCGTACAGTCGTCTTGTAATACCCTGAGCAGATTTTGTAGGGGGGTTATTTGAGGGCGGAGCGCGTAGGCTGTAGTAGGAGGACACGGAAGACCAAGACAAAGTAAAGTGGTGAGTGGTACGGCGTCCTGGCTGCGCACGTTCTCGAGCGTCTTCGGGGCGTGTGGAGCGTGTGGGCATGGGGTGGGACTGCTGATGGCGCCGAGGAGCCGCTGGAGACGGTGTGCTTGCTGGCGCATGACCGGCGCACGCGGCGGCGGGAGTCGGTGCAGGTAGATGTAGACAAAGGAAACGCAGCTGCGGTAGACCTCGATGAGTGGAATGAGCCGCACGGCGTCATCGCTGCGCGCGCTCTCGAGAGTCGAGCGTCGTCAGGCGCGTATGCGGCACCGAGAGCGCGTATACCTCGGTTGCGACGGATGATAAGCCAAAGCAGACGGTGTGTTGGCCGGAGGACTGCGCGCGCAGGCCGCCGCATCGTTGATGCTTTGAGGGAGCCGGGCATGGACGCGTGAGCGGGCGGGGAGCGTCGGACCGGGTGGGAATGTCGTGGCTGTCAGCGTAGATGCAGCTGCAGCGGACATAGACTTAGTCGCCTGCAAGGGCTGGGGCCGAAACCCCGGTCCGTGTAGCGAGCTTGTGCGGGTTTCTGGTTCGTTTTATTCGATAACTAGGGTTTGCTGTTGGGCGGGGAGTGCGGGCGGGGGAGGCACGACATCTAGGTGCGTTATAAAGCTGAGGGATGAATGAGTAGGGGTGGAGATTGGAGGATATTGAGGTGGAGGAGGAGCTTGCTGCTGCCCGTGTTCTCTTACACAAAATTGCGAACGCTGGACCTGTGAGCGAGTTAATCATCAGTGGGTATGAAGAAGGGCGCGCAGAAGAAAGAATGGGATAGAAGAATGAATATGCGCAAACACTAGCCCAGAGTACCGCACGGTCAAGCTGATACGCACGCCGGCAGCTAAATGTCCAAACCAATAAACAATACGCATATGTAGGAGCGAAATTCAAACGAAAGAAGGAAGGAACTGAAGAAACAACGCACCGATCCCGGAACGAGCCTTGCGTCAGATTCGAGGCGGGTGTGTATGTACATGTAATATGAGGACGAGAGGTTCTCTGAGTAGGCTTCCGCAGAGATGGAAGGACGGGAACTGCCGCATGCAGCGGGATGCAAGACTCGAGCGGCGCTCATGGCAGGCAGGAGCAGAAGACCTTGACGCGTCACACGTGAAAGACGAAACAGGACACAACAGCGCGTGTTTATTTTAGCGGGCAGAGCATTAGCTCCCATGTCGAGTGAATACGACGAGTGCTGGACAAATAAGAAAATCAACTGGAAGGAAACACGAATTATCATGGGGGCCATCCCGCTTGGACCTCGTTTAATTCTCAAATTCTACTTGTCTTGCCATGTACATGCGCCGGTGAAAGCAAAGAAGAAGAAGAAAAAACACCTGATTTATGAATGGCTCAGACAAAAGGGCGACCTTCTCCCTGCACCCTTAAGTCAACACATTACTGTAGTTATCGGGGGCACTTCCCTTCCGACCCTTATTTCCATCCTTTCGACCTTGAGTAAATCCTCTCCTCTTCAGCCTGTAATACATATATATTAATACATCACACCTTACTACCACTGTACAATTCTCCAAACAACATGGACATTACGCCAGGTCTGATTCGGCCCCGCCACCTTCAGCTTGCGCGACCACAAAAGAATAACATACAAATTCACCACAAATTTCGGCCAATGGCTCAGACCCGAATCGAACGGACCTATACGAAATTCAGCGCCGTATTTTGAGAAGATACTGGACCATTACGCTACAAAACCTTTGTTGGACTGATTTTTACGCCTCTTCAAACTAATGGCGAGTACATACCGTAATTCGTAAGTCCGTCGCGAACGGAAGAATGGAGAGGATGGTGTGGCTTCTCACACGAGGTATACTTTGATGGTACGCCAAAGAGAAACCGCACCGGTACCCCACCAGAGCCCAGGCTTCAGTTTCTCCTGGCGCCAGAAATATATGTGTGGAATCGATGGAACGAGGGACTTTCTCCTTGCGACCATGTCATCAAGTGGAGGAGCATGACCACCCTCCCACTGAACCCCGTTCTCTATATTCATAACTGGTATTATAATGCATTCAACTCTGCACCTGGTTGTTTTCGGTGCGAGACAGCACGACCCGAATGGCTCACCGCAATTTGGGTATAGCGAGGAGACCGACCCCTATTCGATTTCCTACTCCGGAAGAAAGAAAAAAAGATTGGAACCTATTCGTTAGCAAGGTCCCAGACCCGAGGGAGACACTACACTCCAGAGCCGCATTTTCATTCATTCACCTTTGCCTGTATTAATTAATCTATCCGGACCACATTTCCTGCCGCCCAATACCCCAAGTATCATTCAGGTCATTTGATCCTCGCCCTAAAGAAGGAATTAAAAAATGTACAAACCCAAAGGGGCTCATATCTTGCCTGGGTTCTCTCCTTGTATGCACAAGTCAAGGCACGTTGTCTGGACCCAACCTGCTGCCGCACCCAAGCAAATTATTTAATTAAATGTAGCATCGTTCGCGGATAGCCTTAGCTTCATCTTCTCAGACTGCAAAATACATAACTCATTGTGAATGGCTCAGACCGGTTCCTGGAAGACCACCGATCCAGGAACAATTGGGGAGAGACGGGACTATCCCGCTAGCAGGTCTTCTTTGACTTATATTGCGTATACACCCCTCCTAAATTCATGCGATATTGAAGAGAGCTCAAGACTGGATGGGCACTGCCTGTCTTCACTTTCTCTAACCATAAGATAAATATTTTCCTCCCATAAAATATATCACACATTATTCGGGCTGGTGAGAACCAAGAAAAGCGGGCTGTCTTTTCGAATGGCTCAGAGAGCTGAACGGGCGTCCTTCTCCGTGCAACGGCTTTATTCGGAACTGAATTTTGTCAGACTGACGCCCAGAGTAATGAAAGCTGCTTTACACAGCACCTTAACGCGTTGACTGTCATCTCACCCACGGGCGTGAAATTTCACCGGACTGTGAAGATATTCATGTCAAACAACTCTGCGAGGTTCAAACTTCCTTCATTCGCCAGATCCTCAATCTTCATGGTTGTTCCATGCTCATACCGTTGTACAAGGAAACGGGCAACCTAGAACTCATGCCAACTCATTTTGCGCACGCCGTTCTAAATAGCCCAATAAAGCTAGCGGCCACGGGCAAAAAATCTGCCTCCAAACTTCCCTTTACCTGCGTGGGTCGCGATCTTGCAGATGCTATGGCTGCATCCATACTGGATTATGCGAAATTGGTCAATAAACTCATGCTACTGTAAACCCGGTGCCCAGTTTACTCACCGATCACGGACACTTACATGGTCAGTTGTTCCTTGTCGTCTACCTTGTCTGTTGTCATAGCTCGCATCCTCTGCATCTCGTCTGGAATCCACAGCGTGATCTTGTTCAGCTGGTGTGATTCTGCTTTAGTGCTTTCCTGTCTGGCCGACACAAGGCCGACAGGTTTCCACTAGGCTCGTGACCAACCGCGTCCGCCAAACACGTGGCTGCGCTTGTCACGGATGGCGAAGCGGCCGGGACATTTGGTCCCGGTTTTGGCAGGCCGCGCCAAATGTGAGTTGGGACTTTGGAAAAAAAATTTTGAGAAAAAATGAAAGTTTCTTGTATGTACATTTTGAGGCGCCTCAAATTTTCTTTTTATTTTTGGTGCAAAAACCGGTGAGATACCACCGCTTCTTGATTTGATGTGCCTGGTTTTAGCACCTTTTAGTACTTGTTCTCGTTGTTTCCTCAACGCATGCTCACAGAGGACCCACAGCTGCAATTCACAACACAGAAACTTGCTCAAATGATTCACCGCTTTTTTGAGCGAAAATAAGCCCCTCAAAAATGTACAGATGCCCAAATGGGCCATACAATAATCCCGGTTTTTGCACCAAAAAAAGAAAGAAAATTTGAGGGGCCTCAGAATGAGAATCTAAGAAACTTTCATTTTTCTCAAGATTTTTTTTTTCTAAGTCCCAACTCACATTTGGCGCGGCCTGCCAAAATGGTAACCAAATAGCCCAGTCACTTGAGGAAGCTGATCGTTTCTCCTCGTGACTTCTCTGTCAGATCAGCTTTCGTAAGCGACTGGTAGCGAGTCTAGGTTTCCACCTTTTTTTTTTTTTTTTTTTGAACCAGATCACGTGCTACGGCTGTGAAGTTTATCAGTCTAAGAACAAGAGATGGAATGATCAGTACACACCTCGGTACGTTTCAATAAAATCCAGAAACACATGAGCAATGACATCTGCATTCCTGTCATCCGGAATGACCGAAAGGTACAGTATTTCCCCTCCCCATTTATCTTTCATGCCATAGATGGGGAGACCAACACCACCCATGTGCAAGAGAGCCTAGTTTTTCGTGACCATCACAATGAATTTCCTGCCAAGTCCTATGTGCCTTGAGCTGGGCACGTCTGATCTTCTTTCTACGGGAATATCGAGCATCTACACCGTCAGGGTCATTCAGGAGCATAGTCTCACGAACAATGCGACTGGCAAGAAGTATAAGTTCGCTTGAAAATGATTTAGATATGGTTGGGACATACCGTGATATATTAAACCCTGCCAGGGCGAGATTGTGTTGGACGGTTGCAGTCCCGCGATAGTTGTTGGCATCATCTGCAATCTCATTCAAGATTTGTTGGTCTGCAACTTCCCTGGGAATTGCCTTGCGAACAGAGGGGACATCGTAATGACGGTTCAGTTTCTTTAGGGGTGTTTTACTGTGCCAAGGATTTATTCAGAAAAATTGGAAACTCGCTGGGAAGATATAGACACACCCAATAATTAGTCCATGTGTTTCTCGTAACTTTTGGAGCCTGGTTTCCAGCGAGTCAGAATCACGTGCATATTCCATCAGCGCGGCGCAAAGGACATCTTCCTCAGGCCCTATAAACAACATTTAGTTATGCGATGAACCAGTTGAAGATGATGTTACTTCCATGCCCCGTTATTTGTGCCATTATTGCCCTTTGAGTTGTTGGCAGACTGGGCTTTTCCTTTCAGCAGAGGATTTCCAGGCATTGTGCGAGAGAGGAACTTGGCTAAACAGAGCGTCGATATTTGCTGCTTTTATACTCATTTCAGTTCCGCTGCATGAATTTACGCATCATTGGAGTCTGAGAAGTATCAGGCTGCTACACCAAGGCTAATGACGTGTAAATACATGTGTATTTACGCGTCATTTTACTCTGGTACACATATTTACTCGTCATTATTCCGACTCCATTCCGACTCTATCCCTTTGGTTTCAGGTCCCCTCAGGAGAAATGGACGCGTCATTTTATTTCCAGCCCATTAGCAAGGTACGCGTCGGTACAGAAGGAATTCACATGTTATTTTGATGTAAATCTCAGCTCGCCCTATGGCGCCAATAGGGGGCAGACTATCCATCGTCACTGGCTGGTTAGGCTGTGGAGTATTCTTTGAAGCGAACTAGTATAAATAAACTCAGTGTGTTCTTCCTTCTCTGTTCTCCAGAGTTCCAAGTCGGCATCTCTCATGGCTACTCCTGCGGTTCCTCCTGCTACGCCTCCTGACACTTCTCAAACTGCCGATAACACTCAATGTGTAAATGAGAATCAAGGCGAGGGTTGTTCACTTGCCTTCCCTGCAAAAACAGCGGCTGGTCTTTGCCAGCGATGCATTTTTCTGAATTCTTTGGATCCAACTACGGCGGAATATCAGAAGGCACTGGTGCGCATTTAATTTAATTTCAGTCATCCGCTATTATGTAGTTGAAAATTCCCTCCGGGCTCAACTGCAGTGCATGACGTGCGGTGTTTCCTGGCAGCGTTTGCCATATACCAATGAATGTGGAAAGTGCCACCAGAAAGGTGGACTTAACTTGTTTAAATCTGTTCCGCTGCTGATGCATTTTATTAGCTCTGGCAGAAGCTGGAGTGATTAATCATGGCTTGGACGTTGCGAGGCATGCTCGCGGCCAGGCCTTCAACATTCATAGCAATCGCCAGCCGAAGCCAAATGCGCTTGCTGCTACACCTCCTCAACCAACTGTTGATCTCAACACAGCGGCGCTTGATCAATTTCGCAATGTTGGGTACAATGACGCAGATTGTGTCAAGGTTTATGCAAAGGCTTGCTTGGATACGAACTCGAAGGTCAATATGCGGCTTGGACAAACATCGAGATCCTATCCGCCAGATACATTCATGGATGGTGTGGTTACGTTGATTATTGCTGCATTCCACAACTTATTCAATATCCAGAGATTATGGATGAACTCCTTGCCGGGTGGAATGTTACCTGGACGAAAACAAAAATGTATCCTCTGGCAAAGTATGTCTCATCTATATTCTATTTTATTTGCGATAATCTCGCATTCAGGGAAACCTCCGAGTGGCGATTCCACGGCAACCAGATCATTCAAGACAGTCAGCATATGGCCGTTCTCGACTTCTATCAAGCACACAAGATGTCGGGTGCCCAAGATGCATATTTTTCGAAGTTGCCTAAACATGCCGCATCGATGAAGGGCAGAGTTCTTGCGCCGGAATTGTGGATTGACACGCCTCAAGAGGTATGCAACATTGCTTGTACTGCATACTGAATTTTAATAAGACCGTGTATTCTTAGGACACATCTCCGACGCCTGGAACATCCATCCGAAAGCGTAAGAATAGCACCAAAACCAGCAAGGAAAATGACGACCCAACCAAACGCCCTCGCAGTCCGTATTTTTCTAATATTAGCGCATTTAATTCTAATGTTACAGTTTCTGGGGCGGTCGGGTCTGTCTTTCAGCGTAAGGCACCAAGGCCAGACCCAACAAAATCAACAGAGATTAATCTCTCATTCGCTGACATCGTGGTGGACAAGGGGACTTGTGCAGTGGAAGTCCGCTGGCCGGCCGATTCAACTTCAACTGCACTGATCTCAGACGAGATTTCATTCAGTGGCAAGATGAAGCACTGCTACAAAGTACGCGACAATTATCTTCCTATGTTCGCTGTGCTCAAATCTTGTTAGCTTTCAATTGGTGAAGAACAATATGTTGCCAAACAGTTTTTTGAGATTGGCACCGGCAAAGATGAAATCACAATAGCCCAGAACACGACCAATCTCGAATTGGAGGTGGTTAGGTGCGAGCAGGCCCGTTGGTTCTTGAACGAGTTTCGTGCTACTGTGGATTCCCACAACATCGCAACTGCAACTAGTTGGGTCATTTCTGAACTAATGACTGTCCGAATTACTGAACCATCAATAAAATTCGAGATAACACGCTGCCGCCTTGCTCAAGAAGTCGTGAAAAGTGATGGGGCTCCCTCGCCCGCATCCGGGGTTGTTGCAGAGGTATATGAGGTAGAACCTTTGACTACTCGTCGTATTGTATGGTTGCTTGAACCTCTTCGTAATTCCGCGGTCACCCACTAGACCGGCACCATGGAGCACCCCGCAGGAATGGGCCAGATGGCACACACACTCTCAGCATTTGTTCATTACGCTTTTCAGTGGAGTGAGGGCGAAGTTATTTTTGCTGATATACAAGGTGCGTTCAGCTTGTTTAATTTCAAGCTCCTGGACTGATTGTGATATTTAGGATCTCCTGGAAGACTCTCCACAAACACAATGGGAATCATAATCTTCGATTTAATGACACACACACCAGATGGGTGAGTCTTTCGCTAGAATATCTCACAGCTTCTTACTTTTTTCCAGGGACTCGGGTGTTGGGGATTTTGGAGTCAAAGGGATTGAAAAGTAGCGGCAGCAGCATGACTGCAACACCTTTTGCAAGAATCTGGAGCTTGAAATTGGAAATGACGACGAGGAGGACACCTAGATAGATCAATTTCTATGAGTTGCTCACTTTGTGAAGCTTTCTTGCAATTTATGCTTTCTTCACTGCACAAAGTCTATCACACCGAAATCAATGTGGTGTTCCGTTGATAAATACGAATTTTAGTCTCTGGTGGCTTCAGATTTGACTTCCATGAAGCGTATTCTGAGGCCGTCGTCAAGTTCAACCCAAAAATAATTGCGGACCCTTAAGCCCCAATATCTCGGGGGGTGCGTTGTAGTTGGGTATAAACTGCAATGGTGGACCAGCTAACGATAGAGGCTGCAGACTTAGTCAGTAGATAGATTCTGCCACCACCTTCCAGACAGCTCGACCAGACGATACGGAACCAATGGGCAACATGAATTTTGGGATTTGAGATGGGTTCCAGCAACGGCGTGCCAATGAGAGCGCGCCGCAACGCTTGCTCGAGACGCGCCTTTTAGCCGGCGTCATAGACACGTGATCGCATAACCGGCACCTTCCGAAGCCTGCATCTAATTCGACCTAAACTTCGAATATGCTGGAGTCACATACATATGTGGTGTAGGTGTATGTAATATACTGGAGGAATAAATTATCCTGAGTATTATCCTGGACCCTTCAAGTGGTGCGATCTAAACTTAAGTTTGCCGATGGGAAGACATCAGATCACATTGTAATTTCATCCGAGTCCTTCCGGCAAACCGTAAACAAGGGACTTGCACATACCCTTGACGCGAAGGAGATCATTAAAGGGGGTGAATGCGATGCCAATTTCGCTATTGGATCTTGTTCATATAAATCGGGATTTAGAAATCAAGCGTGAATATTTGGTTTTTTTGCGCATTTTGTACGCAGTTCAAAATTTTGCCCAGATTTTTCCGGTGAGAAAACAGACGCAGAGAAGAACAGTGCAGCACTAGTGGACGACAGATGCAAGCTGGGCCGGCGGGGACGGCCCGCGGAGCTGACATAATCCCGTCACAACCAAACAAACCAAAGCTTGATTTGCTTCTTCTGGTCTCGCCGTGCAATCTGGAGACTGGTGGACCTGCGTTGTATATATCTATCCGGCGTCTCGCGTTCGCGTCTCTGGCGACTGGCGGTCCCACGCTCCTGCCGGCGCGTGGAGCGCTCGCTCTCCCCTGTCCCCCGCCCGGCGCGCTTCCCTTCTCTGCCTTCCCTCCATCCCTCCGCTCGTACCCTTCTTGTCCACGTCCCATTCGCACCGTCCTCTCGCCCTCCTGTAATCCTCCCCGTCCTTGATTTTACTTCCATCCCCAACTCCCGCACGCCTTCTTTATACCCCAATCATTTCATCAATACCTCATCCCCCCCCTCCCTACATAGTGTATACCCGCAACCTGCCGCGCCATGTCCGCTTGGGCTTGCGCGCGCGCCTTCCGCCCCCGCGGCGCGCACTGTTTTTTTATTATTCTGGATTTGGGAGAGGCGAGAAGAGAGCTTCTCCGTCTTTGTGTCATACCCCGCTCTCCTTCTCCCGTTCTCCTGCTCTCCTCGCATCACACGCACACGCGCGCTCCCCCTTCGTCTCCTTCTCTGTCCTCCTCACTCCCCCATCGTCGTTTTCTCCGCCGCCGTCCCTGGCATTCGGAGAAAGTATGCGTCTTGCCATTCCCCCTCTTTCACCTTCATCTTCACTGCCTCTTTGTCTTCACCGTCTTGTGCTTCTTCGCTGCTCTTCCTCTTCGTCTTAATTTGCTTCTTGTCCCTCCTTCCTACCCTCCTACTCTCGTTATCCGAAACTAATCCCCACCCACCCAAAACAGAAATCGGCGTCGTCTTCGTCCTACGCTACCGTGGCGAGGCGGACGAGGTGCTCGCCGCGGGCATCGGGCTCGGCCTGGGCGATTTGGGCTCCGGCTGGCGAGCGTGGTGAAGCCGAAGGCAAGGGGGCGCGGGGGGGCGGGGGGGCGGGGGGCCGAATTTGAAGGGGGGATGGCATGGAACGACAGCGCGGGCGGTGGGGTGGGGCGTGGTAGGACGTGTGGACGGGTAAGAGGGGAGACGCGCGGAGGTGGTGCGGTAGGACGACGACGGCGATGATGACACGGGGGCGGATGCGGACGCGGATGAGAGGAGGGTGGAGGGAGCAGTGAGGGGAGCAGGAGCGGGAGCAGCATGCCGCCGACGCCGACGCTGGCCGCGAACGCCCATCTGGGGCACGAGGTGGTTGCTGCGCCACCCTCCGCGCGCCCGGGTTCAGACTACGAGGAAGCGCAAGGCGGCTGCTGACGACGAAACGGGTGGCGCGGACGGCGACAGTCCGCGACAGTCTCGCCTGCCTTGGCGTCAAGCTCTAGCTCCACGGCGCCACTGACGCCGGTAGCGCGCATGGACAGCGCGGCGGAGTCGGCGGGGTTGTTTGGGAGCGTGTGCACGTCGCCGCCGTTGTCTACGTCGACGGCGTCGGGGTCTCCGGTGAGGCCGCCGTCTGCTACGGCGACACCGACGCCGACCCCGACGCATACAGCAACACAGACACGCACACCTACAACGCATGCGCAGACACACACCGACAACGCATCCAGAATCACACACACAGCGACACCCCCGCCCGCGCCGCTTCCCGCATCGTCCTCCTCGTTCGCGGCGGCGGCGGCGGTGTACGCCGCGACGTATACGCAGAGTGCAGGGACGCAGGGACAGACACCGCATACCAGCACGATACACGGGGCGCAGATACCGCATAACGGCACGGCTCAGACGCTGTACAAGAGCGCGGGACAAGCGGGGCGCAGATGGGGCAGTATGCGTACGCGTACACTGCCGCGTATCCGTGAGCCTATTTTCCGACGGCTGGTGCGGGCGGGGTAGGTGCGGGGCCGTATCTACCAGGAACTGTTTCTGGGGAAGTTTTTTTTTTCTTACTGGCGGCATACTTTGGGCGGCTTCCGGCGACACACTTGGAAATTCTCGTCGCAACTCGACTTTCTCTTGCTCTGGTCCCTTTCCACGCGAGACCGACTGCTTCTTCGTCGACCTTGAAACAACTTAGGGTCAACATCTTTGTGCTCTCGACGTCCACGAACCTGGATTGCGCGTCCAACTGTCAACTTGATTATCCCTGTTGGATATGGAGGCAACAAGGAAGGCTTTTCATGCTTGATCCCCCCCTTGGAACCGTTTACGCAAGTGCCCTCTCGCTCTGATTACCTATGCATTCCTTCCTGGCTCCGATTCCTGTCTTTCTGCGAGCCAATCCACCATCGCTTCTGTGCACCTCGAAGCACTCTGTCCGTTCCAAGGCTCGCGTTATGTGTCGATACCAAGCGTATTTTGACCCATACTGTATCTTTCTAAGTGTGTATTCTAATTTTCTGGCTCCCTCTTCGATGCCATTGGTATAGACCATGCACGCGTGAAACATCCAAAGTCCTCGCGCATACTTAGATTTTGTGTCACAAAAATTCAGCGCGCTTCGCGGGTACAGCGCGTATTTTGCTTGGTCGGAGATATCGGGTTGGTTTCGCAAGTGTCTGGAGTTCAAAAGGTGATATTCCGCACGCCAACCGATATTGGGGCTCCTTGTCTAGTACAATACCCGTACTAGAATATCAACTTGACATCGACAGTTTTCTTCGCTGTGCATCTTTAGGAGAGTCCGCGCCATCTTCGTCACTTAGTTACTTCGCTTAGCGCGGCGAAACTTCGTGACTTTGATGGGATTCTGTGAAAGTTCGTGACTTGAGTTGAATAGTTACCAAATAGTTATGAACTTTCTCATTTATTTTGATGCCATCAATTCTGTATCCACCTGCAAACCCATTTCTGTATTCACCGGTTAGGGTTCGGGTTAGAGGTTAGGGGTTAGGGGTTCGGGCTAGAGCTTAGGGATAGAGTGTTAGGGTTAAGGGATAGAAATTTCCACGGGAACGAGGCTTTAGTGTGCCGATCTGAGATTAAGGACGGGGTATTTGTAGACGTCGAGGCGCATCTGCAGGTCCTGCCGCTCTAACCTGACAGTATCGAGAGCTCGCTCCAGTTCCAGGATCTGGGCATCCAAGTCGGTCATGCGTTCCCGAATATCTGACCGGGTAGATCTCTCGTTTGAAGCGCTTCGACTCCGACTTCGCATCGTATCAGAGATCAGTGAGTCAAGATCAGGGTCGATCATGAGTATTGGAGGTCTTGCAAAGAGGTTAGAGCCCAGTGGAACCACTAGTTGAGCTCCTACCTGTACTCGTTCTTGAAAGCAGGTCGTGGCACTGACGGAGCAATTGCTTGTCTTTGTTATCCCACGTGTTTCACAACGTGTCCTCCTCGCTGCCTCGCAGGCCCTTCTGCAATTCGTATCCTAGTTTCCTCGCGCGCTTTCTTTCTTGATGTCACAATTCAGGCCGCGGCCCGCACCTATTAGAACCATTTCTCGTGGTTTTCTTTTTTTTTTTAACTGGCCGCATGTTTGGGGACGCTTTCTGGCGACACACTTAGACATTCTAACTCTGAAGTGGATGTTCTTTTCCCCATAAGACTGTCCACGTTCTTGTTGACCCCGAAATCTGCATGCGGTTTGCCGCTTCAATGCCTTGATTTCACCAGGTTTCTCCGATTAGACATGTTTGTGCTCTGGACATCCACCAAAATGGATCGTGCTTGCAGCTTTCAGTTCAATTTGTATGGAAGCTACCAGTCACTAAAGGACGTTATTGGCTTGACTCAGGGGAAGAATCAAGGAAGACTGTTCATACTTGTCTCCCACATGCAATCGGAAAAATTCACCTCTCGCTTCTAATCGTTCATGTACTCCGCTTTCGAAATCCGGTTCGTGTATTTCAGCTCAAGCCGGTCCACTATGGCTTCTGTCCACCTCAACGGAGTCAAGGCACTTTCTCCGTTCAAAGGCTCACGTTATGTGTTGAATGATACCAACCGTATTTTGGCCCAACCTAAGTACTATATCTTTCGAAGTGTGTATTCTAATTTTTGGCTCCCTCCTCGATGCTATCGGTCCCGACGACGCTGTTGCTGCACGCGTGAAACATCCGGAGGCGCATACTTAGATTTTGCGGTGCCTTTTCTGTCGCAACTGTTGCAAAAAATCAGAACGCCGCGGGTACACCGTATTTCGGATGGTCGGTTGGTTTCGCGAAGGTCAGAGTTCAAAATGTAGGATCCGCGCGCCAACCGTTATTCGGACTCCGTTGATCGTTGATGCATCGTCATGCAGACAGTTATTTCTTTCCGCATCCACTGAGAACTGTTCTTCGATGACCTGGCATGCAAATTGACGGTTCAATTTTCTTTCCTCCATCGCCATTCCGACATCCATTCGGACTCCGCTGCTGTGTGTCGGCATAAAACGATATTCGAAGTTCGTGAACTATGAGATCTCGTCTGGAACAATACCAGAAAATCGGCTTGATATTACATCTTCGGGACAGGGGGTTCTCGGTACTGATAGAGTTTCTAACAATATTTGGTACTGGCAGTTTATACGGTAATTTCGAGGGAAGGGACCTTCAAGGTGATGAAACACCTCCCTTTGTAACAGTAATAGTGGGAATGAAAGGAAATATTGCACGATAGGTCGCTTCGGTTGTGAGCATACAAACAACATGCAAGGATGCCAAAGTACAGGGAGACCGGAAAATGAGCGCATTGATACTGGGAATGGCGTCATCCAGGCTCGTAAAGTGTTGGAGAGAGGGAGTGGTGAGTGCTTCCAGGAGCTCTTTTTGACCCGAGCCGTCGCCCAAATTCAGCGAGTGAAGGTACCTCAGAGGCGCCACGGGCAATACGTTCCCACTAGCGCCACCATCAAGATAGTCGCAGCGAAACTCCTGAAGGGCAGCGGAATGCTGTAAGATTTTGGTGCATTCAGTTGAAGTCAGAAAGCTGGCGGAAATGCTTGTAAACTGCGACCATGGCAGCTGAATCTCGGACGGCCCAAAGGTATTGTAAAGGGCGACCTGCGTTAAAAGCGGCGCATTACTGAACAGCGATATTGCATCCAGTGAGTCGGTCTCTTTTGCATAGTGGGTGGGGCCCAAAGTCAGGGAACGGAGTAAGGGGAAGTCTGCTCCAATCAATCGAAGTGATCCAATGGGCAGATTGAAGTCGATGTATTCCCAGCGCTCGGAATGAGGTATGAGGGCTTGGATGAAATCAACATTGAGCAGCCAAGTGGAAGATTGCAGGCAAATTGATAGAGGGCAATCTTTGGAGCGTAATACCCAAGTTCTGAGTAAATCCAGCGCCTTTGTCGGAGACGTCGTAGGAGGACTCAATTTGATGACTCGCCAGAGTCGTGGCGTGCTGAGCGCGATTTCGCGCCACGCCCGACAAATCTGGGCGAGAAATTCCGGGGAGGTGAGTCCAGTGGCCGGTGGGCGCTCAGGGTAAGGTGGGAGGAAATGGACAAATATTTCCGACGTGATTTCGGTGGGAAGGGTAAGGACGGGGTATTTGTAGGCGTCGAGGCGCATCTGCAGGTCCTGCTGCTCCAACCTGACAGCGTCAAGAGGCCCAGTGGAGCCACTAATTGAGCCCTTACCTGTGACTGTGCTTCACCAGGTCGTGGCGCTATACAGGCACTTGTGTACTAGACTTTTGACACTTTGATTGTGGCGTTGTACAACGCCAAAAAACGCCTAAAAACGCCTAAAAAACAACACTGACAATGTTTGAAAAAAATCTCACAACGTCTCCCCCAGATTTTTTCATCATTGCATTGGGGTTTTCAGGACATTTCACTGGGGGTAAGATTTTTTTTTTGGTAGATGTTTTTTTTTTTGGGGGGCGTTGTGAAATTGTCGACAATGCGAAAAGGCCGAAAAACGCTGAAAACGTCACAACTAATTTGTCAAATGGCTGATGTCCCACGTATTTTCCATCAGCTTGGTTCCCACCCTCGAACCAAACAACACGTTCACTACGGCCGCCGCTGGTGTTCCCGGGCTCTGGGCACCTGTTCAACTGGCCTTTTCGCGCGCTTTCTTTTTCGAACCTGGATCGCGCGTCCAACTGTCAACTTGATTATCCTCGTTGGATATGGAGGCAACAAGGAAGGCTTTTCATGCTTGATCCCCCCTTGGAACCGTTTACGCTCTGATTACCTATGCATTCCTTCCTGGCTCCAATTCCTGTCATTCTGCGAGCCAATCCACCATCGCTTCTGTGCACCTCGAAGCAGTCTCTCCGTTCCAAGGCTCACGTTATGTGTTGATACCGGCCGTATTTTGACCCATACTGTATCTTTCTAAGTGTGTATTCTAATTTTCTGGCTCCCTCTTCGATGCCATTGGTATTGACCATGCACGCATGAAACATCCAAAGTCCTCGCACCTACTTAGATTTTGCGGTGCATTTTCTGTCGCAAAAAAATCGGCGCGCTCCGGTGGGGCCCAAAGTCAGGGAACGGAGTGAGGGGAAGTCTGCTCCAATCAATCGAAGCACTTCAATGGGCAGATTGAAGTCGATGTATTCCCAGTGCTCAGAATGAGGTATGATGGCCTCGACAAAAGGGAAATCATCCTTGAACAGCCCGGTGGAGGACTGCATGAAAATTGATAGAGGGCACTTTTTGGAGCGTGATACCCAAGTTCTGAGTGAATCCAGCGCCTTTGTCGGAGACGTCGTAGGAAGACTCAATTCGATGGCTCGCCAGAGTAGTGGCGTGCTGAGCGCTATTTCGTGCCATGTCTGGCAAATCTGACAAAGTATGTGTGGGGAGGAGAGATCAATGGCGGGTGGCCGTTCGGGATAAGGCGGAAGGAAGTGGACAAATATTTCGGACGTGATTTCGGTGGGAAGGGTAAGGTCGGGGTATTTGTAGGCGTCGAGGTGCATCTGCAGGTCCTGCCGCTCCAACCTGACAGCGTCGAGAGCTTGCTCTAGTGCCAGGATGCGGGCATCCAAGCCTGATATGTGATTCCGAATATCTGACCGGGTGGATCTCCCGTTTGAAGTGCTTCGATTATGACTTCGCCGCGTCGTATCAGAGAGCGGAGAGTCAAGATTGGGATCGGCCATGGTCCTGCAAAGAGCTTATAGCTTAGTAGGGCAACCAACTGAGCTCCTACATCTGGAAACGCGTTTTGGTCTGATAGATGACTGCCGGTGTGATAGATCACCGGCACACGTGGTAGTACGCGATAGTTGCCCAGGCTCTCTGTAGAGCTCTGTAGAGCTGCCATTCCGAGGTAGCATCCTGCGTCTCCTGGAGAACCTCGCCGTCTACCATCCGCCCGTGTAGAGCCGCCTAGACGTCCGCGCTCGGATGTGCTCTGACGTGGCGGTTCGGACTTGATGATTTTCTCATCGCGATCGCTTAGGACCACGCGTCTTTCTTCCTTCCCCCACCATCTCTGTCTCTCGTTCTTCCGGACCTGCGTCGCCGGCTATGCCCAAGCCCACCTGAGATCTCTCTCTTCTGGGGCTTCGGATGCCCAGTCTTTGTCAAGACCAGAAGGCTCGCCGCTCCATCTTCTTCAAGACTAAGATGAAGGCCGAAAAAAATCTCAAGTTCTGCTACTCAAATATTCAAACTTCAAACTTCAAGCCTCAAATCCTTACTCCAAGCTCCAAGTTCTTCAAGATTCAAGATTCTGATTTCTCATACTCTCGTCTTTTCTTTGTCATTACATCGTTCGGGACAAGCAACGTGAGTTTCCGCATTTTTTTTTTGATCCACAACTCACATTTATTGCCGCCATCACGCTTCACGCCCGCGTTCTTCCCCTCTCCCACGCCGCCCGAGCGTCCGCGACGATACGGCCATTCATGTGACATTGGCTCTCCCTCGATTCGGCGGCTTTGGGCAGTGTAGTGTGGTGGGGGCTTGTACCTCGTAGTAGATGTGAATACCATATTTATTGTCCCATCTGTGCACCGAATAGGCAGCAATAACCACATCAATACTACATTTGGGGACATCCGGGTGATTCTTTGGTAGAACACGGCTATCTACGTAGCTCTACATAGCTCTACGGCTCTACGGATCTACGGCTCTATCACTCTATCATAGAGGGGGACATGGCTATGGCCTCTACGGCTCTATGGGTCGCTACGTAGTACTATGTGGCAGTGTGCTGTTTTCCAGATGTACCTGTACTTATTGTTCAGAAGGTGAGTGGCAGAGGCGATGCACTTGTGTTTGGTATCTATTACAAGTACTTATGTAATAAGTCTCGTCTCTTTCAGAATGCTCGATCAGCAAAATCATCAGTTTTTTCCTGTGTTATGCTCGAAATGTTGAGGGACTTTTTAGGGGCTGTGCCATTGAAATCAGTTGTTATGCTTAATTTCCATTCAAAAAATTGTATTGAAAATAGCGGCTGCGTCATTGTTCATGTTATTTGAGATCAATGATGGATTTTTCACCGAGTCAGCTTCTCCAAAAAAACTTTTTGTCTACCGGTTAATCGGGTAACTCTATCTACGTCAATCTAATCTACGGATCATCGCATCCAGCGCATATTTTACTATCCAGCCAAGGGGCGTTCAGTGTTGCGAGATCAAAGATGGACCCTCTGCAGTATGTTCGTGTTTGTCTCCAGTATGTTCGTATTTGTCACCGACTCATTTTGATTGAGATACCATCCCGATAATGCTCCAATACCTCCTCGGGACATCTAAATACCTCGTGTTGATCCCGCGCCGCGTGTCGATTGATTCTGTTGCAAGCGCGCGTTCGCACGGGACCCGTTAGTGGGATTAATGCCGGTGACAAACACGAACACACTGCAGAGGGTTCATCTTTGATCTCGCAACACTGAACGCCCCTTGTATCCAGCTGCATTTCAATGAGTTGCATATACGAGAAGGAAAGAAAAAAATGCACAAAAGAGGCACTCCAGGAATACGAATTCTTTGTGTGGACTTTCGATGTGTGATGGCGAGCCGCGAGAGCTCCACCAGTGATATCGGCAAGAGGATCCACAACTAGGATATAGTAACACTAGTAGTTATGACCGACCAGATTTCTATGAGTGAATCTGCTTCCACTCATGTGCACGACACTCAAGCCACCAAGCCGAATCCGTTCAGCACGCGGCAGGTGCTGGTGTATTCTTAGACCTACAGATATTCAAACGTAGAAAATTTACCATTCAAGTTGACGTGTTCCGAATTTTATGATAGATCTTCAACACGATTCTTGAAACGGTGACCAGTTCAACCCTTGTCTGAGAAACAGGTAGTTTTCAATTGATTCTTAATGTCAAAATCTCCCATTCAAAACGTTTATTCTCTTCCGATATATTCAATTGACATTGAACCTAGATGTCCCTAGTCTAGACTGCCCATTTAAATATATGTGTCGTCCGGATGAATGTGTTTTCTTTCCGCAGTCCACTGGATGGGCCCTGAAGTTCAAGGCATGTACCGTGCCAGTTCAAGTTGCAAGTGGGTTAAGTGTAATAGAGACTTCCACAGAAACCGCCGGATTATCTTTCAATGGCAGGATGCGATACTAATTTCGCTAGTAGGTCTTGTTACTGTAATTTGGAACTTGGTTTACTGCGAAATTATTTCAGCTTTCGTGTGGGTTGAATAAAAAGAACAGACAACCCCTGGAGGGGCTTCCACTACAAGACTCCTGCACCAAGCTAATTAAGGTGTATGCGATGCCATTCTCGCCACTTCCTCCCGTTTAGTTACCCTCGGATAGGTGTGGGATCACTTTGCACTTTTGGGTGTGGGTTGAATAAAAACGTCGCGGATTGGCAGAACCTACCAGTAAGAGTCCGCGCCATCCTCGTCACTTAGTTACTTCGCTTATCGTTGTGGAAGTTCGTGAGTTTGATGGTATTCCCTGAAAGTTTGTGAGTTCAGCTAGATTTACTACAACTTCGTCACTTCCTCTGCACACCGTGAAAGGTCGTCACTTGACTTTAACCACATGACCGTGTTCAGTTACCGAGGCAGCCGTACCCGTGCCGTGGGCCATTTGCGTGCCTTGACGACGGCACGACTGCGGCAAGGGGTCCTCTGGCAATCAGAGCTTTCACTTGCCTTTCACGGGCCCAGTGCAATTGGAAAGAAAGAACATGGTGAATGTGAAATCTTTGGGGTAAAATGACACAATAATGGTATTGGCTTGGAGGACGGTATCTATACAGCTCTGTTCATATTATGGGCAGTCAGAGTAGAAGATTATGCATGGATTATCGACGAGGATTATGAACAGATTATTGATTTATGGAGCGTGGGATAAACACGTTAAATCGATAATCCTCCGTAAACGCAGAATCGGCTCTGGAGGAGATTATGCAAAGATTCTCGCAGATTAATCCTGCTACATGTGTGTCCAGTCTTTGTAGCTGCTGACTGTTATTTGTATGTAACGGCCTCGTCGCTGCTGCCGATCTCGATCATGCCTGCCTCGACTGTCTCAAAAGCCCCCCGGAACGGGAAGCGACCGCCGGGCTATTTCGCCTGAATTGGGCTGCCGCAGGTTGGCGTGAGTACGGCGCTGGCGGCCTTTCTGGAGTTGTTACATAGGCCTTCAGTAACGACTCTGTCCGCCCTGTGCGTCGACGGGCTCGCGGCATCTCGACGCAAAGTGGACGCGACGCCACTCTATTTAGCTAAGCGGGCCAAGCCGGCTGAGGCCCTATTTTTAAATACAGCATAATCGAGACATAATCGAAGGGTTTTGCGGGGCGGTCAGAATTGAGCGCGTTTATCGAAAGATTATGGCTCATTAAGCAATAAATTTAATTCATAATCTGTCCATAATCCTTGCCATAATCTGACGATAAACGGTCCGTAATCTTCTACTCTGACTGCCCCTATTAAAAGAGGGTTTCAAGGGTCAATGACGGAGAAAACAAATGAGATATTCTGTGCCGTGCTTTGAACTGCCTGTATTCGCTTAAAGCCTTCGGGCCATCTACGGGAAGTGAATAGACTTGCATTGTTTTTATTCAGCATCGTGTTGGATTCATGGTGAAATGCTGCACCCGCCATATCAAACTTCAGCCCGATTGGGCAGCTAACTTGTTCGCGCTCTTGTGCGACCGTAACTCCAAATTAGACTGCTTTTGAATAATTTCGAGCTGATTTCCATACTCCCCATCCCCTCTAGGTGTTTTGGGGCCCACCTGAATAATTTCTAAGTAAATAAAATCCTGCACTCTGCCGTATCACATTTGTCGGGTTGCTAATTTCACTGAACCGATTTATGGGCAGGAACGAGCTATATACCTACCTACCTACGTACATACATATAGAGGTAGAGAAGAGTGAGTAAAGTGACGAGCTTTCGCCAGAATTTAATTGAAGTGACGAGCCTTCCCAGAAATCAGCTGAAATGACGAACTTTAATGCTTTTACATCAAACTCACGAATTTTCTCATTCCTAAGCGAAGTAACTAAGTGACGAGGATGGGTACGACCCTCCTAAATTTATTTAGGCAATTGTTCTTTATCAGCACTTCCTAACCACTTTTTTGTACAGTCGTAAGACTCAAAACTTTGACTAACCATGGGATTACCATTTCCCTGGTCTGATGGAGGTCGCCTGCTCCTTCGTTTACTTATTATAGATTTGGCGAAGTTCGCCTAGAATGCTTACGTGGTCATATATGACTTTCGTCGTAAACACCTTTTGTCATGTCGTGTGCCTTGGTTGGCTTGGCTTTCTAGCTTTCTGGCTATCGGAGCATTTAAGTGATGCGGGAGCTGAGGTGTTGCCATGGCTTTATCCCGTTTCAATACTTTTGAGAGGTGAGATATCGCCGGAGCAAAGATGCCAATTGACCGCTAACATCCCCCATAGATATCGCCGACTTAATCCGTTGTTGCTTGGGTTTGCTATGACCCCTCAAGTGGACAGACAATTGAAGAATGTCCATGGAAGCTTCAGTGGAAAGTGAGTCTCTGTGGTGTGCATAATGAATAATACTGACCTTTTTCAGGGGGGTCTCAATCCATTGTCTGCCATACGAGATCGTTCTCCTTGTTATACGGATTATGTTGGGGGAGAGTAGTGAGTTCGAATGGACTTTTTTATTGGACCGGCTTCGCCTCAGCCACATATGTTTTAAATGGAGGGCCATAGTTTTGGACAATGTCGAGTTTTGGGGGCATTTACAGGAAGTTCATGCCACTGTTCCTTGCCATTCCTGCGCTCCTGCTTGGTTCGTAGCAAACAGGCTTCTCTCGTCGTTCGCCTTCATCTTATCGGCGTGAAGAAATTAATAGACGTCGTTACGGGCGTACATGGAAACAGGTCAAGTTCAGTGGGGGTTCTTCGCGCATTTGTTTTTTTTTTTTCAAGGTCGAGGTTCTATGTGTCGTCTTCCGCGGCCGCCGCGTGCTAGAGGAAATGCGTGGCATTTTGGAAGCCAACATTTTTGGCAGGCTCCGTGCTCTGAACATGGACTTTAAACTGTACCTTCATCATGGACCGTATCAAATAACTATCGACTCTGTGCTCGCGTTCCCTCTTCACATGCCCGCGCCCACCACGCTTCGCTTGCACGGTGTCGACCTCGACTGGTCTATGCCACGCCCATTTCCTCGCTTATGTATCCTCGTTCTCCGAGACATGGGCCATCATGTCACCTTTATGTGGGCCGATTTTCGCGATTTATTTGCAGGCGTGCAGAGCTTGCAAAAACTGGCCATCATCAATGTCCGTTGCTTGAATCCACCGGTTATCCGCGAACATGCTTATTCCCTGCCTCGATTTCCTCACCAAGCTCTATGTCTGCTGTGGCAGCCATACGTCGTTCAAACACGTATTGGCTAAGATGAGTTGCGCGTCCGGTCTCTTGCTGCATGTCCATGCCAGGCTGGAGCAGGGGTTGGAAGCCTTTATCCGATGTGCAGATATGATGGACGCGGTGACCTTGTTCACATACTCTGGGTGGGCATGTGATCCTCTCTGCACGTGTATCATCTTCGAACATTTGCCGGGTCTCACGCGTCTCGAGCTACTCTCCGTAAGTGCTGATATATTGAACTCACTCCTACTTGCTGACGAGCATGGGGTGGACATATATTTGTGCCCATACCTTAATACTCTTTTCGTGAGTCGGTTGGATCCTTCATCTGTTTGTGGTTTCTTGAAGAAGAGAGGAGAGGGGTTAAATGTGATGAAGAAGGTTGGTTTCGAGGATTTTGTTGAGTTGAAGATGAATATGCGGCAGACCTCGAGTGGCTGAAGTCGAAGGGTATAGAAGTGGAGACGGGAGTAGAGTTCAGGACAGCCGTATGGTTATCCGAGTATTAGATTATGTGTTTATCACTGTTGGCGTGCTTGATGGTGGAGTTTCGCTTGTCACGGGGTAAGATAACGGATTTTCATTTCATTTTTATTTTTATTTTCGCATGGCATCGACTCCGGATAATTCTAATCAGAAACGCCCCTACTTTCAGCACAGGGGCCGCTAAATAGAAGTTTTTCTATTTAGCAACCCCATGATAAAACTCAAACTGCTGTCGATCGCCGCCATCCCAGCGAAATGTCGTCCCTATGGTTTGATGTAATTTTTCCCATCCACTAATGTAAATTTGGTTGAAGGGGTCTGCTAAATATATAGTTTCGGTATACATGTATGCATTGGGACTCCAGAGCTTTGCATCGAATTGGGTGCAAGCTTCGGAAGACGCCGGTTATGCGATCGACTCAGCGCGATCACTTGACCGGGTGCAATCTAACGGTGCGTCTCGGAGCAAGCGTAGCGGTGTGCTCTAATTAGCACTGAAGAAGAGAATAATGGCCTGAGCAAGGACCAGGGAATATATGTGGTTGTACTATGCCTAACTACTAAGCTTGGAAAGATGAATGCAAGTGTCGTGTCGAAGTGGAAAATTGGCATACGGGGTAGGTAGGTAGGGAGGATTACATGGCCGGTCCCTCTCCGGAACGCCGGGCCCAGGAAGTATTAATGGGAGAATTAATTCTCAGGAAATAAAAATCCGGGATGAGTGAAAATATTTGGGAGCATAGATGATATGTAGAAGAGTGAGAGAAAAGAGTTATCTGTATGCCCACATCTGTAGCTTCATCACAGCAAGCAATTTCACACTTGGTCCCACAATCCATGTGCCCATTTCATTTTATACCCAGCCACACTGTGATTTCATCGGAGTCGTTCCGGTAAGCCGTACACCCCAGCTCTTGGTGGATATGTTGTCATGTGTTTTCTCCATATTCGTTAATTTACATAGCTGTTGAGTACTTATAAATGGTTAAGTGTTGTGGCATCCTGCCGCTGCCTCTCCTCTATGTCTGAGGTGCTCAGAGCTGGTAACCATGGCTTAAATATCCATGGAAACTTTGTCTGGTGAGCTAGAACAAGAACAGCTTGTGTTGACGGGTGAGAATGGGTTTCTTATCCATCCGAAATCATGACAACTTTTGATGAGATAACTCAGAATTGATCCCGTCCACCGTATGCGCACGGCACCATGTCAGGCTGACCCAGGAATGAGTTGGGTTGTTGAATAGCAGCAACCACCCTGGTCCCCCCGTGTTCATGGTACGGGGATTGCTGATTAGAATTATCCGCCTACTCCCAAGGAAGGCTGTAAACAAAGTGTTTGGTGGCGCCGTCTTTGTATTTAAAATTTCAAGCATCCAAGTAGTGGCAAATTTGCTTTGGCATCCTGCTTTTTTATTTTAGTTTTTTTGTGAACTTGAAGTTTATTGCCATACATCAGCTAAAAATCTGTCCGATGAAAGATGTCGTAGATGTTTAATCCTATTTAAATACCCGCAGTGGTTGCGATTCTGGCAGGGAACCAGTGCCCCATAACTATCCGCGCAGTTTACGTGATTTTGATTGGCTTGCAATCGGCAAACAAGCACGGGTCGGGCAGGGAAAGACTCGGGACAAAAATTTGGTTGAATTGGGCAACTGCAAGAGCCATCTATCTTATTACGTGGCGCTATCCAGAGGCACTTCTGCTGCCGGTACAGCAATTATGCAGGGGTTCGACGCTAGTAAGATAACCAGTGGGATGTCTGGTTACCTTCGGTAGGAATTGAGAGAATTGGAAATTCTTGATGATATAACTCGGTTAAAGTTCGACGTGTGTTACCCAAACATGTTGCGGGCTTGTACCGAATCCCTTTGCTCAGATCTTATCAGGCATGGAAAGGTGCTAATTACGAGTTGGCTAGTTTACATGGTGCTATCAAATGGCGCCGTGAGATGGGTCCTCGTGTCCCGGACTCAGTTGTTTATGACTCATGGCACCAGATGGGAAAGAAAGGGGCTCGACAAGATTCGTATAAGCGGCGGCGCTCTGAGTCTGAGACTGTATCTGTAAAAACGAAGAAGTCCAGGGCAGATCAGCCGCAAACCGCTGGTAAGTTGCCTTTAATGGGACTCAGATGGGACAGCTGTGGTTTTAGTTGTGCATATGATTGTTTGTTTAGTTTAGTATCTTGTGTAATTTGTGGATGGATGATGTTATTTTGAGGACAATGCAGCTGAAGGGTATGTCCGATGAAATGGGTGCGCTGATCAATGGATTTAATCAAGCGTTGGGGGGCCGGTATACTCTAGAGCAAGGCAGGGACATGGTACATCGCATGCTTCATACAAAGCATCTTGAATATTTTCCTTACGGGCACAGCAATGCCAGTGTCGATTGACTGGTGGATCACATATTTCCTCCAAGTTCGAATGGCGATGCTGTTACATGCTGTGCTCGCTGCGGTTTCCAGGAGGGAGGCACTGTACAGACTTTTGGTCATCATATTACCGTGACTCTTCCTCCCGCAATTCGCCGTGAGCCCGGACAGGTCGTCAGTATGGGTAAATGGATCCAGAATCATTTGCTGCATAAAATGGGTTCTTGTCCAAGATGCTTAGATGATCAAGTAGAATCACCATTGTACAGGAAGACGACGCTGACATCTGTTCCCGCAGTGCTGTGCTTGTCTATCACTAGTAAGCAGGTTCAACTGGATCCCGTATTGCGCTTTAATTGTGATGGGCGTAGGGTGGTCACCAAGCTGCGCAGGATCATATATCATGGAGACGAACATTTTACAAGTCGCATGTTCACTGCCAACGGCGATATATGGTTTCACAACGGAATAACTACGCGGCCCTCAACCAGATTTGAGGGCAATTTGAGAAACATTGCTCTGGCCACCCTTCATACATATCGCAGGAAACGCCACGCTCACCGTGTATGCTGTGAGTGTTTCATGAAACTGTCTGGTAGGGTCCATCTGGCTGGTGATCTCATGCAATGAGTTATCTTATATTTATTCTGTCTGTTTTCGATAATTCTGAGGTTGGATGTGATAACCTCCGGCCAAAAAAAATAGGAAGTATGAGCACACTACATCAGGACTTTTCGGTCTTAAATGATACTTTGATACATTAAATGCAGGTGATAGTCCAGAGACTGTTCCAAGACCGTTATCTTATTTCTTATGTGGTGTTGCCAAAATACCAATCCAGGCTGGGACTGGACTCATACTGCCATGCAAAGCATTGGCCCACAAGCCAAGTAGGTTTATTTTGGATGAGGCGAAGAAAAAGAAGAAAAAAAGAAATGATGTTGTTTCGATGGCAAACAGCCATATGACCTGACCTCAGTTTGAACATGGGACCCCCACCGAAATGACACAAGCCAGCTCAGTCAGGTGCAGTGGATGCGATGCCGATTTCATTATTATAATATTAGGACTTCCTACCCTTCATTCAACCCTTCCTTAATGATTTATTTCTGTCGAAACTTGGGGGGTGAATGAAAAAAACCTACCAACAATTATGCACATTTTGCGGATAAAAAAATCACAGGATGGCCTCTGAATGACCTAACCTCGATTTGAACGAGGGACTTCCCGTCACAGAAATTCTCCAACGGCAGTGGATGCGATGTCAATTTCGCTATTAGGCCTTCCTACCCTCCAGTTGAACCTGAACTAGTACGGAATTATTTCAGGCTTTTTTGTTTGAATAAAAAATATTTTGAGGCTACGAAGGAGGAATCTCCACATAATCCAAATCACATTTCCTCAAGATTCAGTGGACGCGATACCAATTTCGCTATTAGGTCTTCATTCTGGTATCATTCTGCACCTTGTATGGTGGTGTGTGATTACTTTGGGCTTTCGTTTGGAGTGAAAAAAAACAGATGTTGAGTCTGCACTAACAACCTAACCTCGGGTCGAACAAGGGACTCCCACAGCAACTCTAGGATCCCTCTAACGGCAATGGACACGATACAGTTTTCGCTATTAGGTCTTCCTCCTTTCTTCCCGGACTTTGAGTACTGTGCAAGTCTGAGAGAGAATAAAAAGAATAAAAAGACTCACCAAATCCCATAATGACCTAACCTCGATTCGAACGAGGGCCTTCCACATAGGCATAAATTAATACTCGGCAAGTGCAGTGGATGCGATACCAATTTTGCCATTAGGGTGAGTGTCCGGGGGCCTATTTCAACACTCAAAGAACTCACGAACGGCTGCGCCGTAATCCCACGATTCTTATCTCGCTCCTTTTGTCGTTAATTTTCTCATTATGCCCGAAATTAGCAGTCATCCAGCTGCGCCGCAATGCTCCCCTTCCTGCTCTTGCTCTCCTGCCCTTCGTCTCGACGTCTTCAACCATCCAATCTCCTCTGCGCAGTTTAATTTTATAGCTGAGACCCCATGTGGCTCAACAGCTGATCGGAACGCAGTTTGATCTTGACAGGATGCTGTCAATTCCCGCTGCGCGGCAGCCTGCGGTACAGTTTAATTTTATGTTAAACCAGGGCATATTTTGCAGATATAACAGGCCTCGTTTCCCTGCGTTTATCCTGGCGATTTCCCCCCACCCCATTTCTCTCGCACCCGAAACTGGAATTGCAAACATTCTTCCCGTAACTATTCGTGTCGGGATCCGTCAATGGGGGGGGGGGGGGGGATTTATTATATTTGTGTGATCCAAAAGCCTGAACAACGAGTTTACGAGATATACAAACATGTAGTACTATCAGGGTGGTTATCCGTCAAGAAAATCTACAAGATGTAAACCGAGCACAACACCATTCCAGGGGGCCGATCACACAAGACACTGGCTTACTGTGACTGTGTGTCTCTCTGCTACGGGGATCTTTATTTCTGGGTTGACTGTGAACCTCTCTTGGCTCTCGCTTGGATTGGCACGGGTAACCACCTGAGTTCCTTCTTCAAACCACTCGTCTACATTTGCCTACAAGTAAGGTGATCACCAATCTCGCTGGTTACCTCGGACTTCTCGCAACATGAATTGTTCCTCGCCTGGCGCCCTTCAACTTTGATTTCTGGTCTTTCTGTACTGAACCAATCGCTTACCCAGGTACTTATTGTGTATTCACAATTTGTGGTCCGTATTCGGTTTTGGTTCGGTTGTATTTCGTGGTACGTCTGACTAAAAAACTCAGACCTTTGTGGAATGAAGGTTAGAGACCTATAGATGTACGGAGAACCATTGTGAAGCTAATGCAGACAATACTTGCCATGATTACAGCAGATGTGGCAAAAATATCATCCACTTCAGCTCATAAATCAATGATTTCTATTTGCTTCTTGTTAGGGAGTAGTTGTGACGTCCATTCTTTCGCTAAAAAGATGTTTTGAATATCATCAGATGCGTGTTAAGACGCGCCGTTGCCGCGTCAGTGCGCGCCGGTGCCGCGTCAATGCGCGCCGGTGCTGCGTCAGTGCGCGTCGCTGCCGCGTCAGTGCGCGTCACCGGCGCGTGACTGCCGCGTCAATGCCGCGTTAGTGCGCGTCTTGCCGCCTCAACGCCGCGTCAATGCCCGGCAGCTGCGAGGTCAATGCCATCGCCCAAATAACTCAGTTTCCATTCCAGTAATTGAGTTACTACCTTTTGTGCTCCATGGTGCTCTGTTGGTCGATTATTAGCCTGTTTGCAGCACCAAACCTGTTGAACCTTTGCCATATAGCACAGTTGTCGTACTATTGGTAAGTCTTAGCATGCGCTTCGCCACATTCGAGGTTCGCAGGTTTTCCGTTCAGCGTAGGTGAAGGCACCACGCAACAAGAATTCACACCGCGGCAGCAAGCTCAATGTCCGTGTAATTCCCACTACAACTGTGCAGCTACGTGACAGTCTTCACGTAATTACAGGGCCAATAGACTGCTGAGTACGGGGGAATTTCCAGCACAGGATGAATAATTTTCAGATAAGGTTTAACACCCGTTCAAGAAGGGATGAACATTTTTCTAGTATAAACATCACTTTCTACAAAATACGGCTATTTGGTCAAGTACCATTTGAAAATGAACAGACTTGTATAAATTGAGGACGAGAAGTTAGCACAGAGGGCTCATCAGTCAACCAGCTTCTTGAGTGTGAGTATCTAGCTTTTAATGGCACATGTTCAAGCCCAGACCATCATTAAAGCAATATTCCAAATTCATGTTCATTCCTGAACCATTCAAACGGTTTGACGAGGGGGACAGATGTGAACTCATTCTAAATTTTCACTGATGGGGTTTGTTGTCATGAAATGAGTTCACAACAGCCCCTGTTTGTTTTTTCCAATTGCGGGATATATTTTGGCAACCCCAAAATATATCGGTAGATGACGATAACGACAACAACGGGCGAAGGGGACATAAAGGAGGAGGCCATTTGTCTTGAAACAGACAGGGACGACCGGTTTCCAGATGAACCGATCATAAGATAGATGTATAAAATCCAGTAGATAGAATCATGTACAGTAGATTCTATCTTGTCTAAACTCCGGCTTTGCTTTGACTAGAACATTGCCTGAAGACTTGACATTCGCTTCTTGCCTGTTGTGGGTTTGCAGTGCCTATACCCCGCATCTCCCTATCCCGCACCCTTGACTATCCCTATATGCGGGGTAAACTGCTATTGGTCTACGTCTACATTGCAGGATAGACAGGCTATCCTTCGCACACACTTATACAGTGGTTTACTCAGTCCCAGCGGGCTACATTCACAACTGACTCAAGCCAACCCAAGGGCCGTCACTGACATTAGTTGAATCAGACTCTCATTGGATATCTCTGAGAGTATGATTCACTGCTTGCGGCCACTTGAAATTCAGTCAGAATTGGATCCCAGGTGGAGAATATTATCAAAGACCTCGTGAGTAAGGGTTCAGATCTGTAAGTCGCTTTGAATATGAATATCAATCATACCTTGATTATTGATAAAATATATTTCAACTCGTTCAGTTGAAATGATCGAATGATTCAAGTAATGTGAACCGCAGCTTCAACAACTGGAGCAGAAACAAATTAAATCTGAGATGAACTGAAAGCATTTACAGCCACTCTCACCTGTTCAATATTGAAGTTTCTACTCTGCTTCTTTATGCAAACAATGACTTGGAATTGGAATTTAAAGGACTTGTGTGGTTGAATTTCATTTTGTAAATACACTTCTACTTTACCAACTGGTTCCAGATGAGAGCTCTTAAAAATATACCGACCTACGTAAAATATTTGGCTCGGGAATTTGAATCAAAATGTTGGACTCCTTTCTGCCAATATGTGCAGTTAGGTTCCAACCCGCTTATGACATGAATAGTAACACGGTAATATGACCCAGTATGGCACACAGCATGCCAGAAACTTCCAAGCAGGTTCTCCGCAGGAACTCTGGCCTATTCAGTTGTCTGTTCTACATCTGCATGTTACATTATTTTATTCTGAATTTTCGATATTGAGGTCCAAACAGATACTTTACAAAACAATAACATTCATTTCATTTCTCAAAAGTGATAACACCTTCACAGTCGATTACCCAATGAGAATTCAAGTTCTGCTTTGGCCAACTTACAGCTCCATTGATAAGAAGTCACCAGCTTCAGGAGCACTCAGTTCACAAGCAATCACAAAGCCCTTACACCAGTTGTCGGATTAAATGGCTAAACTGAACTGAAAGTGTTAAAAAGGTGTACCCAGCATCCTCCCTTCAAACCACAGGCACTTTCAAAAAAATTCTCGGCCCAGTAGAAACGGTTTCAACTGGAGCGACCTGATTAACGCTCAGAGACCCAGGACTCGAGGTTAATCCTGAAATAAATTGCCGGTAATCAGTAGCAGTCTTTGATTTTAGCCCGTTGGAGAAGTGTTATCAAAGGAGAAATTAAGCTGAACAACATCAGAAATGAATCAGCAACGAACTAGAGAAGGCGGGGAAGAGTGTAGTCACATGAGAAAGATCGCATCTGGGGGGGCAAACATGAGATTACTTTAACATTGATGAGTCAAGTACATACGGCCACTGCGTGAAGCAGGAAGTTAGAGCTTGAGATGTATATACCGGTAAGAACTGCCATTTAATATGAGCTATGAGTGTCCTTGAGGAAGATGAATTAATTGGTGTAAATAGGAGTGCAAGTATGGGCAACTCGAAGCAGATTTTACAGTTTTACGGTGACCCAACTGCCCTAAATTTGTCTTAGGACATGAATAAAGGTCACTAAAAAGGTCTAGAACCACTTTAGGACACACCACCTCGACTGCCGCTAGTTTACGCCACTTTACCGGACCCAACTGACCAATAATTAAGGAGCATATTTTTTGGTCTAAGCAATGCATTGGCATGAGAAAATTTCGTCTGACTTTGCCCCAGTGTAGAGGAAACATTTGGTAAAGTGTTAGAGGTGGCGTGTCCATGCCGCGTCAATGACACAGCCACGCCGCGTCTGTGCCGCGTCACCGCCGCGTCCACGCCGCATCAATACGCGTCACTGCCGCGCAATGCGCGTTACTGCTGCGTCAGTGCGCATCACTTTTACCGGACTCCTTATTTAGACCCCACCTCACCTCGCGTCCCCCCATGAACACAACCACCCATGCAATCAACTAATTCGACCTCTTCACACTGTCGGGAGCACACCCCGGAACAGGACGGAATTGAAGGCGAGGGCAATTGATGACGACAGGGGAGCAAGATGACGACAGGTGGAGCGAGACGGCGACGCAGCATCAAACAGAGGTAAGCAAAAATGGAGCATCAATATTTTACGGAACCCCTCTATAGTTTACGAAACAGCTGTACTCAATGGCCAATTACTCGCTCCTTATGGCTTTTCTTTCTCTGACTTGGGGTAAAGGGCCGTGGCGTCGCCCGGCATGCAACTCGTACTTACTTTTTTTTTTTTTTTGGTTATATGTTCCAAGTACCAAATGATAAGATTAAGCATAAGAATAAAATAATATCAGAAGAAGAATGGCCTCACATCGCCTTCGGCATCCCGTTCCCGGGTTTCTCAAAGTTGATGTGCTGCGGTGGGCGGGAGGCGCAGCGCAGCGGGCCGACTTGTTGATGCGCTGCAGTGGGTGGGAGGCACATGGCGATGTGGGATGCTCAGCGCAGCGGCGCAGGGCGGAGCGGGCCGCGGGTGTGGAAAATTACGGAGCGCTCGTTGATGCACTACGAGAGTCGGTGGAACGAAGCAGTGAAATCAAATAACAAACCAATGGACCGTCGACAATATTTGAAGATGGATTGGGCAGGGGTAGTGTTAAATCCAGTGCAGGTGTGGAACAATTCACCATTGGCTATTGTTCATAAACTCTGAAACCGGGCTATAAACAAATGAGCGTCGGAAAATAAATGCGCATTTGATAGCAGTATGCGGGATTGGCTCGAATGTGGTGGTGTAGTGTATTGGTATTTTCCCAAGAAATTCCCTGGAAGGACACATTCAAGGCAGTGTCACACCCCAGTCGTTGATGGATTTGGGAGCATAGGGGGTGGGTTTCAAAGTGTCATCTAATCTGTATTGGGGTAACCAAATTATATAAAGGTAATAGGATCATTTAGGGTGAATGTATATACCTCGGTTGTGGTGACCCCCGCGGTTACCCCACACGTAATTTTTTGCCCGCCAAACAGAGGGGCTCAAACACAGCCCGGTTACCTCGCTGAACGTACTCTCAATCAAGGATAATTACCCTATTAGGCTTCACAATCGAACACATTGAACATCTCAATTGAAGGATTCCCAATTGAACATGTTCAATCTGTGATTGAACACTAGCCAAAACCATCATTTTCCCAGCCTAATATCTGAATGTTCGATTGAGTAATGTGTTTGTACATCGATTGAACACATTTTTAAAAAGTGTTCGATCGAATTTGTTCAATGTGTTCGATCGGAAGATGTTCACAGTCACAATTGTGCATGTTCAATCATGCACAATTTATTCTTGCAATTTCCAGCTCTGGAGCATATCTGGTATGTTCGTAAATCTGAAAATGTCCCAGCATATCCCTAAGGCATATATGATCACTCAAGGTGCTCACAAGCCTAGTTTATTGCAAGTTCAATACAAAATTTCACCTGGGAAGCATGAGTTAAAGGTGGGCCAATATCTTTTTGAGCAGGCAAAGGAATTAATGATAAGTACTGAAAGAGTGATGAAATATTTTTATTCCCTCGAGAATCACCCAAGAATCCTATCTTAGAGGCTAGAGTATCTCAGGCCCAAATATTTCACTACTATGCACTATAAAATAAAATAAAAAATGTGAAATGGGTCGTTGTGCTTTTAAAACTCAATATAATCTCTCAATACATGACAGTACATCATTTCAGGCTCGCAGCGTCCCGGCAGCCATTTATTTCATTCAATACCTCAATTTATCGGCGCTATTTCGAGAATTTGCTCTATTTTATGCTCTCTATGTTTCCTAATAGGCCGTAAAGTGGCTCCGCAAGCTCAGAGCATGCATACACACATGTATAATTCATAAGTTGCCCAGAAACACGTCGGATTGGCCCAAACGGCGAAGAGCGCGTCGATGCGACGGCATCACGTGTCCCGATCACGGCCCCTGGGCCGGGCCATCAACCGGATCTTTCCGGGGCCACGGAGTATCTGGGCTGGTTACCTCGGCTGGCTTACGCGGGTGAGGCAACCTAGGGGCGCGACGTATACTCTATGTACTTCTAGCGTATTTTATTGGCAGGGGATTGGGCTAGTAACAGGCGGGAGGGAGCGGATTAGGGGTGTGAGTGTGTAAGGGAGTTGGCGGGCGGTTAGGAGGCGGGAGCTGTTGCGAGGCGGGACGGTGACACAGGAGGCGGGGCAGGCGGTGCTGTGGGAAGGAGGCGCATCGGGGATGGCGGGATGGAACATTGAGCGCAGGGCCGCATGTGTTCAGCGCAGCGATGCAGGGGGCGGTGCGCGGAGGGAGCGCTCGGTGATTTAATATCCAAGTACGTTGTCGGCACGTCGGCAAATGTTGTTGAGTTACGGATCGCATCAAGTCAGCGTGCGTGCGGTAGTACGGGCAGTCTACCAGCCACAGATGCAATTAACCAAATGGCGACCAAGCTATCATTGTGTACTTACCTGAACGGAACCAAACAAAACGCAGCCTCTGCTGCCAATCAAGACCAAACACCATGCCCCGCGCCCCCATTTCCCGCGATAAATATTGCAATCACAATTCTAAGTATATCATATGCCGTTATACGATATTGAGTACCAAAAACGGTATAAATATGCCATACAAAAAAAGTTGCCTCCATTGCAGTTAGACACGGTTCGTCGGAGGATCCCGTCCTGTCCTTATGGTTTTCATTTTCTTCAAGTCCGAAAGGGGGAGGGAGAATGCCGAAGGATGAGGGTGATTGCAAAAAACTTTTTTGCCATTGTTTGCGCAAGTGATGATTTTTCACCGAGTAAGGGGTATTTTTCCCCGAGTATGTAAATACGAACAATTAACCAAATACGAACAAAGGCACAGCCGCTATTTTTCATACGTTTTCAACTAATAGAAATAGTACAATGACTAGACACAGCCACTAAAGGGGTCCCTCAACGAAATCGGAAACTAGTAAAAAAGTGATCGATTTTGGGTGCCCTGAGATTTGAAAGAAACGATAACATATGTAAACATAAGTACTCGTAATGTCGACGTCTCTGCACTCGTTATCACCGCTCCCCTTTCCACGGTCCCTAAACCAATCTGACGAGGAGATGAGAACATTCGACGGTGAGCGGCCGGCATCGACGATGGGTTTCTCCTACATCTCACCCACTCCAAATATTATCTGGCCGGACTGGTCCAACTTCGCCTCGCGTATTGCTCTCCTCGCAAGAAAATTCAACACTTCGCGGCAGAAGCCCCGTGACCGCCACTATCAAACATCTTTGCCGCGCATCGCCGCGCTGAGAAATAAAGCCTCCGGACCTATTCCTCGTTACATGACCATCCGCTCTGACCGGTTGTTGGAGCCTTCTAACGCTAATATATATGTGCTACTGGTCTGGGTTTGCAACGGCACGCAGAAGATGCTCATCCACTTGTTTCTGCTCGGCCTCGCTGGGGAATGTTTCGCCAAGATATACGAGGACGTTTCCGATCTCCCTGGCCTCGTTTATGACTTCGTCATCGTCGGAGGTACGACTCCGTTTTTTCGCGAGGACGAGATGCGAATGCTAACTACCGATGAAACCTAGCCGGAGCCGCGGGCAATGTTGTTGCCAATAGATTGACTGAGAACCGGAACTTCTCTGTGCTTGTACTCGAAGCAGGGGTCTCGTGAGTCCCTGAAACCCATTCCTTCAGCGAGTGCGATTGATTTGTGTAGCAACGAAGGAGTGATAGACTCCATCGTCCCCTTCTTCGTAGGTAATTTGCTTAGTGGACCCAACATCTACGAATGGAATTACACCACGACGCTGCAAGTTGGATTGAATAACCGGTCAATTCCATATCCGAGAGGTAAGACTTGGTTGTACCTAGTGCGTTAAGAGAAACATTGATTCCCTCCCATAAGCACATATCCTGGGCGGTTGTACTTCACACAGTGAGCTCTCGCACATCTCCTACGTTCTTTGTTATATTGCATATACGACGCTAGATGGCATGGTTTACACCCGCGGCTCTGCCGAGGACTACGATCGCTGGGCTGCTGTAACTGGAGATTCTGGATGGTCCTGGGATAACCTGCTCCCGTACTTCTTCAAAGTGCGCAAGAATTCTTCATCTTTGCTCACCAAACTCACCGATCGTAGAACGAAAAATGGACGCCGCCCGCGGACAACCATGACACGCGTGGTGAATTCAATCCTGCTGTGCACAGTACACGTGGAATCAACTCCGTCAGCCTCAGCGGTTCTCGGTGGCCCATTTTCGAGAATAAGGTCATTCAAACCACCCGCGAGTTCCCTGAAGAATTCCCCTTCAATTTGGATTACAACTCCGGGGAACCGCTGGGCGTCGGTAGGTTTCCGAATCCTTACCCCGTTTCTTTGAATTGATAGGGCACAAGGTTGGTTTCAATCTACGATCGGTGGCGGAGAGCGCAGCTCTTCCGCAGCATCATACTTGGCACCAAAATTCATACAGCGAAAGAATTTGCATGTTCTGCTGCACGCACAAGTGTCGAGGCTCGTGGGTCCGAAGACCACCAAAAGCGTTGTATCTTTTAAAGGGGTGGAATTTTCGCAAGGTACGTGCATCCCGTTCTCAAGCGCGTGCTCAGCTCACCTCTCTTCAGGCGGATCCCTATTCACCGCCAAAGCCGCCAACGAGATAATCCTTTCGGCGGGGCCGATCGGGACGCCAGCCATCTTAATGAACTCTGGAATCGGGGATAAAAACGCGTTAACAGCCCTGGGTATTCCTTCCGTCTTGGACCTCCCTAGCGTCGGTCAAAACGCCACCGACCAACCAATGGTCTTCAGCCGCGTGGTCCGTGAACTCGACGCAAACCATCGATACCATAGAACAAAATGTGACACTGTTCAACAAGGCGTATGCACAATGGAATGCAACTCACACTGGCCCGTTTACTAATGTCCCGGTGACGCACATTGCTTGGACGCGCTTGGATGCGAACTCGCCTATTTTTGAGAATGTCACGGATCCATCCGCGGGACCTAAAACGCCTCATATCGAGATATACGTCGGAGTACGTTGAAGGAGCTCATGTGCCTCCACTGTCGGTTAATGTGCTTTATTAGACGGGTGGTGGATTTGGGGCCCCGACTGGGAACTTCATGAGTTTTGGGATGATCATGCTCACACCGACTAGCCGTAAGTTTCTCCCAAATTCCAACTATGCCAGTCGTACTTTTGATAATCGAAACTCAGGTGGTTCTATCACCCTCCAGAGCAATAATCCCTTCGACCCTCCACTTATTGATCCAGGACTCTTGGTCACTGATTTCGATCTGTTCACCGCTCGAGAATCAATCAAAAAGGCCTATCGATTCGTTGAAGCGCCAGTGTGGAAGGATTACATTATTGCGCCCACTATTGATTTGTTGAATATGACGACGGACGCACTGGACGAATTTATACGAAACACCGGTAGCTCTTCTGGACACATTGTTTCGACCGCAGCGATGTCGGCAAAAGATGCATCATATGGAGTGGCAAGTCTCAGTCTACTCTAGATCTGTCTGAAGAGCTCACCTGTTCTTTGTCCTCATGTGGTGCAGGTCAATCCCGACCTACTCGTGAAGGGTGCAAGTGGGCTTAGCATCATCGATGCTTCCATCTTGGTAGGCGAAAAATCACTATTTCCTGTCCTCATAAAAAGTGACCACATCGAAGCCTTTCATTCCTAGTGCTCACACCCAGGCAGCAACGTATGTGGTCGCAGAACGGGGGGCGGACTTGGTCAAAGAGCGGTGGACATAATATCAACAATCATTTATGCTCCGAAGATTAACGAAGATTAACAAGCGTCGTTGACCTATCATGAATTGAGGAGGTTCGTCCGTCTTTGTTGTACAATTTGAGCGACACCAGACCCCCGCGATTGGACTGTGAAATGATTTATGCGAATATAAACAAGCGCTTTTTGATTTGGTTGATGTTATGCTGAACCTGTCACAGTGAGCCGTGAATATATCCTTATGATATAGGCTTCAGACAGACAGACACACTAATTTTATAAAGAGGTAGATGATGCCGCAGCCTTCATTCGCTTCACGACCCTGCTCGCTATTTTTTGAGCAACGTTCGAATGTTGTCTGCCATCTGAGTTTGGTGTTTCGTTGAGAGGTGCAAATTTTGAACCGGCAATTCAGCGTAATATTATTCGATATTATTTCCTCTGACACGCTCCAGACGCGTGCTGGCTGGTAGGTAGGTAGGTAGGATTACACGGCATTGTCCCGCTCAGGAACGCCGGGCCCAGGAGTTATCTAAGTGTACAAAGGTAATGCGTACACTAGTCCCTGGACTTGAATGTATCTCTATGGCCGAGCTCGCGATATGAACCGCTGTAGAACCACTTCAACACACCGAAGCAAAGCTAGTGACCAAAAACGGCGAGTACCACAACCAAAGCATCTGTCAAACGAAAAATGGGGAGTGCATAGAACAATTCAAGGACATTATATACATATTATGCTAAAAGTGCGATCCTTGGGCGGTGATGTATGGAGTTGCCAGAATAATGTGTCTGAGAATAGGAAAACCGTAGAATGTGGTTGATTCACTGCGCGTCAAGTGCGTTGCATGTTATCAAGGCATGTTCTGGAATTTCCATCTCATCTGTACACATTCTGCGAAGCCGTTCCGCTCGAGGCACGGGAGCATAATATGCAGGGTCCACGAAGCGCCAAACTTCCACAACGAGCAGGTGCATAGAGAGCAGCAGGGAAGAATTATTTCCCGGTGCTTGTGAACCATACTCAAATAATGTCGCATAACGGAAGCGATCTGGGCCGGACCCTCATCCCTTTGTGATTCTAGACGTCCGTAAAGTAGATAGAGCTTCGCTGACGAGTTTATTTCTTCGTAACCATTCCTGTCGTAATTTGCTGACCATTTTTGAGTGATTCATTAACATATTCAATTCAGTTACGGTGTTAAGAATGTAAATGGAGCAAGGGAATGGCAGTCCTTGAGTCGCTTTTATAGTATCCTGTGACAACTCTTTTGTCCCTTGAGTGCCAGTTCAACAGAACTGTTAAGTGCGGCTCGGGCAAATTTTTGAGGCTGAGGAAGTAAAAGGCCGAGAACAATTTGGAAGTGTAGGACTTGCAGTGGTACCAATCCAGTTTCGATGAGTAGGGGAGCTATCATAGAGCGAGAGTGGAGGTTGAACATTGAGTTGTGGTGGATTGAACTTTGCAGATTGATTTAACATGAACTGATTTATGATCCCAGGAGGCTTCGCAGCCGTGGATTAGATGGCAATCAAATGTATAAAATAGTAAGTTCACTTGGCATAAGCCTTCCTATCACGTCTTCCAACCTCATGATTCTGTGCCCGCAATAATCCTCTGTTGGTGCCTTTGAAGAATAATGGTTTTATGAGTTCAAAAAATTCCTTAAGGGTGATGATGCTGGATCCCCTCTCAATAATGTCTCAGCGCTTTAATACTGCTTTAATAAGCCTTGCGGTTGTACAGAGCGGTTGCATCCAGTGTGCGCGCCGAGTTCGGCATCAGCTTACAAAGACTTGGCAGTTGGTCGATCGGATCAGAATCGGCACCGTGGCAGTGCAAGTGGTGGGCATTTGAGGCGATGGCGGCTGGATGCCTGCAATTCCACGGCGTAGCAGAATAGAGAAAGGCATAGTGCCAGGGGCAGCCAGCTTCGGCATTGATGATTTGGGTCTCCGTTGTCCAACGACGACGATCATGCTATATCAATGGGTACCTGGGTGAAAGAACTCGGACCGGAAGTTTGTTCATGTTTCGGGGGCTATGCTCGCCTTTCTCATCCTCAACGCCAATGGCCCAATGCGGCCTAATAATCAAGGAGGTATCGGCGTCGTGTGCGTGCGTTTGGAGCGACGGCGACAAGTGAAACACTCACTTGCAGTCTCGAGGTTGCGAAGATGACTTTGATGGACCGTATGAACGACATATGCAAGCTCCCGGGGGAAGAGAAGCCAACTCGGAGAAGCCGCTTCCCTTTGTCATGGAGGGATGACAAGACACGGGAAAGGCCATTCAACGATTCATTCCAAGACCCGAAAGACCCGGCCATGCAGCCACCATCTGGCCCCGGAGTCCCGGAGTCGCGCAACGAATGACATAACCCGCTGCGAGGCTCCAGCTGCCCCTCTCTTCTCACTCGTTCTGTCTTTGTTTGCCCTTTAATAGGGTGCCGCTCTATTCTGTGATACAAAACGGTGGCTCAGCTCATGCCACAGCCGCAGGTGGCTATGTCCGATGTCTGAGGTTTTTTAAAATCCTAGGAGTCAGTACACCGGCTTGGGCAAGTCAGGTTTGCAGGAATGCACTCGGAACTGCAAGAATATCCAAATTCATTGTCTTAGAAGCGTTTGCAACGGATCTCAGCGGGATGGACCACATCACACCCAGGACAGAGTTCTTTCGACCTAGGTAAAATGGTGGGGAAAAAGTTTACATTTTTACTTGGGTAGTAGGGCCGCGGCGTTGCCCGGCAAAACTCGTTCTTATATTTGTTCTTAGTTCGACTGACTCTCGCACAGAGTGGTTACTAGAAGGTGTTTTATGGCCGAAATATGGGCTTGAGTTCTCATGAATGTACTCTGCACAAAAACATGTAGCTTTGGTGGACTCGGAAGTAGTGCTGGGTTTGATTAGAATATGTTTGTATAAATCCCGGCGCCGAAGCGGCGAGACATTGAGTCAAAAGGGGCACTATCAGCGGGTATTTTATACGCAGTTAAAACATGGCTTCCGAGAGCCTTGGGGTATAAAATGTATAATACCCTGTATAATACAGCTTGTTTAATACAACATTCTAAACCCAGCACTACTCGGAAAAAATGCAACATGCATTATTATAGTCTAGCCTTTCCTCCTCTTTATTTTGGGCTGTCGAGGCTGCCTGCTTCTAGACGTACAGTAGATAGGTATCATATTTGTAAATTTGTAAATGAGAGCTCATCGGAGGCTACATACATGCCGAAGCAGCGACCGGGGTCCGGTGCGATGATCCATATACAGTAGATTAAGCTGTATATAGATCTCGGATATCTAGTTACCCGATTAACCAGTAGACAATTTTTTTTTTGAGAAGATGACTCAGTGAAAAATCCATCAATGATCTCAAAATAACATGAACAATGACACAGCCGCTATTTTCAATACAATTTTTTGAATGGAAATTAAGCATAGCAACTAATTTCAATAGCACAGCCCCCTCAACGTTTCGAGCATAACACAGGAAAAAATCGATGATTTTGCTGATCGAGCATTCTGAAAGAGACAAGACTTATTACATAAGTACTCGTAACAAGCCTTTTCAAATGTATCAAAAGATTTAGTTTTATTTTAAATGAAAAGGTATAAATGCTGAAAAGTGTCCTTTCAGCAGGCCTTTTGACAAAGGAAGTAAGGCTACCTTTCAAAAAAATTACAGCCTTACTTTACTTACTTTACACAGCTGAGTGCCTTTACTTACCATGTCGGACTGCAATGGCTAGACACAACGAGCGGCAACGCTACTGCCGAAGGTTAACACCCAGGAACCAGCAGCTGTCTGAGCCTGAGTACGCGTTAACTGCTCCAAGCCTCAGTGCTATCGAGGCCCCGATCCTGGGTGACTGGATCCCTGCATAGGGTTACAAGCATTGGGAGGTGTATCATCACCTCCCTCTTATCTCAGTCCTTCTTCCGCAGGTCGGATATGCCTTCTGGGTGCTCCTGTCGTCCCTCCGAGGTCACGTACCACCTCAAATGTTCAAAAAGGACTGGGGTGATTTTTTCTGGATTTTATAGTTCACTCAGCTACATTATCTGCCAAACACAAAAAAAAGGGCACAAAAAGGCCAACTGTGAACAACCCTACTACATCCACATTTGTTTTATCAAGTCCGCTGCTCTCTCCGCAACGGCATACGTCGCTGCTTGGGTATGCGCACTCGGTATTATGGGCTTCATCTCGTTGGTTAATACGGGGAAATGCAATGGGAATTGTTAACTCACAAAAACAGAAGCGTCGATAATTCTCAGCGCGCGCGCACCTTTGACGAGCAGGTCTGGGTCCACCACTCCATTTTGAGCATCTCGCGCTGACATCGCTGCACTGCCGACAAGATGAAAGCTCGGTGCTACCGCATTTCGTAGGAATGCGTCAAGAGCATCGGTGGTGATGTTTTCCAGATTTTGGGTCGGGCTGATGATGATGTCCTGCCAGACTGGCGCTTTGAAGAATCTCTGCGCGCGTTTGAGAGCCTCACGCAAAGTAAAAAGGTCGAAGTCGCTCTGGAGCATTCCGAGATCGATGACAGGAGGATCGAAGGGATTGCTGCTATTGATTGTGATAGATCCACCTTGAAAAGAAATCGAGAGTCTTTCCACAGTATTGTTGTTAACAACGTGTGTACTTACGGCTAATTGGAGTTACTGCAGACAACCAGATGTTCAGGAAATTCCCTGGACTTGGTAAGGGGCCGAATCCTACGCCTGGCTATGGGTTTATATCAACAAGATATCCATGTCTGAAGCACTAGTTACACGGACCCAAAATGCCAATTCAATGTGGGGAGTATCCTGGCCTGCTGAGGGATCGGCAAAATTCTCAAAGATGGAAGAGTCGGGGTCCAAGCGGAGCCAGGCAATATGAGCTGGTCCGAGCATCGTGAAGGGCCCTGTATGAGATTTATTCCATTCCGCAAAGGCCTCGTCAAATCGGGTTGTGTTCTGAGTTATCGACTCCAGGGTTTGCGTGAGGTTGACCGACCAGATCGCTGAGAAGGCTGGATGGTCTTGGACGCCTTGTCCGACGCTGGGAAGGTCAAGGACAGTTGGAATTCCTAGTGGTTTTAGAATGGTCTGGTCACCGATGCCTGAATGCATAAGAATATTTGGAGTCCCGACAGTTCCCGCTGAAAGTATGATTTCTTTCGTGGCTTTCGCAGTGAATTGAGACGCTCCTGTGCGATTTGGTCAACTGATATTGGCAGCATGAGAAACATTGAATCGGTACCTTGTGAGAATCGGATACCACCAAACACTACTTTACCAGCAACGTTTCGAGGGTCCACCAGCTGAGATACCTGGGCGTGTACCAGGACGTGCAAGTTTTTACGTTGTATAAATTTGGGAGCCAGATAAGATGTTGCAGAACTGCTCCGCATTCCGTCCCCGATTGTGGACTGTAGCCACCCTGAGGCAACGTAAGTTCCAGCGACACGCACTCCGTACGCACATACCGAGGCCCAAAGGCTTGCCAGAATTCGCGTCAAGATTAAACGGGAACTCTTCCGGGAGCTCTTTTGTAGTTTGCAGAACCTTGTGATAAAAAATGGGCCAGTTGAACCCAGGTAGGCTGACTGAGGTGATTCCCTTTGTGCTGTGTACAGATGGGTCAAATTGCCCTTGGATGTTGTGATGGTCCGCTGGCGCAGAAAATTTTTCATTCTGAATGATACCATTATTTTATTAGAAGAGGGTCAAAGCAGAGCCCTACCTTGAAGAAATATGGAAGGATCTGGTCCCACGACCAACCGGGTTCGCCCGTCAAGTCCGCGTACCTATTGAAATCATCGGCGCTCCCGCGGGTGTAGATCATGCCGTCTCGTCTCGATTTCAGTCTCTTGACAGATGAAATGGAATGGTAAGGTGTCTTACTGTGTGAACTACATCCTCCAAGCATATGCGCTGACGAAAAACTAATTAGAGACGTCCCACGCTGCACTGTAAAGACAAACCTCTGAAATAGTCGAGAACGCGTCCATTCAAACCAGACTGCGGTGTTGTGGTGTAGTCTGATGCTCCTCAGTGGCAGCTGGTGAAACAGTCGTAAAATTTACTCCATTCATAAACGGTTGGTCTGAGCAGATTCAAGCCAAAGGGAAATGGGATCTCGTAACCCATTGGAGCGCCGACATTCCTTGCGGGAGTCAAAGAAATGCGAATGAAAAGACTGTAAATACTAACGAAACGCCTGCTTCGAGTACTAATACCTTGAACTTTGGATTCTCGGTCAACCGATTGGCAACGACGAGTCCAGCAGTTCCACCTATACCGAAGTCATCGAGCTGTGATATACAGAGAAACAATAAGCCATACCCCCGGCGACAATAAAGTCGTACAAGAGGCCCGGGAGCTGGGTGACATCTTCGTAGACCTTGCAAAAACACGGAGCGAGATATGTGAGAGTTACCAGAGCGCGCCCTAACATTGGTGGGGTACGGATACCGTACGAGGAGCTCCCTGCTATAAATAGTCAGTTCATTTCGGCATGGAACTTTAGGTTAATAAAATTACGTTGAATTTGAACGGAATTCTAGGTTCAATCGGGGAACTGAAGAAGCCTTAATACATCGGCTTGTTTAAAACGGCCACCTACCACTGAGCGCGGAGAATTTCTTTCCAATAATGGGTAAATTCGCAGTGGGCAGCGATTTAGACCCAAGACACTTTGAGATGAATCCCATGCCAAGTGTATTGAACGGAATTATAGGTTCAATCGGGTGAAGAAGCATGCATCGGCTTATGCGTTTAAAGCGGCCCACCTACCACTGAGCGTGGACAATTTCTTCCAATAATGGACAAATTCACAGTGGACAGTTATTTGGACTCGAGACACTTCGAGAGGAATGCCGCATTGGGCTCGTCCGAGAGGTGTTCAATCCCAGCACCGACAAGCTCGGCCTTTTAGCTGAGTGTTCCGGTAAGTTTACAGTAGGCCGTCCTGTTTTCTTCCTTGAAAGATGTTGGAATTCCGAGTCCTGCCCTCGCTATCTCCGAGGCCGCAGCCCGGCACGGCAAGGTATCAACTTATCTGCTATGTTGAGTTCCTGCATTTATCATGTTCAACTTCGTATTTTTAACCATACCACCGGCGACAATAAAGTCGTATTCGAGATTTCCTGGCAATTCGGATACGTTTTCGAAGATCCTGCGGGCGACGAGGCCAGCAGAGACCGGAGCCCAAGTTTTCCTAATGAGCATCGCAAGCATAAAGGGGGCCAGGGGAAAGGATCATCTTCAGAGACTGTTCTTATAATAACAAGTATCTTCATACAGGAAGTTGCGGGGAGTGCGGCAGCCCAAGAGTCTTAATCAGGAATACAGAACGTCCTTGTCCATTGGGCTTCAGCCAGCCACTGGTGGAGAAGGCATTTGGTTGGCTCGAGCCTGCCGATAGGTCAATCGACGGAATTTATAGACAGACCGGTCACCGGTTCAGGCGGGTCCGGTAAAAGTGACGCGGCGTGGCTGTTTCATTGACGCAGCATGGATGCGCTGTCTCTAACTCTCCAGTGAACGCTCCCTGTACACTGGGCCCAGTTCCTACAAGGTTTTCTCATGCTAGTGCATCGTTTGGACCAAAAAAATTACTCCATCATTTTTAGTCCAGTAGAAGTGTCGGGAACTTATGCACACTGATGCGGCATGTCCCTAAATTTGCCCTTGCTGCGACACCTTTTCAGTTACGTCCATTCATGTCCTGAAACATTTCAAGGGCAGTTGTGAGTACTGTAACACTGTGAAATCCGCATGGAGTTGGCTTTTTTTATTTTATTCCACTCATATTTGTGCCAATTAACAAGTTGGGCTTGAGTCACTGCGTGGCTCCAATCCAAGCTTGGGGCGAATTAAACCGGATCCTTCACAGGTGCACAATGTGTTCGATCGAAAGAATTAATTTTAATGAGGTAATATACGGAGCTCCAGAACGTTGCGGAATGGAAGTAAACACACCTGTTGTATGTGTGCAGGGTTCAATTCTAGTGTTCGCGAACGGGTTGGCGGTGAATATCGTGGGTGTTTTCTTGGGTAATGCGTGCGGGGCCTGAAGGAAAAAATTCCGACGAGTTGCAGTTTGAAATCAGCTTACGGGATGGCTAAATGAAAGGTCCAGAGCGCGTCCACGCGTGGGAGAAACCTACAGAAACATGAAATCTTGAATATGATGAACGCAGGAGGTTTCACAAAACAGCTGGGAATCGAGGATACAAGAAGGAACAACGGGAACACCAATTTTTGAGAAAGGAAATGCGGGAAATTCGCAACGCACCGTGCTGTATGTTGGGTGCGCACAGCGCGGTTCATGGGAACGCAAAGTAAAAAATGGTGGTCCTGCGACTCAGCCGACAAGTCAATCGAAACAAGATACAACACAATGTAAATGGTCCACAAGTTGATATTTATTTTTGAAAATAACCGAAAAATATGCATGGTTGTCTGAATGTTTGATTGAGTTATGTCATTGAGAATCAAGTGAACATGTTTGTTAACGGTGTTCTATTGAACCATTCCAATCACTTTGAACACCACTGTGTTAAATTGAGGCTAATTTCAACCCACAGTTTGAACCGGGAGATATGCGATAGCTTGCCAAATTCATTTAAAGACAATGATTGTGATTGTGTGCCCTAAGGCTCATAGTTAAGGTTGCACTGGTTGAACATTTCAAATTTTTCAGTGGAAAATTTAGCGAAAGACTTGAATTTTTTTTCATGTATTTTTTCACTGAAAAAGCAGGTGAATAATGTGAAATATATTTTACATTTTTCACCTTACTGTTGGTTCAAGTCAGAAAGAGGTAAATATGTTTTACATTTTTCACCCTTTTTTTCACTGTAAAAATAAGTGAAAAAAAATTCAAGTCTTTCACCAATTTTTTCACTGAAAAACTTGAAATGTTCAACCAGTGTTGTTCCAATTGTCTTCAGTTCAATTGTGAATTTCACAGGCAGAGCCAAGCATCTAATACTTTGCTTGAGAGATGTTAAGAATATAGGAAAACCGTCAACAGCGATTGAATGTGTATATATCTTCCTGTTCCAACGGCCTCACTGGAATGTGACAATGTTTAAGCCAAAATATTGTACGAACATCCACTGTAAAAATCCCAAATATGTACTGTAGTTTAATAAATGGCTGACTTTTTCATACGGCCTATAGATTCAAGAGATCCATTTGGGCCTCTGGTTATTTTATTTGATGAAATGTCTGATTCTTAAGTGCATTTTTCTATAATTGACCGTGTTCTGTGCTTCCTTGGCCCCTCATTGCAGCTTGAATACCTCATTTCGTGAATACACACCATGTAGAGTCAATCGGATGCACTCAAACGGTCAAGGACACATTGAAAACGGGTCGACCACATCAGCTGGATCTATGCGGGATCTGGAAAGTATTTTGTGGACCCATTTTGTTTCATAGTGGTGAGTCTGAGTTAATACTCTGAAACTTAGTGAGTGCCAGAAACAAAAAGTCGGTCATGTTACGGTGAAAGATAGTAGGCACTGACTGAGGAGGATGAGCAGGAGGTATAATAGAAAAACTTCTCACTTGGGCAGCCAGTAGGGTAGAGTGCATGTTGAGATCGTTGAAATTCAACCACAACTCCTTTAATCTTAGATCCAAATCATTATTTCAACAAGCAGAGTTCATACATATACAAACTTCTACCATTGAATAGGTGAAAGTGCTTGCGGTGCATCTCGGATTTCATTTGTTTCTGCTCTGGTTGTTGAAGCTGCAGTCCACCTACTTAATTGAACTTGGCTTGTGGGCTAATGCTTCACATGGCAGTACGAGTCCAGTCCAGGAGTCTATGCACTTCCCAATTAAAAGACGAGATGAAAATTTAAATAATAGGCTGTTTGCGATGCAGCCATGCCATCTGATGGTTGTTTGGCGTTGCGTAAACTGATGGCTCGAATGGCTAATAAAATAAAGTCAGTGTATGCTCTTTTCTGCTAGAACGAGTGTCAGTGAGTTTGTTATCACACGTGGAGCTTAAGGAATTCCCCTAGACTGCATGAGACCTCCAAATTCAACAAAATTAACTATTTGGGGCCCACAATCTGGCTGTTATATATGTGAGTGGGACTGGTCACCCATACATGAGCTGGACGACTCAGAGGCAACTCAATGACTCCAAAGATATGGGCAAGTATTGAAGCCATTCGAGCCATTAGCCATCAATTTGCGCAACGCCAAACAGCCATCAGATGGCTCGAATGGTTGCATCGCAAACTCTCTAATTGATCAATATTTTTGTAACTACGACAAACCAGAACTGAATAGAAAATGGTGGCTGACATTTCTGTCAGGTTGACTCATATTTAATCCCTTGAATAGTGGTACCAAAACAGTGAGTTGAATTGGAGTTGAAGCTGTTTAATCGGTTTAGTGTTTTTTTTTTCTCCCTTAATTTTGGGATTAGCGATATTGGTGGTTGCTTGGTTCAAGGTTGAGTCGGAGAGGCTTAACAGGCTTATCTCCTCCTGTATGGGTACATACTTTAATGCTATTTGTTGGTTCCCAGCTCACCGTGAGCATTAGCAGAATCCTATGCATGCTATTGGCCTGCAGGTTGTATCTGCATATAGTTTATCCGATTTTAAATAGAGTGAACCAATTAATGATTCAAGATTCCCGAGGCTAAACGAAGGGGATGTTCGAAGAGAAATACGGTAACTGACCAGATCTTCCCCATTGTCACCCTTGCTGCGTATGTCACTATGGAATGAACAGGTTTATCTACACCTCCGGTTAGCGTGCACACAAATGATGTTCTCTCGGCATTAGAGCTTATTAGTTGCCCTGCGAGTTGGATTATGAGATGTAATTCTTTGATTAAAGACTTACAACATGACACGTTACACTTTCTCAAGGTTGGATTATTTGCCTTTTTACATGGATTAAAAGAGCCTTTTTTGAGGGGCAACTAATAAGCTCTATTGTGAATGGTCGAATGATGCGCATGAATCCACTCATTATATCCCCTGCTTTCTCTCCTTCTCCCCGCCCTTCTCGCTTGCCATGTCCCGGTCCTCCAACTACACTATCACACACCGCCATGCCCGTGCTCATAAACCTGTGTCGCCGTGCTCTAACAGCAGGTCAAGCTCTGTGAAGGGATGGCCTTGGTGCCGGTGGACAGGTGGGTGGAATAACTTAGATATAAGTGAGGTGTGGGTGGGGTTACGGAGGCAACTGGAAAGGGATGGAGAGATGGTTTAAATATTGCGTTAGAGGCAAGGTGGATGGTGTCGCTTCCAGCGAAGGTGAGAAGGCGAGGGAAATGGATGGGAAGGACAGGAAAGCAAAGAAAGAGAGGAAAAAATGGACACGGGAAATGAAAGATGCAAAATAGAGCAGAGTAACCAAAAAACATCAATGTCTCCGCTGCCGCCGTTCCCCTTGTCCCTCCCATCTCTAATAACGCGACTAAAATCCCCAAATTAATAGGGTGGATAGCTTACATACATAGAATCAATATTTGATCCGTGCGCCACGCGCCGCACTCAAATATCGCGCGCGTCGCGTGATCCGCCTCCCACCCATCGCGTGCGTTCTCCCCTCGTCAGAAATGGGCGGGTCGTCCCTAAAATATTTGTGGGAGTCTATGGGGTGTATATACTACGATGCCCGCCCCGCGTGGCGCTGGGATCAAAAGCGCGCTCCTGCCCATCGCGCGCGTTCTCCCCTCGTCAGAAATGGGTGAGGTGTCCCTAAAATATTTATGGGGGTGTATATGATGTATATACTACGATGCGCATCAGCGCGCTAGCTGCGCGCCTCCCCCGCATGGCGCTGGGATCAAAAGCGCGCTTTCGATGGCGGCATGCCAAGGAACACCCGTAAATGACTACAAAAATTTATATAGATAGGTATACACTGCACATAACATAGACAAAGAGTTCTCCGCCTCCACTAAGGGCAACACGCACCGCCGCCATTATTTTACCTAATAATACATCAGAGTCAAGTAAACTACATAAAATAACAATATATATATAATACTGGAGTAAACTACAAAGAAGAGGGTGTGTCGGGGTCGTGCAAGAGCAGCAGAATGTGAGCAAACTGCTCCACTAACTCGTTCTCATCAGCCTCCTCCCCTTCCTCGTCCTCCTCGGCAACAACCCCTGCAGCGGCCATCTCCACGTCATGCGACGCCAGCCAGTCGGCAGGTACGCACTGTTCCATCGAGATGCTGACGCCCGGCACCAGGGAGGCCGTGAACCCTGGCTCCTTGCTTAGCCATACCAGGCGGGCCATATGGACATCCTTGAAGCGTCCTTGCTCCATCCGATACTGGGAAGGCGAGCGCTGGATCTCCACCCACATGAACTACGTCCTCCTTCCACTGCAGGAAGAGGTCCTCGTCGCGCATGTGGGTGACCAGCCGTTTGATTTCCATGTCGAGGTGGATGAGCTCTTCATCGGCGCGTAGGAGGTCGAAGTGTTTGTCCATTGCAAGGCACCCTGAGGGAAGTGCCCACGGTTCCCTGCGGATGTCGGATTGTCCCTCGCGCAGCAGGTCAAAGTCCGCGAGGAACGCGTATTCGACCACCTGCTCCTACTGCAGTGCCTCACGCGGTTCCTCGAGTGCGCCAGCAGCTGTGTTGTAGCAAATTAGCGCTGCCTTCACCGCCTTGGACCGCGCCTGCAGGGCCTTTGCGATATGTCTGCGCATTTTGTAGCCTACAGATTAATTTGTCAGTACTGCGAAAACATAGACGCCAAAATGGCTTACCTGTCCCTGACATATTAACCTTTGTCAGCTCAAACATCCATGAGATGATGAGCCCTTCCAGTTTATCCAGGGCTCGCTGGTAACGACGTCTTGAGACGAGCACCGCTGCTGCTTCCCACTCCGCTCCGCCAGCAACCCACTGCGTCACGATGTCCAGCCGCACTTCGAGAACCTGTACAGCCATCATCGCCTTTTCACGGAGCTCCAGCGCATGGCGTCGCTGCGTTTCTAGGCGACGTGTTGCTTTGGTGAGTTTGGCGTAAGGGGCATTGGCGGCGAGGTTGGGGGCGGCAATCCCGAGCACCGTAGCCAGCCGTTCTCTAATTAAAGACGAAGTCAGCGCCTTCACAAAAACAAAGACAAAAACACGTACTCTGTGTCTTGGAGGTTGATGAGTTTCTGATAATATTCCATCTGCAGTGTTTCTTGCTCTGGCTCCTTGGACAGCGACTTGAGGTAAGCCTTCTCTGCGGCGAGCCAGCCTGCAAATTCCGCCCGCGCACCGACGCCAAGATGGCACATCTCCTCCTGAAACATACTCGATGTCTGCTTGATTTCAAGTGCACGCCGGTATTTGCTGGCAAGGAGAAGCGCTGTTGGGGCTGGAGAGTCAGATGCGTCGAAATAATGGAGCTTCAGTTAACGTATATAGGCCCTGGTACGTATCAAAGGTATCCGTGTGCTTCAAGTACGTGGTAATCGCCTGCTTCCGATGAAATGCCGTTGATTATCGCGTCGAGGCCGCAAGCGCATTGGACTTTGAGAAGAACGATTCGCATCCTTCAAGGTCTTTGCATCCCACACCCTCGACGTATTTCCCGAGGTGGTCCAATTGGCAGCGCTGATTGTGTGCATGGCTGTGCCATGCACCGACGAGTGCGCGGAACGCATGAGAGCGTGCCAGCGGACCAAGGATTGGGTGGGCTTGTACCTGTTTACCGAATTTGCACCCGATGTCGTACCCGATGAGATGGTGCACCTGAGTATAGTTGTGAAAATTACAATCCAATAGATGTGTATGAAACACGCAAATCGAACCACAACCAACACACAACCAACAAACAAACTACACAAAGTGCTCTTCAATATTTAATGTACTTGGGTCCTGTCAATCAGAATCGACTGCAGATACACCGTTGACAATTGTGCAAATGAAAGAAGATAAATCAAACTGTATCTCAAGACTATCGCGAGTAGAACTCATGAGTAACAACTAAGGCTTCTCATGAGAGAAACACTAATCGCGGGGGTTTTGAAATGAAACGAAACTCAGTCGCGAACGCACGTAAGCTAATTCCGACAACTTGAAGCCACACTGGACTTGAACTTAGAGGTCTCACGGGACTCTCTTGTAACGTGGGACTGCGACCGAACTCACAGGAACAATTCCAACAGTGACTACAATCTTAGTAGTACCTTTGATTTAAAGCTTTGACACATTGTCGCGACTTCAAACTGGATTACAACTTATCGTGAGATGCTTCTCACGAGAGACTTTCTGGTTCAGCACTTAAGCTTATGACTTTGGGTTATCAATCACAATGTGTATTGACTATCTAACTGAGCTGGGGCTAAGTACAAACTTTGAAATGTATAAAACAAATCTCCACATATAAATAGAACTCCAGACGTGCACTAAACTCGTGAGAAATCACTACTGTGACCAAAAATAGTCACGGCAATAATAACTATGAGGGAAATGCAGTCCAGAAAGTGTTGAAACTACTCTGCTTTTATACTACTTTACAGTCCATTTTAGTACATGCTATATAAGGAAATTGAATAATAGGAATTATGTACAAGGCCACGAAAACAGCCGGCATTCTATTTTAAGGACTTTAAACCCATTTGCAACATGCCGTAGCAGTCGCGTCTCTTCGGCGTGAGCCTTATTACAGTTTTAGCCTTAGTCATGAGAGGTCTAGAGCGTTTTCGACCTATCACAACACAATGACGCCTTATCGCGACATTGCATGTGACTGACTATTCCGATCAATCGGAGTTTCAGGTGACATCGGAGTCAGTGGACATTTCCGGGATTGACTTTCGAGTCACTTGTCTGTGCACGTGGCTGTGATTGGTCTTGGAGATCGACGGGATGTAGTCGCGAGCCGTTCCGACTATCGTGACTTGTCTCAGCATATTCCTGAGAAGTTCTTCTTGTCGCGACTGTCTTGTTGCGACTAGATATTGTTGTCATGACTGTAACTATTGTCGTGACAAGGACCTTTTGGGCACAAATCCCCACCATTGAGGTTTGTCTTCGTGTAGCAGTGTTTAAATAAATATGGATATTCATACACTCTCCTTGGTATGGACTCTAGCAATCGTGCGTGATACCGCCCTCACATATGAGTTATGGCCACTATCAGACGAGATCTCGTGACAAGCTCTCGGGACACTATATTGACCTCACATTGTTTAAAGTATCGTATATAGTCACCGTATGGCTCATCGTTTGTACTCCATTGCATCTCTGAGACTCAGCCAGTAGCTCGGAGCTCACTCTGGCCCTAATTGTATACCACCGAGCAGTGAGATGATCGGTTTAGACTGAATTAGCATAATTGTAAGCTTGTTTTTATTTCAACTGTCTCACCAAGGCTGAGCAAAAGCCCCATCTCCGCAAAAATCCGGACCAGGTGATTTGTGACAGCAAAACCATACTTTCCACTAGAAGATGTGTTAACAGCGCGCGATTAAATGAATAGAAGTACGTACAGCTCCCCACTCATCACCATATCAGTACGAACCCGTGTTGGCACAATGACGGGAAGAACCCCGTCTCGTCGAACATACCCCACGCCCGCCCGACAACATCCTCCTTCATGTTCTGCCACCGCTCGGTACACCCATCCTCGTTGTCCACCCATCCTGCAGGGCTCTAGCATCGTAGGGGAAACACTTTTCTGGGGGAATATGCAACTTGTAGGTCCTAATTTATGGGACAGGTCTTATTTTAATCTTTCTCCTACAGTTGAAGGTGCTATCATTATTTGTACCCGGCGCCCACGGAGGTAGGATAGAAGCTAGTGCACGCTCCTCCGGCTTTTATCTAACTTCAAATTTTGCTCAAGCTCAATTCCGATTGTACCCTCGGTTCTTCCGATGCTACTTATGCCTTCCTTTGAACTGTTTGTACTTTTTGTCTTCTTTCCTGACCGCCGGGTCACTAACTTTTGATCGATTAAACCCTCTAGTACATGTTACAGCCGATCTATATCTGCCTCCGCTTTGTCTTTGCCATTCCATGAACAATGTAACACCACCGTCTCTGTACAAGGCGCTACTGTACTAATTGGTGCTAATCAAATGCAGTTTCATTCCTAGTCTCGACCCAGACTCTCATGACATCCCAATATGGGAACCCTGTCATGAGAGTCTGGTCATGAGAGTCTGGGCCGATCTCAGGACTTTAGCCATACCATTGCGCTATCAAAACTTGATGGAAAATTCTCATGATGTCGCATGGCTCGACAGGGGCCTCTTTTGTTTAAACCAGCCTTTTAAGCTCGGTAAATGGCCAAGAGTCATAACTATTCAACTGGTTTGATAATGCATGGGTGCAAACTTAGTTCATCGACAGCCTGGATGTACGCAACGGATTTTTTGAGATTTAGTGTCATCTCACATGACACATCAACTGAAAATGTCTAAGTTACATCTTCAGATTGCCCTAAATTTTGCATTTGGCCGTGTGCATCCCAGTCTTGGCACGACACATCCGACGTGTGAGATGCACAAGACGACAGGATCTCGCTCGCCACGCTCGCAACTCCGTCAGAAGTGTAAAGCGAAACGCGCCGGTGTTCGCGCGTTCCTCTTCGTCTTTGTCTTCTTCTCTTGACGCCGTCACACGCGCTCGGCACAGAAGGAGCACTTGACCTTGAGGCCCCTGCAGCGATTACATGCGGTGCGCTTGTTCTTATCCCCAGGCTTCCCGCCATTGAGGCGATGACAAACCGCGCGTGCCGTCCGGCACTTGTCGCATACTGAAAAATTTAAGTCAAGTTACACCTTGCAACTAGATGGGACTGACCATTTTCCTCGTCCTCCACGACGTCGCTCTGCCCCTCATCGTTGGATGAATCCGGCTCTGTCGCTGAATCGGTCAAGCCGTGCTCTACGTCGTCCTTCTTTGTCCACTTGCGCTGCTTCTCGCTCAAGCGACGACAGATCTCTGCCTCACGAGAGGTGAGCTCGGCCCGCAGGCGCTCGATCTCCTCCAGCTGCTGCTTGTAGGAGCGCATCGACCCAACTCTAGCCCTCGGCAATTCCGCGCCCTTCTGACGGGCGACGTCCAGCGCCCAACCTTTCACCTTCTCCGATTTACTTTCCTCGGCGCGCTTTTCACCGGTACCCATCTTGCTTCGGGCGCTCGGCTTCGTTGTTTTCTTGGGCTTGCGAGCCCGGTCCCCGCACTTGAACACCCGACGTTTCGGAGCCTTGTCGTCCCGCTCGTTGCACTCGTTGTTGGGCATTGGCGCGGAGATAGTGGTGGCTAGAAGGAGAGATGCTTTTGTTTGACAGCGGCAAGCTCATCTGAGTCATACTGCACGTGGACGCACGAAGATACAAGTATTGGAAACAAATAAGAATTTACTTACTGAATCGCTCTTTGGCCAAGACGGCGGCTGCAACGACGGGGCCGCGCTCTTTGCCGCGTTGGCTTGACTTTCTCGCTCTGGCGCTCGCGTTGAACGCACGCATTCCGTGCCATTCGGCAAGTTGAAAACTCCGAGTCTCCATGCGTGTCTGATGGCGAGTACATCCCCCCAATCTCCCTAAGATAAGTAGTCAATTTCTATTTTCATGATGCATAGTACTCGTTCTCGTTCTTGTGACTGCGTACTGGCCTCGCTCGCGACCTCACTCTCCCGGCGATCCTCGCGGACGTGATATGCGTCGACCTCCCCACTCCCCGCGGCCTTTGTACACGTGCTGTACAGCCGGAGTCCGCGCCAAGTAGAATACGGGTCGCGACGCACGTAGTTCTTAAGTCGCCGGCGCGACGGAGTCTCAAGCGCAACAGCGCGCAGAAGGAATCGATTTAAGCGCGCCACCGGCGCCCGTGATGTCCACACAGCCAGTTCCAGCTCTATCCGCCTCGCGCCGTGTTTCCCTAGAGCCATGTATTGCGCATGCCATGAGAAGTGGCCTTACCATGCTGAATAAAAAAACCGCCCGCCCATCAAAGCTCTGTCCTGAATGTCGGCGCGTGTTGCCGGGGATCCCGGGGATACCTTGCGCAGGCGCGATGGTCGTGGTGATGGCAGAAGGAAATGGTAAACAATGCCACGTGATGTTGAACATCAGATGAACTGTGAGCTCACGAACTTTCATTAGAATTTACTCACCGTATGGAAAGTAACTAACTTTCCTCAAATGCGATCAAAGGGACGAGGTTTCGCGAAAATAAGCGAAGTAAGGAAGTGACGAAGAAGGCTACTACCCGTACAGCTGTAGAGAACTACTCCAAAACTACGCACCCCATCACGTACCCCTGTGAGTTTCTTCTTGGTATTTTAGGTATAACATTTTTTTCTGTATCCACTTGAGGTGTAGGGCCGTGGCATTGTTTGACACAGACTCGTGCCTATGTGTTTTTTCTTGTGGCTGCAGCTATGAGCCCAACAGCCGCACCGGAAGACCCCGGCAAATGCCAGTCACTGCTAATGCAGATAACACAGCCAATACAGACTCCAACTTTGATATGAAACAACTTAGAGCGTTGGCAAGGGAATGAAATTCGTCACTTCAGTTACCACCGTATCCTCGGAAAGGGCACCGGCCGGAATCATTCGTCATCGGCTACGAACAGATATTCCAGTGGCAAGCCGCCCAAATATGAACAAGAGAAATGGCAGAACTCTCATTCTTGTGGCTTATATCAGGAACTTCCGCTTACTTTGTGTGACGGGTACTTACCATGGGTCAGAGCCTCCACGTTCATCATGAAGAGTGTCCAGGTGTCGCACGGGTGAGCTGATGCTCAATCCCTACACTAACATTAGCGCGAGCGGGTAAATCGTGGTAATCAATTTCTCACCACCTCGTAGTACTCGATACACTGGGTTAGTGCGGACTGTTTGTCGGCAGGACAGCTTGCCGTTTGGGCAGGGTTACAGTTGCTCATACCTGCCGTCCCACCACAGTGCTCACCCCACGCCAAACTTTTCGTGAGCCTAGTTATCCATGCCAGTTAAGCTCGAGCACGCACCTAGGCTTTGGCGTCACAGTTTGAGGTCCAAGGGCTACGACGGTTGACTGCGTGAAAGAGAAGAGGGTGAAATAGACTCCCACGCTGGCAGCGACCGTGGTACAGAGCTCTGCACCATACCTGTGAAAATAGAATAAATAACACGTCGCACGACATCCGAGGGAAATAAGGCGCCCACATTAGTCTGTTTTAGAGTTGCAACAACCTCCATCGGAACGAGGCTGGATTGGCGTTGGCCAATGCGCACAGAAGCTATCGAGAGATATGTAAGGAAGAACGCACAATGTTCGCTACGCAAGACCCAACGGGAAGAATGGACTGCAAGAGGGCCGCACTGGCTGAGTTTGTGGGTGGTACACTGCTTTGAGCGAACGCCCCAGAAAAACTACGACAAGTTCAGTGAGCACGACGAAGCGCGACGAAACGCTGATAAAGTGATGCTCCAGAGGTTGCCAATGCGAAATTGGCGAGCCTGGTCTCATGATGTGGAAAGTCAACAGGAGGGAGAATCGAGATCAGGGTTGAAGAAATGATTGTTCTTTGTCGCGAAGCTGTTTATACAAGATCAGTGGGCAGTTCACACCGTTAGCGATGGTCACTGCCGAAGGGGAAGAAATGCTAGTCATCTAACATGTAGCTTCAGCTCTCGGAAAGTGTGATTAGATCTCACTAATTGAACCGTCCCTGGTTCAAGAATCCGGCGTTGAGCTCATTGGGGGTGGGTGTAACAATGGCAAGAACATCGCGTTCCAGAACCATTTTTCTAGCGTACGGTATGGCGCAAATTGTAAACCGCGTCTCACGCGCCCTGTGCGGAAACTGCGTGCTCCTGAAGTTCTTCGCACAACAGCGCGGTCATCGCACCACTGCACATGTTCGAACGACGCGGTACTCCACGCGTCCCTTATCGCGGTGCAAAGCTCACTATCACTAAACTCTCCCCCTTCCTCCCAGTCTCATCCCCGCTCACTTCTTCCAGTGAAGAAGCCCTTCTTCGCCTTCATCATCCAACACGCCGCTCCCGTTGTCCAACAATTCTTCCGATAAGAGCCGGGTGCTCTTCTTCGGTCCATTGCCTTCGGCCGACCACGTTGTGCGTACCCTCCTTGCCCCCTTCCATTCTCCGCATCATGCATTCGTCCTTATATATGTTCCCTCCTACCTTTTACTACGCGCTGCCGCCTCCCCACCCATCGCTTTATTCCCTCATTGTTTCTGTTCCTGCACGTAACTCATCCACGCCATTCCAGCTGCGCGCCGCTCACCAGCAACATGCCGCCTCCCCTCCGTGTACACACACCCCGCACCCGGAGACACTCAATTATTACCCATAGTTCCATGACCGTGTGTGATTCCTCTCTTGTGCCCATCTTTTCCATTTCTTTCGTCATTGAATCTTTGCGCCCCATCCCCGTCTTCCCTGCGCCAATCTCTCCGTGCCCTCTCTGCATTGTCCAGCTTTGCTGCGCTGACGCCCGGAACGTTTTATTTCGTAATCGCCACTGCCTGAACAGCACACTACCCCGGGGTTCCTCTGTGTAGCGGCTGCCCCGGCTCCTTTAGAACCCGGGGGTGGTGTGCTGTGCAGGTGGCGGCGATGACGGTGATCCTAAGTATGTAATGTGAGTTGGCGGCGCCTGACCCGCTCTGAAGGTGTGGTTCCTACTGAGACTTGGCTTACTTGGGTCTTCGGCTTGGTCGGTCTGAGTCAGTGCTATGTAGTATCTTAGGCAGGGAGTGAGTATTAGCATCGCGAAATTCGCGCCGAGCAAACGTCTAGGGAACCCGGTCCACTGCCCGTTTTGGGAAAGAGGACCAGCTACTATTTGCTGTCGTACCCCCAGGTGCGTGCTCTCAACAAGAGAAGGAGCTAGAGCCCAGCATTTGGTCCGTCGTAAGCCCGCCAACACACTACTGAATGAATAGTACCCCTTATTCGAGACCATATATACAGTTTTTGCCCGCCATGGCGGTGACGGTGAGATTCCGCAGTGAGAAACTAGGCTCCGAGTCGTAGGTGTGGGCGCGATTCACCCACCATCTGAATTTCTCGTGGGCGTAGGCGCCGGCGGCGAAGGAGCATGGTCAGCTTCTAGAAATAGAACTGAGCAATCAACCAGAAACGTTGCCGCAATTTACGCACCGTCTGAACTTCCTGTGGTCGGGGACGTGAGAATTGGCGGTGACGGAGCACGTTCAGTTTCTGTAATTAGGTTGAAAAATCACTTTAGACGTCGCCACGATTCACGCGCCTTCTGAACTTCCTGTGCTGGGGGACGCAGGAATTGGCGGCGAGGCAGTACGCGGAGACGGGTACTCGGATTCTGGAAAAGGAGCTGAACAATACTGTACCAACATGTAGGGAAGCAACGGCCTGGGGACCATGACAAACCCGTTGCCTACTTTTGAGGCAACGGAGGGTACCGTTACCGGGACCGTTGCCTCCTTAAGCAACGTACAAATCTATACTGCCAAGTGGTTCCCTCTAGCGTTCGAAACTTGAGGCTGCTGTTCTTTTTATTCATAAAAAAAGTTACAAATTACTGGGCGCTAAATCTTTATTCTGTCACGGTTTTTTTGAGCAACCAGGCCTACCGTTACCGTGACTGAGGCAACGCAACGGCCGGTTCGTTACCGTGACCGTTGCTTCCCTACATGTTGGTACAGTAAACCAGAAACGTTGCCACGATTTACGCACCGTCGGGACTTTCTGTGGTCGGGAATGCAGGAGTTGGCGACGCAGGAAGTGGCAGCAACGGAGCGGATTCAGGTTCTGAGATTGGGTTGAGCAATCAGTCGCCAAAACTCACGCACTGTCTAAACTTCCTGTGCTCGGGGAAGGATTTGGCGGCGAGGGAGGACGTTCAGGTTCTGGAAGTGGAGATGAGCAATTAACCAGAGACATTCCTTCGATTTACGCACCCTCGCCTGTATGCAGAGAAGCAGCCGGTGGCGACGGGGCACGTTGAGGTTCTGAGAGTGGGCCGATAAATTAACCGGAGATGTTGCGTCGAGTTACGCACCTGCACCTCCAACTCTGGCAGTTGCATCGTCTAACAGTTTTTTGACCAACGGAGCTTTCTCGAAGGCCCTGGGAAAGCAGGTGCTCATGTTCTCCCTGACATCGCACAACCGTCAGTCAAGAACATGGAAATATAATCAAGACGAACTGCAGAAGCATATCCAGGCGGTCTCATCACCATCAACTGCATCCCATCACTCTTTAATTTTGCGATGATTGCAACAGCCGTGTGGTTCAAAGTAATATGATAATGGATATTCGTAGCTCTCATCTTCTTTGGTTTGTGATTTTGAAAAAAAAAAAGTCCGACAAATCGAGCACAAGTCAAGCCAAGTGAGCCCGTACCGTCAAATTTTAACCGCAGGATTCAGCGCTGAAAACTTGTCTAGTTCCTGTATTGTGTGAAGGTGTGAAGCACTAGCAGTAGCTTTGATTGGGAGCCGATACCTGGTTGTTTGCACTAGTTGTGGCGGAATTCTTCCTCCGTATATGCGTGGAGCGGATAAAGCGAAGGTGAGGAACTCAAATTATAATCGTCAGGCAAATAATCAATCAAGTTTCGAAGATGAAAATGAATACGAAACAACGTATTAGCAAAGACAATGTGCTCCAAATGAAGAAATATGCGTTCTCTTTGTCGTCTCTGGCAATCACTCCGTCAGTCCGCACATCTGCAAGCAGCTATCCACTCCCGCGGCCAAGTTGACCGGAAAGTGTGCCCGCCAAGCATCAATGTTCCCTCCACCTATTGTATGCGGGAAGCCCAACGCAGCGTCGATGACGTCTGATGGAAGCATCCAGAAGCTGGTTGCGATATCGCTCCTACCGGGATCCTCGTTGTTCAGCGCAGCGACGAAGGCGGCAGGGGAGCAAGTGGGATTCTGCTGATAATGGATGCTTCCCATCGGGAATATGGTTGCCTGGAACTTCCCCAGCTGCGTCTCGATCTCGGTGTTGAACCCGTTCTCCTGCACGAAGCCGGTGTCGAGAATTCCGTCGATCACGGTGAGGATCTCGTTGGCACGAGGATGGAGATGGGGGATGTTCAGGCCGCACGGTTCAATGAAGGAGACGGCACCGGAAATGCCAAGCTCCTCGAGGATGGGGAAGTTGTCGACCGTCGCGAGGAGGATGGAGCCGCCTTTGGCACCCGGGGCTGGCGTCTGGTTGTTGAAATCGAACACTGTGAGCTGGCGAAGAGCTTCCCCGGTGAGCAAGTTTCCATTGTCATCCGTCAACAGCTTCTTGAGGCGGTCATCCACGCTGGGCTGCTTCTTCAAGCCGATGGCAATCTTGGTCGCATTGGCAACAATCGGGACTGGACCAGGCGAAGGTACAGCCGACGGGACTGCATGTGTAGACGACGATGCCGCGGGTGCTGCATTGACAGAAAACAGGGAAGCGAGGACGGCAACAACTACAGAGAACTTGAAAACCATAGTTGCGCTGAAAAATACGAAAGTCAATAATGGATGAACAGTAAATCGGGACGGTGGCACTGGAGTACCTGAGCAGATGTACGGTTCTTAGGCACTCGGGAGTGACTGACCATTTGGAATATGAATCCACAACCTTTATACTGTTCAGAGGATCGGCGTGACTCATCCGAATCAGGCACTGGGCCTGCGCACTCAAGGACAACTTGTTCTATTAATGGGGAGAACCGGTCCAGCTAGCTTCAACTCACGTAACAGGGAGAGGCGTATATGCCGTTGGATGGCCGATCACAGAGAGATAAAAATAACTTCTTAACTTGAGTTGAAGGCCACTGCTTCGCCTGGCAATACGAGTCCCAGATGTCCTCGGAGCCACAGTGATGCGTGCGTCATCAGATCCTGGACAGGAGCCACGCACAAGTTCGGAAAGTATATATAAATCTTCGGCCCACTTATGCAAGATTTCGATGTGGTGGCTGAAATGTGAGCTAAAAGGGCCCATGAAAAAAAAAAGAGGGACACTTACCTCGTATAGGAGATAATTCTCTCAGGTTCGTAGAGCATTCCAGCAGGATTTGCAGCCACCAGAAAACCAAGTCTTGTTTCTGAGCACTTTTGATGAATTGATCGCCCTGCCAAATTCTCGATTGAAAATCTCGCATAAGCCGGTTTTTGAGATGGCTAAGCAAGGAAGTGCAACCAGCGAGTGTGACGATATCTCGCTTCCCTACAGATGTGATCCGAAGGGTACGCAAACGTGGCACATTCAAATTCCGGACCATGCTTGATAAATTAGAGCCAAAGGCAACATCTAATTCAATCAGCTCCGGAAGCGGAGGAAAACACGAAGGCTGCTGTGGAACTCTAGAACAGCCAGAATACCGCAGACACAATCGGCGAAGACGAGGTGCAGACCTGCACATACAACAATAATCATCCCAATTCAGAATGAATTTTCCATCCAGATCACGCAGAACAAGTGTACGCAGATGGGGCAATACGATGTTATGCGGCCATACAAATTTTATATGGCGCAGATGAAGGGATGTAAACCCAAGCAACGAATTCCCAGCTATATAACCTTCTACCGGCACAGAGCCTGAGGGAGATATAACCGCACGAAGACAAAGACTAAGACTGCGCAACATACCAAAGCTGGAACAATGCAGAAAATGCTTGATACAACGCATAACGTCCGCATTGAAAGCCACTATACGCATAGTGTGAATCTTGTCGCTATAAACACCCAGCGCACGCAGAACTCTGCGAGTACGAAAAGGAGCGCTGAAGACATGTCCGGGGATGGACTGCGACGACGTTAAGGGCAAGCGAATCAGAACAGACACACCTGCCCTTCCCGACAAGGACAGCGCATACAATATGCACTGAGGAGCCACAGAGCCATCTACGTAGACATGAGTCCAATAACTCGGATTACCGGTCACAACGGCACACCAATAATGGCAGATGTGCATCAATCTTCTCCGAGCACGCTCAAAAGTCCAATAAAATCTAGGGATGTTTCCCAAGTAAAGACGAATGGCAAATGCCATAATTCCCACCGGTAATCGTCGAGCAGGTGTATCTGAAAATCTGTAGGAAAGTAAAAAAGTGTCTCCAACTTGAATAAACAGCACAACACGTACAGCACAGCAGCAGCATTCTGGGATGTAAGAGGCGTCGATGAAAGGGACATTTAAGAAGAACAAAACACTTCGAGAGGCTCACTAAATACAAACAGATAGACCAAAACGGCCAAAGCACAAACCAAGCCAAATACCGACGAGGCTGATTAATGGCCTGACCCCATATATCAGTAAGCTGTTCTAAAGAAAGAACAAATGGTGAATAAGCATCGAGTATTCCGGACCACCGTGAGCGGCGTCAAACAGTTAAGCGGAGAAGGATCCTAAGTTCCAACTGCCTCCCAGCAGCCACCGCAATGCTTAAGCGCAATGGAGAAAGCCAAACCTTAGTCGTGGACATTCACTGTGTTTTCTCTAAAATTTCCCCCAGTGGGATAGCGCGGTTTAGCTCGCCTATCCTGGGTATACTGGTGGCTATCCCCACTATCTGTCTTCGGAATAAGTGAGATACTGGAGCTTGAGTCAATGACAGATATGCGAGGTATCGCACAAGTATCCAATTGTTATGACCAAGCTATCCCAATCTCAGCGGCTACTCTTCCTTTCTGTCGTAAGCCTGGACTCCAGATATTTAGCCTAGCCCACCTATCTCTCAACTTGGATACCACGGATATCCCAACTATGTGATACCTACAGTAAGCTTAAATCGGGAACTCTTGCGCGTCTTGAACTTGAAAAATCACTGAGTCCATCTTCATCCTTGCTTATTACGCGCAAAAACAGACTGCCTTCAGCCCTGCACCTCTTCCTCTTGTTCACAGACTCAACAACTCAACATATGCACAGAGGCTGCGCACCGCTTGCGATGCGGTCCACGAACGGCTCGAAACGTGGCTCCTTGACAGTATCAACCCAGCAGGGGAGCTCATTACCTTTCTGGACCCCAAACTCGAAGCTACGGAAGTTCTTTGCACGGTCTCTGTAAATTTTAGCAAAGTGCGTACCACTTCTCCCTCGCTATTTACTGCTAACAGGTTTATCTCAGGATTTAGATGATTCCCCCTTCTACCGGAGCCCGGATATCTACATGCTGTGGCTGCACGTCGATGTACGTGGCCTTACCGGCATCCAACGGTCGCATTTGCACAGTCCCATGGTTATCCTTGGTCACTCCCAGGGCTGCAACGAGGATGGCGATGCGCCTCTGTGGACACGGCGCTTAAAGCCAGGAGAACTGTATCGCTTCCCAGCGTCGCGCGCATTTTCCGCGCGCCTATTTGTGGACTATCAGACTTGCGGGTTGGATGCGCGTTGGACGTGAGTTTTTTTTTTGTCCCTTCATTCCTGCCAATCAATCAATCTAATTATTTCTTCAGCAGACTATATCATCTCACATGCTTTCTTGGGTGTACGCCGTGTCGGTGCGTTGAATTATTTGGTTGTAATTTTTTATTCTCACTTTCAATCAGTAGATTGGAACTGAGGCAGAACAATCTGTGCAGAAGCAATGCCGGAAACTTCGTGCCGCTCGCTGTATGTCCCGTCGTGTGCAGGATAAAACTCGCTGGGTCCGAGGGGCTACCCGGAGAGCCATAGTAGAGACCGTAACTAGCATGGGGGAATTTTGTTTTGTTTCTTCAACTTGTACATTTTGGGAGCCAATATCAGTATCTTTCCGCGATACTGGGGAACGATAACGGCGGGAAAGGTCGGTCTTATGAGCCAATCTTGATCAATACTTTTGATCTTATCTATCAACTGGTTATTCGAAGTATCCTTCGAGGGATACCTTAGCTTGAACATGTGAGATATGTGAATTGGGAAAGGTATGTGCACGGTAGATATATTGGGAAACTTGGCTTATCTCGCTAGTGATACAATGGGATTCTCGAAATATAACTAGTCTATCTCTAGCTATAGGTGTTTAGTGGGGGTATCACCACCGTCTGATAGCATGGGATACTCGAGCTTTCTCGTCAGTATCTCGCAGTGAGATCTTTTAGAGAATACGCAGTGATTCATGATATCATAACACCCTCAAGTAATCCATCACGGACCGGGTCCTGCATCAATCCCCCTACTATCACAATCAAACCCACCGGTCCGACGGGCCGCACGGGAGTATCAGCTGAGCACAAATCCCACACAACTTTCCCACAGAAAGGCTAAGTTAGTCAGATGTCGGAAAAAACAGGGTACATTGGAAAAGGCGGTGCAAGATTACTAATAACGATACCTAAACAAGTTTAGGACTCGTAATCGTAAATGCCAGTGTGTCTCCAGTAGTGCTGAACTATATCAGATTCTGTAGGCGCCGAGAGACCTCGGTATTTGCGATTTTAAGTTTAATTCTTTAAAAGATTTTCCACAACCCAATCGCTAACAGGAAACACAGCCTTCGTCAGTACTGAGGGTCCGATTAGTCAGGACAAAGTGGGGAAAAAGATTTACCGTGTAGTCAGAATGCAGACGGTAATGTTAAAAGCGATGCGCTTCACGGATTGACTAAAATTAACCCAACTTGATCGGACATCCAAATATACAACTCTGCTGCGTAGCTGTGCAAGACTTGGACCTTGATTACTCCTACATCGGTGACCAACGGACCAGAGTATTTAGCGTTGTGTGCTGATATCGAGTGCTGACCTGCTGTACAACACTAAGCGCGGGCAGCCGGATAGATGGAGTTCTAGCGCAGACTTTTGTCAGTTGAGGGCGATTTCGGTTTCCAGATCCATACAGTTTCATACACAGCACTCTAACCGGTAGGAAGACTTACCGCGAGATCTACGGGATTATCAGGCATGCATTCCACAACTGCCACAGGATGCGCTGCGGCTTAGCCAACTCCCCGATGTTGCAGATATATCTTGTTTCATCATGGCAATTCGGCCCAACCCCACGGGCGCTCGCGCCATACCCGAACTAAGTTTAGATGAAATGAATCCGAGTGAACGTAAGCATTCAGTGCGAGCGCTCACCGGAGATAGGCGCAGCGAAGGCCTGGACACAAATAATATACTGCAAGTGTCAGGTATAAGGTTACAAGGGCATAAAATGACGAGGCCATAAGCTTACCGAAGGAATTGTGACGGAATCCTGATCGTTTGGGGGATAACTGAGCCATAATGAGCGTAAGTGATTCATTCCTGAACCGTTCTTTTAGTCCATGTTCCTGAACCAGACAAGAGGGGTTACTGTGCAGCGCTCACCAAGCTCCTCAATTGACATGTGTCTTTGTTGGTCTTCGGCGGACATTATTTCTGCCGTACGTCATGGCCACCCAGGTCCGATATTTTTGGAATACTGGAGAGAACTTGGCGATTTTGAAGCTACAGCAGAGTCGAAACAGGATTCCAGTCCGATCCAGTCGGCTTGAAACACAAGTGAAGGCTCGGACGGCCATTATACTTAGACCGGTGATCGATCTCTCGTATGAAGATAATCGTTCATAGAGAGACCGGTCGATCTGGGTTGGATCTGGGTTTGAATTCTCAGGAGCCCCGATCAGACACGTTTTGATCACAAAAAAATCATCGAAAAAGTACAAACCCGATAACGATGCAAGAAAAATATAATTAGCACCTAAACGACCTCCAATTGTCTCAAAGACTCAATTAGCACCTGAAATTCAGCCCGTTAACTGGTCCACATATCGGAAACACACACTTGGACTGATTTGCAGTAACTTGGCTGAATGGACTCGGAAGATGCATATTCAAACAAATATACCCAATCACCCAGCTCTATCCGCTCGAATTGAGTCGTCTCTTAATTTTTATACGAATTGTCCGTTCGTAGTACGACGGGAATGCGTTCTTCTTTCCTTCATTCGTGCGATGCATGTGCTAGAAACAGGTCAGGATATTTTGACGCAGCTGATGCGCATTGACGCGGCATGACTAAAATACTCAGACCTTTGTGGAATGAAGTTTAGAGACCTCTAGATGTACGGAGGACCATTGTGAAGCTAATGTAGACAATACTTGCCATGATTACAGCAGATATGGCAAAAATATCAGCCACTTTAGCTCATAAGTCAATGATTTCTGTTAGCTTCTTGTCAGGGAGTGGTTGTGAGGTCTATTCTTTCCCTAAAAAGATGTTTTGAATATCGTCAGGTGCGTGTTAAGGCGCGCCGTTGCCGCGTCAGTGCGCGTCAATCCCGCCTTAATGTGCGTCTTGCCGCCTCAACGCCGCGTCGATTTCCGGAAGCTGCGAGGTCAACACCATCGTCCAAACAATTCAGTTTCCATTCCAGTAATTGAGTTACCTGTTGTTCTCCGTGGTGCTCTGTTGGTTAATTATTAGCCTGTTTGCAGCACCAAACCTGTTGAAGCTTTGTCATATAGCTCAGTTGTTGTACTATTGGTAAGTCTTAACACACGCTTCGCCACATTTGAGGTTCGCAGGTTTTCCGCTCAGCCTAGGTGAAGGCACCACGCGCCGAGAATTCACACCGCGGCGGCAAGCTCAATGTCTGTGTAAATCCCACTACAACTGTGCAGTTACATGTCAGTTTTCACGCAATTACAGGACCAATAGATTTGCTGAGTATGGGGAAATTTTCCAGCATAGGATGAATAATTTCAGATAAGGTTTAACACCTGTTCGAGAAGGGTTGAACATTTTTCTAGTATAAACATCACTTTCTACAAAATGCGGCTATTTGGTCGAGTATTATTTGAAAATGAACAGACTTGTATGAATTCAAGGACAAGAAGTTAGTACAGAGGGTTCGTCGTTCAATTAGCTTCTTGATTGTGAGTATCTAGCTTTTAATGGCACATATTCGAGCACAGACCATCATTAAATCAACATTCCAAATTCATGTTCATTTCTGAACCATTCAAACGGTTTCACCAGGGGTACAGATGTGAACTCATTCTAAATTTTCACTGATGGGGTTTGACTGGTTTATCAGGCTGAGGAGGTTAGTTGAATCAGACTCTCGTTGGATATCTCTGTGAGTATGATTGACTGCTTGCAACCACTTGAAATTCAGTCAGAATTGGATCCCAGGTAGAGAATATTATCAAAGACCTCAAGAATAAGGGTTCAGATCTGTAAGTCGCTTTGAATCTGAATATCAGTCATATCTTGATTATTCATAAAATATATTTCAACTTGTTCTGATCGAATGATTCAAGTAATGTGAACCGCAACTTCAACAATTGGAGCGGAAACAAATGAAATCTGAGATAAACTGAAAGTATCTACAGCCACTTTCATCTGTTCAATATTGAAGTTTCTTGTCTGCTTCTTTATGTAAACAATGACTTGGAATTGTAATTTAAAGGACTTGTGGTTGGATTTCACCTGTAACATACACTTGTACTTTACCAACTGGCTCCAGATGAGAGCTCTTAAAAATATACCGACCTACCTATTGGCGAAAGTGCTGGAAAGCACAGCATTCTGGAACCGTCTGAGTCAAGACGTTCAATCTGACAGTAGGTATAACTGACTCACAGTGACTCCCAGTCTGACTAGGACTGACTCATGATGACTCTGTAGAGTAGTATATAAGACCGCTGGGGGGGGAGGGGGAGGGGGGGTCAAAATGTTGGACTCCTATGTGCAGCTAGGTTCCAACCTGCTTATGACATGAATAGTAACACGGTGAAATGACCCTGTATGGCACACAGCATGCCAGAAACTTCCAAGCAGTCTCTGCAGGAACTCTGGCCTATTCAGTTGTCTGGTTTCCATCTGCGTGTTACATTATTTTATTCTGAAATTTCGATATTGAGGTTCAAACAGATGCTTTGCAAACAATATCATTCATTTCATTTCTTGAAAATGAGGTGAAGTAAATTGATAACACCTTCACAGTCGATTACCCGATGAGAATTCAAATTCTGCTTTGGCCAACTTACAACTCCATTGACAATAAGTCACCGGTTTCAGGAGCACTCAGTTCACAAGCAATCACAAATCCCTTACACCAGTTGTCGGATTAAATGGCTAAACTGAACCGAAACTGTTAAAAAAGGTGCAACCAACATCCCCCCTTCAAACCACAGGCACTCACGAAATTTTTCTTGGCCTAGTAGAAACAGTTTCAACTGGAGCGACCGGATTAACGGTCAGAGACCCAGAGGTTAAACCAGAACAAGTTGCCGGTAACTGGTACCCTTTGATTTCAACCCCAGGGAGAAGCGCTGTAAAGGCGGAACTTAAGCTGAACAACATCAGAAATGAATCAGCAGTGAACTAGAGAAGGCGGGGAACAGTGTATTTGCATGAGAAAGGTCGCATCGGGGGGGGGGGGGGGGGGGGGTCAAATATGAGATTATATTGATGAGTCAAGTCCATACGGCCACTACGTGAAGCAGGAAGTTAGAATTTAAGATGTATATACCGGTAAGAACTACCATTTACACAGGGGGCAAAAAACAGAGCAGGTGACCTCCACCTGCCTTTAAAGCTGGCAGCGCGCTGGTAGATATTCAATATGTACATACAATGCCACGCTTTTTGTGCACTCGTGATTGATATTATTAGAATTAAATCACAATCTAATCACGACCGGATCTCATCGATATACGATCACATGCGTGCCTTGAGTTAACGCGACTTCCAAGCGACTTTCCACCAGCACCGAGTTGTTATCCATTCAATACAGATAAAGGGGGCGGGGGCGCGGTGGGTGTGTGCGCGATGGAGGCGGAGGAGGCGGAGGGTGAGATAACGGGGACAGGGGGAGCGGTGGTGGGGGTGCGAGGGGGGGCATGGAGACACCGGAGCGGTTGAGGGAGGAGGCGGAGGGGGATGGTGAGCCGGAGTGGGTCACACCGAAGATGAGGAGCACCCAGCGGCGCCCGGAGATGTGCTGCGGACACGCGGGGAGCGGAAGGCGTCGCGCGACAGGGCGCGGGCGCAGGCAGCAGTGCGCGGAAGTCGGTGCTCGTGCGTGAGAGGTGGATGAGGTCAATGGGGTGCAGGTGACGGAGGACCTGAAAACTGTGAGATGGATTCCAGCTGAAATATCGGAATATTGGACCCACCTTGTACAGAATGTCGATGTGCATGCTGGGGAGCATGCCGAGGTCGTGCGGCGGCGCGCGAACGGCGGACGTCAAGGGCATGCACAACTCCTTCCAGCTCTGCATGACCATGTAGTTTACTGTGATGCCACCGGGTTAGACTTCCAGAATAAGTTGCACCTAAAAAAGGAGAGGCGCACTTGCGGGGCGTTTCAGAACACGGTCTGCGCCTTCCGGGGGTGCCAACAGGCCTCTTCCCTGGCAAACAGAAGTGTAGGCAATAGGTCGAAGCCACGAGTCTGAGCCGGAATTTCTGCTGGTAAAAGTTCAAGAGTATGCTCCGAGATGCTCCGAGTGGTCGGCTAGCGGGGCACATGTACCCGCTCACATCGTCCGCGCAGCATTTCGATATAGTAGTGCGGGGCGGGGCGTGCGGCGGCTGCGGCGGCGGGGGGCAGCGGAGGTGGCGGCGGGGGGCGGTGGGGCGTGGAAACGGCGGAGCAGATGGTGGTGGGATTTCTGGGAAGCAAACGGCGGAAGGCGGCCCGCGTCATGTGGTAGCCAAAGACGGGTGACGAAAAGTCACTCCTCTTGAGACTTTTTTTTAACAAAAGAAATTTACTTTTTGCACATTAATACACTTAAATACCGCCGCCCCCTATTCAAAGACCAAGAAATAACAAGTAGTTCTCGATGGAGCCGGGGCCCGAAGGCCCGAAGGCCCGAATACCCGTCGGCTGGTGCTGAAACTAAGTTTAGATCCAGCATGTTTGTACGTATGTGCAATCTACCAGTGCGCTGCCAGCTTTAAAGGCAGGTGGAGGTCACCTGCTCTGTTTTTTGCCCCCTGTGTTAATATGAGCTATGAGTGCCCTTGAGGAAGATAAATTAATTGGTGTAGGTAGGAGTGCAACTATGGGCAACTCAACATAGATTTCACAGTTTTACGGTGTCCCAACTACCCTAAACGTGTCTTAGGACATGAATGAAGGTCACTGAAAAGGTGTGGAACCATTTTAGGACACACTACCTCGACTGCCGCTAGTTCATGCCACTTTACCGGACCTAACTGACCAATAATTAAGCATATTTGTGACGGAAGTGAGTTTATCGAGTTCCAGCACACGGGGGTGGCCAAATCGTAACTAAGTGGTAGATTGACCGAAGAATCCGTAACTAAGGTACAGGGGTTTATATAGGTAAACAAGTGTGGCTGTGTGATAAGATAAGATCACGAAAGATAGATGACTCGCCTGATGCGGAGCGACGTTATCAACGGGGAGGAGACCAAAGAAGTAAAGGAGTGTGGTGAGTAGGTAGGGAAGGAAGAAAGAAATATGGTGTAGGTGGTAGAGCTCACTGTGACAGTAACAACTGTTACAATATTTTTTGGTCTAAACAATGATTGGCATGAGAAAATTTTGTCTGACCTTGCTCCAGTGTATAGGAAGCATTTGGTAAAGTGTTAGAGGCAGCGCGTCCATGCCGCGTCAATGACACAGCCACACCGCGTCTGTGCCGCGTCAGTGCGCGTCACTGCCGCGTCAATGCGCATCAGTGCGCGTCAGTTCGCGTCACTTTTACCGGACCCGTTCAAAGCACTTCATTCGTTCAAAGGCTCGCGTTCTGAGTTGATAACTACCTGTTGCTGTATCTTCCAATGTGTATTTTAGCTGACCCTTCGATGCTATTGGACACCGTCGCGATACGCGTCAAGCATTCGGAGTCCTCGCGCATATTTAGATTTTGTCGTGCATTATCTGTCAACTCGGCGCGCACCGTTCGGTTGGTCGGATTTACATAATCGGAATAGGATTGGTTTGCCGTCAGAGTTCACAATGTAGGATTCGCGCAACAACCGTTATCACGCCACGTCCATCGACTTTTTCCTCGATGGCTTGCACCATTGTCATGCAAAGTTGTGCGATGTATTTTCTTTCCCTTCATCGTCATGCAGACATCCGTTCGGTCTCCGTTGCTGTGTCCACATAAAGTGATCTTCGATGTTCGCGAATTTTTGAGACCTCGTCTGGGACAATACCAGAATCTTGAGTTGAGATCGACAGTTTTATTCGTTGTGCATCTTTGGGACAAGGGGAGCTCTTGGCATAAAAACGTACAATAATATTTGTTACTCTGGAAGGCATCAAGGTGATGAAAGATCGCCGCTCGTGACAGTAATAGTGGGAATGGAAGGAAATGCTGGACGATAGGACGCTTCCGCTTCGAGCGTATAAAGGATGCGCAAGGATGCCAATGTACAGCGAGACCGTAAAATCAGTGCAGTGACCATGGGAATGGTGTCGAACTCGTTGTCCGGGATCGTAAGATGTTGGAGAGCGGGAGTGGTGACTACGTCCAGGAGCTTCTGGTGACCCGTGCCGCCTCCCAACTTCAGCGAGTGCAGGTGCCTCAAAGGCGCCACGGGCAAGATGTTCCCACTAGCCTCACTGTCAAGATAGTCGCAGCGAAACTCCCGAAGGGCAACTGAATGCTGTAAGATTTCGGTGCATTCAGTTGGAAACAAAGAGGAAGCGGAAATGCTCGTTAACTGCGACCATGGCAGCTGAATCTCAAAAGGTCCAAAGACATTGGAAAGGGCGACCTGCGTTAAAAGCGGCGCATTCCTGAACGGCGATATTGCATGCAGTGAGTCGGTCTCTCCCGCATAGTAGGTGGGGCCCAAAGTCAGGGCACGGAGTAAGGGGAAGTCCGCTCCAATTAATCGAAGTGATTCAATGGGCAGCTTGAAGTCAATGTGTTCCCAGCGCTCAGAATGAGGCATGATGGCTTGGATGAAATCAACGTCGAGCAGCCGAGATTGTAGGGAAATTGATAGAGGGCAATCTTTGGAGCGTGATACCCAAGTTCTGAGTAAATCCAGCGCCTTTGTCAGAGACGTCGTAGGAGTCGGACTCAATTCGATGGCTCGCCAGAGTCGCGGCGTGCTGAGCGCTATCTCGCGCCACGCCCAACAAATCTGGCTAAGCAATTCCGGGGAGTTGAGTCCAGTGGCCGGTGGGCGCTCAGGGTAAGGTGGGAGGAAATGGACAAATATTTCCGACGTGATTTCGGTGGGAAGGGTAAGGATGGGATATTTGTATTCGTCGACATGCGTCTGCAGGCTCTGCCGCTCCAGCCTGACGGTGGCGAGCGCCTCTTCGAGTGCCAGAATGCGCGCATCCAACTCTGATATGCGTCCCCGAATATTTGACCGGGTGGATCTCCCGTTTGAAGCGCTTCGATTGCGACTTCGCGTCGTATCAGAGAGCAGAGAATCGAGATGATTAGGGTCGGCCATGAGTACCGAAGGTCCTGCAAAAAGCTTAGAGCTCAGTAGAGCAACTAATTGGGCTCCTACCTGTACTTGTTTTTGAAAGCAGGTAGTGGCACAAGAGAGAGTGGCAGGAGAAAATGCGATGCATTTGTGTTTGTCGTGTTTGGTATCCCACGTGTTTCACAGGTGTTTCCCTCAATCAAACAACGTGTCGTTCTGCATCCCACCACGTAAGGCTCCAACCGTTCCGTTTCCGTTCGCGAATCTGAGAAAACAAAACGGAAACGGTATGAAAATCGTTAGAAACGGTTAGAAACGGTTTTCAAACAGTATTTTTGAGCCAGTGCGCATCCTGGCTATATTTCGGGGTCCTGGTGTCATATGACAGATATATGTTTGGCACCAGGCATATGCTATTGAGACATTTGGAACAGGTATTCTCGATGGGATACAGTGGGGCATTGTCTAGTTTTGACGCACATGGGGCACAAGCGCCTCATGTCCAACATTCAAGTCAGTAAATCAACCTGATATGCGAGGGAGAGGTCAGAACTGGATTTTATTAGCACAAATCACTCATTTGCACCAGCAGAAGAGTTCATTGGAGATGGGTTAAGTGCTTCCCTCGGTGCCTGTAAATTGTTGTCAAGTCCCACGGACGAAAAGGAAATAAAGACGGTTTTAACCGTTCGCAAACGTTTGCGAACGGAAATAGTTGGAGCCTTACCACCACGTATCTAGCCAATATCTAGCATCCTTCGCTCGTATTTTCTGAGGCTCTGCGGGCTTATAAAACAGGAGTTCATTCTGATTTTTTCGCACGCATTTCTTTGCTGGTGCCGTGATGCCATTAGGGTGTTTCAAATAAGGACTTGTGTCCCCAACTTGTGCCTCAACTTGATTCTCAACTTGACGAAGTTGGGGTCAAGTTGGAAGTGAAGTTGGGGTCGAAAAAGTGCAAATCGGGCACAAGAGCCCGACTTGCACTCTGATTTAACCCCAACTTGATGCCCCAACTTCTTCCCCGACTTCGGTTATTCACGCTAACAACCGTTTCACGATGCAAATCATGGCATCTGAGGCAAAAGCATGCTCTCGGGCCATTCACAATAGACGTCCCAACTTGAGCCCCAACTTGAGTGAAGTTGGGGTCGAAATTGAGGCTCAAGTTGGGGTCAAAAATCCTTATTTGAAACACCCTATTGCAATGCGCCGCATTTACCGCCAACGGAACCCACGTGGAACCGTTTGAATTCAATTTAAATTTCATTATTTCTGACGAACGTTTTCTATAGGTCAAATTCTTTGGATGCCTTCTGGCAACACACTGGCACATCTATTATTTTTGCTCTGGGAGTTATTTGCCTCATCACGCTTGCAAAGTTCGTGCTAAAATCACTCGAGCTGGGTTCTGTATCCGCCTTCCAGCTGCTTTCACATCTCTGAGCTCTGTACGTTCACCAAAAACGGATCGCACGTCTATACCCTCAAATGACCTCATGTCTGTCCTCGCAGGCCTTTCTCCAAGCTCATCCAAGCTCAAGAGTGACCGGTAGGCACTCTCCACAACTACGGGCCGGTGCGAATGTCGCCTAATGTTACAATTTTTGTATGGCCGTGGATGCCAGTGCCGAACAAAAAAAAATGAACGGCCGAGTAGTATTTGGTCCCCGCCCCAGACTCGAACAGGGAACTTCCACTGACAGCTCTCATGTCTGGGCGGCGCATTCAATGCGGATGTGATATCAGTTTCACCCATAGGCCTACCCCCAAGGCTCCAGGCTGGTGTGAATGTCACCCACTGTTACAATTATGATACCAATGTTGACCAAAAAAAAGTGGCCCCTAACAAAATAGACCCTTGATTTGCCTCGCAAACTTTCGGTTGAATATTTGACTGAGATGTGGAGGTACTGTACAACTCAGCAATTTATTTCCAATTTTTCAAGCTCAAGAGTGAGTCATGGATTTCACCAACAGGTCCTCTGTCGAACACTTCAGATTGTACTCTGACAATTTTTATATCAATGACGAACTAAAAAAACAAACGACACAGTATTGGTTATGACCACCCCCGACTCGAATGGGGAGTTTTCACCCACATCGCATTCGAATGAGAAGAATTCACCGTGGACGTGGAAGTTGAATATTTCGCACCACCTGCCGTACTGCCAAATCAGGAGAAAAAAGAAAAAAAAAACATTTGCGAGTAGGGTGAGAAGAAATTGAATAAATGGGTGAGAACCTAATCTCGGTTTGAACGAGGGACTTCCACAAACCACACTAGTACTAGTCTAGGACCCGTGGACGTGATGCCGGATTTCTCCATAGGTCTTCCTTCTCTTTACCTGCCCTTGGAAAATGTTTCAGCTTTTTTTTGTGTGGGTTGAATAAAAGGAGATTACGACAGCAGAACCTCACCTCAAGTCTAATGACTTCCACATCTTCCACATAAAGCAAGCTATTTTTTTAAAGGTTTTAGGTATTATGGGTGACCTGACCTCGATTCGAGTGCGGGATTTCCATATAAAGTCTACTATGCAAAGCAAGGTGCAGTGGATACGATAACATTTTCGTTATTAAGTCTTTCTCTCCCTGGGGAGGTGCGGTATTTTCTTCCGAAAATTGGTGAGGAATGAAAATCAGTACCACGGTGAATTATGACCTACGTAACCTTAGAAGTTCAAACGAGGGACTCCCGCATAAACAACATATCGCAAGCTCAAGTGCAGTGGAAGTGATACCATTTTCGCTATTAGATCTTATCTATTATACAAAAGACAGTGGATCATGTGATCTTTGTCTCTGAGACAGATGCTAAGACAAACATGAGGCAAACATCTGACAACACTCTGTCTTGACTTTGCGCCGCCTGCCATACTGCTCATGGATGATGTGTTCTTTGCTATGGGATTGAAGCTGCTTCTACTTTGTTATCTACTGACTCTGCTCAATCCCTACAAGTGCGGACTGAGGGTGAAGGGCTGCCTTTTCTGTTCTTGACTCTGCTAATTGCACAACCCTACGAGCAAGGGCTGGTGGTTTGAAAGAACTTCAAAGTGACTGTGTGCTCAGGCTCACTGTCATCATGCTCTAATTACATGCCTTTGGATACGGACTGATTCAATAATACCTGACTACTTACATTATTTGGCCAGCCCCACAAGTGCGGACTAGAACATGCCATGGGTGCAGGCTGATTTTTAATTCTATTTTATATTCTCTCATTCAAAGCTAAGGGCGGCCTGTTATACTACCTTAGTTCCGAATTTCTGGGCTCCATTCAAGCCCTAAATGTGCAGGCTGAAACTGCTTCTCAGTACCGACTGATTTAATATCTTTTCGAGATATCGGGATAGGATGCTGTGGTTTCAATATCTTACCAATTTCTACCGTTAGACTCAGAGATCTTACTGGTGCTGGGAAATAAGACTCCTGTCTCCTTGGTCATCTATGACGAGGAAGGACCATTAATCAGTCAGTGCTCCTGGACTGACATGGGAGCCACAAGGAGCCAACCAAAGGTTGGCAACGAGTGGCGACAGAATGTGCTCCGTCCTCTCAATTTTCGACGGATAAATGTACTCGGCCACCTGACTCACTCGGAATGCACTCAAAATGAGCCTATCAAACTTTGAGAGTGGCTGTAACTTAACATCTGTGAGTGTTGAAACCTGACACAGGAGCCACGATGAGCCAACCAAGGGTTGGTGATGAGTGGTGTACCCAATGAAGGGACACCATTGGGCAGGTTCCTGCTATATTTGATTTTTTCTATTTCTGATGCAATTCATCGTAGCAGAGCACGAGTCCCTGCTAGTTCTTATAAATTTGAACACGGCTTCGCATCCCTTTTGTGTGAGGTAACAAAGCGGGAGTATTCTGAAAGCTTGACACAACCTGGGTTCAAACGAGGGACTTCCACACAAGTAACACTTGGCAACCGCAAGGGCTGTGGACACGATGATAATGTCACCACTAAGACTTCTCACTGCCAATGTCAAGCTTTTTGAGTATGGGATTCTTTTGGCTTGTGTGCGACTGTACGGTAAAAAGGCATATTCGAAAGCCAATGACCTAACCTCGGTTCGAACGAGGGCCTTTCACACACACGGCTCAGGATTTTTTCCAGCGCCACTGGACGCGATACCAAATTCACTATTAGGTCTCTCTCCTATAAACTCGAACCTGGCTTGATCTCCGACTATTTTAGCCTCTTTGTGTGTGGTGAATGAAAAGAACAGGTAGAAGCTCTAACATGACATAGCCTCGAGTCAAACGAGGGACTTTCACATAATGCGGAAAGCTAGGGGCCAGGTGGAGTGCATGTGATGCTAATTTCGCTATTAGGTCTTGTGTATATAAATTGGGGCTTGGGGTGGTGCGTGATTATTTTAGAATAAAAAAAGTTCTCGATTCAAACAAGGGACTTCCATGTACACAAGCACCGATGTGCTCGCTCAAGTGCGGTGGACACGGATACTAATTTCACTAAGGTCTTGATCCCCCATTGCTGGACCTTTCTTTCCTTAGCCTCGGATTAGTATATCTTGGCTGACAGCAAAAAAGAGCTTAGAACACTACTGTCATGACCTAACTTCGGGTCGAACGAGGGACTTCCACATCAATGGTACTTTGCAATTGACACTTGGGCCAGGTACAGTGGACGCGATATCAATTTCGCTATTAGGTCTTCCTCCTTTCTTCCCAGACTTCGAGTACTGTGCAAGTCTGAGAGAGAATAAAGAGAATAAAAAGACTCGCCAAATCCCTCAATTACCTAACCTCGATTCGAACGAGGGCCTTCCACATAAGCATCAATTAATTGCTCATACAAGTGCAGTGGATGCGATGCCAATTTCGCCATTAGGTTCTTGTGGGTATAATTTTGCACCTTGCTACAGTGAGATCGCTTCAGACTTTCTGTGTGGGTTGAATGAAAAATAAAAACACGACAGAAAATAAAAAGCCTGTGGAAACATGCACCATGACCACTGTGACTCAACTTCGGTTCGAACGCGGGACTTCCACAGGTAGACTTTAGACGCGAAGGAGGCAATTTTATAAAGGAGGTGGATGCGATTCCAATTTCGCTATTGGGTCTTGTTCATATAAATCGGGGCTTGGGGTGGTGCGTGAATCAAGTGTGAAATTTTTTTTTTGCGCATTTTGCAGGCAATTTTAATTTTTGCCCAGATTTTGCCGGTGAGAGAAATCAGATGCAGCAGAAAGGATAGTGCATGAGGCGATAAGACAGCTGCAAGTACACGCAGTCATTGAGCTGACGGGGATGGTGGGCGGAAGCAAGCCGGCGGAGCTGACATAATCCCGCCACGACCAAACAACGACCAAACCTTGATTTGCTTCTTCAAGTCCTGCCGTTCCTCCACATACGACGGTATGTAGGACGGTCGTAGGGTACGGGAGCACGTAGTATGAAATAAGATAGTGGATATGAGAAGAGGACGACGAGGTACCGAGACGTGAAGGACGGGGAAAAAGAAAGAGAGCTGAGCTGACTAAGAGGAGGGCTGTGCTCTCTGCCCAATCCCCGCGGTCTCTCTAGACCATCCACGACCAAACCTTGATTTGCTTCTTCAAGTCCTGCCGTTCCTCCACATACGACGGCGCTGCCCGAAATCACGACAGACTATCTGGAGAACCGCACTGAGTGCGTGTGCTATGCTGTAACTTATAAGGGATGCGGGCGAGGGCGGTGGTGAGGGCGGAGGCGGGGCTGAGTCAGGCGCGCGGGGGCGGGGACGGGGAGGGAACGCTGGGGGTAGATCGGCATCGGGAGAGGACGCTGGTTGGCAGCTTGACGAACAGCTCTAAGCTCAAAGCGGGCTTACGAAGAGGAAGGTGAGCAAGCGGCGATTACTTGGATCTTTCTGGCGACTCGGCGGGCAGCGCGTTCTTGTTATTCTGCAATCTAGAGACTAGTACTGGTGGACCTGCGTTGTATCTACCCGGCGTCACGAGTCTGCGTCTCTGGCGACTGGTGCACCTGCGCTCTTGCGTTTTTATCCGGGCTCTGCGTCGTTCGGCTTCCTCGTTACCCTCGCCGCCGTTCTCATGTCCATACCCCACTCCTTTCGCTCTCCCCTCTCCCCTCTCAAATGCCACCAACAGACACTAACGCCCCGCCAGACACTCCCTCACCACCACCAACGTCTCGCAGCACCCCATCTTCTACTACAAAATCGAGGACATTGAGGCTGCCTACGCCCACAGTCGTCGCCTCTCAAGCTCGCGAGTCTCGACATCGCGCGCGGGAATTTCCTGCGAGTGTCGCGCTCCGTCTTTATCCTCTCAGATCAATCCTTCACCGTCACCTTCCTCCCGGTCTTCCACTCCTCGCCTATACCGCCCCACTCCGCCCCATGATTCCCCGCTCTTCCCTGCCTCATCCCCCATGTCGTGATTCTTGCACCATATCACGAATCATCAATTCATTATTCATCCATTCGTCTCGCTTCCTCATCTTACACCTTGTCCCCGCGCCGGACCTCATCCGTCCCACCCTTCTCCTGCTCGCCTCATCTTCCTTCTTCCTGTCTACTTATGCTTCCATGTTACCTCCCTCGCCCGCCTTCTTCCTCGTCTTGGCCACGTTCCTTCTCCGCATCCCGGCGTTCCTCTCCGTCTCGCATTCCTCTCATTCCTGCCCACCTGCTCGTTCCCCCGCTCCCGAAAGTCTTCCTCCTCCCCGTACCCCTCCTTCCTTTCCCCCTCCTTTTCTCATATTCTGTACTCATGATAATACTGACCTCCCCCTTCCCCCTTGTAGCTCCTCGTAGCTGTGCCCCACGTAAAACCTAGATCGCCGTCGACGGTGGACCGCACAGCAGCGCGAACTCCGCGCTGAATCGTAGAGGAGGAAGTGTTACGCCGCCGCCGCTGCCGCCAGCCCCGACGACGACGACCTGAGCGGTGGAGGCTGGTCGTGTGGCTGGTGACGGCGACGCCGACCGCTAGTGGGTGCACGGGGGTGGTAGAAGGGCGGAGAGATTACCACCGCTGACGAAATCAGCCGTGCAGCGCGCAATCAGAGTGATGCAGGAAGGAGGAGGAAGCGGCGGCATGCTTGTGACGAGTACGCAAGTGAATGGCAATGCCGGACGGGGGTGGCAGTTGTGTGGGTATGAATGAATATGACACCAACGCCGCGAGTGGGACGGGCGGAGGAGCCGGTGCGCAAGTAGGAGTAGAGAACGAGAGAAGCGCGACGACCATCCATGTCGCGGGAGATGGCGAGGGAAAACAGATGAAGCTGATACAGGGGACGCTCAAGGGAGCGAGGAAGACGTGCGCGGAGAGGTGCGGGGTGGAAGGCGAAGCGTCGCGCGGGTGGGCGGTGTATTTCGTCGTGCCATACATTATACGCCTCGACATGACGGCCGCCACCTTCGACGGCCAACGTCCTTCTACACCATCTCCGTCTTTGTCCATATACACCCCGACTCCGCGAGCACCCCCCACCTGGACCTGCACTTGGCACGCTCACGGAACCAGCGCCGATGGCCGACATTGGTACGGCGCATGGACACCGCGGGGTCGTTTGGGATCGTTCAGGAGTGCGGGCGCGTCGCCGCGTCTGGATCGCCGGGGGCCATCACCTACTACCCGGGTGACACCGGCATATCAGCGCCGTCGCAGACAGCAGCGCAGACTCGCGGATCGACGCGCCTATGCCCGTACCCGTACGGCGCATGGACAGGGCGGGCTCGTTCGGGAGCGGGGGCGCGTCGCCGCGTCTGGATCGCCGGGGGCCATCATCTACTACGGCGACACCGGCACATCAGCGCTGACGCAGATAGTAGCAACGCAGACACGCGCAACGACGGCGCCTATGCCCGTACCTGCGCCGCGTCGTCCTGCTCGCTCGCGGCGGCGGCGGCGTGTACACGGGCTGGGTGTCACTGGTGCAGGGTTCTTTAGCTTTGGCCTGCAGCCACAGCCACAGTCGTCTTTGGTTTGGCAGCGTATAACGAGGGCGCCCGCGGCAGCACGCGTACGCGCTTCTATCCCGGCGTGAGTGCGCGCATAAGGGGCAGGTGGAGGCGCAGCAGGTGCGGTTACAAGGTCAGCAGATGTAGACGACGCTCCCTGCCGTGAGGGTGGACATCCGTCCTGCACACACAATTTCACAAGCAAATTCTTCCAGTCTGTGCATATCCTCACCCGCACGCGCAGGAGGAGGGGTTGGGAGCGGGGGAGCGGGGCGAGAGTCTTGTCTAGCTTTCCTAGAGTCTCTGCGCTTCTAGATCTGCGAGTCAATTTTTCTACCAGCTCTATCATGCACCCAAGACCGTGCACCGCTATACGATCCAGAACGTCGACGTTACCGATTCCATCGCAATTTCTGGCTACGACTTCACGGGCGTGGTGGCTCTCAGTGTCCCTACTGCAGAGCCTTCCACAGTTCCTTTTTTTGCCTCATCAACGGGTCAATACATCTTTTTCTAGACCACTTCCCAGCAGAGTGGGACGCTGCGCGCACAACGCGGGGCTTCTCCGACTTCGACACAGCTGGATATATCTGTCCTTCCCAGGTCTGCGGGAGCATTCCCCTTTATCGTCTTCACTTTGTTGCGGCCAACTCGGATTGCATATACACGACATCGACAGCAGAGAGGGATGATGCGATGAATAACAAGGGATTAACTTATGAGGGAATTGCCGGATACGTCTTCACTTTGGAATCAGGTGAGTTTCCGGACCGTGTCTATACACGACGCTGCTGACGTGCTCCAGGCTTGCACATCACGTAGAAGTTTTCATTTGTACCATTTGGATTGCAGACATTTAGTTTTTTTTTGCTATCGAGCGAATTCGATCGCGCATAACGCGGGGCTTCTCCGACTTCGACACAGCTGGATATATCTATTCTTCTCAGGTCTGCGGGAGCGTTCCCTTTTACCTCCTTCACTTTGTTGCGGCCAACTCGGATTACATATACACCGACGTCGACGGCAGAGAGGGATGATGCGGTGAATAACAAGGGATTCACTTAATAGGGAATTACTGGATGCGTTCTTACATTGAAATCAGGTGAGTTTCCGGACCGTGTCTACAGCCGGCGCTGCTGACGTGCTTCAGGCGTGCATATCGCGTAGAAATTTCATGCATTGGTAGCATTTGGATCGCAGAAACTTGGTTTTCGCCTTTGTGAGCGAATTCAATCTCAAAATATGCGTAGACTAAGGATTTTCTTTAAAAGCCACGATATCCTCCAAGTTATCAAAAGTTTGATTCCAGTCTTCTTTGACGAAATATGAGAACGTGACCGCGTATCTATTTCTTCGGCGGCCGTTTTTCCGAAGTGCTTCACCGATTCATCTCTTGATCTCTCCCGTGAGCTTCAGTAAAAACGCCGAAGGGCCTACGTAAAAAGGCAACGAACTGATTTATCCACACTACTCCTGGGATCTTCCACTATGGTGAACTTGACGCACTCACTGCCAGTCTCCGTCTTGGCCTGTTCCCTGTCTCTTGTACAATATGCTCTAGCTGCCTCTCGGACTACTCCTCCGTCTGGAGCTATCGTCGTTCGCGAAGGAACTACGACTTCTGGGGAATTTGCGACCATTAATGCTGCTCTGAATTCGTTGCCCAATGACAGCAGCTCTCGCTCCGTATTCATCTTCCCTGGCACTTATGCTGAACAAGTCAGCATTAGTCGCGCAGGACCACTTACGGTATTTAACAGTACTACGCCTTCCTCATTCGTCTAATTCTATATCCACAGATTTATGGGTACACAACAGATACAACGACCTACTCTGGAAATCAAGTGATCATCACCGCTGGTATTCCTGCCAGCACTGCAGGCTCAGATGACCTCAGCGGAACTCTGCGTGTCCACAAAAATGACTTTAAAATGTACAATGTTCATGTCAAGAACACGTTCGGGGTAGGGTCGCAAGCCATCGCGATCAGCCAATATGGATCCCGGGTGGGTTTGTACGCCTGTGGATTCTTTGGATACCAGGATACGCTCTACGCGAATGAGGGGACACAGGTATATCTCGGAGGTTATATTGAGGTACACGTTCTTTGTTTGTGGAACTATTGAAAGAAATAAGCTGATGGACGCTTTCAGGGTGCTGTTGATTTCATTTTTGGACGCCGAGGTTCAGCATATTTCGGTGGGAATACCATCGGTATCAAAGGACCTGGCCGCATAACTGCCAGTGGAAGAGAGTCAAACGATGCCGGAAGCTGTGCGCATTTTAATGTCCATGATATCTGGTCTGATGCTTTCTAGACGTTTTCAACGCAAACACTATTGTTCTTGCTTCCGGTGCTGCTTCCGGTGCCAGTGGAGGAAACTATCTTGGCAGGCCTTGGGGAGGTAAGACATCTTCAGCAATTTCTTCGTTACACGCCTAACTCCTGTGCTCATAGCTTTCGCCAAGTATGTTGGATCTTTTCTTTATTCGAAGTTTCGCCTGTTCATGGGGAATCGCCAGGGTTATCTTCAAAAACACCCTGGTAAACGCGCCGCTGAACAAGGCTCTATGGTCGATTTGGAACACCGGCGACGAGCGCACCAGTAATGTGTTCTTCGCCGAATTCAACACTACGGGTAGCGGCGCTTCCAGAGCTACCCGGCCTAGCTTCGCCACAGTTCTCAGCGCTAGTCAGGCAACCAGCTACAGCATTTCGAGTGCGGTTGGAAGCGATTTTTCCAGCTGGGTTGATGCGGCATATCTCGTTTGAGAATTCTTTTGATTGAACAGTGTTGTATTGTACCTTGCGGTGAAAAGAATATTTGATCAAAGTTTTTCTAAGCCTGAGTCTGAAACAATCCGATATTTTGTGAGTACCATAAACAAATGTTAGGCAACATATATTGCTGTACATGTGATGCACCATGATAATTGGCGAATTGAATGAGAAAGTACAGTAATAATTGGCCAGCATCCCGATGCCCCTTCGCCTATTGTACGCGAAATTAGGTATTTACCTGGACACTGGACCACACACGCAGTCAATTTCATCATTCCTTTAATCACGATAGGTGAACTTTTGTGTGTAACGGGCAGGGGACTCCGAAAGAGCAAATTAGGGTTCTGTATCTTTTCGTGGATCGGAGTACTTCCTCAAGATGAAATAATCGAAACTCGCTTGCGCTGCGCATCTCATTCCTGACACTCAAATTTAATTTAACTTTAAGGCGTATGTGATACTAGTTTCACCAGTATGCGTCTGTCTAGTAAATTTTCGACTACGATGCGGAGTTTTTGTTTCCAATTTTCTTCAAGCTCAACAGTGACGCAATTTCATCAGTAGGCCCTCCCCACCACTTCAGATCTTTGCGCCCACCGCCACAATTTTTAAATGAATGTCGGGTATCAACATGGTCCACTCCTGAATAGAACTGGGAACTTCTGCTCTCATCTCATTCCAATGAGCCGAATGCGCCATGGATGCAGTGATGCCAGTTTCACTTCCTCTCAAATAACTCAATAACTCAAGTAACTCAAGCCTGGGTTCATCTAGCAATCTTTTTTCTGTCGAAGGGACAACAATGTGTTTACTCCAGTTCAATATTGTCAACATTCCGAGTTAAAAACAATTGATTCTCAAAATTCACCGGAGGGACCTCTCCACCCTTGCTTTCTTTTAGTAAGATCCCTAAAGATATTTACAACAACTCTCAAACATACCCGAACGGGAAGACATCGGCCATGGCCCAACCCGAGTCGAACGAGGGCCTTCCGCACAGCGGTAATTCACGAAGCAGAGGGTGCCGATTTCGGTCTTCCTCTGCTTCACCTGCCCTTGAATAGGTGTGTCATTATTTCGGGCTGTTGTGTGGGGTGTATAAAAAAGAACGAAAGACATCGGCCATGACCTAACCTCGGTTCGAACGAGGGACTTCCACTTTGACTCCTTGCGTGCTCAAAGTTGCAAGTATAGTGGACGCGATGCCGATTTCGCTATTAGGTCTTCTTCCCTTCTAGTTAAACCAAAAGTAGTGTGAAATTATTTCTGGACAAAAAAACACGGTATGGGGACATGGCCTAACCTCAGCCTTCCACTTCACCTCTTGTCCAACAATAACTAGGGTGGATGCAACACCAATTTCGCTATCAGGTCTTTCTCCTCTTTAGCTGCCCTTGGATAGGTGTTTGACTATTTCAGCCTTTTTGGGTTGAAGAAGAAAGAAAGAAAGGGCAAGCAATGGACACAGGACCTAACCTCGATTTGAGCGAGGGATTTCCACCGAAATGATGCAGGCGGCCTCAGACAGGTGCAGTGGATGCGATGCCAACTTCGCTATCAGGTCTTCCTCCCATTTACCTGTCCTTGGGAAGGTGCGTGATTATTCTGGGCTTTTGGGTGGGTGCCAAATAAAAAACTATCCTCGTTCAAATGGGTATGGGGCAGTCGTTGCGGGAAATACTGCACACAGGGATGATGGAGGGAGAATTTACGAGTACTTATGTTTACATAATGCTTGTTCGTAGGATCTCGCAGCGGCAAAATTTTGAGAAAAGTTTTTACTTGTCTCCTCGAAAAAAATGCTAATGATTCTAGGGGCTGTGTTGAACCGATTTTACAGTTTCATCACATTTTTTACTGACCCTCTTAAGGCTCTGAGCCTTATTTGTTTGTACTTTGATGGCACCTAATAACTCGTTGTCCGCTGGGTGTATGTGTTCCGGAGCCACATGGTTGGGTTCATTATTGAATTCTTAAGTTTCCAGCTCATTTTTTATGCTCCTCTGACGAAAAACGAATACACTAGAGCTTTACCGGATTGCCGACATATTTTCTGATGCTATCACGGCAAATGCCGCACTTTAGGCACCAAGATCGGCGCGACCCGCAGTTAAACGCAATGACGGTGTTCTGCAGTATTCTTGATGCCATAGACGTCTTGTAAACATATACTAGTCTCCTAGTCTCATTTCCAGACGTCAGGGCAGTGGCTTGCTGCGCAAGCGCGGTCGCTCGGCCTCGGATCGCCGATCGCATCAGCGATTTAATTTGATCTGTGGCCGAAAAAAACCTAAGGCTTGTTCAATTCTCAAGGACGTAGTTCGCATCTACAGTACAAAATGTAGCCATGATACCCCCAAATAAACATCTGAGGCCAGGTTTCTGACAATAATAAATCTGGTCTCAGAAGTTCGAAGATTCAGATATTAGAGGTTATTTTGGCACTCTTGGTTCGAGCTTCAGTTCAACTATGTGGAGCTTTCATTTGTTGAATTCAAGTACAATCTTTGCTCAAGTATTGATTTTCTTTGATTACAAAAGTAGTTTAGAGGGTCAACTAATAACCTCTGTTCTATGCATTTCCTACAACTAAGATTTAATGTACACTATATGGACAAAATGATTGACCGATGGGTTTTCTGCTATTCCTGGAGCCTGAGGTTTCCATAACAGCGATGGGATCAATATATTTTGATGCGCCATCGTGGCGCGCAGATTTCTGAAACCCGCTTTTTTCAACTCCATCACGGATTTTTTCAGGAACGATCTGAGTCACCCAAATTGATGTTCAAAGTGTCTAATTAACTTTTGCAAGTTGGACCATGGAGAAATATACATGCAATATCACGCTACAAGGGGCGCAAAAGGGCCAAAATCACTAAAAATAGCTCAAAATCATTAAACTGGTCAAAATATCGGTTTTGCGAGCCGCATAGCGGGCTATTGCCTGAATATTTTCGCATGGTTCAAGCTGTGGAATCTTTTAGAACAAGCTCAAACTCTAACTCAGACTCTTCCCCAAAAAATCTGTGAAGGAGCTGAAAAAACCTGGTTTTGAAGATCCGCCTGTCGTGATGGCGGATCAGTAAAGATTGATCCCATCAATACATCCAAAATGTCGGGCTCGTTTTTCGGAGTAATGTAGCCTTTGAATTCATCCAAAAATAGGCTCGGGTGGTCGAGAAATGGCTCAAAACCCATCGGTCAATCATTTTATTCACATAGTGTAACAGCCCATATTAAGATGCCTCAGTGGTTTCAAAACTGGAACTGACAATGTCTGCCAACCAAACAAAGACAAAATTAAAGCTGCTGGTCTTCCATCGATCATTGCTAGTCAGGGCAGTTTTTCGCTACGAAAAAATTAGATCTGTGCTTCAAAGAAGATTTTACCTTGGATTTTATTCTATTTAAACTCAAGTACGAGTTTTTGCCGGGCGAAGCCACGGCCTACAACCCCAAGTAATTGACTTGGTGAAATAACTGTCGCTTTAGTTGCATGGAGGGATGAGAGGGGTTTGGGAGCCACATCCGATCAGATATGAACCCAAAATTGATGGTAAACAACTGCCAGATAAGGGCACGCGCGGATGCAAGCTAATCTTTCCCAGTGTTATACCCCATTCACCGATTTCACCTCCTGTTCGTACTGAGTCGCATTCTAGGTGCTGTGGCCTTATATACATACCTTCGCGCTGCGGCGCTTCCTCACCAGCCTCCAGGTCTGTCTAGAGCACACAAGACAGGGATATGTCTGGACACAGAGGCGGGATCGATGACCTAGGCTGATCTAAGGCTGATCCGCCATCAGAAGAACTCAGAATAAGTGTAGGTGCCTAGACAGAGGCATTTTGGGCACCTACACTCAGCTAGGCTGAACCCCCCACAGCAAGCCAGACTAAGTCTAGGAGTTACTGGAGCGCAGTGTTTGGGAGAGAGAAATGTGCATTTTAGGGTGTGCAACCGCCGTACTGATGTGCCGAGGGGCCATTCTGACATTATAAAGTAGTCTGCAGATGTGTGCAACGAAGGGTTGTTTAAAAACTAGAACAGCTATGGGAATCGCACTCGGGATTGTGTGATCCATTGGAGCGTTTGCATGGGGTTCGGCGAGAGGGAGAAGATGAAATGGGGAAGCCCACAAGTTTCCCGCCATAAAGACCCAAGTCAAAGAACTCGACAGTCGTGAAGTTGGCCGGCTTCCAGGGCAGGCGCAGATGCACTGTATAGTCATCGAGTCGTCGGAACCAACATCGTCGAGGAAAAACATGCCGAGGCGTCCACGTCAGGTTTTGATCGATGGACAACGCCTTAGAGCAGACACCGGGGTCCGGTGGATGAATAGTATTGGGTGTACGACGAGGATTCGAGAGTGTCAATTTACTTGCAATTTAGTTTGTCACCGTGGTGCTCCGAGTCCAAGTGAGGCTTCGAACAAGGGCACGGTGAAAGTGCCGATGTTGCCGCACGCTGCCGCAGCACTGCCGCAGGTTGCCGCAGGACACTACAGACGAATGTATTGAGTTCACCTAAGGCTCTAATCTATCACAATCAACGTCACCAACAATATTTACGACTCGACACTGATGTTGGCAATGTTAGGAATTTCAATGCCGCAAATATATTTTCTGGAACCTCGGAAAAGTCAAAGTCAGTGTTGAGGCAAGACTGCCGCAGGGTGGCTGTGTTATTGCCGCAGCCACTTTTTTGAACTACCACCGTGGCGACTCTCACGGTTGAATTCTAGGCCAATTTCGCACTCAGAGAAGTGGCGACATATCTCGGGGAGATATTGCCGGAATTTGGAAATAAGATCCATGAAATTCGGTTACCGCCAAAAAAGACTGCCGCAGAGTGGCTGACATTTCGAGCGATTGCCGCAGTGAGTCCCACAATTGAATTTGACACAGTGTTGTAGGCCAGAAGGTCAAATACCTTCGCTTGGATTCCGTGAACAAATCCGGACATATATGAATGAATTTAATCGGTCTAGGGACCGTGAAAAAAAATCCGCCTTAGATTGCCGCAGCAATGTACAATGCCGCAGGCTGCTTATATTGATCGAGAACTAGTTTGGGCCATGGAATAAGTGGGGATCAAGGCTTGGTCTATTCTTTTTTCGTAGTCATTCAATCATTGGGTAAAATTTTTTGAAATGGCCACACGAGAGTTTGTAGACAGCATCGCTTTGAACACACTGTTACCGGGGTTCCGATTCAAATCACAAGTATATACAATACTCAGTGTCTTTAATGATTTTTGGCGTTTTCAGCCATGCAGCGACGCTAGGGAGCCATTGGCTGACATAGTGCGCTAGCGAGTGACGACGACGTTGAACACGGTTAAAGTTGAACAGTGAGTAAAAAGAAATTGAACTTGGGACATTGACTGCCTGGCAGTGATGAATCAAATTAGGAAGGGGCTTTATTGCGTGAACGTGGTTCTGTCAGTATTGCGATGTGCATGTGGACTGGCGCTGCATAGTGCCGCAGGATACAGGGTACTGCCGCAGACCTGCCGCAGACATGTCACACTGCCGTAGTGTCACGCGCCTGGTTGCCGCAGACTGGCGCAGAATGGCTGCGGCAAAATCGCAGACTGCCGCAGCCATGCGCGAGTTTGCCGCAGCCATTTATGAGTTTGCCGCATGTATTGCCGCAGAGTGCCGCAGCCTCTCACTTTGCATTTGTTTGGTTGCCGCAGGTTGCCGCAGCCAAGTCATCTATTAAGGCCCCAAGGCACTGAGCATTGCGGGGGCCATGTACAAGAGTATGTAACGACCAATGCTGTCAAGAATTTGAAGCTCTAATATCTTTGTGGCCTTCGATATACTCAGTTTTATTTTTTATTTCTGCGGCAATGTAACATAATTGCCGCAGGTTGCCGCAGCCACTGGCTGCGGCACATGCTGCGGCACTTTATCTTTGCCCTTCGAACAACAGTTCTTGACTTGACTCGAGTTCTTTCGCTGTTCAACAATAGAGGCATAGGCTCATGTGATTGAAAGGTCTTTTTTGCGACTGACGGTATCATGCGGAAATCATGCCGCCGGCACCCAAACATGAGCACTTTTTCTCTTGTCGCAAACAAATTCCAACCTTGCGCACTTCGGGCAATTTAACCTAAACTAGATTTACTATCACCGCTATTCAACGGTCCGGCGGGATATGACAGAGAAGAATCACAATCTATCCAAAGTATATCGCTTCTCTGCCTCCCGCCCGTCGTTCTGCTTCGGGTCCTTCCGAGTGCTCTCAAAATATCCTCCGCAGCCTGGACAAATCAATGATGGGTGGCACTTTCCCCGTTATAAATACGGAAAGTGGATTGCATTAGAGACAGGAGGCGCTACAACGCAATGCTCTCCAAGAAAACATCATCTCTGTGTTTCTGGGTCTCTGTGGCACGGGCCGCTGCACCATCTGCTGCTTGCGTGGGATCTGACCTATGGGTGCTGCTCCAGAACGACCTTGACTGTAAGACATACAGTTTACCAAGGATTTCCACTCATCTCTAACACACACACACACACACACACACACACAGGGCATACGACGGCCGAGCATCACAGCTTGATCCTCCTCAGCGCACGTACTTATACAGACGCCATCTCTGCTTGTGCCCAGCTCAACGAAGGCCTGGCACCATCAAACGGCACCTTCTTTCATTCCGACATCGCACAAACTCTCGCATATATCTCTTTAGAAACTGGCGCTTCCCCAACTCAAAAATATTGGATCGGCGGTTCAACTTCAGCCAACAGTTCATTATGTCCCTCCGTCAGCACGTCCGGCCTTAGTACATCGACGTGTGGGGAGACACTGCCCGTTCTCTGCGCCAACTCCGCACCGAACAATATATCAGGTCAAACCGATCTCAGCGCGAAGTGGCAGGTGGAGGTCGCGTCTGGAAATCTCTCTGTAACAGGGTAGGTTCTTTTTGAGCCAATTCTTCGTATTGTCTTCAAAACTCCACAGAACACGCGACCACGTGTCCTTCCGATTCCTCGGAATCCCGTTCGCCAACAGCGCCGCTCGGTGGACCTACTCCTCACTGTATACCGGGCCACCGATCATCTCCGCACTCACCTTCGGGGCCGACTGCGCCGAGGGTACCAGCACTGGACTGGAAGCCGGTGCGGAAGACTGTCTCTTCTTGAACATCTTCACTCCGTTCCTGCCTGGGCAATCAGTGTCGGGTAACAAATTGAAGCCGGTGATGTTTTGGATCCACGGCGGCGCCTTCCAGGGCGGAACGGGCGCCGATCCGACGTTCGACGGCGGAAATCTGGCAAGCAGAGGGGACGTTGTAGTCGTTACAATCAACTATCGGTGAGAACCATCCCGAAGTGATACTATGTGACAGACTAGACTATGGGCAGTCTTGGCGCCCTTGGGTTCTTCGCGTTGGACGATGGAGTGACGAACGGCAATTATGGCCTTGTGGACCAGGTGCGTCAATAGTCTACAATTGAGCCTTGACATCTGACTCACGAGTGCCGTCTAGATCATCGCGCTCCAGTGGGTGCAGACGCACATCGCTGCCTTCGGTGGGGACCCGTCCCGCGTAACGATCTTCGGGCAGTCCGCGGGCGCCGCGTCCGTACGCGCGCTGCTCGGGTCGCCGCCAGCGTTCGGCCTTTTCACGGGGGCGATCGCGCAGAGCAACCTCGCGGGGTTCGCCTACGCTAGCACCTACTCTGAGTACTTCACAATCGAGCAGGAGATGGAGGTGGTTGGGAGCCCGTTCATCGCCGAGGTGGGGTGCGAGAACGGCACGTCGGCAGACGTGCTCGCTTGCCTCGGGGCGCTGCCGTGGCAGACGCTTCAGACAACTGTGAATGAGCCGAGGTGTGTGCAGATCTGTTTTTCACCTGAGAGACATCATCGATTTCTGGTTAGGTACGTCGTGGTGGATGGAACATTCATAACGCGGGACCGCCTCTCTGTCGACGGTAAAGGCCCTATCGCGCCGAATGTGCATGTCATCTTCGGATGGATGGCGGGCGATGGGGTGGATTTCATAAACAGCTACCCGCAGCCCACCACGCCGCAAAATCTTTCCGTTGAACAAGGCATTGGGTATATCTTCCCTTTTGATTATCATGCCTCCACTGACTTACACAGAATTGACCCAAATCTAACAACTACAATCCTCGATTCGGATTTATTTCCCCGCCCGTCGACGGGCAACACCACACTGGATACGTTCAACGTCACCGCTCGCATCGCTACCGACGGCGAATTTGTGTAAGCAATGATATTTACCAATGATCTCACCAATACTCATTGGCCATTATATTTGCAGCTGCTTGGACCAAGCGACCGCGCACTCCGCAGTCTTGCACAACGTGTTCGAATCCATGTGGACATACCAGTTTGAACGGAGTTATAATCTAGTGGGCTTCGAGCCCATTCTGGGGGTCTGCGTCCCCCCACCGACGCCAGCGCGTCCCTTCGGCAATCCGGCCCTCCCGTACTTCCAGTGCGTCCATCTCTTTATTTGCACTCGACTGTCTATTTATGCCCCGCCATACAGATGCCACTCCGGCGACTTATACTACACCTTTGGCACCCTCGGGCAGCTGAGCCTCCCGTTCCGCGACGAGCACGACTTGCCGTTCGAGCAGCTGACGGTCGACGCGTGGACCGCGTTCGCGCGCACCTTTAACCCGAATCCGGACAAGGCGTTTCTCGCTGCAAGGGGGTACGCGGGTACGGCGGCGGCGTTGGAGGAGTGGGGGCTGTGGGAGGACGTGGAAAGCCAGGCGCCTGTACGCGTGTTGGCGTGGCCGAGCCGCGGGAGCAGGTGGCTTGAGCAGGAGCAGTGTGATGTTATGGGGTTCCCGCTCGATTATTATGAGCATTGAGTCGATCGAACCGGCGGCCGTTATTCTGTCGTATTATTTCTACTTTTGTACGTGTTCCAAGCCTGGGTCGTTTGACTTTAGGACAAACGCGTCAAAGAGAGCCAGCCTTGTGGGTCGTTGTTGTTACAGCGGTTGTAGGAGAAGTCGCGAAAGTGCGGTTTGGCTTGGTTCTGTTTTAGTAGGCCAGGTGATCGGACCAACGTTCAACATTCCATTCAGGCCGAGTCCAAGCGACGACCCACGACGAAGACTGGCCGGGTTTACTAGGTTAAGGGTGCATGCTTCCTCATCTTTTTTGCCCTCCAATGTGGTTTTATTTTGTGTATTTTCGCTTTCTTACCCCATCTGGGTCAACCAAGAGGCAACCTGGCTTTGTGTTGTACATAACGCAAAAAATAAAAGGAATTAAAAGAATGGATGGATGAACACGAATTTGGAAGGGGAAAAATCCAATCTCTTACTAATATCATGCTCATTCGTAGTCAAACCCGCTCTGCGAGCTCTTTAATCATCCCCTAATAAGGTACATTGAACAAAAAAAGAAGGAAAACAGAAGCCAAAAGCCGTGCATGTGTGCGTATATTGCCTACGCTACTCCCGTTTTGCTCGTACTTTCCAGTTCGGCCTCTCGATCCCGATTCTGCCCTCCCGAGCACAGCGGCACGAACTGGATGGGGCCACTCAGGACCGAAGATTTGGCGCCTTGCTGCTCGACCGTCTCCCCCAGCGCAAACCGCAGATGGATCAGCGCGTTGGTGATGGCCCCGACCGGTGGAATGCACGCGAGCGAGATGATTTGGAGGTTCGAGTTCAGCTGGTGGGTGACGGAGAAGTATATCATCCAGGACCTGATGGCATAGAGTTTGATTAGTATTAGTGGAATTGGACACGAATGAGCTGGCATAGGTGCTGCACAAACGCACGTGTAAATGGCAGCGCTTTCAACGACAACAGCAACGAAGTGCTGTACAGACATTCCAATAAATCAGTGGCAGGACGATGGTGGGGACAGGACATACGCGGAGATTGGTCCCGCCGATAGGCGCAGCTCTGCGCGTGATTTCCCAGATCCTCCATGTGATGAATGCTTTGGTATCTTTCAGAACTGGAGCTGAGGAAAGCCAACAAAAATTACCTGAACAATATACATTCGTGCTGGAGGCTAATCAGAAGTTTCCGAACCGGCGATACCGGGTGCAATTCAACAGAGAAATAATTGATACAGAACTTACACGATACTGAACACAATTGTTGGAATTATGGCCAGATTTTGAGAGACGGGGATGTTTTCCTTGATAACAACAGTAATACCAATTAAGGAACCTGAGACACGACCATTTCTAAGAAATGCACGAATATGCTGAGGGAGAATTCTACTTACCCATCAACCCCATGAGACCCATGATTGGAACAATGACCACGAGCTTGTTATAGGACCAAACGACCCAGAGACGATATATCTGCGGAAGCAATACAAATTTGATAATGAGAAGACGTGGGGGAACGGAAAGAGTCGTGGCTCACGATCATGGAATCCGCAAGCAAGAACGACAGCGCGACAAATACGTCTCCCACCGTACCAAGCACCTGCGCATCGCTGCTGAAGTAGGTATTGGCGCCCAGACCGTCTTGGAAGTAAATAAATCCTTCAAAGGTGCGGCAAAGGGTGATCACCCAGTCCTGTGTCACGGATTCGATGAGGTATAGGTCGCAGTCGGAAACTTGAATAATCGCACGTACGCCGGTAACAGCGATGAATATCCCGATGGCGAACAGGAACACCGTCGACTTCATCAAGTGAGTGTATTTCCCTTTGGTATGCCGGAAGAGGAGGTAGATAGAGGCGACGAAGAGGATGAAGTACATCCCGTAGAAGAGCGTCATCAGGAGGACACCCGCCAAATTCACGGAAGCGATGCTGGGTTGGAACATTTTGAATCTCGGTAGGGATGGTTAGATCAGACAGAGCTTTACGTGGTTTTATATGCTGCAGTTTTGGAGCGAAAACGAAGAGTACGAGTCCATGACTTGACAGTTGAGATGTGGAGGGACAACCACGGAGGCCAGGTTTTCTCATTGTTATCTTCTATCATTCACAGTAAAGAGATGAGAGGCTGTACGTGGGGAGGGTGGGGCATGGAGGCCCAAGTTCATGGTAAGTCCTTCGGTCGGCAAGAATCACTGTGGACACCACATGAAGGAAGGACCCACTGCGAAAGGCTCGCGGAACTCCGCCAAATCCAGTCTCAGAACACCCCGGGGGATTGAGCTTGTGACTCAAACTGGAGACTCCACATGAGATGGCCCGCAGTCCGTCGGAAGACCGCATCCTGGGTAAAATGACATGTCAAACTCGGGGCATCAACCAGGACAAGAGCAGGTGGACTTGACCTTTAACAATAAAACCATTTGTGGGGCTCGAGAGAACTTGAAGCTTAAATTGGGCAAAGGGATTTTGACGCGGCACTGACGTTTGACGCATGCAACGTCAGTCTGCGTCAATTCACTCTTGCGTCAAGTGTTGAACTTACTTTTGCAGCTATCCATGACCCCACAGACTCCATAGGCATCTGAGGCGGTAGTTAAAACGTCATTTAACATCATAATTCATATGGAGATTAACCGTTGAAGGTGTTGAAAACATCAAACAAAATTTGATGCAGCGTCACAACGTCAATGTGGCTGCGTCACAGGTGTCACTCTATGTATGAACTCGTAGGCTGACGTGACCATTGGTAGATTAAGACATGAACAAATATTATGAGCAGGTACGGCTAAAATTCCCAACATTGTCAGCCTGGGGAAATGGCATTTTGGTGCGGGAATTTTCGGCAGAGCACTTCACCTGGGCTGAAGGAACCTGCCGTGAGCGCTGATACCCGTATATCAGGAACCTGCGACGCAGCGGCGATTATACCAGGATCCTAGCTAGTGCCATGTGATGAATACCTTCCTGCGTGAGCGCCGATAACCGTGCATTAGGAGCCCGCGACGCAGTGGTGGTTGCGCCTGCAAGTGTACCGTTCAATTATTATTTATGTAAGTCGCTTGGATGCGCCTGGAAGGGGAAGGTTTTTAGGGCGGGAGGCAAGTTGATGGTCTGAGGTCGAACTTCATTCAGAGAAAAATGGTTTGGCAGCTGTCGGTTGAATATCGATTCATTGAACCATCTGGGATTCGGGAGAGTTGGGCGAGATGCTTGCTATCAATCAGATTTGAAGGAAATATCTGTTAGTTGGAGTGTGGTTGTATATTATGTTTTCAGAGGCGGGACAGCCCGACAATAGATGAGTATGTTGCAACGGAGCTTCAGGTGGGAACGAGAGTGTGTGTAAACGAGAGCTTTAGGCGAGGACAGTTACAGGATGAGCAAGGTAGTTTTTAAATTGAGCACTCGAAGTGTTATGGCCAAGCGGAAAGCATCCGAGTGAGCAAGATATGAGAGTGGATAAAGGAACTTTTTCCCTAACTTGGAACTCTACTTGCGTGCCAGCTTAACCGCGTCAACTTTACTTGACTTTACGTGACTTTTCCCACGCGTGGTAAATTTAACTTGTACGTGCATGGTTAGGTGGATTTCCCCCCTGGGGCTGCAGTCCCCTCTAGGACTTCATATGACCACTTGTATGGCATATAAGACATGAATTATCCCCTCCTCAAGTATTATGGCAAGAAATGACGTAGATGAATTATTGACTGGCATCACTCAGCGCTTCGGTGCGAACACCCATCGAGAATAATGCTACGGTTCATGGGTACGGTGCAGCTGACTATGGCATGCACCCATGAGAGCTCAATACTTCATTGGACCGGTTCTGGCCAGTAGTTGACGCAATACTATCATACGCTAACACACAAGTTAAGTTGAACTTGCAGTGCTTCACTTGACTTTGCGTGTGGGTTTAGTTTGTGTAGCTTCACTGTGCGTAGCTTTACTTTACCGTTCTCGCATTGAACCTCGTCTGGATCCGATGAGTCAGCCTCCTTGGCGCAGCATTTGTGACAGTTCAGTGGGCTCGGCGACGCCGAAACATGTGCTGTGGCTGGGATATTTCTATGCGAAGCTGGGCGACTTGAAGCGATCCAAGGATACTCGAACCCATCGGCTGAATATGCGCGGGCCATGAGGAAGTCTGAGGCGATGCTGGCTCCGGCTGCCTTTGTTACGTGGGTTCCAATCCTGCACCAAATTGGTGGTATCTGTTCGTTCCCAGCTCCTTCGGCTACCTGCAATGCACGCTCCGAGACAGTCAAATGATGGTTGCACAAGTAACTTATGTAAATTAACTTAGCCTGCGAAAATTAACTTACGTTAACTTGTGGCAGGCTACGTTAGTTTCGCAAGGATGGTTGCACAAGTAACTTATGTAAATTAACTTAGCCTGTGAAAATTAACTTATGTTAACATGTGGCAGGCTACGTTAGTTTCGCAAGTACAGTAAAGTAAAAGTTCAAGTACAGTAAAGTTACGCACATATAAGTTCCAATAACTTCAGCAATGCTGAAACAAGTTAACAGCATACTAATGTATATACTCCCCGAGGAACCGCTAGGAGGAGTCCCAGAGCCTTGTTCCACCTCGAATGTTAGTTCAATGGGTGTCTGTTACCTATGGAGCCTTCAGTGTCGATGCCGGCCTGTTGTCGTGACCAGCCGTCCATTCAAGGCCAGTTAACACATTGTCACCTATTTTACTCAGGTGTCGAGCTTCTTCCACAGTTTGTGAGACCCTGTCACTGCGCTTTTAGACCACGCTGGGGCCTCTGACTTGGACTGACCAACAGGATATGTGCGCTGCGTGTGTAATGCTGGAGATGAGCCGCGCAAATGGAAACACAATAAATGGGTTTGGCGCTCCAACAGAACGGTTCAACATGAAGGGGTGTGCGGCAGAAGTGCATCTGTGCCTTGGTGTTCTTCGATGCGGTACCTGACAACGTTTCACTCGTCCAAGGACGCAGCTGGCATCCCGCAAGCAGCAGATCAAGAATGGCTGCCAACAACATACTTGCCGTATAAACACCCCGCTGGTTCATGATGTGTGCGATGCCCGTACTTTCCATTACAAATTGGATCGCAATGGGCAAAGGTTCACGGCGGAAGACATCAAAATGGGAGCCGTTGGGTGCAAGAGGAAATGGGAGGAGAGTCCAGGAGAGGAGGGTGGCCCCGAAGTGACGGTTAATGCTGGGGTTGGTGTGCGGTGAAGCACACGAGCAGGTAAGGTTGAATAGTGACCTGGGATGTGTTATACACTTGCGAGTTAGTAATCTTTCTTGGTTTTGGCTGTAATAGTCCAGCAGAAATGATTTACTGTCCACGTACTTTGCCTAACTCGGCCTAACTTAGGTAAACGCGTGAACTTGGCGGTAGTGATGGCATCTGATGGTATAAGTTAATTTGTTCGTGTTAACTTGATCTAACTTGGTGGGCAAGTTAACTTACGTACCTCACGTACCTTACGTTAACTTTCCGTACTGTAAGTTAACTTGGTTGACTTGATGTACCTGCAGTGAATTGAACTTGATTGTCTATGTATCTGTTGATTTCTTTTGAACATAACTTGTATATTTTCTGGTGGGCTGGCAATAATATCGAGATTTGAAGGTGTTCATTGATAGGGCTGCCGCCCGTTTCCATGACCGCCACCGTCGTGGAATCCTCGGGCCATCCACAGTACAGCCCGTGCTCTGCACGGCCATCGAAGAGCTGTCTCGCCCTCCGTCGGGATGGCACAGTTCATGGCACGGCTGTAACGGGTACACGGTTGTCTTCAGATATCTCCATAGGCTATTCTTGATTTAAATGTGACTTGTAAGCCGCTATCGAATGTGTAGTAAGGGTAGTTAGATTTCAGGGCTTGATATTTGAATATAGTGAGGCTTTACCAAGATCCCGAGACTTACAAGGCAGAAGAACCTTGTCAAATGAATCCTGCGCCGTAGCCATGCCGTTGTCAAGCAGAGATGGCGGCCGACGGAACCGGCATGACACCTGTGGCACCGGTGCGGTTGAACCGTGGTTACGGTCACAGACAAGAGCCCTATTGTTCAATAAGAACCTCTACAAAGAGGTGTAAGCCAATAAATATAGCTTGTAAACGATGGTGACTCGGTGTATACTAGCCATTCTTTATCCCAGGAGTGGGTGAGCCGCCAAGTAAAGCTAAGTTAGTTTTGGTACCCGTGGGAAAACTTAAGTTAACTTATGCCGAAAGGGGCAAGTAAAGTACAAGTTAGTTTGCATAAGTTACTTTTTACGGACTCCAGTCAAATAGTGTATGACCTTTCCCGCCCTAGCCACCAAGAAGGGAGCGTCCGAAGGTGTGTTGTGGAGCATTTATATACGCGCGCAGAATGACCAGATTAAACAGCAATTCAGTCAGCGTAGTCGCTCGAGTCGAGACCTCACTAAGTTACTTATGAAAATTAACTTGGCTTAACTTTACTTTACTTTTGGTGGGCTAGGTACTTTTGTCAAGTAAAGTAAAGCAAAAGTACCCGTTAAGTAAAGCAACATACATCAAAGTAACAGTTAAGTACAGCAAAGTAACAGCAAGTAAATCCAAATAGAGCCATTTTAAGGGTGCAACGACATGGGGGAGTAAGTAATCAAACATGCAGGTGATGTTGCGAGGAATAACCACCATTTTAAGGCTGCTCTGGACCATAGAAAGTACCCGTAAGGTGAAAGTACAAGTTAGATAATGCAATGTACCGCGCCGCTACGTGTATGTACCATTAAGTGCAATTAAGTTAGGGGAGCACTAACAGTAACTTGAAGTCTCGGTAGGCATTGCAACATGACGTTGTGATTGCCCTTTTTTATGGCGCTTCAATGTTTCAAACAGGTCTACATTCTGTTGAACCAAGTACTTACTTAACCGAAGATCGTGACTTGTGAGAACGTCTCTGACAGCCAGTGACAGGAACCTCATTGAAGTCATTCTCTGATGTGATGATGTCGCTTCGCTTCGTTCCTACCGCATCAATGGCCGCTCTTTTCCTTAGTGAGCTAACTACAGCTGCAACTCAACTGGATTCATGTCCCCCATTCCATTCTCCATGAGCCCGAAATGCGGCACCATCAAACACGGCCTCAACCGAGTCTGCATTGGCCGCCTGATGCCCCATTGCACTAAATTGCATCGTCTACCCCGGAATTTCTGGCTTTAGTTCCAAGCAGTATTTACCACCTCTGCTTTTGCTGCCGTTGCCGGCTAATTACACGTGCCATCCCGATATTTCTTCTCAGATTCTCTGCGACCCTCCGCCACTAGCAATATGCTGGGTGCACTATGGAATCGTTTCTTCCCCGCCAAAGACTCTCAAAACTCAACCACCTCTGCAACGCCCGCTCAAGTATCAAGATCCTGGCACATGGCTTATTTGCAACAAGATGAGCGCGAGGCGAGAATGGCAGCCCAATATTACCCGCAGCACTATCAGCATCCTATCCTCCCGCCGCAGATGTAAGCCAGCAATATCCTGCAGTTCAGTTTCATTTTCCCCCCAATATTCTCATATATTATTACCCTGGTGTTCCCGGTTCGTATGGGCCCACGGAATTGGGATTTGCAGCTGACATCATCTATTTTATTTTTAGGACTCCAACCAGGGCCTGCAAATGATCCCTGTCAGTATCTACCGTTCATGAGAGCCTGGTGCTTCATGGGCCAGATACAGTGGATGTGTTGCTGGCTTCGCTATTAGGTCTTGTTCATATAGTACTGAACCTTGATGATGCAAAATATTCCAGCATTTCTGCGATGGTTGTAACAGGTGGCGGAAGGACCCAACCTCAATTCGAACGAGGGACTTCCACAAAGCTTTGCCAGGGTCCTCAAGCAAGTGCAGCGAACGCGATAACCATTTTCACTATTAGGTCTTCCTCCCTTTACCCGCCCTTGGATAGGTATGTGATTGCTTTGGGCTTTATATGTTGCATAATATTAAAAAAATTGGCGGGAGTGGGAAATGACCTAACCTCGGCTAGAACGAGGGACTTCCACCTAAATGATGCAGGCCCCCTCAGACAGCTGCAGTGGATGCGATGCCATTTTTGCTATTAGGTCTTCCTCCCCTTTATCTGTCCTTGGGAAGGTGCGTGATTATCTGGGCTTTTGGGTAGGGTACCAAATAAAAAACGATCCTCGTCCACAGGACCTAACCTCGGGTTGAACGAGGGACTTCCACATATGCAATGATTTGCAGGGGCAAGTGCAAGTGGGTGCGATGCCATTTTCGCTATTAGGTCTTCCTCCCTTTTACCTGCCCTTCGTAAGGTGGGTGTGATCATCCCGGGCTTTGTGAGCAAGAAAGAAAGAAAAAAGTACTAGAGTCCAAGAATCATCTCGAACGAGGGACTTGCACATAACGATGTGCAGTTCAAAGGAGAGTGGATGTGATACCAATTTCACTACTGCGAATTTTTTGGACACTGAATTGTGGTTAAAAACAGAGGTGCCAGAAATAGGATTTAACCTCGAGTCGAACGAGGAACTTCCACAAAGGACCGTGCTTGAGACCGGACTATTTCAAACTTTTGGTGTGAGTTGAATAAAAAAAGTCATTGTACGAAGATACAGTTGCAGGACCTAACCTCGGTTCGAACGAGGGACTTCCATGGAAACCCAGGGTGGAGAAATCGCAGCAGCAGTGGATGCGATGCCGACTTCACTATTAGGTCTTCCTCCTATAAACCTGAACCTTGCTTGATACCGGACTATTTCAGACTTTTTGGGTAGGTTGAATAAAAAAGAAAAGAAAAACTTCGATGACAACAAACAAAACTACGATTCGAACGAGGGACTTCCACATAACATCATTGGTGTAAACCAAGGTGCAGTGGATGCGATGCCGATCCGCTATTAGGTGTTGTTCCTATTAGGGCTCGTTCGGTTGCAACAATCGATTGTTTTGCGCAATAAATTCTGATTGTCATCCTTTTGGAGACGCTTTACATAACGCCCCGGCGTTTGTGGGCGCAGCGATCAACACATCTGCCAAGCGCCGATGCATCGATGTCAAGAGGCCTCTGCTCATCGTGCACGATGGTCCCGACAGTCTTCCACCCTCACATTGACTCATTCTTGGACAGAAGGCAAATGTGATTTATTGTATTGCATTATCTCTTAATGAGTTGCTGTTGAAGGTGTGGTATTGTCCGGTTTCGAGGAGGCCCAAATTGGCGGGGAAGGCGGGAATGTCGGGAGACGATGGAGGGCCTTGGTCGTGAATGTGTTGATGGTTGCGCCCTCAAACGCCGAGACACTAAATAAAATATCTCCAAAAAGGATGACAATCAGAATTTATTGCGCAAAACAATCGATTGTTGCAACCGAACGAGCCCTAAGTTAATATACTTCGGAACTGGGGTTGTGTGCTGAAATATTTTTGGCCCTTGGGGTTTTTGCCATTTGGTTAAAAAGGATAGCCACACGGTAGTAGAGCCGCAAAGAGCCGGAGCCGCCGGTGCAACCTGGCAGCAGTACTCGTGCATAGTTGTCAGCGGAAACATGCGAGTCCGAGCAGAGAAATCAGCAAGTAAGCCGACGGGGAAAGTCGGCGGAGCTGACATAATCTCGCCATGGCCAACATCAGGAAAAAACCTCCTTCACTAATTTAGGGCTAATTTAGTTCGTGACCTCAGATTTGGGGGAAAACAGCGAATGTCGCCTAATTAACCCGATTAGGAGCATTAGCCGGTAAAACATTTGAGTCACTTCTTTTTTTTGGTGCCAGAAGAGTGGCTCTAATGGTCAACAGCAGAGTGCAATAGTTTCAGGGCTTTCCTTTTGACCTGGAAGACCAACTTGAGAAAATGGTGGGAAGAGATTTGGAGGAGAAACAGAAAATCCAACTGAGTCCATTGCCGAGACATGCCATCAGTGATGTGACAGATCTGCACAGTCTGCACGTGCTGAAAAAAAAGTGGTTCGAGTCCGTAAATGGATGTCGGGACAAACTGTCGTCAACAAACTCTTCTCTTTCCCCCACTTCGTTGCCCTCTACCCTCGAGGCGCCGGCCCTTCATTTCTCGCCAACCAGCCCAAGGGTATGTGTGCCTCGCTGCCCTACCATTTCTTACTGACGTCCTCTTCGCCATAGCCCTTGCAGTGACCTTTAGTTTTTTTTTTTCTGTGTGTAACATCGTCTGCCCCCATCCTTTCTCCTCACTGATGCCCTCCAGTGTCAAGGCCTGCGCCCACAGATGAGCCGTTCCCATTCCCCGCTTACCACCGACACCGTCACGACACGAATCATTGGGCACTGCCCACGGCCACGGAGCATTGGTATGTGGGCCGCAGCTTTCGATGGTTTCCTTCTTAATACTGTTTTTAGTGCGGTATGATAACTTTTCCTGCCCCCATACCCAAGCTGTCGGTCATCAGGTACGGCGCTCATGTCAGCACTGTCATTATTTTTAGTTTTAAATCCATTGCGTTGTGGTGACACCGTTCTGCCGTTGCTATTAGGCACTGCACCCAGTGGACAAGCCAGCTCCTAATAGTATGTACTGGTGTGAGATCAATTGGAAATGTGCCGAGGTGTTCCTTTACGACGCCGCCGGTACGTGAATTGTTTCTTCTTTCTTATCCCTCGTTCCTTACTGATCCTTCCCTTTGGATCTTGTCCTGCATGTATATCTCTATACTCAACAACGACGAAGGTATGTGAGCTAGTCGTCTTTGAGGACTTGCTCATTCCTTACTAACCGGTATATGTAGTCTTCACTGGCTCATTGCACCCTAAGCAGTCCCTGCCTGCAGTGCTTACCCTGGCGCCGCTGTGCCCCCATTCACGGGTTCGACGCAACTCGTCGTCGCAGCTTCCTTCACCGCCCCGCCTCGTGTGAAGGTCACAATATATACGTAAGTTTCGTGTTCCATCGGTGCCTTCCCTTCTCTGACACATCTCTTCTTCGTCGTCCTTGATGCACTACCCCATCATCCATGAGTACATTCACAAGATCGCTGTCCTCGGCGCCACCTCTCGCGTCGCTCTCGCCGCCCTCCTCCTCGTGCTCGACACATCATGATGTGCACCTTCCTTGGCACCATCCTCTATAGGGGTAGGGTGCACCGTAAATACTGTACATATACACGACCTGTTCATGTATCAGTTACTACATATTTGAATTCAATCAATTTCTTCATGTTTTCATATTACATTGGACCGTGCCGTGTAATGCTACCTACCTACCATTCCAAATTTGGGAAAGGCTTCGGAAAGGTTGGCTAATTAAGCTCCGATTACTGGTAATTTATTTTCAACGTCACTAGAAAGCTAACGCAGCTATCCCAACTTATTGGCTAAATTAGTCGGAATGTTGGTGAATCGGACCTTATTAGTAAAGGAGCATTTTCCTGATGAAACCCTTTACAACACAGGGAAAGAACACTGGTGGGTAGCTTGACGAACAGCTACAAGTTTAAGCAGGACGGGCTCGTGAAGGTGAGTGGATTGTGGACCTCCTCTTCCCGGCAACTTGGCGGACGGCGCGTTCTTGTTGCTCTTCCATCTGGCGACTCGCGTTGTATCTATTCGACGGGGTCTTGGAGCGACGAGTAAGGCTGCCTGCTGCAATATTGGCATTTATATATAGCTGCCGCGTAGTGACTGGCCGTCCTCCGTCGGAAGAGGACGGCGCTGGCGTGGACCTTCAAGACACTGTCCAACTTGAAGGTCGTCACCCTTGCCACGACTGGGCATCGCGCGCGCGTTTTTCCTAAGTCCTATCGCACGCCCTGCCACCCTTGCCCTCCACCTTCGCTCCTTGCTCTCAATCCCCGCCCACCCTTCGCCTCCGTTCCTCGCGTCCCTCCTCCTGTATCTCGCTTCGAGACCGGGCACTTGCCGGCACAGCGCGGCGCGCTCCTCCTACGTGCGCGTGCCTATGCACATCCTATATCCCCTCCCCTCCCCTCCTCCCCTTCCCTGCCCACTCACCCCACGTTTGGCAGCGTTCTCCTCCGTCCTGCGCCTCCTTCCCCCCTTTCTTTGTCCTTTGTTTTTCTCTTTTTAATATCTATTTTTCTTCGCACACACACTAAAACCCCCTTAGATGTTCTCCCTCACCACCGCCAACGTCACGCAGCACCTCATCTCGTAGATCGTGGACGTCGAGTGCGCGCGCCGTCGTCGCTCCCCGAGCTCGCGAGCCTTGACGTCACGCTCGCGCTGCTCGAGCGCGGGAATTCTTATGGCGGTTTTCTTCCTGGCCTCTCTTTCTCTCCGCATGCCCCTCGCGTTCTCTTCCCCTTCTCATACCATCCCAATCCTTGCCTGGCTTCCTCCCGTCCTTACCTCCATACTGTCCCCCGTCCTCGGCGCCCGCTCACTCCGCTCCCGGCTCTGCGACGTCCAGCTTACACCTCTCCCCGCACGCAGCACTTCTCCTTTGCCCACTCTGCTCCCCGCACCACCCTGCTCCTGGCTCACCTGACCTGGACCTGCCGTCTTCCTCCGTCTTCCTCCGTTTCCTCTATGTACAGTACTTCCACATCTCCACCCCATTCGGCGCCTTTCCGCCCATGTTCCCACCCGCTCTTTACCACCCTCCGTCCTCCGCTCCCGCTTCCCTCGTGGTCCTCCACCGCCCCTCCTCCGTGTCCGTCCTTCGTCGGCCCCCGTCGTGTTTCCCGCGGATCCTTCCCTCCTCCCATTACCATTCGTCCCCCACATCCAACTTCACGGCGCGCGCCTTCCCACCTTCGTCCGGCTGCCCTTCCCCTCTTTACTCTCCCGCGCACCTTTCCCCACCCTCCTTCCTCCTCGCGTTCTCCCCGCGCTTTCCCCTGCGTTCCAATCTCTCCCCTCCCCCTCGGTCCTCCATCCATGCTCCCTTGTCCCTTCCTCTCCTCTCTCCTCCTCTCTTCTCTCCTCGTCTCACCCTTCCTTTCGCCCCATCCCCGCCCACCCAACTCTCACTTGCCTCCTGAGTCCTCATCTCATCCTTATTTCATTTTCAATTATCCTTTTTTTCATCGTCAATTTTTTTTTAAATTATCGTACTTTTCATCTACTTACCGCGCCCTCACCCGTGCAGCTGCCCCCCAAATCCGAGATCGACGGCGGCGTTCCGAGGCGGACGAGGTGCCTGCCGCGGGGATCGGCCGATATGGGCTCGGGGTGCCACAGAAGTCTAAGGGTGTGGCGGACAGGGCGGTGCGTGTGCGGAAGCGGAATCGGTGCAGGCGCGGAAGGGCGTGCGGGGCGCGGGGAAGAGCGGGTGAGGATTGTGAGGGCGACGACGACGACGAGGAGGATGCGGATGGGGAGCAGTGGCGGGAGTGCGAGTGCGAGTGTGAGCGGGAGCCTCAGCGCGACGTCGCCGCTCAGCGCGAACGCGAATCTGACGGCGGCGGGCGAGCGCTGGCTCTACGACGCATGGACAGCTTCGGGCCCGCGTCGTCGTTCGGTAGCGCGTCCGCACCGCCGCCGCTGTTTGCGTCTGGATCGCCTCCGTCTGCATCTGCTACGGCGACACCGACACCGACACCGGCGCCGACGCGTACAGCAGCACAGACAGCGCAGACACGTACAGCGAGGGTGCGGGCAGGGATTGGCGGTGGCGGCGGCGTACGCGGAGTGAAGACGCAGGCACAGACACTGCATACCGGTGCGGTGCAGGCGCTGTACGTGGCGCGGGGCGCAGATGCCACATACCGGCGGGGCGCATTTGGAACTCGCATACCGGCGAGGCGCAGACGCCGTACAATGTCGCAGGCCCGGGCCGCTAGGGAAGGGGTGTGGCTGCAGGTGCGGGTGGGAGTGGGGGCGAGGGCAGCAGGGCCAGTCAAGCCAACAGCAGGGATACACGGCGATGGCGCCGTTTATGGACGGCGCAAATTCACAAGCGATTTCTTTGACTCGTCTGCATGCGCACGCACGCACATCCCCGCCCGCGCGCAGGAGGCGAGCGGGAAGAGTGGTGTGGCTCCTCATGTCTGGGTTTCCTCCGGTTTCTCTAGATCTGCGAGTCTTGTTCCCGTTTCTCTGTGAATCTTCTGCGCGCTTTTTTCTTAGGCACCGTGACGTCACAATCCGGGCCGCATTTACCGGGGAGCTGTTGCGGGCGAACTTTTTTTTTTCCTGGTAATCTTTGGGGGCGGCTTCTGGCAACTTGATTTACGGGCCTCTCTCTTCCGGGTCGGGATGTTCTATCGCTTACCGACTGCTTTCACCGCCGACTTCTCTACTTATCAGCAAATTGCTTCAAGTTCGGTTTCCCTCTTCGACGTCCACCAACTTAGATCGCCTTCCTCGCCGGATACCAAGGCAAACCTGTAGCGCTTTTCTTGCGTGATCTCTCGCCTGCGTATGGGCCTCGCTGCACTCCGCTCCCGTCCGTGTCTTTCTTTGCGAGCCGGTCGGTCCACCATCGCTTCTACCTATTTCAAAGTACTTTCTCTGTTCAAAGGCTGTTAATTCCCTTATTTTGACGTATCTTTTAATGGGTGTAGTCTAGCTCCACCTTCAATGCTATGGATCTTGATTACACCATTGTTCTTTGCATGAAACATTCGGAGACCTCGTGCATACTTGGATTTGTGTTGCGTACATTTATTGTGGTACATTTTCTGCCGCAAAAAAGGGGGTGCCAAGTCCTTTAACGCATGAGCATGCAGACGGATCATTCATTTTTCCACGTCCACTAAGTTGTTCGATGGCCTGCGCCACTGACATGCAAATTGGTGCGTTTTATTTTCTTTCCCTTCATCGTCATGTAGACATTCATTCGGTCTGGTATTTACGATATCAGAATACCAACTTGATGTTCAGAGTTTTATTCGCTGTACATCTTTGGGACAGGGGTGCATAGATTTTCTAAAGATATACAGTAATATTGTTACTGGCAGCTAATTCTGTAATTTCGACATAGGGGGCCTTGGCAAGCTTCAACGTGATGAAAGACCTCCGCTTGTAACAGTAATAGTGGGAATGGAAGGAAATATTGCACGATAGGTCGCTTCTGTTATGGGCGTATGAACGACGCACAAGGATGCCAGAGTACAGTGAGACCGGAAAGTGAGCGCATTGATACTGGGAATGGCGTCATCCAGGCTCGTAAGGTGTTGGAGAGCGGGAGTGGTGAGTGCTTCCAGGAGCTTTTTTTGACCCGAGCCGTTGCCCAAACTCAGCGAGTGCAGGTACCTCAGAGGCGCCACGGGCAATATGTTCCCACTAGCGCCACCATCAAGATAGTCGCAGCGAAACTCCTGAAGGGCAGCGGAATGCCGTAAGATTTCGGTGCATTCAGTTGAAGTCAGAAAGTCGGCAGAAATGCTTGTAAACTGCGACCATGGCAGCTGAATCTCGGACGGCCCAAAGGTATCGTAAAGGGCGACCTGCATTAAAAGCGGCGCATTACTGAACAGCGATATTGCATCCAATGAGTCGGTCTCTCTCCAATAGCGGGTGGGGCCCAAAGTTAGGGAATGGAGTAAGGGGAAGTCTGCTCCAATCAATCGCAGTGATTCAATGGGCAGCCTGAGGTCGATGTATTCCCAGCGTTCGGAATGAGGTATGATGGCTTGGATGAAATCAACCTCGAGCAGCCCGGTGGAGCATTTCAGGGAAATGGATAGAGGGCAATTTTTGGAGCGTGATACCCAAGTTCTGAGTAAATCCAGTGCCTTTGTCGGAGACGTCGTAGGAGGACTCAGTTCGATGGCTCGCCAGAGTCGAGGCGTGCTGAGCGCTATTTCGCGCCACGCCCGACAAATCTGGGCGAGAAATTCCGGGGAGGTGAGTCCAGTGGCCGGTGGGCGCTCAGGGTAAGGTGGGAGGAAATGGACAAATATTTCCGACGTGATTTCGGTGGGAAGGGTAAGGATGGGGTATTTGTAAGCATCGAGACGCGTCTGCAGGTCCTGCCGCTCGAGCCTGGCGGTGGCGAGAGCTTGCTCCACTGCCAGGATTTGGGCATCCAAGCCAATCATGCGTTCCCGAATATCTGACCAGGTGGATCTCCCGTTTGAAGCGCTTCGATTCGGACTTCGCGTCGTATCAGAGAGCAGAGAGTCAAGATGGTGAGCATCGGTCATGAGTACTGAAGGTCCTGTCAAGAGCTTAGAGCCCGGTGCAGCCACTAATTGAGCCCCTACCTGTACTTATTGTTCAGAAGATCGTAGCAACGGAGAGAGTGGCAGGAGGCGATGCACTTGTGTTTGGTATCTATCCTACGTGTTCCCAGCCTCGATCTCACACAACGTGTCCTGGTGCTTTCTCCCCGGATCCCACTATCTAGTGTCCTCTACTCGTATTTCCAGACTGCGCGCTTATCGAACTCCGGCTCATCCCGGTTTTCCAGCGCTTTTATTCCTGGCGCAGTTATGTCATTGCCACGCGCGCGGCGGGCCGCATTTACCGGTAGCGCCAAGCGGAACCGTGAAGATCTTCTTCTATAGGCCGCATTATTAACGGGGGAAATTTGCTTCAACAGTTTGTATTTCCGACGAATTGTCCACAGATGCGAGACCGTCCCGCTACCCGCCATGTTTCCAACTCTGCTCCATGCAGATAAATTATGGATTTTTGCGATGCTCGTTCACAAAGATTACAAGATCGCGGCTTGGGTATGACAGGCGATATCTGACGCGGCGAAACATGAACAATATATTTTGTACAATTTCGTACAGAGGCGAGAGCGATCACCACGGCTTGTTCAGAATAATTTTTTACTGTATAGACAGAGCTCGAAAAAGGTTGACAGCAGTTATCTAATAGCTTGTTCATCTCCGATTGAACATACAGAATCCTCAGGTGTCCAAGAAAAATCACACAAAATTTAATTCAAACACTATTGGTACCCAGAACATTGGTTCAACCTCGGACTATTGGATTTGTGGAAGAGAGCCATTTACGCTCCCGTATCCAAGCTATCCCTCAACCAAAGAAGCACCTGCGAGAAGATGAATAAAAAATCAAACTTGGACCCGACTGTATACGCACTTGAAGGACGAGATGACGTTGAAGCCGATGTCCCGAAGGTCGGAAATTCCAGGGTTGCGGATGGGGCCGGCCTGGAATCCGGTGCAGCTAAAATCACTGCGGGAACGGGCTAGTCGGATGGAACAGTCCCGCAATTGAGAATATTTACAAAAAAAAATGAAGCAGTCCTGGTCAGAGTCAGGCCCGAAGCTCGAGATGCCGTCGTTGAGGCCCGCGGGGAAGTCGACGCATTGGCCGCTGCTGCCGTGGAGGATCTGGCAGTTCTGGAAGCCGACATCGAGGCAGGCGTCGCTAATTGACGTTGTGAGAGAGAGTGCTTTGTGCGGAGGGGCGGGTTACTCACACGTTGCCTTGAATGTTGGGGGCGGGGGAAACCTATGGCGGATGAGTGAGAAATGGCATTGGAGTGGGATGTAAAAGAAGCAAGATTACCAGGACGGTCGCATTCCTAACCTCGGCCTCAACGGTGCGCACGGCAGGCGGGAGCGCCGTGACGAGGGGAACAAAGGAAAAGAGGGCAGTGGTAAACTTCATTGTCGTTGTAGGGTAAAACTCGAAGACGAAACTGGATGGAAGACGATGAACGACTTGGGGTTCAATGTCGAGTTGCGCTACTCTTTATACATTTTTTTCCTGCACGTCCGGCTTGCGTCGCCGTCCATGACTGGGTGCACTGTGTGCCCCGCAACGTGATCCGACAAGGGGCTTTTACGATTCCCGACCAAAACGAAGTATAAGTCCTTCGGCGGAGTTATGTAAAAGGGCAAATATTCCACCGGGACTCAAAAAAATCGAGCAAGTACAATATTCAACCAAGAGCCAAACACTCAAACGGCGCGACCATTTTTTGGAACCCCGGTGACCGATTTCTTCCCAATTCTTTTCGTAAACCACGCATCCTAGCCACATGCTCGTAGAAAAATTATGACAGATTGGTGTAGCTTTTGTGGAAAAAGAACTCATTTTTCCTGAGACCTATTCATATAGAAGCGAAACATTACAACGACGGTAATTGAACCTTAGGTATACCATTTGAGGATACGGGATGTGTAATATTCGAGGTCCACCATGTAACACTTATGAGGCTACGCGGATATTACTTATCAAATTTTCGGCCTACAGCGGGCTGCGCAAGTCATCAGAAAATCGCATAAGTTATCAATAGTGCCCCAAAGCAACCCATTTCTGATGCGTTTGAGAAGGTCTGGACTCAATTCCTTCTGAACATATGACATTACCGTTGTGTATACATTCCTCTCAGTACCTCCCAATATGCGGTAAGGCGTGCACGTAGTGCTGCACTCCCCGGTTAAAGACTGTGCTCAAGCAAAACAGAAAATCACCGCAACACATAGCCATCAAAGTGATAAACTCTCGGTGTTTACAAATTATCCATGCATGTTAATTCCTCACTCTCTAGTATTCTACTTGGCATCTAGCTCGCTCGGCACTTCGCGCCTCACTCGCCTCGGTTCATGAGTCATCTTAAGCGAAGGCTGTTGCTTATCCCTAATACAAATCGAAGAGTGCCCAGGCTGGAAATATATCCCCCGCTCGCGATAGTTCAAGACAAATGAAAAAAGATTTGAGGTTCTCGCGGAATATCAATCGCCAGCTCACCTGAATGAAACCGATGATATCGGGACTACAGGAAGTTTGAATACTCTCCCGGCGCTCAAAATAATTGGGCAAATACACAAAAAAGCCGAAAATTCCGTGCAGCCCATCACATAACAAGCACAGTGAAAAACTCTTGGTGTCCCAGGCAAGGTGGTTGAATTCATAGTAGGATGGGCAGACGCAGAGAACAACGTGCAAGTATTGGGGATTTCGCGGATCCCTGGTCGGTTCGCAGTGTGAGCGGAAAGAAGCAGGGAAGGTACAGATCTTGTCCCGAAAGTTCCACAGGTCTCGGCTGGTCTCGGGCCAGATACCAGCCAGTACGCATTTGTTCATTGAAGTTTCTTCTTCCGGCATTGTCTGAGTCTTGGCGAGTTTCAGGCCTATGATCCCAAGTACCACCTCGAAAGACTCACGGCGTAGTGCGGAGATCGGGGAAAGCTCACCATCAACGCATTTCAAGGAGGAAATGGACCAAGGTTGTGTCGCAGGTCCGACGTGGTAGTACATGGCGACCGCGCTCGCCAACATCGCTTCGGTGGGATCCTGAGCGCCTTCACCGTAGCCCTTGAGCAGTCCCTCAATCTGCAGATATTAATGTAAGGCTTCGTCGTGTATATAAACAATACGTGTACCGTGGGAGCTACAATTGCCCGCTCCTGCCCGGACAGCTCATGAAGACGCCCTGACACGCTTTGACTGAGAACGATCCTGGAAACATCGCCGACTAGTTTGAGAATTCTACTCATAGCGGTGTGGATGTGGATAGGAAGAAATATTTCGCCCCCGCTTGTCACTCCCTAACTACCCCTGAACAAAAATGTCAGCCACCTTGCGCTGACGGTTACCTCATCCGCTTCGTCGAATAAAATATCCAGAATACTGTACTATTACAATCAACTCGACAGTCACACGTCACGTGGGTACCAGTCGATGGTGAACATTGGTGGTTGGTCACTGGTCATGCAGGCAATTGTCGAATCTACCAAGCGGTTCGTCACGCAAAAAATCATTGTCCCTTCGTAAAAAAGCTCAAATTCAGTCAAAATTTTGTCGAACTTGTCGATTTTTTTTCGGGTGTCACGCAAAAAAAATCGGTTGTCGAATTGTCGAATCCGAAAATCGGGTCGCGCATCACACCCCCTGTCGATTTGATTGTAATAGTACAGTACTGTACTATTTCAACCAAGTGTTCACAGGGTGTTACGCGTTATGCAGTAGTGTTCACTAGAAGTGGTATTCATTCCATGGGAAATTACTATAATAGGGTATCCGGGCCGCCGATTTTTTTTTTTTTTTTGACCCGATTTTAACCCAAATCTGGACAAATTCTGGCCTGTTACGCATTACGGGGGTCCAAAGTATTCAGTTCACAGGTCGCCATTACGCATTATTTGAACAGTTGGTCGAAATAGTACAGTACTCAAATAATGAGAAGAAGGGGTGTGCTTTCTCTCTCTCTCTCTCACTCGCTCGTAGGCTCCAGTTTAAGCCGCTTCTCTGTACTAGAAACAGCGACGCATTACAATTACGGTAGGCGAGATCGAGACAGAAACTATGCGATGCCTCCGTGGAAGAATATCGATCATACAAGATCCTGCCTGCAGACAATATCTGTTGCGAATAGCAAAGGATCTATCTGAAGGTGAAAGCCTTCATAAAGTTGAAAGTCTAAACATAGTATGCGGCGGACCGCGACGGCTGGCGGGCCGCTTTATTTCCGATCAAACAATTGCACAGTGTGCACAGCCAATGCACAGCATCGAGTTGCGTATAAAGCCCAACACATAGACTCGAAGAACTTGAAGGCTCCCGATGAAATTCTTACCCCGCACTCTTTTATTGTCCTCGCGAATTCCCCGAACGTATGCCTGCCAGCCGTCAGTCTCGCATGTATGGTCCTGAACCGTTTTGATCTAGGGTAGTACCCACCAGAATTTCTGCAAAGCAGATGATATCGACAGAAGTTGCTCCCTCGGTTTGTCTGTCTAATTGTGCTCATTTTCCGTGCCCGTGACCCTGCCACAGAAATCCGAACTGCATTGGCGTTGGAGCACTTACACCGTGCGGGCTCCTCGACCCGCACCAACGGCGCTACACAAGGATTGGCACAGGCCTGCGCAACCGCTCCCCGCGCCCTGGCACCCCACTTCAGACTGGGAGGAATGGGAGGGCCGCTACCTCTGGCTCGACACGCTCGGCGGCATCCCCTTCGTCGAGCAGATGTTCAAGACCGTCTTTGCGGTCCCTGGAACAGTCGAACCCATCGCGTTCGCTTGCGACGGGTCCGACGCGTCATTCGTGTTCGCCGCAGATGGCCAGTATTATGTGTATGAGGATGGCGCGCTCTTGCTGTTCGAAGGCGAGTTTGCGTCGAAAGAAGAGTTTTTGCAGCGCGGGCTTCCTGGGCACGGCAGAGAGGAGTGGTCTGCGCCGTACCACGACGTGCCACCCCAGCCGGGGTACGAGCATGTTAGTTGGCTTCCTGGGTACTAATGAACCAGTCGAGCATTCCTTCCCGCTCCCGCTCGATATAATAAGTACTGACCATTCCTTCCCGTCCGCAATCGATATACTGTATTTTACTGAAAATTACTACTCTACAGTTCGCTCATATATATTGTCGCTCGCGTACCGAGTTATACGGTACCCATATTACCCTTATGCAGCCAAGCACAATTCTGCCCACTCCGGACTTGGTCGTGCGTGGATGCCGCAAGTCTTCTTCAAATTAGAAAACTCCATTATGGGATGTACAGTATTCTTCTGCGTGTCCTTGATCTTTTTTCGATCCGCGCGAGACGAATATCACAAACCGGAACGTGCAAGCGGCTCGGTATCGGGCGAGGTCAGGCTACTTATGATTCCCTCATTCTATGTTCAACCACATCAGAAATTCTTCGCCTAGCAGGCCCAACCCCATATACAGACTGGTACAACTCGCAAAGTACATAAGAGTGATTAGCTGCTAAAATAAATAACATTTGTCTCTTTAATTTAATTTTAATCTGTCCGAGTGGAGAGGAAAGAGGTACCGACTTTGGGGGTGGCTCGCTTCTCGGCCGATCGCGGCACCTGCCAAACTTTCAAACTCCGTTGGCAAACTCAATCACTTGGTCTCATGTTTCACCTCCTTCACGTCCGCCCGCACCCCCTTGCCCCCCTTCCTCACCACTCGCAGCATTCACGTCCCGCCGCCTCCACCTCCATACCCCCACATCTCCATCCATGCCAGCGAAGAGGCGGCCGTGCTGCACACAGAGAACGGCCTCGGCCGCACCGCGCCTGCCGTTGGGTCGGTGCGACCGAAACGCGGTCTGCAGCATCCACCCTCCTCCCCTACCATTCGCATCCGCCGCATGCATGCTCCGCGCCAGCGCACCACGCGACGACGCGGCCGTGGCTCGGCGGCCGCGCAGAGAACATCTGAGGCAGGCACGCGAATATGAGCATTCCGGGCACGCGAATACGCGCTTGCCTTCCGGGAACGAAGTGCAGGCTGCAGTTGCGTGGCAATACGACGGGGAGTGGGTGTCGCCCAGAATAGAGTTTAGGTACTGCGCGCCGGCCGAAGCGTACGGCGGGCCCGCTGCTATCGGAGGGCAGGCGAACGCGCCGAGTCCGCGCACGTCGAGAAGCGGTCGTCGTGGTGTGTCGGCCGGAAGGAGATTGGGAGTGCCGCTCAGAATAGCCCCTCGTATACGTTCTGCGCGTCGTACGGTGGGACCCGTGTAATCGGCGCCGGCGCTCGCTTCGAGACCGGGCACAGCGTGGCGCGCTCCTCCTATGCGCGAGCGCCTACGCACGTCCTATATCCTTCCCTTCCCTTCCATTCCTACTCACCCCACGTCTGGCGGCGTTCCACCCACCACCGCCTCCCTTATCCCCCTTCCCCCTTTTCTTTGTCCTTTTTTTCCCCTCTTTCTAATATCCATTTTTCTTCGCACACACACTAACACCCCCTTAGACGTTCTCCCTCACCACCGCCAACGTCACGCAGCACCTCATCTCGTAGATCGCGGACGTCGAGTTCGGCTGCCTGCGCGCGCCGTTGTCGCTCCCCGAGCTCGCGAGCCTTGATATCGCACTCGCGCTGCTCGAGCGCGGGAATTTTTTTGGCGGTTTTTTCCTGGCGTCTCTTTCTTTCCGCATGCCCCTCGCGTTCTCTTCCCCTTCTCATACCATCCCAATTCTTGCCTGCCTTCCTTCCGTCCCACCCTACTGTCCCCTGCCCACCCACTCCGCTCCCGGCTCTGCGACGTCCAGCTTACACCTCTTCCCCGCACGCAGTACTTCCTCTTTGCCCACTCTGCTCCCCGCAACACCCTGCTCCTGGCTCACCTAACCTGCCGTCTTCCTCCGTCTTCTTCCCTTTCCTCTATGTATAGTACTTCCACTCCACCCCATTCGGCGCCTTTCCGCCCCGTGTTCCCACCCGCTCTTTACCACCCTCCGTCCTCTGCTCCCGCTTCCTTCGCGGTCCTCCTCCGCCCCTCCTCCGTGCCCGTCTTTCGTCGCCCCCCGTCGTGTTTCCCGCGGATCCTTCCCTCCTCCCATTATCATTTATCCCCCACATACAAATTTACGACGCGCGCCTCCCCACCTCCGTCCGGCTGCCCTTCCCCTATTCACTCTCCTGCGCACCTTTCCCGCCCTCCTTCCTCATCGCGTTCTCCCCGCGCTTTCCCCTGCGTTCCAATCTCTCCCCTCCCCCTCGGTCCTCCATCCATGTTCCCTCGTCCCTTCCTCTCTTCTCTCCTCGTCTCACCCTTCCTTTCGCCCCCATCCTCGCCCACCCAACTCTCACTTGCCTCCTGAGTCCTCATCTCATCCTTATTTCATTTTCAATTATCCTTTTTTTTTCATCGCCAATTATCGTACTTTTCATCTACTTACCGCGCCCTCATCCGCGCAGCTGCCCCCAAAAACCAACGGCGTTCCGGCGAGGCGGATGAGGTGCTCGGCGCGGGGATCGGGCGATTTGGACTCGGGGTGTCGCAGAAGTCGAAGGTTGTGGCGGGCAGGGCGGTGCGTGTGGGCGGGAGGGAATGGTTGCAGGCGCGGGTGCGGCGGAAGGGTGTGCGGAGCAGGAAGGCGTGCGGAGCGCAGGGAAGGGGAGGCGGCGGCGGGTGAGGATTGCGAGGGCGACGACGACGACGACGACGACGACGCGGATGGGGAGCAGTGGCGGGAACGGGCAGCGCGCCGCCGACACCCAGCGCGAACGCGGATCTGGGGCGCACGGACGGCGGCGGGCGAGCGGCGAACGATGACTCTACGACGCATGGACAGCTTCGGGCCGGCGTCGTTGTTCGGTAGCGCGTCCGCACCGCCGCCGCTATCTGCATCTGGATCGCGTCCGTATACATCTGCTCTGCTATGGCGACACCGACGCCGACGCCGACGCATACAGCAGCGCTGACAGCGCAGACACGCACAACGATGGTGCGGGCAGGGATTAGCGGTGGCGGCGGTGTACGCGGAGTGAGGACGCAGGCACAGACACTGCATACCGGTGCGGTGCAGGCGCTGTACGATGGCGCGGGGCGCAGACGCTGCATATCGGCGGGGCGCAGACTTCACATACGGCGAGACGCAGTCGGAACTCGCATACCGGCGGGGCGCAGACGCCGTACAAATAGGGGGAGGGAGTGTGGGTGCAGGTGCGGGCGGGGGTGGGGGGCGGGGGGCGGGGGGAGCAGGGCCAGTCAAGCTAACAGCAGGGATACACGCCGGTGGCGCCGTTTATGGACCATACACGCACGGCGCAAATTCACAAGTGAATTCTTTGATTCGTCTGCATGCGCACGGCATCCCCGCCCGCGCGCAGGAGGTGAGCGGGAAGAGTGATGTGGTTCCTCTCGTCTGGGTTTCCTCCGGTTTCTCTAGATCTGCGAGTCTTGTTCCCGTTTCTCTGCGAGTCTTCTGCGCGCTTTTTTCTTGGGCACCGTGACGTCACAATCCGGGCCGTGTTTACCGGGAGCTGTGGTGGGCGATTTTTTTTTTTTCTGGTCATTTTTTGGGGGCGGCTTCTGGCAACTTGATTTACGGGCCTGTCTTCCGCGCGGTCCGGATGTTCTATCGCTTACCGACTGCTTTCACCGCCGACTTCTCTACTTATCAGCAAATTGCTTCGGTTTTCCCTCTCCGACGTCCACACAACTTAGATCGCCTCCCTCGTCGGATACCAAGGCAATCCTGTAGTGCTTTTCTTGCGTGGCTGCATTCCGCTCCCGCCCGTGTCTTTCTTCGCGAGCCGGTCGGTCCACCATCGCTTCTGCCCATTTCAAAGCACATTCTCTGTTCAAAGGCTGTTGATTCCCGTATTTTGACGTATCTTTTATCGGGTGATAGGTGTAGTCTAGCTCCACCTTCAATGCTATGGATCTTGACTACACTGTTGTTCTTTGCGTGAAACATCTAGAGACCTCGTGCATACTTGGATTTTGCGTTGCGTACATTTATTGTGGTACATTTTCTGCCGCAAAAAAGGGGGCGCCAAGTCCTTTAACACATAGTCATGCAGACGGATCATTCATCTTTCCACGTCCACTAAGTTGTTCGATGGCCTGCGCCACTGACATGCAAATTGGTGCGGTTTATTTTCTTTCCCTTCATCGTCATGCAGACATTCATTCGGTTTGGTTTTACGATACCAGAATACCAACCTGATGTTCGCCGTTTTATTCGCTGTACATCTTTGGGACAGTGGACAGATTTTCTAAAGATATACAGGAATATTTGTTACTGGCAGTTAATTCTGTAATTTCGACGAAGGGGGACCTTGACAAGCTTCAAAATGATTAAAAACTGTCGTTTGTAGCAGTAATAGTGGGAATGGAAGGAAATTCTGCACGATAGGTCGCGTCTGGTTTGCGTGCATAAAGGATGGTTAAGGATGCCAAAGTACAGTGAGATCGTGAAATGAGCGCATGGACACGGGGAATTGTGCCGTCCACGATCGTAAGGTGTTGGAGAGCGGGAGTGGTGAGTGCTTCCAGGAGCTGTCGTTGACCCTTGAAGCTGTCTAGGAGCCCTAGCGAGTGCAGGTACCTCAGAGGCGCCACAGACAATAGGCTCCCCCTAGCAGTGCCACGGCCAAGAGATTGGCAGTGAAACTCCCGAAGGGCAGCGGAATGATGTAATATTTCGGTGCATTCAACTGGAGACAAATAGGAGGCATGAATGCTCGTTAACTGCGACCATGGCAGCTGAATCTTGAAAGGCCCAAAGGTGTGGTCAAGAATGACCTGCTTTAAAAGCGGCGCATTACTGAACGGCGATATTGCATCCAGTGAGCCGGTCTGTCTCGCATAGCGGGAGGGGCCCAAAGTCAAGGAACGGAGTAAGGGGAAGTCCGCTCCAATCAATTGAAGTGATTTTATTGGCAGGAAGAAGTCAATGTGTTCCCAGCGCTCAGAATGAGGTATGATGGCTTGGATGAAATCAATGTCAAGCTGCAGAGTGGAGGAGTGCAGGGAAATGGATAGAGGGCAATCTTTGGAGTGTGATACCCAAGTTCTGAGTAAATCCAGCGCCTTGGTCGGAGACTTCGTCGGAAGAGTCAAATTGATCGCTCGCCAGAGTCGCGGCGTGCTGAGCGCTATTTCGCGCCATGTGCGGCAAATCTGGCCGAGTATGTGCGGGGAGGAGAGACCAATGGCGGGTGGGCGTTCGGGATAAGGTGGGAGGAAGTGGACAAATATTTCCGACGTGATTTCGGTGGGAAGGGTAAGGATGGGGTATTTGCACGCGTCGAGACGTGTCTGCAGGTCCTGCCGCTCCAACCTGACAGCGTCGAGAGCTTTCTCCGGTGCCAGGATGTGGGCATCCAACTCGGTCATGCGTTCCCGAATATCTGACCCGGTGGATCTCCCGTTTGAAGCGCTTCCATTCCGACTTGGCGTATTATCAGAGAGTAGAGAGTCAAGATGATTAGTGTCGGTCATGGGTACTGAAAGTCCTGTGAAGAGCTTAGAGCTCAGTAGAGCAACTAATTGAGCTCCTACCTGTGCTTATTCTTCAGAAGGTCGTGGCAACGGAGAGAGTGACAGGAGGCGATGCACTTGTGTTTGGTACGTTTTCCGCATCAGTTTGGGTCCCGGCCACGATCCAAACAACGCGTACTTACTCGTGCTTTCTCCCTCGATCCCATTATCTCGTGTCCTCTGCTCATATTTCCAGACTGCGCGCTTATTGAACCCCGGCTCATCCCGGTTTTGCGGCGCTTTCATTCCTGGCGCCGTGATGTCATCAGAGAGTGTGATGCTAACATCCGTCAACAAGGCCGAATGGGGTCTGCCGAACGCGCCTGATGTTGCACCTGATGTAGTGATGCGGAAGGCGGGAGCGCCACGAGAGCGGGCGCGCATGTGCCAGACCTGCTTTTGGCCGCTTTTATAAGGTGATATATCAGGATACATTGGTAAGGAGAGGAGTTGATACATGCTGACTTCTGATCAGCATGCGGTTGATAGATCACTCGCCTGCCTTGGCGTCAAGCTCTAGCTCCACGGCGCCACTGACGCCGGCAGCGCGCATGGACAGCGCGGCGGAGTCGGCGGGGTTGTTTGAGAGCGCACGCATGTCGCCGCCGTTGTCTGCGTCGACGGCGTCTGGATCTCCGGTGCGGCCGACGGCGACGCCGGCGCCGACACATACAGCAACACAGACATGCACACCTACAACGCATGTGCAGACACACACCGACAACACATCCATAATTACGCACAGCGATGCCCCCGCCCGCGCTGTCCTCCTTGCTCGCGGCAGCGGCATACATGGCGACGTATACGCGGAGTGCGGGGATGCAGGGACAGCCACCGCATACCAGCACGACACACGGGACGCAGATACCGCATAACGCACCATACACTGTACAAGGGCGCGGGGCCAAGCGGGGCGCAGACGGGGCAGTCTGCGTACGCGTACACGTATCCATGAGCCTATTTTCCGATGGCTGGTGCGGGCGGGGTAGGTGGGGGAAAACTAGCAGCAGGAGTATGCGACGCGCCCCATGGTGTGGATGCCCGAGTCCATACACACACACACACACACACACACAGGGGACAAAGTGGGGGCACTTGTCATAATGGTTTCCATAGGGCACTTGCATGTGGACAAGCAATAAAATTACATAATCCATTGTTCACCCATGCATGGGTTCAATCCCGGGCACAGACATATTTTATTTTCCTCAGTTTCAGTGTCTGTACCAGTAAAAGTTGATCTTAAGTACTAAAAAATACAACTGAACTAAAGCTGGTCTGAAACTAAAACCTATTCTCATAATGAAAGTTCCCACTTCAGGACAACTTCAATGAGCTGAAATAAAATCAGGTTTGGGCTTCGCCGATGGCTACTCCAAAGGAAAAATATTATATCACAAAAAGGCATAGTTGGGAAAGGTGCATCTTGAGTTCAGAGTATCAGTTGCACTGAAAGGGGATCTCAAATCTTAAAATGTCAGTTCAAATTTTGGTTCTCTCCAAAGATAAAATTTTGGGTTGAGTTTCAGTTCAAGCTGATGTTCAGTCTGACTTTTTTGGTTCCAAACACACTGAAATTTAGTTGGCGGATGATCTGCTGCCCATCTGCCACTTGTCCACTGACCATCTGCCGCCCGTCTGCCGACCATCTCCTCCTCGTTCTAACAAATCACTATTAATGTGCTAGCTTTGTGTCATTAGGAATGGATCATCGGTGAAAAAGGACCAGATCGTTGGTGGACGGGTGGCAGATGAGCAGAGGAGGATGAGCAGAGGATGGGTGGTGGGTCATCCCTGGATCGTCCACCCACTAAATATCAGCATGTTTGGAATCAAAAAAAGTCGGACTGAACATCAGCATGGACCGAAACTCAATGCGAAATTTTATCTTTGAAGAGAACAGAAATTTCAATTCTTGTCTGGTGGGCTTGTCCTGTCGAATTATTTGTCCAATCTTTTTGCGGGTGTTGAATATTAACCTATCTGGGACCAATATTACAGAATACCAAATGGTAGTGGTTACAGACACTGAATTGAGGGACATAAAATACACATAAAAGATGTCTGTGCCCGGGATTGAACCCATGCATGAGTGAACAAGGGATTATGTAATTTTATTGCTTGTCCAGAGCAACTGCCATGCAAGTGCCGTGCAAATGCCCTACAGATGCTGTGACACAAATTCACAAGTGACTCGACACGCACGCACATCCCGTACTTTATGTGCGCACAGGAGGAGGCGAGCGGTGATATGGTTCTTCTTGTCTAGCTTGCCTGGAGTCTCTGTGCATTCCGTGGCACCACATTTCGAGCCGCATCCACCCGGAACTATTTCTGGGGAAGTTTTTTTTTCTTACTAGCGGCATTCTTTGGGCGGCTTCCGGCGACACATTTGGACATTCCGGCCGCACCTTGACTTTCTTTTGCTCTGGTCCCTTTCCACGTGGCCCGGATGCGTGGTCTTTTTCGGACTGCTTCTTTGTCGACCTTGAAACGACTTAAGGTCAACATCTTTTGTGCTCTCGACGTCCACGAACCTGGATCACGCGTCCAACTTTCAACTTGATTATCCTCCGAGTCGTTGGATATGGAGGCAACAGGGAAGGCTTTTCATGCTTGATCTCCCCCTTGCCACCGTTTATGCAACTGCCCTCTCGCTCTGATTACCTTACCATTCCTTCCTGGCTCCGATTCCTGTCTTTCTGCGAGCCAATACACCATCGCTTCTGTGCACCTCGAAGCACTCTGTCTGTTCCAAGGCTCGCATTATGTGTCGATACCAACCGTATTTTGACCCCTACTGTATCTTTTTAAGTGCGTATTCTAATTTTCTGGCTCCCTCTTCGATGCCATTGGTATTAACCATGCACGCGTGAATCATCCCAAGTCTTCGCGCATACTTAGATTTCGCGTCGCAAAAATTCAGCGTGCTTCGCGGGTACAGCGTATTTGCTTGGTCGGAGATATCGGGTTATCCAACAAGTTAAATACTTTGTCTATCGGGCTCGGTTAAAATTCCAGCTACTCAATAAACTATTTAAAACATCTAAGAGGTCCAAATCAAAGTATTGGCAGAACGGACATACAGCCAGGCTATTAATGATGGATGCTGACAAATTTGCCTTTTATGGTATATTGCGCGTGATATGAACTCAAACTCAGATCGACCAGCCTGTCAATTGACACAAACTGTTTTGATTCGACAGGCTGGACTCGAGCCTAAGTGGATCCGATTTTGTGACACTGTGGACAGCGCAAACAATTATGTTCAAATTTCTCCCGCTTCCTTTTTGACTTCATCAACCACTGAAATCTTGAACCAGTGTTCAATTTCTTTGTGTTCAATGACAAGAAAGAGTACACATACCCTGCCACCATTAATGAGTCTATTCAACCTATTGACGTCCACGAGGGGATACCCAAGTTGGATCGCAACATCTTGGCCGGTAGGATGAAAACCCTTTGCACGATGACACTCAGCTATTGAATCATAGATCTCCTTTTCCCACCATGCCCCATATACTGAGGTCCGAAAGCTCACGCTGGGAAGGACAAGTTTGTCCAAGGCATCCAGAGACAAGTGTGTCATTCCCTCGGGATCGAATGACCAATAATATGTTTCGTTCTCCGGAGTCCCTTGAGTTGTCTACATTGGTGGGGAATAGGAAAAGATATACTTCATCCATTGAGGAGTTGGCCATGAAGGTTCCTTGTAATGTAAACCCATCCACATTGGATGATATTGAGAATCGCAAAGCAAGATCGGAAATCAGGCCTGCGAGGGATTAGACACTGATGCATTGCTCAAACTGTCACATACAGCATTCCTCTGTGGGGTTATATCACTGAGCTGAGGATTGAATTTATTTTGACAGGACCTTACCTGCTCTCAAGCCTGATTTATCCATGATATAATTTGACTGGGAGAGCCAGGTTTTTCGCCCATCTTGCCGTGCTTCCACCGCCAGAGATATGTGTTTAAGTAGACAATACTCTTCATCAATGGGTAAATCTGCTAGTGCAACACTAGGTTTCTGGTCAGGCACAGTTATGGGTTGAAATAATAGAGAGTCATACCGTGTCCACCCATTTGGTAATATGATGAGGCCTTCGTGCAGGGATGGAGAACCCCACTGGGGATATGAATATAACCATCTGCTCTTATCAACATCAACATCAAACAATCTCAGACCATCCGATAAAGAAATTGCGGAAAATGGATCGAACAGATGCGCGCAGCGAGCTGTGGGCCAGGAAAGAGATCCAAGCAGAATAGTGCCTGGATCAGCAATTTCAATGCAATGCCATCGGGCTGTGGCAAAAAATATGTGATGGATATCATTAAGAGATATGTTGGAAAGAAGTTCTTCCTCCAAGCTGGTTTCGGATGTGAGATGAGCTCCGAGTGGGATGATGGAGCCAGCTGGAGTTGCCCAAGGCAGGCCTGTGGGATCCTGCTCATTGTTGTCGCTGATTTCAATGCACAACTGCCCTGTGGAGATGCGGATCCATAACATTGTTCCCAGTTGCAGCTTGGAAAAAAATCCATTTGAATCACGCACAAATAGCCACTTTCCAGTGACATCCCTCCAGTGATTGAGTGCAGCCTTGAGATGTGAGATGAATGCTACATTGTAGCCTCGTTGAACTTACATCAAAGTGCTTGCCCTAACAACTTCGCACTGAGGGAATCTTTGAACCAAAGAAATTGAAAAACACACCATGTCATGCTCTAAGACGGCAGTCACCAATGGAGATTTCTGATGCAGCTTTCGAACCTCATCTAGTGACACCAATCCTGCAATAGGATAAAAATCAGAGGGGCGCCAAGTCGACAGTGTCTCGCTTGCCATTGTGGTAGATTAAAGCTTGGCGGCGGGGGTTTGAAATCACGCCGAATAACTGAAACAACGAGTGATGTCTGGGCCAGAATATCAGATCGTGTTGAATGCTGTGGGGAAGATATTGTCACCGAAAGTCTTCACGCCATTCCGCATGACTGCGATGCTGCGGCAAGTCTATCAGAACAGCCACCCCACTGTCATCCAACAGTACTTGCCTTTTCAAAGCCAGAATCCTCGTAGACAACCGCAGTGACAATCTCATGGCTCCCGAAGATACGTGCATGGCGAACTTTCCGAACACCAACCACTCGTTTAACACGCTTTTTCATGACCCCTGTCCGCTTGTGGGGAACATTTTGATATTCAACAATATTTTGTGTAGCCACGTCTTTCAAGAAATTGACATCACCCCATCTCACACACCGGAAATCTAGGTGAGAAAGTAAAGTTATCGGAGCACTCGAGAGGGATGTGCGATCTTACCGCTTTCATCCGAGTCATTAGTGCTCACTTGAAGATTGATGGCACTCCCGCTGATGGTCGTATTCTGGCAATTCGCGAATACCACGTGTCTAGCACGCATCAGCACTGCTGAGATTCACGTGGAACCGGATTGTACCTAGCTGCTTGGGGTATAGTCATATTCATCGGAGGCCTAGCTCCAGATTTCCAGACCTGTTTGGGCATGGTAGATGAGGAGATTGGGTGAACGGGGGTGGTGGTGGAAGAAGAGAGCGTAGAGAGAAGGCTGTGCATGATGTAGCTATTTTTGAACTTGATCGTCTATTTGCGCCAAATGTTTAGTGTTGGGCACGGGTACGGGTCCGGGTTGAAAAGTGGCAACCCGGACCCTTACCCGGGGAACCCGTACCCCATGCGGGTAAGGGTATAAACCTGTACCCGTCTTCATACAGGTACATACGGGTTGACCCTCGGGTCTATAACCCGCGGTATCCCTCGTACCATCGACTTAAAAAAATCAGGTGTGCTGAGGGTTAATTTGTGGACCTCAAAGACACATTTATTTCATCCACTGCATAAATTAAAACCATTTTTGAGCCTTTGCAGCATGTTGGTAGCTGAAGAAACGGATAAAGACTGCCACCAATCTGTAATAGATAGCGCTGCACAACAAAATACTAAGAAGAAAGGAGAGACAACACATTTTGGAAGCTGATATCTCATTTTTGACTTCCTAATTCTCTTGGAATATTAACCCGTAAATACCCTTGTATACCGCGGGTAGGGTCCGGGTCGGCATGGGCTGAAAATCTTGGCAACCCGTGACCCGGACCCGCCCAACTCGACCCGGAAACCCGCGGGTTTTACCCGAACCCGTGCCCCACCCTAGGTTTAATTTAATCTGAAAGCTGGTGTCTAAGTGAAGGTGATTTTAATATTGTTTAATTAGTTTAGGTTTCATTGGTTTCAGCACCAGTTGGCTTGAAACCCCATTTGTCTTTCTTTTCTATCCATTTCACATCGCCCTCCCTTATATCATATTTTATTCTTCCCTTACACACCATCCCAGTCATCCTATCCCTGCCTTTCATACTCTGCCCACTCTTCTGCACCTCGCGTCACCTGCGCGCATATTCGCTCGGCATTGCTCACCCCTCCCCACGTCCCATCTCCCCCGCCCCGCATCCCTCTCCGTCTCGCATCCCACCTGAATGGTGCGAAAATATACAGGCAATAAAGAGCTACGGGCCTGGCAAAAGGGCGAACAGTACAATATGACTAAAATAGTCCCAAATAGGCCAAAATTGCTGTTTTGTGAGGCCTATAGCTCCCTATTGCCTGTATATTTGGGGCTCATTCAACATGTGGAATGCATTAGGACATCCAGAGCTACAATCCTGGCAGTTCACATTGTTCTGAAAAAATCACTTGCTGCGCTGAAAAATGACCGATTTCTTCTTTCGGCCGGATTGATGGCGTATCAATATATTTTTATCTCGATTTTCGCCTTAGATACCTCGGTCTACTCTTTCTAAAGAGGACCACACCTGAGTTTATGTCAGAGGACTCAGAGGATGTGGAGAAATGCGCGAAAATATATGTAACATTACTTTTGCCGAGTCAGTGTACTATCCCCTGGATGTTTGCCCTATCTTCTAGTATAGTCCCCATATTTTTCCAATCCCAAGGGTGAGTGCAGGGCACTTGCCGTGGCCAGTTAAACTTCCTCTGATCCCATCAAAATAGTGGTATCCCTTATTCTTCAATCAGAACTGGCACGCAGCGGGTAAATATGTTCACCGAAATGTATATCGCTCATATAGTGGTGCTGGAATATTTGGAGCATGCAGAGCAACATATACAATGAGGGACTTCAACATGCCCTATACAAACTATGCCAGATTTGTTAGGTCTTCTTACCCTATTCTGAGCTGGTGCACTGCGAAATCTTGAGGGAGAAGAAAAAAAAGCATAATGAATGGATCGAATCGGAACAACCTAACCTCGGTTTGGCATATTCGCTCACCGCTGGGCCCACTGCATGGTGCACGCTCGCCAGGCCCACTGCGTGGAGCTGGCGCCTATGGTGCCGGTGAGCGGACTTTAAATCAACTGATGCGCCATGTTTTAAGTCCCATTCTTGACAACAACTTGGCGGCTGAGTCTGACTTTTAGCCGACTCCGACTCCGACTCTTCTTGTCATTCCTCTGATCGAGTAGTGCTCGTTGATTTTTGGCAAAAATCGAGGAGCACCACTCGATCAATGTTAGAACTGCTGCCCTTCCAGAAGCCCTGATTGATGTCTTCGGTACTGATCTTAAATCAAATGGGTCTGTCCTCGTCCAACCTGCGGTGTGGTGCCTCCCTTTTGGCTCGTCTTGACCCTGGAATTGCGAAAAAAGCGCCCAGCATCTCTTCTTCTACATCCACTAGTGTACTTCCATAGTCGACGTGGACTGCTCAAAGCGCTGCATGGGGAAGAGACGTTGCTGGATGGTAAAGTTTACAAATACTTACAAAGTTTACAAAGTTTACACAGTAAATTACAGGCCATATATATGTTATGAGACCCCCCTTCAACCATACCATAAATTACAGCCGGATTTCAAATATTACCCAGCCCTAATTTTTGCTTACCTTTATTTGTGAACACGTCGGCTAATGTCGGCTAACACCAGCTCCACACCTCCGACGACGTGTTGCTGCAAGTTGACTCTCGGCTTGCTTGCCGTGGCCATTTCAGGCCGGAAAAACATCACTTCTCTTACCAGAATACACTGGCTGTAGTCTCGATCCAGCCTCTCATGACATCCCAATATGGGAACCCTGTCATGAGAGTCTGGGCCTATCTCAAGACTTTAGCCGTACCATTGCGCTATCAAAACTTGATGGCAATTTCTCACGATTCCGCATGGCTCAACAGGGGGCTCGTTTGTTTAAACTAGCCTTGAGCTCGGGAAATGGCCAACATTCATGACTATTCAACTGGTTTGATAATGCATGAGTGCAAACTTCGTTGATCGATAGCCTGGATGTACAACAGATTTTTTGGGACTGAGTGTCATCTCACATGACACATCAACTGAAAATATTAACAGTGCACTCTCGCCTCTTCGTCTGTCGCACTTTTGGTCGTCATCGTCACTGAATGATTAAAGGTCTCAAATAAATATCAAAAAATAGGGCATTGCAGAACATTTGTGCACTCAAACGAGGCAGAGTACTATGCGGCATCGTGAGAAATTGCCATCAAGTTTTGATAGCGCAATGGTACGGCTAAAGTCCTGAGATAGGCCCAGACTCTCATGACAGGGTTCCCATATTGGGATGTCATGAGAGGCTGGATCGAGACTACACTGGCTGATAGCTACAGGTGGTTCCGAAAGAAGTTTGCGGTTTTTGAAGGAGTGGAGCCACAGACACTGTCGCAAACAAATGTAAGCACAAATCGAACAGCACCACCCCATCAAAACCCGTATACTTTTTTGAAAACGGCTGTAAAAATGCCTGGTGATATCTCCAGTTCTAGCTGGGTCTACCTGGGTCTACCCGTTTCTCGTGGGGTAGTCAGTGTCACAATTAGACTCACCTAGACCCACCCTGACCAACGTAGACCCGGCATGTCTACACCGTCAAGGTACATCTAGTCCAATGTGGATGCTGGAGTATGTCTACATCTAGGTGTAGGCGAGTAGCCTAACCCTCTGACTAAAAGTGGCCCAACGCAGTGACGGCAATCACAACGAGGTACGCACCCTGCCGTTTGCTTCTTCCTTCATCCCTTGCCCTCTCGCTTACTTCCCGATTTCTCGTCGCTACCCGCACCGCTCAACGCAGCCGCTGCCGGTCCGTGGCTTGCCGCCATGGTTGCGTCCGCATCCAGTTCACCGGGACGTGCGTGAGTCCTCCCATGCACGTAAACGCGGGACGCGTTACATGACACTCCGGAATCCCGCCCTAACGCAACCCTGCCAAGGGACTCATTTCATAAGGCTGTAAGTCTCGTCATTGATATGTATATCAATTACCCAGGGTACGGGAAAGAAAAAATTCAATGGGAAAATAAGGCGCTAAGTCTGGCCATTAATATGTACGCTCCAATTACCCTGTGCACAGGAAAAGAATGATACCCGAACCGATACTTGACAGGCAATGCAACACGGGAAACAGGATGGTTCCTTGGCGTTCGAGTTTGCTCAAGACAATGGCATTCAAGGAGCAATCCCTGTGAATCTGACACATTTTTCAGCTCATGGCGCCTCACCACCCAGGCGAAACGATCATCCAGCTCTGACTGAGGACTGGCCAAAATGTGTTCCGCTCTTCGCGGCTTTCCGGGCTTGTGTGGTGCGCCTTGGCGCGGTCTTGACAATGTTGGCAGTGTTAAACATCCGCCGTTTCGATTACTCCGCTCTTCGCGCAGCTTCCCCAAATCACAGGTGAATAATTTAATTTCGGAAAAGAGTATAAATCCCGTCGTGATGAAATCTTCCCTCCCTATTCGCTCTCCTTCCCATTTATTTTCTGAGAGGTATGATATCGCACCTGTTTCTTTCCTTTGTGCTCTCCTGGCTAAGGCCTCTCTCTAAAGCTCTTCCGTAGAACATCCCTGAGCCCAATATGCGTTTCACCGCTGTCGCCACTTTGCTCGTCACCATCACTGCTGCCTATGCTGGTACCACCGAAATCCGTCAAGGCTGTCCTGGTACTAAAGTATGCCCTACCAACACCGTTTTGCAATGCTGCAAGGGGATCAACGTGAGTGCTTCACTGTCCGTTTGCATCCTTCACCAATAGTCGGTGGCCTGTATAGGGCCCTATCGATGCTTGTCTTCCTCCGGGCGCAATCTGCTGAAGTGGGGGACTCTAAAATCGACAAAGAAGATAGATGTTGCAGATAGGATGAAACACACTGGGACGGATTCGACTGATTTGTGGAAAGATTGTGTAGTGTATAGTTGCATTCGACGTGCGTTTTCAATGTCCCCTGGCCCGCAAAGCTGGCTTGTAAGACACTGGTGAGCCCCGCCAAAGAGAGTGCTCACACGACGTCGTCCAGGTCACTGCGAGCTCGCATGTGTAGTTACACCGGAGGAAAGATCTACCCCAGTGGAATTTGTCAAGTAATTTCCTCATTCACACCTGCGGTGAAGTGGTAAGTTAATCTTTGAGACTCATATCATCACCTTGCTTATCAAGGTCTCATAATTTCCCGCACTTTCGTATCGCCCGATGATCCTGAGTGCTCCGACATTAGAATTTACGCAAAATTTACATCTTCTCTAGAGTACCGGCGGCAAAGCTGCCCGGCATCTTAATCGGTGTCGGAAAATACACTGCCCCTGCTCTCTCTGTGAAGCCGCAGGCTCCTTGCTAGTGTTGTGCCGGGCTCGGGCTCAGGCCGTCATTCCCAAGTCATTCCAATTTAGACTTCATTTAGGGCATATAAAAAGTGCCCCCCAGATTTCTCGGTGTCTCCCGTGTCTTAGTTGGGTTGAACAACTAGCACGGAACGATCCGAGATTGTATCAAGAGGCCATTTAGAACCAAGAAAAATGACTTGAGCCATTTCGGAGGTGAGGACGGGCTCAAACAGCACATTTTATGATCGGAGAACTCACCCCACTCTCGGTAAAATATATATATGCTGAAACCCAGCTACCAGTTTCAGGATATTGTCGAGCCCAAGCCCTCCAAGACCCGACCCAAGCCCGAGCTTTCAAGCCCAACCCGATCCGGCCAACACTACTCCTCGCGCTTTCTCGGCACTGCTTCAAAGCATTTTGCTGGTCTCTGAGTGAAGCTTGGAGCCAAATCAAAGTCGCGATACAGTTGGAGCTCTCTAGATGAAATTAATAAATTTAGTGCTAGCCAAAAATACGATATGGTTGAATATATTTTGAATATATTTAGTTGAATACAAATATGATACGGGATTCAGACTGCCCACAGGATATGAATACAACTATGATATGATATGGATATAATAATTTTTATGCCCCCTACTTTGAGATGTAAGACTATGCAAGACACAGTGGCTTCATATACGGTGAACATTCGCACTTTCAGCACATTTGGAGTTTTTGGGGTGTGGCTTTGGAATTTGGACCTAAAATTTTGATACATTGTCAGAATCGATATTCTGATGAGGCTAAAGGGAAAAAGCCAAGGGGATGGACCAGGAACATGGTGTGTAAGTCGGGGTAAGTCGGCTAGTGTTGGGATGTGCCCCTTTTTACTGGTCCTGGTTTGGAACAAGGACCCCCCGTGGGAAAGACTTTGGGTGAGAGAAATGTGCATTGGAGGGCACCATGTCAATATGCCCAGTTGCAGTTCTGATGTTCTATCATTTCAGCCCATGTGTACAACGAAGGGTATATTAAAAAGTGAAATAATGCTAGGTGTCTATGCATTGTGGTTGTCTGATCTTCTGATCGAATGCCAATCTAGATATTCCTACCATCCAATGTAGGATTTTTTTTTCGTACAACGAGAAAGGAGACTGAAAACGTGTCTATTACCTGTAAGAACGTTGGGTGAGTAAAGACCAATAATTATCGCAAACTTGCATCCTTGACAGTGTTTGTATTGTGGCCAGAGTATGGGGACTCGGATAATCCCGTCCAAGGGTGTCCTTCCTACGTACTACCCCGAATATGAGCTTCCTGGCCTGCTCGACACAGCCAAGATGTTGGTATGTTTTTTTTTTTTTAGTGGAGCGCTCTAACTTAATGGAGAGAACCAGAATCTGCAGACACCAACACCGACATTTATAACGACGGCGCCGACGCGTACACAGCGCCGACACCCGTGCCCCCGCCCCCGCCCCCGCCCGCGTCGTCCTCGCTCGCGGCGGCATGCGCGCGACGTATACACGGAGTGCGGGAATGCAGGGAGGCGCAGACGCCGCATGGCGGACGCAGACACTGTACAAGGGTGCGGAGCCGGGCACGGCGCAGACGAGGCAGTATGAGCAATCTGTGGGCTTATTATCCTGCGGCCGGTGCGGGCGGGGTTAATGTTGCCGCGACTCGAAAAGTCGAGTTGCGACTTCGAAAGTCGACTTGGATGTGGATTTGACTCGACTTGGCTCGACTTGATAGGTCCAAGTCAACTCAAGTTGACTGAAGTCGACTCCAGAGCACATTTTGTACAGCATGGTATTTCTGGGGTTCTAGCTTCATTTGCAGCGGTTTCGCGAAAAATCACGGAGACGTGACAGATGTCACCCGGGTGTCACGCGTTCAGGTCACGGTCCATCAAAATTCAAGAAATTGCTTGCTTTGTGCTGTAAACGACTCGGCGACCCTTTGGGGAATTCTGGGTGTTAAGTCGACTTGAAGTCACTCGAGTCGACTTGGAAGTCAAACCGAGTCGCAGCACCGACTCGGCTTGACTCGACTCAAGTCGGCTGCGACTTCGACTTCAAATGACTTGGAGTTGAAGTCGCGGCAACATTAGGCGGGGTGCAGGGACATCAGGGGCAGCACGGACAGGCAAGCCAGGAGCAAGGTGTGAGCATCCGAGTCGCAAATTCCAAGCAAATTCCTCGGGACTGCATGTGTTACGTCTGCACGCACATCCCCGCACGCACGCACGCGCGGAAGGAGGCGAGCGGTCATGTGGTTCTTCTTGTTTAGTTTCCTCGGGTTTCTGTGCGTCTAGATCTGCGAGTCTTGTACATTTTTCTGCGCGCCTTTTCTTAAGCGCCGTGACGTCACAATCCGGGCCGCATTTACCGAGGTTCTGGCGAAGTATTTTTCGCTGGCGGCATTTTTTGGGGGGCCTGTGGTCGTGGCTTATCCTCTCGGTGGTCCGGATGTTCTCGACTGCTTTCATCGCCAACTTTTCTACTTTAAATATCAGGAACTTGCTTCGGTTTCACATCCAACTTGGATCGCGCGTCCAGCTCTCCCTCGTCGGATACCAAGTGGCGCTTTTCTTGCGTGATCGCTTCCCTGCATATGGATGGGCCTCGCTGCACTCTCCGCTCCCGCCCGTGTCTCTCTACGCGAGCCGGACCCTGGTCCACCATCGCTTCTGCCCATTTCAAAGCACTTTCTCTGTTCAAAGGCTGTTGATTCCCGTATTTTGACGTGTCTGTGTAGTCTACACCTTCAGTGATATGGATCCTGACTACACCCCTGTTCTTTGCGTGAAACACCCGGAAGTCTCGTGTCTGGATTTGATCTGTCAATTCACCCTGCTCTGCAGGTGCACTTCGGTTTGTCGGATTTAATTGGAATGGGGTTGTTTCGTAACCGTCATGTCGTAAAATCCGGCGTGCTCTGCGGGTACACTGTGTTTGGACTGGCTTCCCATTGGTGCGTTTTATTTTCTGGCATCATGCGGACATTCATTCTGTCTCCGCTGCTGGGTCAGCATGCAACGATGTTTGAAGTTCGCTAACTTTTGAGATCTCGTCTGGTACAATACCAGAATATCGACTTGATATTGTCGGTTTTTTTCCGCTGTAATGTTGAACATGTTTGGGAATGGCTCTTGGCGCTGATAGATTTTCTAAAGATATACAGAAATATTTGCTACTGGCAGTTTAATCTGCACTATAACCTGCTGGGAAGTGGGCCACCCCCAGGTAGTCGGCAATTGGACAATATAAGGCCAGCCAGTTACTTTCTGGCATACTTTGTGATTGGGGGATGGAATACAATCTCGGACCCCTGTTTGTACCAAGTTTGATGGCGGGATGATGTTCGGCCCGCAAGTTATGGCATGTTTGACAGCCAAATATTGTTGTGGGAACCGCACCGCTTAATGGCGCCAACTTCCATCATCTCGTTCTCTGCGAGTTCTTTATCAATTTGGGACTTCTGGGGCTCATTATGTTCGCCTTAGGCTGTTGTTTATTTTGAAGGGCTCACTTTTGCGACACGCCACTCGTCTTAGTTCACTTTGCGCTCCCCAAAGTAGGCTTGGAGGTACAGCGTGCTTCACATTGGCCGCTTTGCCGTGGGTAGACCCTGAATGATACATGTTTACCCCAGCACATACAGATTGATGAGACATATTTAATGGACTGTGAGCACTCACCAATATTTATTTCGGCCGATTTGGAGCTGGGTAGTTGTGATTGTTGCAAACCAGATATCATCTGAGATTGGAATCTGGAGATTTTTTGTGAACCCCATCTTCATATAAGTGTGGATATTCTGCTTCAATAGTGTTGATATTTATCATATGTAACTGCCCAACCCATATTTTATCCCTCCAAATGCGCCTCAGGAATGTAATAGCCGGAATTCATCAATCGGCGTGGTTTTCGACAGCATACACGTCGGAGAAGTAAATATTGCCACTAATATTATTCATGCTACCACCCATTTTAATATGTTAGACAGTGAATTCGTTCTCTCTTGACATATCGAAGCAGTTTCGTTGCAGTTATCAGTGCAGAAATCCACGATTTAGCTGCCTGGCCCACTTCCTGATATTTGCCACTTTTGGACTGCCGCCGAAAATAAATTTCTGAGGCCCACACCAACTCACCAAAAATCGGCCAAATATTCTGCACAGGTCCATACCAGGCCTATCATCGATCCCGGGCACAAAAAACCCCATTTTTAGCATGTGTGAATGTCGCTATTCACTGATTACTCTTACGTGGCCCACTTCCCAGCGGGATATAGTACTTTCGACGGAAGAAGACCTAAGGTCTTCCAGTTGTAACAGTAATGGTGGGAATGGAAAGAAATGCTGCACGATAGGTCACTTCTGCTTTGCGCGTATAAAGGATGTGCAAGGATGCCAGAGTACAGTGAGGCCGTAAAATGAGCGCATTGATGTTGGGAATGGCGACATCCAGGGTGTCCGGGATTGGAGAGCAGGAGTGGTGAATAATTCCAGGAGCCAATGGTGACCAAAGCCGTCTCCGAACTTCAGTGATGCAGGTGCCTCAGAGGCATCACAGGCAATATGTTCTCACTAGCGTTACTGTTAAGATAGTCGCAGCGAAACTACCGAAGGGCAGCGGAATGCTGTAAGATTTCGATGCATTCAGATACAGACAAAAGGTATGCAGAAATGCTCGTTAACTATGACCATGGCAGTTGAATCTCGAAAGGCCCAAAATCGTTGGAAAGGGCGACCTGCTTTAAAAGTGGTGCATTACTGAACGGCGATATTGCATCCAGTGAATCGGTCCCTCCTGCATAGTGGGTGGGGCACAAAGTCAGGACACGGAGTAAGGGGAAGTCCGCTCCAATCAATTGAAGTGATGCAATGGGCAGCATGAAGTCGATGTGTCCCCAGCGCTCAGAATGAGGTATGATGGCTTGGATGAAATCGACTCGAGCAGCCGAGTGGAGGATTGCAGGGAAATTGATAGAGGAAATTTTTTGCGAGGTGAGCGGCCACAAGCTTAAGCAGAGCTCTTGACAGATACATCCATTCTGTTTGCCAGAGTTAATGATGTGACCCTAAGTTTCCTTCATCATGCCACCATTTCGCGCGCCTTTTCGTAATGTAAGATTTGATCTCGTGTTTTCTTTTAGATTCCACTTCCATTCATCCTGACCTGGAGGCTCTTCCAGGCACCTACGTGTCCGTCGAAAAAGTAGACTGCCATAATCTCTCGTAGTCCTGAAGCTTTAAAACCCGTCGCAGGTGACTCGACTCACGCATTGAACTTCCAGTTCGACACCACGCAAATGGTCAACTTCTGTACAACATCACTGCCCTCGCAGGTGCCGCTACAGTATGCAAGATCTTCGCCTTTAGGAGCTCAGTCCTGACCATCGCCGGCGGTCTGGGGGAGAATGAAATTGCTGTCGTCGGTGCTTACGATGGAAGCCGTCAGTGTGCCCCATTCCTTTATGCAGAGCTTCACGATTGCGCTGTGTCGGTATTTTTCAGCCTACAGTCTTGTTCCTGATACTGAGTTAAAGTACAGCGATCTGAATGCTTGCGCTTCAGATCCAAGCGAAATTCGAAACCCGATAATTTTTGGTTGGTGAATGTTCTGGGTTTTCATTGTGTCATTTATAATGTTATGGCTTGTTCGGAAAGTAGTGAAAATTTGACCCCTCGGATGATATTTTGTTCAAAGATTATATTCTCTAGAACGCCCGTCATTGCCCGACGGCAGGTATACGTTCGCTTTGCACATCCATTGTTGCATCACACTTTTTTTTTTCGTGCGCGCAACATTCACCATCAATTATTATCCAGACCCAGCCATTAGGCAGGAATTTAACATTTAGGGGGGAAGGCATGCTGGTCGCTGTTACAGTCGAAGAGGTCGGCCGAAGACTGGCGAGCAAAGACAAAGAAGTGATTTGTGTTATGGGTAGCGAGGAGAAGCGATGGGTTGTGGACAGAATCACTCGACTCTTTTATACATTTTTCATCGCCATCTTTCTCTTAGGAGGATAGGAGTCGAATTGGAGTGTGAGGCACGCTGATGGTTTTGGGTAAGACTCCAACTATCATTATTTATAAATGGAAAATTGTTTTCATTTACCCGGGGCCTCGTAAACTGTAAACTAATGTTCATTAACGGTTTAAGCGGTTAGCTGGCACTTCCTGCTAACCCTAGCCCCCTCGATCGCCTGAGTTATCGCTTCTGAGGTATTTTAAATGGTACTCGAGAACCTACGTGGGCTTAAGAAATGTATGTGCACTTCTTTTCGAGGGGGATGCAAAGTACATGTTGACAGAAGTGGTGGGTAGTGTTGTGAAGCCTGAGCGAGGCCGAGCCCAGTGCAGATCGGCACGCAGGGTTTTATTAAACCGTGGGAAAACTCGTGATCTAGCCAAGACATTCATGTGGACTCACTTTCAGCGCAGTTGAAAAAATTATAATCCTTTTTGGACTGGTTACTCACCGTTTCTGTTTTGTTTATGGATCTCCATGAATAAATAAAAATGGTTGGAGCCTTGTTTCACCTTGGCGTCTCAACCAGGCTCGTAATCATCTCGTGCCATTGTTAATAGAGAGGCTGCGATGCAGTCATCAGAGCCACTCAATGCCTTTACGAAGTTGCGGGAGTCCCAGGTGTGGAGCCATCCATTGGCGCAACGCCATAAGCCCATCAGGTGGCTCCGATGGGTGCATCGCAAAGTTGCTAATGTATAGCCCCCAGTGGCTGTCCAACTTTCCCGGGACTCGGGAGGTCATCAATGTCATTTGTCGTCATCCAAGCAAGTAGAGTTGATTCTTGCGATTTCCTAATGACCCGATTCATTGGGTACGCCGCTTGGCACACGTTCCGCAAACAATCCACGAAGGATTCCACTCTGGTGCTCGAAACATAAAAATTTGAAACTACTGAGGTGCAGATTCATGGCTGAAATCCTCAATCTCTACCGACGAGTACCGCAAGCCGACGTAGCTGACGGAATTCTGCCATCTTCCTGGCTCGGCATCCACGGCTGGCCCAGACTTGGGCTGGTGTCGGTGGGGGTTTGTAGTTTTTTTGGGGGGTCTTTTCGCTCATTTCTTCGTTTTGGTTGCTGCATCCATGTCTTCTTGCGTTCCCCGCCTTCGGAGCGTGCGTCAAGCCCCAGAATCCTCCCTGTTTTCTTTTTTTTCATAGTCCACCCCGTCTATTCCGTTGCCCCGTCCCGTTGGCCAGAGGCGCCATTGTGTAGGCGGGCGCTTGTGCTTACTCGTACTCCTTTCCCCGGACCTTCGAGCAGTAACCATTCTGAAATATAAGCTCTTCGAACTGCTGAACCCTTACAACCCAATTGCATACAGCCCCAAGTGAGCTTGGAAGGAAAAAAAAAATGCAGACAGATGGGCTAGACATATATAACATGGACGAAACTTGACATTTAAACGTGTAGATTATATACAACTTGGGTGTCGATGCGTCATGAATAGGACATATGATAAACGACTGCACATTTATATCAGTTGACCGAGGACCCGACAGTTGCACGCGAAACACACTCAATAGGATGTTCTAGACTCGTGACCAGTCTGTAAACAAAATACCGAAAAAATGTGGCAAGCACTTCGGTTGTTTACACCGAAGTGCTTGCCACATATTTTCGGCAATTGTTTTACAGACTGGTTACGAGTCTAAGGATGTTCGTAAATGGATAGATTTGAGCAATGGAAAAGCCGCGCGGTAGGCCGTCTTGGAGAGCCCGACATGGTTCACATGGAGGGATTTGAGGCGACATTGCGATCTGAAAAGGAACGAGGTGATGGTGGAAATGGCATTATCTCCGAGTTGGCGCTCCGAAACCGTAAGCAATCGTAGGGCCGGTGCGGTGAGCGCGTCGAGAAGTACCTCTTGAGCGTCTCCATAATGGTCCGGAAGCGAGAACTCATCTACGAACGATAATGTTTGCAGATTCATCAAAGGTGGTAAATCATCAGGAGCTTCGTTATAGATCCGCATGTGGATGGCCTTGAACTCCACAAGAGATGTGGCAGCACTCAGGACATCCGCAACTGCTAGGAGATCGTACCCAGACACAGAGATTCTTGTAACCTGCGCCCAAGGCAGGGTAACGGAGGTGGGAGAGTAACCCCCAAGCCTCGCACTGGTCATATTCGGCGCATTCCGGAATGGTGTGGGGACCAGTCCACAGCCCTGTTCGAGGTGATTGCTGACGCAAAAGGGGGAAGTCGTTGGCCGAGTCGCCACATCAGGAAATCCGAAGTTGCTGTGGAGACCACGATAGACCCACAGAGACATTATAGACGTCATAGCAATACCTTGTCTATGATAGCTGGGGGGGAGGGGGTGGGTCCATTCTCATAGACCACCATAGACCCTCATACTGTGGGGCACGACTCCATAGCCCTCATACTCATAGCCCTTAAAGTGTTCATAGACCGTCAGAGTCATCAATGCCATAGGGCTCAGAGAGCTGATAGAAGCCATACTGAATCAATTACGACGGATTAAATTGCACGCTATTACTGAACAATCGTCACGTCGGTACACACGAAATTATGGGGGTTAAAATAGGCAATTTATAATAGATGATGATAGACGATTAAAGAAAAATAGGGACGCTTCGAATCTTGAGAGATTATAATGAAATCTCCATTGCACAGTAGTCAGGGACAAGTGGCGGCAGACCATCAAGATAGACTTACGTTTCTACGGGGCCACGGTGGCGGCGGCGACAACGGGGACGGTCACTGCAGCGGGGGGTTGGGGTAGTGCTGACACTGGCTTCTAAAGCGGCGAAATCGATACCGTCAAGCTCATCGTCGGCCGCCGTGGCTTGAGACAACAGTAAGTTGAGATGAGCAAAGTTCGACGTTGTGCTGTTTATTTAAATCAAATTGCGAATGCTATTTTAGGACCACCACTTACATGATTTTCGTATACAGTTTCTGCTGGAAGTCAGCGAACCAACTCGGTGACTTGCTTTGAATGTTGAGGACGGCCGCCAAATGACGATCATATCTAAATTGAGGCATAAAAGCCTGCCGTGCCCTTCTTGATTTTATTTATCTATCTCAGTACAGCACCCATGACGACGGAACTCTCATAGCCATGCGCGAAGCCCTTGATGAATATCACGACAACCGTGATTATTTTATCCTTGCCGGCGTCCGCACCGACTTTAATATCCCCAAATTTCACTCTCTCCTCCATTACGTCGATTCTATCGAGCATTTCGGCACCACCGATAATTACAACACAGAGATGTTTGAACGCCTTCACATCGACTTCGCCAAGAATGGCTGGCGTGCATCTAATCGACGCGATGAATTCCCGCAGATGATCAAATGGCTCGGACGTCAGGAGAAGATCTCTTCGTTTTCTACCTATCAGGCATGGCTCCATTCAAAAGCGAAGCCCCCTGCACCACCAGTCGTGTCCACATTCACCGGACAGGCCATCAAGCTCGCAAAAACCGCCCAGTCTCCTCGGCAACTCCTATCCTCCGTTGTAATAAACCACAATGTCCCGGCGTTCATTCACGCTATAAAAGAGCACCTTAATATTCAGGGAACCGGCCATTTAACTCCCAACCAATTAATCTCCGCCACTCTCCCCATCACACGCGTGGATGTATATCACAACTTCAAATTTGAACCGACGGCGTTGGATCCAACTGCAGATTTGGATGCCCCCGCCGAAGATTTCCAAACAGTTATTGCCCGTCCTGCGGCCTCGGATTCTCCTGCTCGCTTCGACACCATCATAGCGCGGAAGATTTCCTCGGATGGAGAGGCAACTGGGCTAACTGGTGCGCTCACAGCGATTTTATTTGGGACATTCAGCTAATTTAACACCAGGCATGCGCATCGGTCGCGTTAAAGTTTTATTCAGCCTTCCTACAACCCTTTCTGACAACAACCCCGTTCCAGCTGGCTGGCCAACAGGCTGCTTGGCGTATGTGGAGTGGTACTCGGCACTCAAGGCCTCCCACGAAAATAACCACAACATGTATTCAATTTCGAAACCCCCACTTCGCGCGAACGGCTTTGTCCAAGCATCAATTATTCCACTCACCGACATACGCCAGACATGTCAACTGTTTCCTAATTTCGGCCGTGCTGATGTTGACCCGTCGTGGGCCTCTGATACTGTGCTTGATCAGTGCAACACTTTTTTCGTAAATAATTGGACCAGTCTTTACTCATACCAGTCCATTTGGTGATCTCACGGCTCGTAGAATATTTTGTATTTCTTCATAGATATTGATAGACAAATAAAATATCCAGCGTAAATGATAGACATTCATAGGCATTGAGAATCACGGCCGAGTTTCATAGACATAGATAGACAATTATAGTCATCCATAGATTCAAGAGAACTTTCATAGACAGTGAGACACCACCAAAGTCACCACTTCTACTCTAGAGTATTTGGCTTTTTCCTGATGCAATCAAACTAAAACTCCTTCAGGAAGTGCCAAGCGGATGTATTCCCAGCGCTTGGAGTGAGAGAGGATGGCGCGGACAAAATCAGGGAGGAGGGGAGCCTCTGCGTGCGGGTATTCGGCAGACCCATATTCCAGGCATATAGACAGAGGGAGGTCGCCCGATCGTCCCAGCCAAGTTTGGAGAAGATGCAGGAGTGCATTCGAGGAAGAAGTGGTCCCCAGTTGTAATTGCATGGTTCTCCAAAGCCGCGGGCTGTTGAGGGCTATGTCCCACCATTTCCGGCAAATCTGCCCCAAAATAGTAGGGACGGCAGGGCCGGTGAGCTGAGGACGGGTGGGGTAATCGGGGAGAAAGTGTCTAAATATAATCGATGTGACACTGATTTCGGTGGGTAGCAAGAGAATAGGGTATTTGTAGCCGTTGAGACGTGTGTGCAAGTTCTGCAGCCTCCGACGCGCAGTAGAGAGAGATGTTTCGAGAGCGAGAATATGGGAGTCCATGTCTGCGATCTGAGCACGGGTCTCTGCGAGCATCGGCTGCGTCTTGGCTGCGTCAGCTCGGGCTCCGAGTTGGAGGAGCCGGTGGGCACGAAGGCGAGCTCCATTATGTGGCTATGGTAGAGATGAAATGAGGCAGATGCACCAATAGCTTTTTACCTTTTGAGATCCTCAGGACAGGTGCAGTTCGTGGTTGGAAGCAAGGTCGGTCGTGGCACAGAGACAAATATTGTTTGTTCCTGTACTTGACCTGGCAGTCCGGCAACCCACGTGAACGTGTCTTTCCAATGCTCCCCAACGCCTCTTTCTGGCGTCCATGCAACTTATTCCGTTCCACACACGCTCTCATTGATGTAAGTATGAATTATTCTATTGAGGAACTCGGGTTCCCAGAGAAACCTCTCCGAAGTGAGGTTCCCCATCAGTGATGCCAGCGACTCTGAGCGCTCACATCGTCTAGTTTTGCGTATAAAGATAGGCGTCAAAGGTTCTGAATCGCCCTAAGCTTTATGTATAGAATTTTTATCCAGGAATCAACTGTGACAAAATCGGGCAGGCCATATTTCAATCATGGAACTGTACAATCGACACTGGCACAATTACCATCCGCTGGATATTGTCGAAAATAGCAGGCAACATTCTTGGGATCTTGTCCTATCTTATAGTATAGTCTCCAAATTTTTCCAATCCCAAGGGCGAGTGCAGGGCACTTGCCGAGATTAATTGAACTTCCCCTGATCCCAATCCAAAAAGGATGATATCCTTATTTTTCAGTGAGAACAGGCACGCGGCGGGTAAATATGTTCACAGAAAATGTACAGTATATTGGATCGTGGCGCTGGAATATTTAGAGCATGCAGAGCGACATATACAATGGGGGACGGGACTTCAATTAGATCTTTGTACCCTATTCACTGCATTCAGCGGGTCCCTAAAAGCGTAAAAGTGTAAAATCTCTGTTCAGCTGGTGTACTGGGAAATCTTGAGGGAGAAGGAAAAAATTCACCAATGGGCTGAACAACCTAACCTCGATTCGAACGAGGGACTTCCGCATAATGAGTACATCACAAAGTGCAGTGGACGCGATGCCAATTTTGCCATTAGGTCTTCCTCCCATTTACCTTCCCTGTGTGATTGTTTCGGGCTTTTTGGTGGGGCGAATAAAAAGAGCTGGGTTGGGGCCTGACAGGACCTAACCTCGATTCGAACGAGGGACTTCCACATACGCACTGGCTTTCAAAGGGCCGACGAAGCGTGGATACGATGCAATTTTTCGCTATTAGGTCTTTCTCCTTCAAGTTTCTGTTTCGACTTTGAGTACTGCGAAATCTTGTGGGTGAGTCAAAAAAAAAAAAGTGCTAGAGTAACTGGCCATTACCTAACCTCAAGTCGAACGAGGGACTTCCACATCAACATTGTTTGCCCTCAGGGGGAGTGGATGCGATGTCGACTTCGCTATCAGGTCTTCTTGCTATAAACTTGAACCTAAACTAGTGTGAAATTATTTCAGGCTTTTGGGTGGGCTGAATTAAAATGATTCGGTTGGCAGGAAGAATGACATAATCCCGTTTTAGACGAGGGACTTGCACAGTAATGGTACTTTACGGGCCAGGTACAGTGTATGTGTTGTCGGCTTCGCTATTATGTCTTGTTCCTATAGTACTGAACCTTGATGATGCAAAATATTTCAGCAATTCTGGGATTGAAAAAAAAAAGACCAACAGATGGCAGAAGGACCTAACCTCGGTTCGAACGAGGGACTTCCACTTCGACCTTACCCAATACCAACTGAGGTGTCGTGGATGCGATACCAACTTCGCTATTAGATCTTCCTCCCCTTTACCTGCCCTTGGATAGGTGTGTGATTATTTCGGGCTATTGTGTGGGATGAAAACAATAATAATATCGGGACAAGACCCTCGATTCTAACGAGGTCCCACATAAAAAACCCCATTGCGCAAGCCAAGGTGCAGTGGACATGATACCATTTTCGCTGTTAGGTCTTCCTCCCCTTTACTTGCCAGGCTTGGATAGGTGTGTCATTGTTTCGGGCGGGCGTAAATAAAAAAAATCAGAGAGGACGAAGGACTTCCACATGAACCATAGGCTTTCAACTTTCATGGGGAGTGGATGCGATGCCGGCTTCTCTGTTAGATCTTCCTGGTATAGTTCTGCACCTTGCTTGTTGTGTGATTGTTGCGGGGATTGAAAAAAGAAAGGCAAGCAATGGATGCACAGGACCTAACCTCGGTTCGAACGAGGGACTTCCACATAATCGGTGCAGTGGACGCGATGGCGGGTTCCCTATTAGGTCTTGTTTCTCTAATTCTGAATCTGGATTACTGCACAATTATGAGCGCTTCCACCGGGGCAAAAAAAAAAGCATGGATACCTGGCACGACCTGGTCGAACGAGGGACTTCCACATAATCGGTGCAGTGGACGCGATGCCGGCTTCCCCGTTAGGTCTTCCTGGTATGACTGCGCGCCTTGCTTGGTAGCAGATTTTTTTGGGGCTTTTGGAGTAAGTTGAATAAAAATTAACGAGGGCAGGGGCGGAGGACCTAACCTCGGTTCAAACGAGGGACTTTCACATAAACGTCATTGGTATAAACCAAGGTGCAGTGGATGCGATACCATTTTCGCTATTAGGTCTTCCTGGTATAATTATGCACCTTGCTTGGTAGCAGATTATTTGGGGCTTTTGGAGTGATTTGAATAAAAAAAGTACAACGCTAGCAGAGGAAGCGAAGGACCTAACCTCGGTTCGAACGAGGGACTTGCACATAATGCCCAGGCCATCGCGATTCGCACCAGGTGCGGTGGATGCGATGCCGGCTTCGCTATTAGGTCTTCCTGGTATAATTATGCACCTTGCTTGGTAGCAGATTTTTGGGGGGTTTTTGGAGTAAGTTGAATAAAAATTAACGAGGGCAGGGGCGGAGGACCTAACCTCGGTTCGAACGAGGGACTTTCACATAAACGACATTGGTATAAACCAAGGTGCAGTGGATGCGATACCATTTTCGCTATTTAGGACTTCCTGGTATAATTATGCACCTTGCTTGGTAGCAGATTATTTGGGGCTTTTAGAGTGAGTTGAATAAAAAAAGTATAACGCTAGCAGAGGAAGCACAGGACCTACCTCGGTTCGAACGAGGGACTTTCACATAAACGTCATTGGTATAAACCAAGGTGCAGTGGATGCGATACCATTTTCGCTATTAGGTCTTCCTGGTATAATTATGCACCTTGCTTGGTAGCAGATTATGTGGGGCTTTTGGGTAGGTCGAATGGGAAAAAATGAATTAATTGCCTGATAGCAGACTTGAATAGCGAACTTGAAGCCTCGAGTCGACCGAGGGACTCCTTCCGTATAGACAAACAATTCCCACGTAGGTGTGGTGGACGCGATGCCATTTTCACTAACACTGTTAGCTCCTTCTCCTGTAAACCTGGACCAGACTTCGGGGTGAAAGTGAAAAAGAAAGATGTGGGGCACTAGAACACGACTCGAGCGAGGGTCTTCCACATGCCTTATATCAAGAGGAAAGGGGTGTGGACGTGGTACCAATTTCGCTATTACTATTAGGTCTTGTTCATATAATTCGAGAGTTTTTAACAAGCTTTTGATTTTGTTGCGCACAAGTTGCGCATTTTGCGCAGATTTTTTGCAAGTGTGATAGAAAGAGTCATATGAGCCGATATCGCATGCAAGCCGGACCACAGATGCAAGTACGCGCAGACGTTGAGCCGACGGGGATGGGCGCTTGGTGGGCGGAAACAAGCTGGCGGAGCTGACGTAATCCCGTTCAGGCTTCTTGTGTCAGCCCCCTCGCCTCTCCTCGACAGCGCCGAGAGTACCGCTTGGAATACGAGTGATAGGATGAGATACCGCAGCTCATAAGGGGATCGCGGGTGAGGGCGGGAGCTGGGGGTGAATTGACATTGCGAGAGAGAGGTGAGCGGATTGTGAACGACACTTTTTGGCGACTTGGCGGACGGCTTTGGGTGCCTGTTTCTCTGTATTTGGCGACTGGAGGACCTGCGTTCTCGCGTTATCTATCCGGCGCCTCGAGTCTGCGTCGTTTCGGCCTACTCGTTACCTTCGCGGTCCATCTCCCCGTGCGTTCGTGTCGCCCTCCCTTTATCGCGTTCGGTCTATCCTCAGTTTTTCTCCTCCCGTCCTTCCACTCCTCGCCTCTACCGCCCCGCCCCTCACCCCCATGTCGTGATCTGCCGTTCTCCGCCTTTCTTTTCCTCACGTCTTATACGCACCGCATCCGTCCTCCCCTTCACCTGCTCACCTCATCTTACATCTTCCTCCCAACGTATTATCACCTCCCCTGCGCGGACTTCCTCCTTTTGCATACTTCCAATGTGATACAGTGTGCGTTCGCATCGGTCTCCCTTTTCGTCTCTTCATTCAGCTCCGCTCCCCATGCCGACCTCACCCCATCCACCTCCGGGGAACGCGTCGCGCCGCACTCTTCCGCCGCCGCCCCCCTTCCTCGTCTGTCCTTCCCCTCCCCATTTGTCCTCCTTTCTATCCATTTCACATCGCCCTACCTTATATCATATTCATTCCTCCCTTACACACCATCCCAGTCATCCTCCTTTCATACTCTGCCGGGTGCCCGCTCTTCTTCACACCTCGCGTCGCCCACGCGCCTTTTTTTGTCCGGAATTCACCGTTCACGCCTCCCCACGTTCCTTCTCACCCGCCCCGCGCTTCTTCTCACCCGCCCCACGTTCCTCTCCCCGTCTCGCGTCTCCCTGCCCATCTGCCCATCCCCCACTCTCAGAAACTGTCCTCCCCATACCCATCCTTCCTTTGCTCCTCCTTTTCCCATATTCTGTACCCATGACCAATACTAACTCCCCCTCCCCTCGTAGCTGTGCCCCGTACAACCGAAATCACTGTCGACGGCGGAGCCACAGCAGCATCAAGTCCGCGCCGAGTCCGAGTGGTGGTGGAGGAGGAGCGTGCTGCTGCGGCGCCCGACGACGACGCCCGAGGCTGGTCGTGTGGCTGGTGACGCCGACCCCAACGGCTAGTGGGAGCGCGAGCGGGCCAACGGCTAGTGGGCGCACGGCGGAGGAGCGAAGGACGGATGGGAGCAGCACCGCCAATATGCAGCGCGCAGCCGAAGTGATGGAAGGAGGCGGACGCGGCGGCGTGCTTGCTTGTGGCGGACGGGGAGGGATGCTCGTGTGGGCTGTGAATCTGACACCAACGCCGGACGGAGGATCCGGAGCGCAAGCGCGAGTGGAGGACAGGGGAAGGAGGACGACGCCTTCCCGTGGTCCGTCTACGTCCTTATCGTGGGAGATGACGGGCCCGACGAAAGCAGATGGGGCTTAGCGCAGGGGACGCTCATGGGAGCGAGGAGGACGTGCGCGGAGAGGTGCGGGGGCGGAAGGCGAAGGAAGCGTCCCGCGGGTGGACGGTGTATTCCGTCGGGCTATACGTTATCCTCGATGTGCGGCGCCCCCTCGACCCCCGGCGTCGTTCTCCGTCTCTGTCCATATCCACCCCAACTCCGTAAGCACCTGCGCCTGCGCCTTTACTTGCGTCTACAGGGTCATGGAAACAAGCGCCGATAGTCTACGCCGGTAGGGCGCATGGACAGCGCGGGATCGGCGGGGTCGTTCGGGAGCGCGCGCGCGTCAAAGACGTCTGGATCGCCGGCGTCTGCGTCTGGATCGCCGGGGCCACCATCTACTACGGCGACACCGTCCGTGGCGCCGACACAAGCATCAAACGCGACGCCTCCCGTGGCCCGTCTACGCCGCGCGTACATCCATAGCGCGGGAGGTGGCGACGCCGACGAAGGGAAAACCGATGAGGCTGACGCAGGGGACGCTCGAGGGAGGAGCGAAGGGGACTTGCGCGGGGAGGTGTAGGTAGGGCGGAAGGTGAAGCGTCCGCCTGCGCGTGCGCAGATGGGCGTCGTGCCACACGTTAGCCTCGACCTGCCGCACCATTTCGACCCCCGACGTCCTTCCACATCATCTCTGTCGTTGTCCGTATCCACCCCGACACCGCAGGCACCTGCCTTGCACCTCCACTTGCATCTCCAGGGTCGATAGCCGACGCCAGTTGCGCGCATGGATAGCGCGGGGTCGGCGGGGTCGTTCGGTGGCTCGCCGCCGTTGCTTGCGTCTGGTTCGCCGGGGAGGCCGCCGTCTACTACGGCGACACAAGCGCGCACTGATGCCCCCCGCGCCACAGAAACCAGCACCAATAGCCTACGCCGGTAGCGCGCATGGACAGCGCGGGGTCGTTCGGGACCACAGGTATGTCCCAACCGATGTCTGCATCTTGATCCCCGGGTACGCCGCTATCTGCTACGCCGACACAAGCGCGCACACTGATGCCCCCCGCGCCGTCATCCTTGCTCGCGGCGGCAGCCGCCGTATACGGAGCGACATATACGGAGCGACATATACGCGGAGTGCGGGGGCGAGGACGGTGCAGACGCACAGGCAGGGACAGACGCTGCGTACTGGTAGTGCGCAGACTCCGCAGATCGGTGGGGAACACAAGTCGCATTCCGGCAGAACGCAGACTCCGCATGCGGGCGAGACGCAGACGCCGCATACGGGCGGGGAAAAGCTCGGTACAAGGGTGCGGGGCTGGGCGGGCACGGACGGGGAAGTATCCGTATCCATGGGGGTATCCGTGGGGTTATTGTCCGTCCGCTGTGGGGAGAGGGTGCGGGCGGGCGGCAGTGGGCACAAGCAAATTCTTCAGGTCTACATGTGTAACGTCTGCATGCACAACCCCGCCCGCCCGCGCGCGCAGAAGGAGGCGAGTGGTGATGTGGTTCTTCTTATCTGGCTTCCTCGGGTTCTGTGCGTCGAGTCTTGTACGTTTCCCTGAGTGCCTTTTCTTAAGCGCCGTGACGTCACAATCCGGGCCGCATTTACCGAAAACCGTTTCCGGCAAAGTCTTTTTCACTGTTTCACTGGCGGCATTTTTGGGGGGCTTTGTGGCGACACACTTGGATATTCTGCGTCGCGACTTATTCTCTCGCTACAGGCCTCTCTCTGGGTAGTTCGGATGTCCTCTCTGTGGGTTTCTGACTGCTTTCACCGCTAACATCTCCGAGCGATGGCTGCAGTGCTCGGTTTGCTCCTGACGGCCACTAATCTGGATCGCACGTCCTGCTGTCAAGTCGCGTTGGATACTTTTTATGCTTGATCTCCTATCTGGGACCTTTTATGCAAGTGCTCTCCGCTGTAATTGTCTATGATTTCGCTCGCTGAAGGGAAGTCGTGGACAATTAGAGCTGAAGTATGTCTTTCTGTGCGAGCCAATCCACCATCACCGCTTCTGTCCACTGTCTCCGTTCAAATGCTCGCAGTCTAGGTTGACACTGACCGCGTTTTTGACCCATACCGTTGTTGTGTCTTATACTTTGTGTAGTCTAGTTACCTCTTCGATACTATTGACCTTGACTACACCGTTGTTGTTTGCATGAAACATCCGGAAGTCTCGTGCATACTTGGATTTTGCGGTGCATTTTCAGTCGCAAAAATCTAGCGTGCTCTGCGGGTACACTGTGTTTCGGGCTGTCGGATTTATATAATCGCAATGAGGGTAGTTTCGCCAGTGTCTGGAAGTTCAAAATGTAAGGTTCCGCGCGCCAACCGTTATTGGGCTCCGTTGACTGTTGATACATCATCATGCAGACGGCTATTTCTGTTGGAGTCTGGTGTTTGGTTCGGACGATCACATGGATTGCTTATTGTGTTGATACAGATCTTGCTCTTATTGTTCTTATTGTCCTGATATGGATCAGTATCCTATTGTTCTTATTGTCTTATCTATCTCTATTGTTCTAGGACATATATAGGTAGCTAGGATTGAATGGATCAGGGCTTTTCGCCTCCCATCTGAGACCCATCTGAGACCTGCCTTTTCGGCCCCTATCTGAGACCATCTGTGCTTCCCACTTCAACAATTTCTTTCCGCGTTGACAGAGTTGTTCCACTTGCCTCACTGGCACCGCCTCAGCCATTATTGTGGCTCCGTTAATTTTTGACGGCTCGCTATGCAGACAGATCATTCATCTTTCCGCGTCCACTGAGTTGTTCGATGGCTTGCGCCACTGACATGCAAATTGGTGCGTTTTATTTGCTTTCCCTTCATCGTCATGCAGCCTCCGCTGCTTTGTCGGTATCCAACAATGGTCGAAGTTCGCGCGAATTTTGGACACCTCGTGTGGGACAATACCAGAATCTCGACTTCATATCGATAGCTTTCTTGGCTGTATGTTTGTTCTAAAGATATACAGCAATATTTGTTACGGGCACTTTATTCTGTAATTTCTACGCCGCCGAACCTGCATAATGTCACTCTCAACTGTGAATTCGTGCCCAGGACTATATTATAACAAACCATGGCGGGCAGATATCTCCATATATACTCATCGACTATCTTTGAACCTTGTGGAGTCTGACTACGTGAGACTAGGTAGATATCCATCAAACTTGACAATAGATGAACGAGTCATGGACAGGGGGAGATGCTCATCAGGACAATGGATGGGCGCCCACTTACACGGTTCTCAATAAAAACTGCAGAAACCCTTTTGTACCAGCCATTATATCACCTGATTCAGGAAGAATGAACCGTGGGATATCATATATGGAAAATGTCACTTATGTGTCACCGCTAAGTGCCCAGCGAGCCTAAATTGGTCGGACGAAGTTTGATGCTCGCCATTTGACATCGCATCGTCGGTGTTCAAGGCCATTCGCGAGAATATTTTGTTTTTAGGATGGTATGGATCCAAAGCTGCAGGAATCACTGCGTTTCAAGGCCTCGTCGGCAGAGCCTCTGCCGAGGCCCGTCGGCAGAGCTCGGCCGACCCTGATTTACAGTACACCGGGAAGCCTCTGCCGTAAAAAATTACGTCTCGCAACCCCTCTCAATGCATTCGGAGGGCTCAATTTGGTCTGGGGACTGATTTTGGTGGAAATCTGGAGGTTGAGACTGGCAGAAAATATTTTGTGTGGAGCTAGTCGGCAGAGGGTAGGCAGAGGCGTCAACCCAGGTCGGCACAGATCTGCCGATCAAGACTCGGCAGGGTTTGCCGCGCCGGGTCGGCAGAAGTCCACTGACGTCAGCCCAAGTCAACCCACTCTGCTGATCCGCCCTTGAAACGCAGTGAATAAGCGAATTGACGGTCAGCTCTCGCTGACGAGTACGTGTGTAATTGAAAGGTGCAGCTGAGCCGGAGGTGGAGCCTGAGTACCTTGGTGCAAATTGACATCGGTAAGTACTGCGCCCTCATCAACCTTTTCACAAAAAGAATATTTGTGGCTTTTGGTCCTTGTGAGCTTTTCGACATCGAAAGAAAATGTACCAATGTGAAAACATAATAGTCGCAAGAAAATGATGTTTAAGCGTCAATGCCGATGCGATGAAGGTTTTTTTCTCCCAGAGCTTGTGAACTGTACAATTCGTTTGCACAAAGATTAACTTCCCCAGCTTGATATAAAACGGGCCAAACGCCAGCGTGTTCTTCAGATTGGCGACATAGTGCAAGCCGATGTTGTGCTCTATAGACGAGACAGTGTCAGTGATAACAAAGATTACAAGGTCAGATCGATGCAGGGCACGGAAAACTCCATCCTGACTTACACCAGATATACTTTCTGCTACTGGTGAATTACGGGCTGGTTCCAAATGGAGCCGTACAGAGCGATTGTGCCGTCTCCATTTCAGCACCACTCTAGTCTCCTGCTTGTCGAATACACTTGAAAACATATTATGATCTTTCTCTCGTCGCGGTTTTTTAGGATTCCTCAAACCTGAGGATTGCTACAGAACTCAGCCAAACTAATTCATATTTTTGAAGAGCTGGTTTCCGTGATCGCAGATCTGAGTCACTGCGGCCCATTTCAATATCAAGCGATGATCTTGCGAGTTGAAATTTGCTGTGATGCTAAGCACCTCCTGTCTACAGCCTCCATGTCGGTTTTTATCGACAGCATACTCTCCGACGGAACCACAGTGCTCGGAAACTGCAGTCTTGGGACAGACTTACAACGGTCTCGCACACTTCCGGGGCGCATAGTACATTCACCATTAAGAGAGCTGGATAATGTGTACTCAGGGCCCCATGGAGACGATTTCAGGGCTCTGGTTATAGGGCCAGTGGAAGACGTCTGTGAAACAAAGGTGCGCTGGGAACTGGGAACAGCACGACGACTAATTTTGTGACAGGATTCATTCTACCGGTACAGAGCAACTGTGGGGCCCCCGCCAATCACGGCTGAACAAGATGTCGTCGATTTATTCCAGCTACAAATCAGGAGGTCAAAAAGGTGATTTGCCCTTTGGCTACGAATGGGAATTTTTGCTCATATCCATCCAGTGCAACATCACCGGAATCCGGCCCTGGATAAGCGACGACGACAGAAAGATTTATATCAACCTGAACATCGAGGTATATGCCAGTGGCCAGACGTGATTCATCTCGAGCTAATTTTTTTCCGTTGTAGGAAGGCCGCAGGTTGAGCCGCAGTAATCTCCCAGCTAAATACAAGTTCCTACACAACGAACGCGACGCCCAGTTCACACTCCAAGTAGGAGACTTTGTGGTCTTGCATTGTTCTCCATTTGTGCAACATGAACCAGAAGACGACGATAAGGTTTGGGGTCATGTGGTAAATATGGAACGAGTGAATTGGATTGCAACCTTAGAAGCAGTTTCTTACCTGTTGAGTTCAGTGTTTTTATTTGCAAGGAATGTATCTGAATGTTGTAGAATGAACGTGTCAAATATTTTATTTCGTCACCCAACTTCACACCCGTTATAATATATCGTTGATGATTTTTATGCGCTACGGTCGCTACTCTCTCCTCGTTTATCTATATATATCGAACCACGACGCTTCCATGACCTACGCATATTTATTGTCAACTGTAAGCTTGCATGTCATTGTAAGGATTTTTCCCCCCTGCATCCACCACTGTATTCACCCTGCTGGCATGCAACGAAATCATCTATTTGCAATACAACCTAATATTTTGATATACGCTTGCTTTGATCAAGATTGAAAACGCAAGTAAATGGTTAACAGCGCCGAAAAGGAAAATTAAATTTTCGTATTCTTCTCCCCATTGACCTCAATCACAGCTGGTTGAACTGGGTGGAAGCGACTAAGTAGCGTAGATAGTAGGCTCTGCCGCGCCAATGGGCTACGCTACTTATAGAGTAGGAAGGTTTAAAATGAATACAGGATTGCTATCGGAAATGTCGGAAATATTCGGGGTCGATGTGACTTTGATATTACTAAGTGACAAAGTTGGTGAACCTCTCCACGGCGGCTGGCCGAAAACATTTGTAAACAACATAGCCACATTTTCATCAAATCCGTGTCGATCACGTCGCTATTTTGAGCGCGGATTTCTTCGTTCAACAGATAAACATGCCAGGGGAGTTGGCAACACTGTTTGTCGAGGAATCAACCACCGCGCTGACAAGGGTAGAGAAAGGGAAAGGCCGTGCTACCGAATTCTGAACTAATTACATGTCATGCAGAATTGTATAATATTTCTTGGATAATTCAAAGTAGCCACACAGCTCAAGGACGTAGCAGAACTAATGTATATTATGTATAAGTACTACTGAGTTCAAATGTACCCTGAATGTCTAAACCATTCGTGCGTTTTTCTCCGAGGTCATCGATTCATAGACCGCCTGCCAAATCATTGCATACGGTGAGTCTGCATGAGGCTGACCTGCCAAGGCCCCCTCTGTGTAATCGTGATGCAACCGAACCCACGCCTTCATAGCTGAGAATCCCTCTTCAATAGGATCGTAGTCGAGAAAGCCATCAATGAAATTGTTGAAAGTCTGGGCATTGTAGGAGCCGGCAAGAACATCTAGATGCAAAACTCCACTCAAGGAGAGGGCGGGAAGAACAGAATATCTAATAAATTCGACGATGAGGGAGTTATTCAAATCACAGAAAGGGTGTTGACGCACTTGATACCCCGTATGTATATATCATGTCTCCGCGCCTGCTCTCCACACAGTGCCCAGGCCAATCCCCGCTTTGAGGTAGCACGATTGCAGGCAGCCTCGTCAACAAAGACGAGCTGATCCGCACGGTAAGTCGTGGTCATGTAGATTTGGTAGTTTGCCCGCCCGTTCTCGTCCCGTTGAACGGCCACACGTGACACCTACACAGATAACAGTAAATACTGAAATGAGAGACTCCTGGTGGTCAGGTTTCTTACCTGCTTTCTCGTGTATCCTCGACGTCTCAGGGCTCTCCAGATTGAAAGAATAGAAGCGTCGACATTACAGAGCTCCCGCAGCACTTGTTGCATCTCACGGAGATATATGTCTGGGGTCCTTTGAACCAAACCAACCAAGAACTGGCAGAACCGTCCACTTGTGAGTGAAACTAGCTAATGGAACAGAGAAAACTGACATCAATGTCTGCTGTCTGCAAGACCTGGGGGCGGCCGCGGACTCGGAGAGTGGGTGCTGCATGCACTCCTTGATTGTCCAGGCGGGTAGCGGCGGAGGATCCTCTCAACTGACGTGAGGGATATCCCAAGGTCCTCCGCAACTTCGGATTGCTTCCGAGGGCGGTTGTGATTGTGGTACATACGTATTACTTGCCGTTTTGTGTCGTCTGAGATGTCTTTCTTGTTTATGCGGGTCATTGTGGATGTGGTAAGAGGTAAATTATTCGCGGTGGTGGGCCCTACATAGATACAGAGACGAGACGAGTGTATGATGAATGTGTGGAGCGGTGGAGGGTTTATGATTGGATCAAGTGGGTCGTTATCTGCCAGTTATCTGCCACCTCCGCCTCGTTTCGCAGCTCTACGGCTTCTCATGTCTGGTAAAAAATGTAGAACACTGTGTAGATGCTGTTGAACACTCCTGTCTATTCAAAATGACTTGAAATATGGAGGAATAGGTGAGTTGGTCAAATGGCAGATAACTTTGTGACTGGCAGATAACCGTGAGGTGACTGTATCTGCCTTTCTCTCCCGTACCTCATCCTGGGGCGCTTCGTTCTCGGTGCCTTTGCCATATTTCACTGCTTAACACTACCAGCATCCCTTCTTGAATGTTCAGCAAGTACTGGCCTGTAGAAACTCCCTGAAATCCACTTCTTTTCTTGCGAATCTCGGCACTTGCATAAACGACTTCTGGGCTCTTCCAGGGTTGCTCTGAACCCGCTATGCCATCGATGGATATCTTGATTACCTCGCTACCGACGCCATTCGACTACTGGATGCAGTGATAACGAATCTGATCATCCGTACTCGCTGATGCCAACGCTGCGCGTCACAATTCTAGTTTTTAAGGCTTGAGCCTTTGTGCCTTGTCCAGCGGCGGCTCCAAAAGACGATCTGGTCCTTCCTGCGTGGTTCTCGCTGCCCTTCTGTGTGGTCACCCAGCGCTCTTTGTTTTGATCCACCATACCACGCGGCTGCGATAGGTTCTGGGCGTGTCAAATCCCCGCAGAATATATGCATGGAGCCCGATATATCAGCGGTGCATGCTGGCGGCGTTAATCTGTCGATCATTTTGCAGGGATATCAGCGCTGGGACTGCTCGCGCTTCTGGCCTGCACGCCGGTTTGTCGTGATGACGATGTTCCGGGTGCAGGGCATCCTAGTGCGTAGGGGCAGCACTCAAGTCCTCGTTCTCATTTTCTATACAGCTCCAGGTTCCTCTTACTTAGCCCCCGATGTAGCTTAATCACCATGACAAGTGTCTTGAGATTGGGCTTCGTGCCAATGCAATTGATTGTTTTTCGCCATCACGTTCATGTAAATAAGTCACTGAAGGATTCCCCTGAGTCTCTCTTAGTCTCTCCGAGTCTCTCTCCTTCCTTCCTTTTTCAAATTCTTTTTCGCTTTTGCCCGATTTGGGACCCACTCTATTGGAATAAAAACCCGGTGGAGCGGGAAGTGGACGCAGCGTCAATCAAATGTAAACATGGATTGAAGAGGATCGCTCAATCAAAACTCGTCTACTTTTTTGAAAAGTGCTGTAATAAACTATATTGATCGTTCAAGGCCCTTGACTGGAAGCCTGGTAGCGTGTGGCACGCATTTGTACCACGTCTTGGAGAACAGCGGCATTCCTGCAGCAGACACTGCCCGTTCGACTCGGGCCTGGCCCATACAATATTGTATATTCCAAACTCTGTTTGTTTTTGTTGGCTTTCGTCCGGCGCAGATTTTAAAGGCGGGAGATTGCGGCAAATCGAACAATCAAGTACACGCAGGAAGGAAAATCGAATAAAACGCGCGAAGGCACCAGAATGGCGCATCCGATCAGTGGGATTTTGTCAGGAGGGTTGGTCGCGGGAAGCCCGCGGCTTGTTTTGGATTCTGGGGTGCAAACTTCATTGATTTATAAAGTGAGAGCTCGCATGAATTTGACAAAGTCAAGTTGGGCAAGAAGAATCAGGAAGAAGCAATGCAGCGCCACCGCATCAGAAAGGCCTCTTTGATGATTATTCCAGGGCCTGAAATATAAAGGAACTGAGGGACATTGAAAATTTGAATAAATGTGGACCGTGGTACTGCATGCTGCCAGGGTACAAAAAGCTGTTGGATAACACGATAGTCAAGGATACTTGCTCGCAGAACGTCGAACATCGGATAAAAAAAGCGAACACAGCCCTGCGCCCCATTGGAGCACTTTCAAACGAATCGGGACATGTATCCGGTGAGTTGTACTTTCATTGACTTGTGCTCATGTCTTCGACTCAGGAACCTATAGCGAGGCATAAACTACCACTCGATGCATCAGTGCGCCCCATTGGCCCACAGTTTCGTATATGATTTTTAAATTATTCCGGTGCGTTCAATTCTTAATAAATGTTACAAATATTTTTCACATACTCGCCGTTTCTCTTGTATCTCACCATCACTTGGTGGCGTGTCGGCGGCGCGCCGCAACCCCCCCACCTATCCCCGCGCCAGACTTTTCTATTCAACACAGACTTTATTTTCGTATTGTCCCCAGCACCACACCGCTGCTACCAACTTTTTACTAAATACTGCCCTCCAGCCATATGCGGCACGCTCTGCGCCGTCTAGTATTTGGCATTCGCCGCAATTCCAATACTCACCGTGCGGGTCTTCATGTGTGTTTGTATTTGTAGGCTTCAGGGCCAAATGTTTACATCCCTTGGCTTTTCCGTGCACCGACTATTTGAATCCAACATGTTTCCGTGCTTGGGCGAATTTTTTTAATTGAGACCAAGAACAGCCACTGGGCCGTCAACATGATTACAGGTTCGCAAATTGAGGTTGTTGCAATATTTAGCTACTTTATTCCTCAAAGACAACTCTAAATTCTGCCGTATGATTAATTCCAATAATTCTAATGCTTCTCCTTCCATAGGAGTTGTGCAACCATAGATTTATCTATCCATTCCCACTCTTTCCATTACTGTTTCTGTGCTCTCGACCAGGTCCTGCTGCAAGCACACCATCATCCAATTCATTGTACTTAAACATTTATATTCAACTTCCACTCTTACTTGGTTTGAGCTGGAGCGCCGAAGGCGCAAACGGACTCATTGCCATGCGCACGCAGTGGCCCTAAGCCCAAGTTAAGGTGTACCATTGCGGAAGTAGGATATAATTGGTACCATGCATCTCCACTGCACCCACACCACGTTTGTCTGGTTGAACGACTTCACCACCATCGAAAACGAATTGCCTTCGTGCCGATGCTCTTATGACATGGACGTGGCTCTTGGGGCGAAACCCGCACTCATCAAATCCCACGCCGAGTCTCCTAGTCATCCATCTGCTTTACACAAGAGCCGTGACACAAAGTTTTCTGTTTTCAACCTCACACCGCCACGTGTGTCCTCCTTGTGAACATTGAACGGGAGTTTGATATAAAATATTGGGGTGTATTTCAGACAGAGTTGTCCTGAAATAACTGGATTGTCAACGATCAGTGAGGTTGGAAACGTATGGCGTGGGGTTTAGTCAATTTGAGAAGGCAAAAAATGAATTTCAGTAGACTCGGCGGACTACTGTGGTCCGCAGGATATTATACTTCAGTCGCCGATCTCTGCACGCGCAGTGAAGGCAAGGCCATTGATGTCAGACGGTCTAAGCGTGGTGTTGTTACAGGTGGAATCATGGCATTTGAGTCAGCACAAGAGCAGAGATCGGAGTTTCAATTTCAGTTTGAGCAGTCAAATAAGCCACCGACGCCACCGTATGCCACAGTGCCGTGGCCTTTAGATTCCATGTTGGTGGTGGTAAACACACTGGGATTGATCTCAGCTTTGTAAAAAAAAGTATCTAATACAGTGCAGGGGTTGGCTGTATTTGAGCACAAGCCACGCCCACCGAACAAGCCAATTTGCCCACGCCAAAAAAGCCATCAAAGCCAAATTCAAACTCCGATATAGGGGCAAGCCAATTGGAAATGTCTCCCAAAGAGATGATTGAGGCTACACCGAGTCGCTGCGCATAGTCTTCGTGCTCGGTGCCTATTATCGTCCTCCCCCCGCCCCCCTCCCCCCCTTTCGCCCCCAACACCCCTGTGCGCGAGCCCTCCGCCGACCGCCGCCGCAAGAGCCGCACACCCTGTGATCCTAGCGCGGCTCCACCATACTGCGCACGCAGGGCTCCTCCACATCGCCCTCCCCCCCCGCACGCGCGCCTACTACGCCAGCGCGTTCTCCAGCAGCGCGGAAAGCATGGCGGGCTCGCGCGTTCCCGCTCGACGACCACGACGAGCCGGAGGACGAGTTGGTACGCGCGCCCTCCGCGCCGCACCACTGCCCACCCAACCGAGCGGCAATTGAAATAATGGCGGAAGTGGGGGGTGCGGCAGCGTGGGCCCGGACATGGCCGCGACGCTGGCGGGCAGTTGAGGAAAAACGCATCGCGCACGAGTCAAAGCGTATTGGTATGTTGGTGGGCGAGAGCTCAAAGCGTGTCGGCCCGGGATGACACGGGTGCGCGCGGAGGTGGGCATTCGTGGACCACAGAAACAGGAAAAGACAACTGGAAAAAGAAAAGGCGCGGTTAGCGTTGGCTCTGCGAGCGGAGGTGGAGGCGGGGTGGATGGAATGGGGGAGAACGACTAGGTGAAGGAAGGGATGTATACGGATTGTGGTGCGGACTGTGTAGATGTGGATGGCGACGTGGTGGGCGAACGATACAGCGCCTGTGCCTGCGCGTTGCCGAAGGGTTATGGTTCTACACGGTGTCGACTAGTGTGAGCTAGAGAAGCTGCTGCGAAACTACTGATTAGTGTCGAGAAAGATTGTGGGACTCAGATAAAAGGGGGGAAAAAAGAGCCCTCACAATTTAATGCCTTTAGTTCCACCAAATACGGGAAGAGAACCCACGGGTTGAATACCCCGTTGCAGCACATAAGGCCATCGCCGGACTCGGAGAAAGAAGAATATATTTGCGGGCGACGTTAGACGGAGTGCAGAGATCAAGGCAGGCGTTTGACACAATGTCTTGTTTGAGAATCCAGCACTAGTAGCAGCGAGGAAAAGCCAGCAAAGCACGCCTCGAGAATCTATCGAGAGAGACCAGTGAGAGACGAGCAAGACGTGCGTCACACCTAGATCACACGTCATATACTTGGGGTAAAGGGCCGTGGCTGCACCCGGCATACTTATTTTTTTTAAAATAGCCGATGATGAACAAATTTGTTACTCAAAAAGGGTTGAGAATGGACGTACTCCGTATCAACAGACGCTGTAGGCGGTGTATCTGTGATTTGGTTTACCCCCTCCTTCAATAACGGCCAATATTTCATTCAATCAAAGCGGACAGAGAGGCAGCCATCATAAATAGTAATAGGAAGTTAATCTCAGAAGCTGGAAGGAGATACACACGGGATTCTGAGCTACTGCAACATCGCAGATTTTTGGCAACTACCGCGGAATGTGCCGAAACACAAAGTGTTCAGGTTTCCGTAGATAGCTTGTAATTTAATTCGATTTACCTATTATCTGCACTTTCTTCCCACTCACTGCGTTCAGGCTCCAGGTAGCCGAAGCGATTTCTAGACGCCGGTAGGCCTGACGAGGCGCAAAAAATCGCCGTCTAGCTCCGGCGAGGTCCGGCTAGTTACCCGTCTAGTCACCTCGTCACGCCTCGCGGCGTCTCGAAATAGCTCGGCTAGGCTCGGTTAGCTTTGCGCTCTGAACGCAGACTGGCTTTAGAAAATAAAAAGGAGTAATGGCGATGAAATGATCGGAGACAGTCGGAACAGACCGGAGTTCGGACCAGAACAGATAAAACCCCTCTGTTAAGGACAAGCCCATATTTTGTTCAGTTCTACAGGTTATCTGAGGATTTCTGAGTGGGGAGGTAGCCACAGTGTGCAATGAAATATTCCTCTCATAAACTAGGGGAAAATATTCAGCTGGTTCTGAGCTAATGCAGGGCGGATTTGGCAGGGAGCCCCTCAATTTTAACAACGACAAAGGGCAAAAAGTTTTTTTACTCAGTGAAAAATCCCACTTTGATGGAAAATAACACCAGTAAACATTACAGCCACTAAAAAGACTACAAAAAAATGAATTGAATTCAGACACCGCCATTAATTTATCACAACACAGCCACTAAAAGGTCCCTCAACGATTGCTGTCACTAGTCTCAAAAATTGAGAAAAAGGGTGATCTGAAGTTTGAAAGGGACGATCCTTATTACATAAGTACTCATAATTGGTGTTGCGACCGACTGCATGTTGCGGAAACTAGTTTGGATAGTTAATGACACTGTAGCGTGAATGCAATTATTTTGGCGGTATAATTTGTATTTTTTCTCACAAAATGCCAGAAAATTGGTCAATGTTTAGGGACTGACAAATTCTGCCATTCTGACAATTCTGAACAAAATCCGAGAAATGTTAAGAACTTTCAACACCGACTTACAGAGACTTTCCGCCAAACACTGAGGGGGGTTTTCTTGATGGAGTCTGCGGGATCCAGAATTTGAGTTGAAACCGAGCCCAGGGCTCACGGAAGAAAGCGCAAAATATATCACGGCTGCTACGGTGGGACAGCATCCCGTGCAAAATTGGGCATGAAAGATGATGATAACAAGATATTCATGCCAGCGAATACTAAGTAGGTGTTGTATTCAAAATACCGCTGCTTTCTGTCCGGCGGATTTAGCGAATCCAGCGATCCGCACTCGACGGCCTTGTAAATCGATGAAAAGTTATTATACATCAAACTTTATATGCGCCTGAAACTTTGACCGCGGTTTGAGAAGCCTAGACCCGGCAGTAAACAAGCGGAGATTGTAGTTATACGAGCAAATGGCCACAAGCTCGCAGAGATCTTTAAACCCCGTCTGTTGTCCATCTGATCTAAGACTAAAAATGAAACAAAGTCTGGCTGCGGATAATTTTTCCCGTGAGGTTACTGTAGTCTCCCTGCAGACCAATTCAATCAAGTTCTCAAGATTAGTTGGAGACCCTTTAACGTGGAAACATCCAAAAAAGAAAGACTGGGTGGTGATGGCAGATAAGTATTTTTGAAATGGCAGATGAGACGACGGATGATGTTCCGATGGAAGATCGGAGCCGAGAATTGTAAACTTGCAGTGCGAGTGATCATCTCAGTTACATCAGAGACAAGTTCTATCCTGATATCTTAAAAACGACGAGTTCTGCTACTCGGCCCCATTTGATTACACCCGAAAGCGGGTAGCACATACTTGAAACTGTTTCCAAGTAGCGCCGTCATTCCAAATATCTTGGGAGTGAAGGGTCCAGCCGTTGGGCGTCCGCATATGACTGCAAATCGCGCTCCAAATCCCTGATACGTGCCTCGTTTGGGTCCCCGCTCGTCATGGCGTTATTGATCCGCTCCACTTCCTCACGGAGCGCACGGAGCTCGCTTGCGACTAGGGACTGATGGCGGCGCCGTTCACCCGGATTCAGAGGCCGCGGTTGCGAGTCGCCCCCCGTGCCCGCCCCGTTCCCTCTTGATTTTTCTGAAGCTTGTCCGGATTGTTCCGACACATGCAGGTATGGGCGGATCACCTCGGGTTTCTTTCGTCCTCGACGCCAAACACAGAAGGCGAGTAGGATGGCGAGTAGTACAGCCAGTGAAACAGCACCAGCTATGACGCCGGCGATCGTAGCGGAGGTTCTTTTGCGCGAATGTTTTAAATACAATCAAACCAGATAAAGATCTATACATACCTTGTAGTACGAGTAAATGATTGTGGCGATGTTGGGGGAGATGCCAAGCTCACCGAGATACTGGATGCATAACCTAGCAGCGATGGGGAGGAAGATATGGTTGTGGACGTGTGAGATGATGCGATCAATGCCAGCGTTCTGTGTGAATGGTTACAACTTGATATCCAATCGCGAGTGTCTACCGCCAGATCTCAAGCAAAAGCACTCACGAGAGGGATATGCTAGATGACGATGTTGAGGGAGTGTGGCCAATTCTGTGCATAGGCTCAGCGTCCATGTCGAGAGGGACTTGAATCAACACAGGCTCACGGAGTTGACAAAGATGTAGTGGATTGCGATGTTCGAGTAGTGGTTCTGTTTATCTGGTCAGTATAACTACCGTGCAGAAAATGTCAAGAGGCAGGTCTCAATGAACACTTACGGAGTCGACGTCGGAGGAGATTGCGGGAGCGGGGCGTCGGGTCCAGCCGGCGTAGTAGTGATTGCATCGATGAAGCCTACAGAATCTGGGCGTCAGCCACAGTACTTAGCTCGTCGATGGTGGATCCCACATTTAGCGCTCTTCCACATAAATCCATCCTTGCTCCACGAAGAATGGCAGGGCCCCCCTTCAGCTTCTTCCGGGACGTAGTCCGAGGATACTGTGTTCCCCGTACAATCGAACCCGTCCCAGAACATGCACCAGCCATTCGCTTGGGCGGGTTCGACGGTGTCGCTCGTCGTGCTTTCCTCCCACATCGTGGCGGTGTTGATGCCTGTCGAGTCCCCGGGCATGTTCAAGAGGAAACACTGCGCCTCAGTGGTCGCTCTATTGCCGCCTACAAGGGGTGACGAGGTCCACCGAGAATTCATTTCGGCGGTGTACTGCGCACATGCACCGCCGACGTAGAAGTTGATCTGAGCTGCTTTTCCTGGTCTCCAATCTGAGAGAGTGAGTTGTGGGAGCTGTGCAATGAACGTGAGGATGGCAAAGTATTTGAAAGGAGTGTGCATAGTCAATGAGAGTGTTGTAGTAACGGAGGAAGATGGGGGATCCTCAGAGCAATGGATTTGACAACAAGGACTATCTTTATACAAACCATCTTGATGACGTACTTGTAAAAAATTCTGATCGATTGTATCATACTAGTCGACTTTGGGTCGATTTGACAGATGAAGTTGCGGCAGAAGATCTTGATGCCACGATCAATTTCCAACCTGGTATTTTGATTGAGAGTCGGACCGCGGTGAACGGAGACTTGGCGCGACACAACTATTTGGAGAAATCAGTGGTAGGCCTGCTCGCACAACTTCTTTGGTCAATTTGGTTTCTGGAAAGTCGCGCCATCGCGGATGGAGTTGGTGATTCCCGAACTCGAGAACTAATCGTCTTTCGAACGTTCTTCCAGGAGGAGAGTTCCCTAGCCATGCTGCCTAAATTTACCGCAGAAATCCAGAAATAGTGGGCTTTGATATCAACATATCCGCGTGTTAATGAGATGAGGAACGGGGTGAGAAACTTTCCCTGACGACGTAACAAAGGTGGTGTACTAGAGGCCAAGGCCCGATTCCGAAACGAAAGTCGGATGGGTTCAAACTTTAGGGCAGGACCCGCTACGCACAGCAGCGTCAGCGAAGTGAATTCATCAACACATAATTGAGTATAGGGAGAGGCGGACTGGAACCACCGGAGGAGTTTGAATAAGATCCGAATGGTTGATTCAATCTTAAAATCAGAGACTAGGGTTATTCACAGTGGCCCTTTTTGTGTACTCTGGAATGTGGTTCCATCCAAATTTTCACAGCTCCGGCTGAGCACTATCTGAAGAGAAAATGACGAGTGTCACCTTCGAATGCAGATTACAGTACTGCGGTACCCGCTTATCATGAAATTCAATGACCATTTTGTTGTCAACATTTTGTAAGTAAAAAATATAGTCAACGTCGACAATCAGTGGCAAAACCAAGAAGCTCGGCATTCACAAAGCCTTAGATGAATCCTCCAACGGTTTATTTGGGCCTATTGGATCCTTCCTAAATAAGAGAAATACACTGATCACGAAAGTTGAACATGTTGAGGTTTATTGAAACTCCGCCATCACTCACGGGAATTGCCGATACGAGCACAATATGAGCAGAATGTCAATGTTTCCGCCGTCGAAAGGTTGATGAATACATGGGATTGGTACTCAGCGTAATATATGGCATTACATTTACCAATTAACAATTAACTTGGCCTTTCTAAGCGCAGGAAAAATGGGCCCGTTCAACGGCCGTGACGGCCGTCTTCCGACGGGCCGTCGGACCATTAGACCGTGCCGTGACCGTGCCGTTGACCTTCGGTCAAAATCTGCGACGGAACAGGCTTGAGGATCTCAATTTAATCTATTTAAATAGGTTTCTGGTCGCTCTTTTGTGCGCTTCTGTGCTCATATATTAAACTTAAGGATTGGTCCAAGCGAGGGATTTCAACCAGACATTGTGAGACATATGGGTAGTTGTGAAACGTACAATAGCCACGGGTCAGCTGTCGAATCTTAGTGTACAATTTAAACAGCTCGCGTGTGTCAAGTCCCAATTGGGAACCGCTTAAATCTAACAGTTTATCACCTTAAATTTCCCCCAACTATGACCTACATAGGGCTCGTTATATCTATTTTTTCACGATAGCAATTGTTATTTTCAAGCCTTCACGGAAGATTGACTGGTGAATTCTCGACGGTCAGCGCCACCCAGGTGCTATATTTAACGAATACTTCGATTAGGATCAAGTTAATATGGATTGAGATAGGATTTATCCTACCTATTTCAAAACTGAAATTGCGGTAATCAGATACTACCAGCTTTGGCCAACCATCGACTGACTTGGATTAATAAAGGTTGAATGACATGAATCCCAACTCAATCCCAATACAATCCGATGGCCAATTGTGATAGGATTCAGCGAATGTCAGGCTCAGGTGGGATAGGATTAAGATAGGATCTATCCTACCTATTTCGAAACTAAACATTGTAGTAATTAAATACTACCAGCTCTGTCCAATCATTGACTGACTTGGATTAGGAAGGGCTGAACATAATCCTCACTCAATCCCAACACAATCTGATGTCAACGCTGATTGAGATAGGATTCAGCGAATCCTATTGTCACAAGCTCACAAGTCGGATAGGATTGAGATATAACACAAAGGTAGTGGGAACAGTTGAACACAAATATTCTAATTCAATCGAAACTCAATCCAGCCAAGCCCAATTGAGATAGGATTGGGGGAATCCTCAAGCTACGGCTGGGATAGGATGGGATAAATATGATTTGTAGCTGTACCTATGTAAATATATAGCCTGAGTTGGCAGTATAGGATCGATTCTAGCCCCCTCCCGAAGGTAGGGTAGGATTCATCCTAATGGCGTCAGCCATTGAGTCACAGCATGGCTACGTTGGTAAACATTGGTACACAGACAGTAGACCAATGGTAGACCTTGGGTAGACCAATGTGCACCAACGTAGCCAAGGCTGCCGCCCCTGTGTCTACATACAGCTTCAACGCAATGAAAGTCTGAATCCTTATAATAAGTTATATAACGGCAAACTGGCTGTGCAAATACTGCGGCTTCCGTTGGCAACAATCGTTTCTGGGCCTGGTATCTACACCCTACTATGGGCCTTATATATATTCACGGCGGCAGAATTCTTTTTAATGCTAGCAATCACCCGCAAATGCGTTGCGCGAATCGGCGTGTGATCTTGTCTGCTCTTGTAACATGCAGAACTGGTCTTCTGGATTACGTTCAGCTGTGTGTGGAGGCCACTTCCAGCGGATCACGGGGCGTAGCGCGAATGCCGAATATTGGGTCCCTTCCTCGGTATCGGAGCATTTCGTCGGTCTCCACCTCAGATCCTCGCTCCGGTTCACTCGACTTCCTACTACTACGGTGGCGCATGCATCCAGATTTTCTTCCACCATCCTACGGCATTGGCGAGACTTTACTAATACTAATAGAAAAGCCATTGCGGACTCGCAATCTATTCGGGACCTCACCGACTGCTTTCCGCGCAAGATCTCGTTTATGACTGTCAGTGCCTATGCCTGGCCGTGCCAGAATCTTCTCCTGCGACTTCTCTGCATACATCTGCGACACAGCATTGCTGTTTGCTCGCCCGCCATTAGCACAGAAACAATAATTCTACACCGCGTAAACAATAACGAGTCCTAGGGCTGCCGCCCGTGCCCGTTGCCACGGTTCCACGGCAGCTGTCGACGGGGTGCCGTGCTCGTTCCGTCAGGCATTTTTCATCCACTCCGACGGCCCGTTGAAACACGGCCGTGACGGCCGTCCAACGGCTGCAGTTTTCCCACACTCTGAGATGCTGATACGGGGGTAGATTTCCTTGTGATAAACTATAGGGACACCTCAAAATACTAAGCTTAGCCTGGAATGACTATTATTCTCTGCCAAATGTCATATTTTGAGGCTTAGGTTGGTTCACGGCATTTGCCGCGAGTGATGGCGGAGTTTAAATTTAGTTCGGTAAGCAATGAAACAACTTTCTCACTGTAGAATGCGATGTATTTTGAATATTGAAGTGGTGGAACACACCTAGACATCCAAAAATACATATAGCTTGTACATGAGTCAATCCTACATTAACCTGTTTGCGCAACAGCCATATGAGCCATCTGATGGCTTATGTGCAGTGCGCAGCATATGGCTAATGGCCTCAAAGTCTCAGGTGAACCAGAGTCAATTTAACTCTTAAATGATGCCAATGTCATGAGTTTATGCACATCTTACTCCAATATCCATGTTCAGCTGCAGGAGAGTTGCAACTCCACTGATATAATTTATTTGAATCCAAATCAGTTGTTTGGGGGATTGGACAATACTCGCACATCATAAGTGGTCCATATCACCTGCAATTGACTTGTAAGCAATACAATTTGAGAAAAGAAGGTAGGGTATCTGAGCCATCTGAGCCATATGCCATCAAATTGCGCACTGCAAAAAAGCCATCAGATGGCTCATATGGCTTGTGCGCAAACTCTCTATTGATACGGACAAAATTAAATTTCAACCGACCCGTGTGCCGTTCAACACCCGGTACGGCCGTGCCGTTGACCGTCCCGTCCCGTCAGGATTTTTTTCGACCACTCCACGGGCCGTAAATCGACGGCCGTTGCCGTCACGGCAACGGGCGGCAGCCCTAATAACGACCAGCACACATGAAATGGCTCAAATATCTGCCGTTGCAACGATCCCTCTCATACTTCTACATCCCGCCAGGTACAATCGAACATCTGAGACGGTTACCTTACGGCTGGATCTATTGAGTCTTATGCATCTACCAGTAAGTAGTTCATTGCTTAGCGCCCTCCCAGTCCGATGTCGCCCTAATTTACTTTAACCCTCAAAAGCAACGGTGCCAATGAAATCGAACGTCTGCTCTGCGGCGCCGGCACAATCCTCAATTGTGATCGTCGCACCGCTGGTGATCGCTGTGCATTCCTGGGGGGCAAGAATAGGGCTGATGGTACAACCGCTACCCAAATGTGCGCCTTCTGGCAAGCCCGACGACGGGGGCGGAGGGCACACCACGCAAGTGATGCTCCATACCTGCTGGACCCTATTCAATCAACGTCAGCATGGATATTCGACAGACGTGAAGCAGAAGTAGTCTTACGCCTCGCTGATGGGCTCGAGATGCAGCCCGCTCTGAGGAAGCAGGTCCGACGTACCCACTTGCAAGGTAAAGTCATTCAATGGCCTGGCGGGAGCCGATTGATTTTGGTTTAGAAATCGGCGCAGAATAAACCACGTACGTGAACACGAAACCCGTAGGGTTGCGGGATGGGCCCACCCCCTGTAGAAGCCACTTCGCGGTTGTATTGACCGGGTTCGTGGCTTGGCCGCCCAGGAGTGGGGCCCCAGCGACCGCAGACGACACGGTCCATGCTGTCTCCCCGGATACAATGGTCGCAAGTGCACCGACCAAGGCCGGGCATGTCGCTGCCAAGGAGAACCGCGTGCTGGCGAGTGTGAGGAAGAGGGAGCCCAAGGTTGGCGGGAGACGCATTTTCAAGGATTGAAGAAAGACTTGTGAGGATGTGGTGGACAGAGATCAGCATCGCGCGGGTTAAATACCATTTCCAATTGAGCCCAGGGTGAACTCTCACGATGAGTTTTAAGCGGTTTCCGGTCAGCTAGCATCTGGTGACACTCGTATGGCAGATGTTGATAATTGCGGGGCAAGTTGACCGTGTTTGTGTGGTATTTGTCAGGCATCTCTCCATCACCCTTCCCCGATGATGCGCGGTCATCCTCTTTTGGACTGAGTCTTCCCAAGTTCGACTGAAGAAGAATCGGTATCTTGCTTTTGCAGAGGTTGCAGTGCGGTTTTTGACTCTCTACCTGCCTTCCAGTCTGCGTAGGTTCGGAATCCGCCCTAATCTCTCACTGAGACTCCGCACATCATCGCGGAATTAAGATAGGATCCGCTGAGCTGGTAATTCGTCTGCTACAGACAGCTCAACGTATGACGTGGGTCCTCACTCCTGTGAGAAAACGCGGCCAAAATGTAGGCCGGCCCCGTGTAAAACGCCGATGAGAGCTAGCCTTGATTGCCGCACCGACGATCTGTAACCAAAATCAACTTGTGAGTAATCATGAGTCGGTGCCCAGGTGGTGGTCGAGGGAGGGGCAGAGAGTAGATGATAGGGAATTGTGGCGCAAAGTACTGTTTGTTTCGTTTGAGCGGATACAGGGAGAACGGATTCACGTATAGATCCTAGATATCTTTGCCGCCCAGTCTGGTAGCAGAGAGATCTAAGATGGTGAAATGTGATTGGAGCACATAAGGTAAAACCAAGATGCAGTGCGCAATTGAATGGAAAGAAAAAGGAGAGGTAGTGCGGGGACGTGCTATAAGCCAAATATCAGTCAAACACGAGAGATGTATCGAATGAGTAATAATATTGACTCAGGGCTGCCAGACAATAAACGAGCGGATGGATTTGGCCTGCAAAGGCCCAAGAAGAAGTCGAACGAGAAAGAACAACCGAGCGGAGAAGCTTTGTAGTACGTCAGGATAGAAAGCCGCAGGGTCGAGGAGGGAGTTGTCGTGCAGCGTCGATTCGGAGAAGGCGCGAGATTGAAGATTCCTTCAAGTAGGGAAATAGGTAAGAGATCATATATGGGCCAGGGAGAGATGCAAGCCGCAAATTGAATGGATACCAGGTGAAACAAATGAGAGGGAGAAACGGGCAGAGTGGACGTCGTCCAGCGGAGTGAAAAAAGAACATGGATGGCTCATGACACAAGTAAAAATGGTGCGACTCCATAATCGTGGCATCTAAGTATATCTACTCCAGCCAGGAGTAAACGTCCGTCAGTTTTCGGAGTGAAATAAAAGGCCACTGAGACGTACCACATGGCCGGCGTCTCCCTGTCGTGCTCTGACGTAGACCCCGAGGAACCTTGTATTCAGCACAGTCGTTCGGATTTGACCACCGGTCACGTAGCAGTGAGAGAGAAGGATGGAAGAAGTCAGCAATGGTCCCAGAGGCGTGCAAAATCAGCAGTGCGGAGCGAGAATCACGAAGAGCATTCCCAATAAAAAAATACTCCAGGCAGCGCACGAGGTATGAAGTCGAGTTTTGCGGAGCAATAGCCGTAGGATGGCAAGATAGTTGTTCAAGCAAATGTACAGCGTGTCGATCCAATTACAGTCATGGAACACATTCTCGCGGGCATCAATGTCCACTTCAATTATTGCGGAATAGAGCGGACGCAGTAAATGGAGTGCGCGGTTCCAGAGATAGGCACTGAGCTGCGAGAGAGGACAAGAGAAAACGGGTTAGGACGCATGTTTGATCCAAGCGACGAGCAGCCTGAGCGGTGCCGTGAAGATTTCGGATGGGACAGCCTGCATTCTGAGCAGTATTTGCACAGAAAGTTTTCTCGAGCATCTGCTTGGAGCCCAACGTCTGTGGGGCGATGCCACGATGGAGAGGGATGAGAGTTGGGAGAGAGTGGCCCAGCCGGAGCCGAAGCGGCGATCAGACGCCAAGATTGCGCAAAAATAGACGGGCTCTTCGTTCACGGCTCGCCAATTCAATGCAGACTAGCACCCGCGTGCTCCGGAAGTTGCGTGGGCCTTACAGAACCAGTGCTGGCAAGGTTCGGTTCGGTTCAGGTTCAGGGCCCTTTCCTTTGAACCCCGAACCTGAACCTCGCGTTCGGTTCAGGGAATGCCTGAACCTTGAACCTGAACCAGCGTTCAGGTTCGGTTCAGCGTTCGAACACGTTCGAACCTAAATAAAATCTCATATCAGAAATTGATTGTTTTGAAGGCTGAAAATGCTAAAGACGGGCTGAAACTTATTTCTTTCTATACAAACAGCCAGTAGAACAAGTTTGGCACAGGAGGAATGGCAATTCAGGAGAAATCCTGTCACCTATTTTTAGTAGCTGATCAATGGTGGTCTATGATCTGCGTCGAAACCTCACCACACACCTTTAAAGTCATTCTAAGGTGAATATTTATCAATGGGATGATATCAGGTGGACCACATCTATAGAAAGGCTGCAGAAAACGGTCAAAAATGGTCAAAAGAAGTGTGTTTGCGCTTCGGGGTTCGAACGCGTTCGGCAAAATTTGCGATCGCTTGAACCTCGAACCGAACCTGGCGTTCAGGTTCAGGGTTTTGCCGAACCTCGAACCTGAACTTCGCGTTCGGTTCAGTTCGGTTCAGGTTCGAACCGATTTCTGAACCGAACCTTGCAACCACTATACAGAACAGTATGCAGGCCCGCAGACTGGCGACTGTCTCCGGGAAGCGGATCTGGGTGCATTCTCGTTCTCCACTTCACCGGATCTGTGTTGATCATGCTGGCGCACCATAACAGTTTATAGCGCCGAGATTTCAATGTACTGTCGGGTGGCAATTCCACGAAGTACAGAAACACGCGCATCCTATGCTTCCTCTGGGTGTACAGCACGACTGGGGCCGTAATCGCCGGCGCAGGTTTTCAAATCTCGAGAGGGTTTCGATGGTATAATTTTGCACCAATGTTGATTTTTCATGCATACACTGTCTTCCGGACGCACCCGTTTATATTTTTCAAATAATAGGATGCTATCTTGCCTGTTTTCCGCCATTCAATGCGTCATATAATTATTTTTGTTCCTCATCTAAGCGCACAGGATAGGTTTTCCGCCTTTATTTCACCGACACCATTGATCATTGACAGTGTATTGAAAAAATCAGGAATTCCAAGAGAGTTTGAGTGACCCCAAGGTTGTCTAAGTTGGGCGGTAAAGAGGTATTTGTGATTCGATAACACCGAGAGCGATGGCGACAATGGAGATACTAAGTAAATCTGTGTATCCTTTTTATTACACTACTGTACTATTACAATCAATTCGACAGTCACGCGTCACGCAGGTACCTGTCGACGGTGAACTTTGGTGGTTGGTCACGCGTCACGCAGGCAGTTGTCGAACCTACCAGGCGGTTCGTCACGCAAAAATCCATTGTCCCCTCACAAAAAAGCCCAAATTCAGCCCAAATTTTGTCGAATTTGTCGAATTTTTTCGGGTGTCACGCAAAAATCAGTTGTCGAATTGTCGAATCCGAAAATCGGGTCACGCGTCTCCGGAAGACAGTGTATGCATGAAAAATCAACATTGGTGCAAAATCATACCATCGAAACCCTCTCGAGATTTGAAAACCTGCGCCGGCGATTACGGCCCCAGTCGTGCTGTACACCCAGAGGAAGCATAGGATGCGCATGTTTCTGTACTTCGTGGAATTGCCACCCGAACGCCTCTTGGCCACCGTGTCGCCGGCGGGAACGCAGACGGCGAAGGTGCCAAAGAAATGGTCTTTAAGGGTCATGAGATGGGCGTATCTTCGCAAATATTTAAGATTTAATGGAGAGGTGAGATTGCGGGAATGCGTACTGCTGAAGGGCTTTCACGAATAGCACATTGATGCTATAATGATATCAGATGTCTTGCTTCCGGACCATATTTATACGACTGAACGAGTTACCCAACCTACCTGGCGCGACCACAGTGGAAATACCACCACGGTATTGATCAACGACGGGAGCGTGAATGCCCAGTTGTAATACCACCGCGCGTAGATTAGGAGCAGGCCCGGGAGGGGACTTAGGAATATTCCCAAGGCGTCAGCATTTTAGTAGAGAAGCCCAGAGAGGAAGCATAGCTTCTGCATGATGCGCAGGTTGGAGGCCCAGAATTCCCGGGCGTAGACGAGGGTCGTGGAGCTCGAACACCAGCGCATCTAAAATTTGAATTGATCGGTGATCAGTCGGATATTCCTGAGGGAACCCAGGGGACAAACCTGCTGCGAGAAGTACGCCTTGGCTGTATCCGGCGACGCTCCGCAGGCGAGCGCGAGCGGGATGCATTTCATCTCCCACCCGCGCTTCATCATCTGAAACCCGCTATGTAGATCCTCCGAGTGATCGGTCGCCGTTGCGCCTCCGATTTCCTTCAGCGCTTCTCGGCGGTATAGCGCGTTGCTTCCTACGCACGCAGCTACAGGAAGGCGACATGAATCTCAGTGGAAGTAGGAAAAAGCAATGCGTCAACGCATCAGCTCCCCAACGATCTTGGTTAAGTTGCACTACACGGAAGAAACTTCCAGGACCGCCTCCCCGCTCTACCCACGTCTGCTCTTGGCACGCGCGGAAGAATTGTGGTTTCTGTACTATCGCGGCGCGGAGGGGAGGGCGCCGTCGTCCAAACCCAGACTTTGTGGTTGGTGTAGGCGATCTGGGAGACGTACTTGTAGGTGTTTCCGAAGATCTCTAGTGGTTCCCTGCAACATGGAAGTAATATATCCCTGGTTCATGATTTTTTTCAGTAGCAAATCTAGCTGAGGCGTAGCAATGCTCACACCAATGGATCATCCCCCGGAGGCGGGGAGAAATCCTGCAAGATCTTTCGATGAACGTCCAAGTTGTAATCACGGCCGATGTTTCTGAATGTCGTTAATTAACCAGGCTCGTATCATGGGCCATTAGAAATCTTACTCAATGCTGTAGGATAGAATGCTGTACACCTGGATAATTGCGCAGAATACTGCAAACCTGGCGCAAGAATTAGATCTTGGAAACGGTAGAGGATAGAGAGCGCACCAATAAAACTCTGCAGAGATCAGAGAGAAGAACCAACTGTCAACCGAAAGCGCGGGGAACGCAAACATCCCGCATATATACAGCGCCGTGCGCCGGGTTTGCACGTAGATGTATTTCTCTCCGTCGGTAGGAGGATATGGTAGGACGAGCGGGGGAGAATCGTCTTCGATGTCATCTGCAGCAGCGAGAATTTCGCGGTGCGGAAGGCCCGAGACTTTGCGCCGCCCACAACGAGAGTATCATGGGCGCCAGGTGGGCATGGTGCCCTCCTCGGGAGGTTCGGGGACCGCAACTGGCGGAGGCTGAACTGGTATCTTGTCGAGTTCGAGGTCATCCATGGAGACGAAGGTGAGGTTCGCAGTTGGCGATACCGTAGAATGGCATCATTCCTGCAGTCTTTTGGCTGCAGTAGGTCCGCCAAGTTTCCGAGCGGGATTAAGAATGGAGAATGGGTCAGATCGTTATTCGGATCCCATCTGGTTTTTGGGTGGAAGACCATGTAATAGAGAGGAGAAAACGCGGGATTCGGACATTTGTTCTGTTGCGTAGAGACACATATTGTGGGGTATAACTTGGCAAACATTGAGTCACTCTCTCATCCCTTCATTAACACACGCACCCGAATCGGGGCTAGTAAGAGCACTTCAAGGCGGCGCGTAAGTTGAGCGGAGGAGGCGGAGGAAGGAGAGCGACAGCACGCATTTAATCCTGTAGGTTGAAGCGATTATCACGGCAGAATGCCTTGAGGCCCCGAAAAAAAAGGTGGCGATTGAGCGGATTGCAGAACACACCTGGCAACGACAAAGTGCCGCGCGTGTGGGATGAAGACGAGACGTGCATCCCGGCAGCATGAGATGTATGCAGAGGATTTTAGGAAGGGATAAGGCTTACGGCGGCGGGTACCCTCAGCTTAGGTTCCATCCAGAGGCGAATTGGGATTCTTCGGCGTCACTTTCGACGTCCATGAACGGCGAGGGATGAGTGACAGTCGGTGGGTGCCACGGATCACAGTTTGCGGTACACAGGCAGTTGGCGTCACTCGAGCGAACTCCAGTGGAGGGAAACAACAGATGGGCCCCAATTTATTCGTGGGCCACCAGGACCCAGCAAGAGGACTCCATTGAGCTGGTGAGCATTCCTGTGAATAAGGGTGTCGCTTGTTAACGCCCATTATATGTTTTAAGAATTCGATCTGTACGTCTTCCACATCCGGGCCAACTTCACAGTCCTGTGTGAGACGCCGACCATAGAGTCCAGGCCAAGTAATGTGTTCGCACTGGTATCTAGTTGTCTTCAAAGATATTCCTTTTTATGGAATTCAAAATGTATTTGGTTGACTTGACAATCGTCACGGCCTCAGCTCCGAAGCAAAAAATGGGCAGGAGTTTTGGGATCAAACCGTAAATTATCAGCAGGCATTTAACAGGATTGAGGACCATGAAGTTCACACTGCACCATTTCCATAGCACGTCCATCTTCGGTTGAGCCCCATCGGCAGTCAGGGAAATCAGGATTACGTCGTCGGCTTGCTCCACATTCGTGATGAATACACCAGCGAGAAGAATATCTGTGTTCGCATCAGCGAGCAGCTTGAAGTCCGACAGGTATATTGTCCACAGGATCAGGGACGGTATGTCACCGATTATAATTCCGATTAACGCGCAGAACATCGTAGATACTTCTGATTCGTGTCTGACAATGTAAGCCATCTTGTCTATTTTCCTGAGAAGCGATGTCCCCCAGCTTAGTCACATACCGCAACCAACGGCCCCTGAAAGCTTTAAATAAGGTCACCATGCTGGGCTAGAATGGTGACAGCAGATAATGGCCAAGTTCTTTGGGTCTCTACTCGCTTCTCTCGTTACAGCTGCAGTTGTCAGCGCCATTTAGACCACAGGGAACTACCAAATCCACGATTTCCAAGGTAGATGTGTTAGTTACGTCCCCACCTCGACGAACGACTATGTTCCTGTTGTCACTAATTCTTGCGTTAATGGGACCCAGGCTCAAATCGTAAGCACAGCACCCCTCTGTTATTGTTGACTTGCCCTATTAATATAGGTGAGTAACTGCCCCCCCCCCAGTGACAGGAATATTGATATAGAAGGCCTGGAAATACCTGCTGTTGTTCGGGGGGATATTCCCCATTTGGCTTTAAAGCTGTCGATATGCGGTGATCATTTTGTTGATCACAGTGCGGATGTTATGCCGTCATCCTTTGCGATATTGCTGATGCCTTTTCACGAGTGCGGAGAAGAGCCTGGGTGCGCCGCTGGTTACTGCGGATGGCTGCGAACTGGCTCGGTGTGCGCTAAATTCAGCCTGCACACCTTTATATAAGGTCAACGATGAGTTCCTGGTAAACACTTGGTAAACACCCAGAAACACTAGACTCCAAATAATGGATCTTCTCGCCATCTCACTCATCCTCGCAGCCGTTGTTACCTCTAGCACTGCATCTCCCTGGTACTCGAGCAAGAATGACCACAAATGGATTGCTCCCAAGGCCATCGACGTTCGTTCTCCTTGCCCTGGGTTAAACACGTGGGTCCACAGGGCCTGTCTTCAGTGGGTCGCTACTCATAATTTAACAGACTCGCTAATCATGGTTACCTTCCGAGGAATGGAAAAAAGATTTCTATTCCTATGTTACTGGATGCAGCCAACGGTGGGCAATCAACCGCACGTCTTTGTTGTGGACTGATATTTTCTGTCCACAGAAGGCTTCAATATGGAACCAGGGCCAATTCTGCCCGCGGCAAAGCTTGGTCTCTTGTCCGGTAACGACCCTACGACTCTCGATCTTGATGCTCTTAAGCTGTAAGTCCCCGTTCGGAGCAGATTAAAATGGATTCCGAATATTTTCCAGACACAACCTTATCGAGAACGACGCGTCTTTGTCGCGGGGTGATTTCGCATTCGGAGATAACCTGCACTTCAACGAGACGATCTTCAGCACTCTTGCCAACTCCAATCCTGGCGTCGATTACTACAACCCGACCTCTGCCGGCCAGGTACAGCATGACCGGCTGGCGATTTCACTTGCGACGAATCCAAATATCACCAACACTCCCAAGGAGACCCAGCAACGAAGCGGTGCCTCCGCGCTCTACCTCAGTGTCATGGGTGATCCGGTTACTGGTGTTGCACCCAAGAAGTATGTGGATACCCTCCACAACGTAAATGAGCTATATCTGACGGGAGTTAGGTTTGTGAACATTTTCTTCAGGGAGGAGCGTCTACCCATTGCCGAGGGTTGGAAGAAGCCAACTACCCGCATTACACTCGAGAGCGTAGGTCACCTCGTCGGCGTCATTCAGGCTACGTCGAATTGGCAGCCTACGCAGTTGTGCGAACCCTTCGACGTGGTTACTTAAGAACCATTTTGTGCATACAAGTATGACATGGGATTAGGCCTCTGCGAGGCGGGAGCTGAACCTTTAGGAATGGGCATCAATAAAGCCTGAGCAACTCAATTGCGACCTGTGCTTGATGACTTCAAACAGCATGATTGGATAGTTTCTTGCTGAATACTGAAACCTGGTAACTTGTGGAGAAATAAAGGAGAAACCCCATATATTAACTGGGTCCTACAGTACAGTATTTTACTCCCTAGGAGAACAATGAATAGTTGGTACAATGGAACCAGATAATACAGAGTTTAAATTCCCTGACTCCCAGAACAATTTGATGAGTGGTGCATGAAACACGTAGCAACTACGCATCCAGACACATCTCCATGGTTCCAACCAATGGCAATGCATGCAGCATGTACATGCCATGAATACATCTGCGGTGCATGTTTTCTACTTCCACGGCATGTACTCTACGTCGTGTTCTCCATGCTTGCGTCGAACTCACGTGGCTCTGCCTGGGCTGACGTGTTGCCTCCAGCCCATGTCCATGACGATTCCAACATAACTCATTGTCAACTGGATGTGAAACAGTGGTGGAATATTTAGGACCCATCCCCTTCAAACAACCTGTCCTTCTCTGCAAAAACACTTCCCCCCAATTCACCAGCGCCTGAACAGATCAAATGTAGGTACACTGGCAAAAAGGTCAAAGGTCAAAGTTTCAGGTTCAACTCATTTTAGCTTTTGTGTACTTCTGCTCAGACATGTATTTTCATTTAACCACATAAGATGAAAGCTAAGGGAATTCCCCAGAGTCAAACCAGGGTGTCGTTTCGACGCTTGCAACATCAATGCATCAGCTGTATTGAACTTTGTTTGAGCAACACTGTCAATCATGAGTATGAATTTGATTTTACAGGTTGCTTATTCCTCAAACTACAGGTGCTCTACCACACTCGCCGAAATTCAAGGCACTGGTAAATGTCCAAGTTCCCACGGAGGACTGGAGATCTAAATGAATTTCACTGAACACCTTCCAACTGTGGAGTCTTTTTCTGACGAGAGTTTGGCTAAATAATATACATCAGACCCTCAGAAAGTGGTTTATCTGGCAGCTGGCCACCCCCTGTGATGTTCATAATTGGTCTCGGATACTTAGGAACAGATAAAAAAGTAAATGGATATAGCGCAAGATACCACATCATTGGGCAGAGGATTAAGTCAGACATCACTCTGTACTACAGGATTCCACCGTCATATACTTTGCACAGTGCAACGCTAATCTAATGCACGGACGACGGCCCCTTTGCGGGCAGACAATATTATTATCAATCTTGTTTCTGGATTGATACCAAGAGCCGCGTCGGGTCCTCTGAGTCAATCTTTAGTGTATGTGTGATGTATATTCCTGAGCCTATTGGTATATCTCTGGGCTTATTGTGATTTATATTCCAACCATAATTGAGTGCAGTTCAATCTGTTCTCTGTAGAAACAGGACTGCAATGGAGGAAAGAAATGTCTTTCAAACTCCGCTTTAGAGCTATTAGGGCATCAAGCTGTCCGTATTACGGTTACGCCGTAACTATTACGGCGTAATTTTGTTACGCACCGGGTGGACCTGTCCGTGAATGGCAGGACTTGAAGCTGAACGGCATGGGTACCGTCCATGCCGTCCGTTTACGCCTTTTTTATGGGTTGGGTCAAGCCTTTGATCAAAGTATATATTGTCATGCACAATAGGCCTTTCAGAACCCGGAGTACCTTTGGGGTTTGGCAGACTGCAATTTATATGTGCTACCGGTGGCCAAAGTCACTTGAAGAGTTACGATGAGCATGATGATAATTATTTTTTTAGAACCCTTAGCGGCCGACCCGGTAGCTACACACGTTCGCCACTATTTGCCGTGGCTAAGCCGCGACCCGGAGGTTCACCAATGTGGTTAACGGTGCCTGTTGGCACGTCGGCACTTGCGCGGCACGCCTCGGCAGCTGCTATTTGCCGAACCGTAATTTACGCCGTGAACGGGTGGTTACTGGGCCCAGTAAACGGGTTGACCCGTCCCGTACCCATCCCCATCAGAGATGAGACCACGGTACGGGGACGCAACTGTGTTTACGGCCCGTAATTCCGTAACATTACGGGACGGTTTGATGCCCAAAAAGCCACCAAACGTAATGCGGCTTTCTCCGAGCGGACCCGCACACGAAACGGAAATGACAAATAGTCAATGAAGCTGGAGGAAGAAATGGCACTCATAGAAATTTCAGGCCATAAAAGAAGTCTCGCTATGGTGGGAAGAAATGTGCTGAAGGGTGGCAACTGACTCTTTGAATGAGCAGCCATAGAGAGCTTTCCTCAATTTTCTGTTACATCTTTTATGATGACTAATTTTGGATGACGAGTTTTGTTTGTCCTTGTAGCAAAATGGCTCGAAATCCATATTCCTGTAGGTAGCCAAACCTAAAGGTTCAGCAATTATATTTTGAAATTTAATGCTCGTCACCACGTGCGCCTTTTTTCGAATCAAAGTAATTGAACCAGTAACTGAATTCCCAAGCATCCCTTTTCAAATGTCTTCCAGAGAATACTCAACAATGAGTGACCATCAACCAACTTTGAACCGGACCGCGCGGTGCTTCTGCAATTTGTGTGCAACACATTCTTCAAAATTTACCAGAATATATGTGTATGTATGCATCTCCGTCTGAGTGAATGCTTGGTGAATGCAGGGCTCAGGATATAATTTAATATTACGGTGTACGGGATGATTCATTTAATAATGTAAATGGACGTTGGGGCGCAATGTTTTTATGGGAGGGCAGCTATTGAAAGAGATGGAAAGGGTCTATACCTAATCAACCGCGAGCATCGCCGTGCGCCACGTCGAGCTTTCCGGTTTTAATGCTTCAAGCATCGTGACCGAGTCTTCGGCGAAGGCGAAGAAAGATATTTGAATTTCCATTGTAACTATTTATTATTTTGACTCATTCGGCGGTATGAATTTTGGAGCGGAATCTATTACTCTGTCCAGAAAGCTACCTAGCCCATATGTGTCGCGGGAGCTGCTCCTTGGCTCCCTGGTAGATGTCAGGGTAATGAACGCGCGCGCATGGAGCAAAGTTGGAGAAGAAGTCTATCTCGTCATTCGCGGTGACTTTGGCAACATCAACGCCAGGCCTGATGCGCTGAGCACCGTAGAAATCAATGGCGACAACAGCTCGTGCATCCGGCTGTCCGGTGAGAATAAAGTTCGGGGCTCGAATGTCCTCCAGTGCGAATCCGGCGCACGTAATTTCTTTAACGGTATCCAGTCCCGCTATACACTGGTTGCGAGGGGAGATAATATCAAGCGGAGTTTGGCAAGATGGCGACGTACGGCATTCTGGATGTCGGATATGGACTGGACAGCATCTAACGTTACACCTGGGATGTACTCGAGCACAAGAACCCAGGCAGACTCTCCCGACGGAGTGATTATCTGAGCGGGTGAGAACGAAAGAATGAAGGAGGGCGTCCATCATTGCTTACAGTATGGAGACCAAATAAATAAGGAACGCACGAGTCCCTGCTTTTCCTGTAGAGCCTCATACACCCACGCCTCATTTCCAGTGAGGTCTTGAGGATTCGTATAGTTTGCCCCTAGCTTTCGTCAGGAGGGGGATAATGACACATGGATTTCTGAATTATCTTGAGAACAAGCAGCGTATCGGAAGCCCCCGGAATGCTGGCCGTCCAGACTTGCGAAAGGTTGCCCGGTCCCGTCTGCAGGCCGTGGCGCAGCTGAGCCAAGACGCTCGATGCTAGCTTGGATGGACGGCACTGGTCTGGAACGGGGGTCCAAGTTGTGGGAGGGGGATGGTCAAGTTGAGCGTAAATTGCAATCCACCCTGCAACGGTGCGTTGGCGGCAAGCGCTCGAGCCGCGTCCAACACCTTCCAGTATTTATACACTTGCGTGTCGTTGTAAATATCGAATCCGAGGCCATGCGCCTCGTAGTTGGCAGAGGTCATGGCGGCGTCAAAAGAGAGATCCGGTAGACGTACATTCATTTCTTCCCCTTCAATTGTTGGACGAAGCGCACACAACGAACGGAGAGAACCAAGAGCTTGGAGTCTTATGTAATACAAGAAAACGTGATATGAAGCGAATATTCCAACACACCCCCTTGCGCGAAGTCTGAATTAAGAGTCCTAACAGCTATTTTCCCCCACGACCTCGATGTCCACGTCGATTCTTCTTCTTCTTGTCTGTATGCAAAGAAACTATAGCAGCTTTGTTTAAACAATTCCTGTTGAGACAGGAATTGCCGTTTAAACGGCTGTTTAATCTAATCAGGTTAAACAGATCGATGGCAGTTCAGGGCGGTTTAAGAGGCAGTTTAAACAGTGTCTAAACGGGCCAAAAAGTCCTTTTACACCGAGGTTCAAACCCAAATCTCAATAAACCAATTACATAAACAACCCAACGGACCAGCGGACATCTGACTGAGCCAACAGGAAGTGATAGTTGGAGACTATAATGGTACTTTATTAGGACTGTGGGGCCTGTTGAACTGTCTGTTCTGAGTTCAACTGGGTTCAAGTTGGGATTAAACATGCTTACAAGTGACGGTTTAAACACAACTTGAGACTGCCAGAAGTACAGGGGCAATGCTGTAACAGTATTATTATCTCTTTTGCAAATAAAATAAAATAAACCTAGTTCAGGAATTAGAGCATAAAAGATGCATAAATGAAAAAGCACTGCTATCATTTGTCCTGCCCACTATTCTGTCAAAAATACACATACCCCTCTGGCATCTCTATCATCAACCAATTTTTACGCTCTAATTCCCGAACTAGGTTTTTTTTTTTTTTTTGAAAACACTGGTTGAGCAATTCAAAATTTTCATTGAATTTTTCAATGAAAAACCTCCTTCATTTTTCATACCTTTTTCACTTGAAATGTATCTGAAAATTTTATAACTTTTTCAGAACTTTTGTGACTTTAGTGAAAAACTTTTGAATTTTTCACAAAATTACTGAAAAAGTTAAAAATCTTTCAGACACATTTTCAGTGAAAAATGTGTGAATAATAAAGGAAGTTTTTCACTGATACTCTGACTGAAAAACTTGAAATTTTCAACCAGTGAAAAGAGTTAATAATACTGTTACCCGCATTGCCCCTGTACTTCCGGCAGTCTCAAGTTGTGTTTAAACCGTCACTTGTAAGCATGTTTAATCCCAACTTGAACCCAGTTCAACTCAGAACGGATAGTTCAACACTTTGTACCTGGCCCCACGGTCCTAATAAAGCACCATTGTAGTCTCCAACCATCACTTCATGTTGGCTCAGTCAGATGTCCGCTGGTCCGTTGGGTTGGTTATGTAATCGGTTTATTGAGATTTGGGTTCGAACCTCGGTGTAAAAGGACTTTTTGGCCCGTTTAAACACTGTTTAAACTGCCTCTTAAACCGCCCTGAACTGCCATTGATCTGTTTAACCTGATTAGATTAAACAGCTGTTTAAACGGCAATTCCTATCTCAACAGGAATTGTTTAAACAAAGCTGCTATGGTTACTGGTATGCACCCCCTCAAACTGAGAATGGAAAGACGATGATGAGTTGGGGATGTCAGTAGCGTCGTCAGAGTCGTATGAGGTGAAAAAAATCGCCAACCGCGAGTGCAATATTGTCTTCATCGTCAAATTCAACACATCCAAAAGCGAGATCGGCATCGGATTTTGAGGACCCCAAAAATTTCGCTTTGACATTCTCGGGCATGTCAGCGACGCAGCGACGAGCGACGTGGCTTTTGCGTCCGCAACGGTGGCAAACTCCATCCTTCTCCATTGAATTCCCCAGTCATAGTCGCCGTTCACCCCCTTTTTCCCTAGACGAGCAGCCATCGCCTCGTTCCCGTCGTCCTGTTCCTCCTCTTTCTTAATCGTCTCCGCAACAGTGATCGAAAGTTTCTCCTGGATTTCGTGGGCTTTAATAGTGGAGATAAGGGCGGGGAGTTTCGGGAATGGAGTGGTGTTGGACACCACAGAGCGAACAGCAGAAAATGATGGGTCAAGGCGAAGAAGGATGAGGTCGGCCAGATCTTCGTCGCTGGGCGCATGCCCGATGGCTTTGAGTTGGCGGGCCGTAGAGCGGACGGCCTCGATATAGACGGTGACAGGTTGCTTGGGGTCATGACGAATGGAATATAGCTGGTTACAAAGTGCAAGGCAGAGAGCAGAGGAGTCTTTCTGAAATTCGTCTGTAAGGATTTTCCATGCTTCAGATCCGGTGTCGACATCCGCGATGAGGCTGCGGTAGTCAGGACCGATGAGGAAATAAAGCATAGAGTACGCGCGCTCGTTGTTCCGAATCCACATCTGCTGGCTTCTGCTTCGTCCCATTCACTATTTAGCTGAAAGTAGACCTGGGCGTCTTTGCTGAATGAGGTCCAGTTGGAGCCTTCAAAGACGGCGATATGCGCGAGAAATGTATTGTGGTGGCAGTCATGATGAGCGGCAGATAGGAGTGAAAAGCGAAGAAAAGTGGGTGGCAATGAATTGGAATGGTATAGAGTGGGGAGCCAAACTGCACTCAGGCTTCAGAAAGGAGCAGCTAGCGTCTACACCTGGTGGAGAATCCCCAGGGAGCCAAACTGCGCTCAGCTTAGAAGGGGCTGCTAGCGTCTACACCCGGTTTGGAGAGTTTCGGAGTATCACCAGAAACGAGACAAAAGACACAGGATAGCGCAAATATGGAGGCTGGGGCCCTATAACCTGTTAGACGAAGTGCGCACAACGAACGGAGAGAACCAAGAGTGAGGAGTCTTATGTAATACAAGAAAACGTGATATGAAGCGAATATTCCAACATCGATGTTCGTCGTCGTTCACTGATATTATGATGACTGGTGAGCTCTTGCTCTTTACCTTCCATTTCCTCGATCCGTCTGCCCCCCGCCCCCGCTGCACGCCGGGCACGTACACAGCCCATTTTTGTCTGTCCCCCAGCTGTTCGCCGCGCCATTCCCCCTCTTGTCATCGTTCGTCTCCTACTCACGTGCCCCTTCTCTTCCTTCGTATATTTTTCTACTCCCTTCCATGCCCTTAATATCATTAAAAATAGGCAGGTCGCCATCAAATCCCCCCTCCTTAACCAGCGGCCAGAAAATTCGGGAAAAATCAGATTTAGATTGCCAACCCCTTTCTACGTCCATTTTCTACCACAAATTAAAATTAAAATTCCGGCCCCTTGCTCAATGTTGGTTCTCACACTTGACATGTATCAACAGATACCTATACCTGCTGAGGATACAAGTATACCACCAGCTTTGGGAAGTACAGAGAAAATATAGGTAGCCACAACGGATTTCAGGACTCACATCCAACGTACAGTACTAACCTGGCTGCGACTGTAAGCAACTTGAGCACAGAATATTGCAGAAACGGACTCCTTTCCCTGGGATGTGCTGCATTGTGCATATCAATTGCAAAGTTCATTGAGATGAAATTCTCTTGCAAAGAATGGGGTGCAAATGTTGTTGGCAGGATGGCCCGGGGTTTTTGAACCAGCGGTTCATTTTCGGGAGATGCCGCGATTTAGACACTTCGCCGGTGGCAGGTCGCGAAGCTGGACACGATTAAACCTCAAGCCAGTTAGTTATCTTGGTTATCCGTTATCTAGTTCAAAAAGGTGGAGGGATATCGTACCACGATTTAAACAAACTGGATTCGGATACCGTCAATTTTATGACTGGGAAAAGGTACTCAACATGCGATATCCAACATGTGAAATAGATGTGCTGGTATTAAAATTAAAAAGACAATTGTTTAAATATCCTAGGGAGAGTTGAAATGTGAATTGGCCAGAAAATGGATCCACGAGTCGAATGCTCACTCGGAGCTCGGAGGCTGTCAGAAAATGATGAGATCCTCCGGAGGTCCGTCTTTATGCCAACTGTGAAGGACAGCTGTACTCGGATTCTGTATATAGAGCACATCCCCAGTCTTTTATCCCACAAAATTCCGCGCATTCAAGCGGATACCGAAGGAAGTCAACTAACACCCACGGATGCGAAGTGGCACAACCCGATATTGAGGACAGGTGTTCCAAAGACGAAGGCAGATCGTCAAATTTCGAGTGCGGCCTGAGTTTTGAAGGCAAACAGAACGCCATCCGGTGCAGAGGCGATCGGTGTCTTGATATTCCTCCGTTGAATGCTATCCGAGCCTTATTCATAGCTGTTATCCTAGGCTTAGGGGACCCGGGCACAATATTCAGGAACACGGTGTTCAAAACTTCGACTATGCGGTGTATAATATTCTCACTATCACTTTCACAAGTGAAGGACGAGGGCGCGAAGGGCCCGACTGGTAGATGTCTGTCAGACGCTAGGGCTTCGATCCGTCGCCGTCGCTCACGGTCAACGGCGGATTCCAAAGAGTCTATATAATTTGTCTGCCTCTCAACACAACCCATAGACCGACGTTCTCCCAACTTTTCCCTCTGCCAATGTCAACTCCATCAACGAATTACGCCACCTGCATCAAACGCCTGTTAATCGACCTGGAATATCGCTACGAACCTCCCCTGTGCCACGATGCCAATTACTGGGACGTGTTTCACCAGTGGATACTCCACACGCTTGGCCCCACCTCCTCCTGCAGTGCGAACCGGCTAGCCGAGCTAGAGCATGCCGCTGGGAGTATCAGCAAACGAGCTTACCCATATGCGAGCACCGAACTACAGCTTCTTTTTGCCAAAGTTACGGCGCTCGGGCTCCTCATCGACGACTCCATCCAGGACGAAGCTGTGTGCGCAGAGATTGCGCAGTTCTCGCACAAACTTTTTCTTGGCAAACCTCAGGGGAATCCCATGCTGGCATTATTTCACGCGATCTTGAAGGAACTGTCCTCTGTATACGAAAACAATGAGGTTCTGCGGGATATGGCCGTTATCCCGTGGATAGCCTTCATCGATGGGTGCCTGGTGGAAAGACAAATGTTGATTTCCCAGGTCGGACTCGACGGCAGCTATTTTCGCAGTCCGCTAACCTCGGCCCTCCCAGCACGAAACACCCAAAGCCACCTATCTGGAGGGACTCGCACCGAAATTGTGAGGACCGCACTAACACTGTTATAATTACACATTCTCACAGTCCTCGATAGCCCCCGCTACTTGCGAGTGAAGGGCGGTGCAAGCGAGTCGTATGTTGCAGGGATTTTTAAGGCAACCAAGGAACAAAATTTGCCTTTCAGTAAGTATATCAAGGCTGTACCCGACGCGGTGTTCATAAGTGTGCGCGATGTTTCCCTTGCAGAGGCCAGGATGATAATCTCGCTGTTTTGAACAGGACGTCATGAACGACATTCTCTCTTTTCACAAGGAGGAGCTCGCCGGAGAGACTTACAACTTCATCCACCTCCGTACACGTTATCTTTGCTGCGCTGGGAAACGCGGAAGCGGGGTCGAGGGAGAGTGGACAACCAACGACACACTCCATCTTCTTTGCCAAGAAGTTCTTGCTGCGGCACGGAGGGTTGATGGGGTACTGCGATTGGAAGAGTGCGAACGGATGATGCGGGGCGAGGTAGTTCCAGACGCAAGCGATGGAGTCGATGAGGTTGACGTTGAGATTGCGAAGCAGTGGAGAGCTTGGCGAGATGGATACATCTCCTGGCATCTCGAATGCCGGAGGTACAAACTGGACTTTCTAAAGGGGACTGGAGTCGACGAAAACAAGTCGTATAGGGTCTCAACTGTTTAAATGTGTATGACAGCGTCCTAAAGTATTCTTGAAAAATTATAGTCGCGGAATTCGACTCTTGTAAATGTCTGTCATCTGACACCGGGGTTGCTCAAGTTGATTACTCTCGACTCACAGCATTATTTAAATCGCGTTCTTGACTGAACTTGGTCATCGAAGACGGTTGAACCTCTAGACAGTAGGTATTAAGGAAGAACTCAACCATGATTGCATTTACATCTTCACATGCCTGCCTGAGGATGAATGAAAGAACAATCACTGTGTTCAGACCCCCCCCCCCCTAGAACTGAGAGCGCCGACATTGTGTGAGGCTGGTCTAGATCAGTCGATCACTGGTCTATATTTATCTAGGCACCTAGACCGGACCGGTCTAGGCAGCCTCGACGCTGCCGATATTGTGTGAGGTCCGTCGATGCTCCCTCCACCGCACGTGCGGAGAGGCGCCTACCCAGCTAGACTCCCTCTCATCTACACTCGTCGACCACGTATGGCGGAGGTTGGTCGCAGGTCGAGCCACCTTGACAGAATGCAAGTCTACTGGGGGGGGCTGAATGCAGTGAATGACGATGAATTGCAAGGCAGGAAGGATAAAAAGTGTACGGGTAAAAGAAAAAGACATTAACGTTATTCCGGGAATCACCGAGTAGCTCGCTGCAGAGCTTCTTATATTGAATTTGTAATTGAGAACTCTATGCCCAAGTAGCCGTCGTCCTGATCCTCCTCCTCATCCTGTAATTGATATCTTCAAAATCCTTATAATGGCGGGTCCAACCATGGCATCGTGGTGTCAAAATGCCCTCTTGCCCGTCGTTCAGGGTGACATCCAAGGACAATTCTGCATAGATATCGGAAATCCAACCCTCCTCCCAAATCGCCAGCCCAAGCAGCACCCGATTATTGTGTCCTATATGAATTAATATCTGACAGGCAAAATACCTGATTCTGCGCCTTATTTGCCCTTTTGGGATTGCCGTCCAAAATAATTTCTTGTGCCTCGCAGAAATGTGTCATAAATCCAGGACTGAAAATTGTCGACTCATACCAAACACTCAACCTATCGTGGAGCCGGAATTTCTTGGTGCACGGTGGGCGCACTCAGCGTCGAATTATAATTATATCTGGAGCTGTGAATGGGGATGGTGTCGTATTGTAGGCTCGGCGGCATGGATATTGACTGTGAACCATGGAAAGCTGACCATAGTACTTGGTTCACGTAGGCGCATGAATTAATCCCATTGAAAATTCGCTGCTGCTACAGTCAATTGCCCCCTGCAACAGAGCCCAGAGATAAATGGTTCCCATGGGTTTCATCTCATTGTAAACTTACTCGACCTCGCATGGGTTATCAATGACCTCCGTTTCAAGTTAAACAAAGGAATTCGGCCCAGCCTGAGTTGCGGAAGTTGCGGATCACTCCGCCTGGCGGTGATTATCCGTTCTCACACCACCAAATGCAAGTTTTCAGGTGGGCTGAAAATGTAACTTAAATTATCAATTTCAGAAACCAAATTCAGTATGCCTGAAGTTGCACCTTAAATTACTATTTTCAAGACTCCTGAAGTTTGAATATAGTACATTTGGTTACAACTTCAGAAACCCTGAAGCTTTAAGTTTCAGACCCAATTTCTGCAAGGCTGAAATACTGCCTTAAATTATAAATTTCAGTTGCAGTTTTGTTAAGACTGAAATAAAAAAATTAAGGGTGCCTGAAAACCAGTGTCATGAAACAAGTTCACGACAGCCCCTGTTTGTTTTTCCAATTTGCGGGATATATTTTGGCAACCCCAAAATATATCAGTGGGCGATGATAACAATGACAATGGGCAAAGGGACATAAAGGAGAAGGCTATTTGTCTTGAAACAGACAGGAACGATCGGTTTCCAGATGAACTGATTGTAACAGAGACGTATAAAAACCAGTAGATAGAATCATGTACAGTAGATTCCATCTCGTCTATACTCCATTCTTGCTTCGACCAGGGTGCTGCTCTATAGACCTACATCTTGATTCTCCCTTGCTGCGGGATTGCTCTGATTCATATTCCGCATTCCCTATCCCACTTCCCGACTCCGACATCACTCTTTCACTTGGCATAGTGAAGCATTCTCAGTCTACGTCGGTATTACGGGCTAAGCGGGATATGATCCCGCTGTGCACAAGGTCGTGGTTTATATTAGTCCCGGAGGGCTCGTTTTGCAATTACTTTGGCTGACTTGAGGACCATCGCTGACAACAAGGCTGAAACTACCAGTTTCAGCGGTAGCATAATGGTAGCCTAAACTAATAGATCCAGACGCACCGAAAACAGCACTGAAAACAATAATTCAGGCGGCACTTCGGTCTGCCCGAAACAATAAGATTCGGGCACACTTTCGGCCGGCACCGAATCTGCACCTGAAACCATTAGTTTCAGTGTCCCTGAAATTCTTCTACAGATGAGCGGTAGATGATCTGCCGCTCATCTGCACATGATCCACATCCTCACATTTTCACCGGTCTTCACCTGCCGGTCATCGGTACCACTCATAAAAGAATGATCTCAGCATGTTCTGCGGCAATGTTGAAGCTGTATTTTGTGAACATCAATTGATTTTCTGTTGTGTGCGGCACCAATGAGCCCTACTATGGATGATCTGCAGATGAGTGGCAGATCATCTGCCGCTCATCTGCAGAAGAATTTCGGTTGCGCTGAAACTAATGGTTTAAGGTGACATTTCGGGAACAGCTGAAACGGCGCCTTAATCTTATTGTTTCGGGTGGGCCGAACCACCGACTGAATTTATTGTTTTCAGTGCTGATTTCGGTGCACCCTAATTAATTACTTTAAGTCGCCATTATGCCACTGCTGAAACTAGTAGTATCAGCCTTGAATTCAGGCACCCTTAATTTTATTATTTCAGCTCTGATGAAATTGCGACAGAAATTCATAATTTAAGGTGCTATTTCAGCCTTGCAAAAATTGTACCTGAAACTTAAAGCTTCAGGCTTCCTGAAGTTGTAGCTTAAGGTCATATATTCAGCTACAAATTAGGGTATCCTGAAAACAATTTTTTAAGGTACAAAATAATGGTTCCCTAAATTGGCTTCTGAACCCAATAATTTAAGTTACATTTTCAGGTCACCTGAAATTTTGCATTTGGCGGTGTGTCTCTTAACGAAATTTCTCGAATCAGATTGTACATGTTTGGCTCCATCCCCATTTGTGTTATCCCCGTTTCTCTTCCTCCTTCCTGGTCCTTAATTTGCAATGTTTCAACTCCCACGAGCTTGCAGTAGCTCCACAGCTATTCTCCATTTGCAGCCACGGAGACCCGTCTTTTCTGCACATCCACCAGCACCGGATCAAGCCTTCCGGGCACTGCGGTCGCATCTGGAATAGTTGGTGCAAGCCTCATGACCTATGCTGCTGTGCCGCAGTGCAAATTAGTTGCTGTTTTGGGACTTCCTTCGCAAAGAGGCTCGGATTCACAGTCATACACCGCAGGCGCGTTGACAAAAATCACTGCGGCCACGTATGTTCTGCCAGCCTATAAAGATGCACGCAAAGTTTTTGTTCCTAATCCCCAGCCTCTCTCTCCTCTGGCTTCGACTCAAAACTGCGAATCGAATGCACTGCTCTCGCCTGTCAACATATGCTCTTTCTGGGACCTGATGGCTCCTCGATGACTTTATGGCTTTGATCCGGATAGTCTTCACGCGGCTCAATCTAATGTCACAAATTCTGAGACTTGCCGGCTGCCTTTCTGGATTCGTTACGGGGAAACTGGCTCATTGAAGACATTTTCAATTCAATGTCAAAACACTGTGTCTGTTTGCTGGATTCATAAGATTTCTTTCATGCAACTTTTGATCTGTCTTTCGAAACTTCAAGGGTCCCGTCTTTACTGCCCGCATTTTTTGGTCCTCGCTCTCTGCTAGACAATCTAATCCTGTTCTCCTTCACTAAAAATACAGTTTTTAATTTCTACTCAGCATGAGTCTGGTGTCGGAGCAGACCACTGTTCCTTCCTCCCTACCATTCTTTCTCCCCCACCACTTCCTCCCTCCATTTGTCAAGCATAGTGACTTGCACGCTTCCTCAGTCATTCATTTATTCATTGTCCTTCTTTTCGTCGTTCCTTCTTCCTATTTGTCGCTCCGCCGCTTTTCTTCTGTCATTTTCGGAACGCAGTGTGGCTTGCTTGCTTACGCATTTATTTTTTTAGTGTTATTTTCTTCTGGGGTGTTAAGACACGGGGGTGCTTCCTCATCTTCTTCTCATCCCCTTTTGTCCCATTGCTTCCTCCCTCGCTTCGTCCCCTATTGCAACTTACACATTTGATCTTTTATTTATTTACCTTTTTTTTTGGGGGGGGCAAAGTGGAGTTGGTTTGCTAGCGTGTTTCTTCGTTTGATCACTTTTCCTTCCATTATGCATCTTCTTCCATTCCTTGCTCCAGCATTCTATATGTTTGTCGCTCTGTTCTGGGGGTCAAAACGGATGGCTGTGTCTAAGACATATCCACCGGTCGGTGTGGCACAGACAGCCATCCGTTTTGACCCTCAGAACGGAGCGGCAAACATATAGAGCATCTGTCGTTCCGGCTTCCACAACTTCATCTATGGGACCACGCTCACCGTACAAAGGCTCGGAACTATTGCACGCCCTCCACCTACTTATCTATTCTGCAGAAATTTTCGACCTGCACAAAATGTCCAATCACCAGCAGTAATACTTTTCGCACATCTAATAAATTAATAGTGAGTAATAGTGAGCGTTGCCATAAATCTTCTGTGCTTCTCCAATGTATCTCACGCTGCAATACTAATTTATAATATCTTCGCAGGGAAGGCCAATATTGCTGGATTGGTCCGAGCACGGGAGCAAGCTATCGGTAGGTCGTGGTCAAACATACCCACAGGTCCCCGCAGTTTGTGTTCCATTGAACGGTATTTTGACTGAGAACTGAACCCAATCACTATGTTGGTCAGTGTAAGGTGTTGTGACTGCTGTGAGAATAAATTGAAGACTTGTTACTTCGGACTTCGGACTACGATGTAACAATAAATGACGATAAATAATGCCATAAGAGAGAAAAGAAAAAAGTTCATGACGCAAGTCGAAATATGACCTAACCTTGGTTTGAACAAGGGTCTTCCACATACTACCCTACGGCAGGGAGTGGATTCGGTACCAATTTTGCTATTAGGTCTTGTTCATATAAATCGGGGACTTGGGGTGGTGAATCAAGCGTGAATATTATTTATTTGTTTCTGCGCAATTTGCATGTATTTTTAGTTTTTGCCCAGATTTTGCCCGAGAGAAAACAGGTGGAGGAGAAGAGCAGCGCAGAAATATTGAGAGCCGATAAGCCCTAGTGGACGACAGATGCAAGCACCCGCAGACGTTGAGCCAGGCGCTTGCTGGGCGGAACAAACCGGCGGAGCTGACATAATCCCGCCACGACCCTCCACGGCGTCGTCTCAATTACCCTCGCTACGACTGGACATTGCGCGCCCGCCCTTCTGCAGGGTATATCGCGTGTCGCCCTCCCTTTGTCACGCTCGGTCTTCATCCTCTCAGTTTTTCTCCACCAATCCTTCACCTTCCTCCCGTCCTTCCTTGGTCCTTCCCCATGATTTCCCGCTCTTCCCCGCCTTACCCCACACCGTATTCTGAATTATCAATTCATTATTTCACCCATCCGTCTCGCCTGCCGTTCTCCGCCTCTCTTTCCTTACACGCGCCGCACTCATCCTTCTCCTGCTTTCCTTCTCCTATACTTCCATGTCACCCCCGTCCGCGCGGACCTTTTTGGCCTGCGCCCGCGCGTCGGTCTCCCTTTTGGTCTCTTCATTCAGCTCCGTCACCCGCTCCACCACCTCCCCATGCGTGCCCATGCCCACCCTTCCCCATACACCTCGTCGGGCGCCCGCACCCTTCCGCCGCCCCCCATCCGCATCTGTCCTTCCCCTCCCCATTTGTCTTCCTTATCTATCCATTTCACATCGCCCTCCCTTATATCATATTTCACTCCTCCCTTACACACCATTCCAGTCATACTCTGCCTGCTCTTTTCCGCACCTCGCGCCGCCCACGCGCCTTTTCGTTCATTCGGCATTGCTCACTTGTTGCTCACCCCTCCCCACGTTCCTTCTCCCTCGCCCCACGTTTCTTCTCACCCGCCCGCGTCGTCTCGCGTTCCTCCTATTCCTGCCCACCTGCCCGTCCCCCCGCTCCCGAAACATCTTCCTCCTCCTTTTCTCGTATTCTGTACTCTGCTATACCAATACTAACCCCCCCTCCCCTCTGTAGCCGTGCCCTCGTAGTCGCTGTCGACGGCGGACCGCACAGCAGCACGAAGTCCGCGCCGCATCCCTTGTGGTGAAGAGAAAGCATGCTGCGCCGCCGCCGACGCCCTGAACGGTGGAGGATGGTCGTGTGGCTGGTGGCGCCGACGCCAGCGGCTAGTGGTGGTGAGCGGAGGAGCGATGACGCGACGAGGGCAGCACCGCCGACGAATTCAGCCGTGGGTGCGCAATCGGCGTGATGGAAGAAGGAGGCGGAAGCGGCGGCGTGCTTGTGACGAGGACGGGGAGGGATGGTCGCGTGGGTGTAAATCCGACACCGACGCCGCGAGCGCGAGCGGGCGGAGGGACCGGAGCGCAAGTGGGAGTGGAGAACGGGGGAAGCGCGACGCCCTCCCGTGGCCCGTCTGCGCCGGGCGGACATCCATATCGCGGGAGATGGCGCGCCCGATGAAGGCGAGGCACATGGGGCTGGCGCAGGGGACGTTCATGGGAGCGACGAGGACGTGCGAGGAGGAGTACAGGTGAGACGGAAGGCGAAGCGTCGCGCGAGTGGGCGGTGTATTCCGTCGTCCCATACGCTAGCTTCGACGTGCGGCGCCCCTCGACCTCCCCTCGACTCCCCGGCGTCCTTCTGCACCATCTCCGTCTTTGTCCGTATCCACCCCGACCCCCACCTGCACCTGCACTTGGCGCGCTCACGGAACCAGCGCCGATAGCCAGCGCCTGTAGCGCACATGGACGGCGCGGGGTCGTTTGGGAGCGCAGGCACGTCGCCGCTGTTGTCTGCGTTGACGGGTCTGGATCTCCGGGGGCCACCATCTACTACGGCGACACCGTCTGCGGTGCCGACGCAGACACCAAACGCGACGCCCTCCCGTGGCCCATCTACGCCGCGCGTACATCCATAGCGCGGGAGGTGGCGACGCCGACGAAGGGAAAACAGTAAGGCTCCAATCATTTCCGTTTGCAAACAGTTGGAAACTGTTTTAAACCGTTTTCCCAATCGTTTTATTTGCGGGGTCTGGGAAACAGTTTGGGAAACGATTTGGAAACTCTTTCTGGCCTATACATATATATATTATTTTTCCATCCAGAGCATCGGCTTTTTCAACTTCAGTCAAGCGGGATCGAACTTGTGTAGTGGGCCATTGCTTCGCATGGCAATACGAGTCCATCCGGGGAGTCCTTGAGACGCAGAAAGGCGATCATATGGAAAGTTGCCAACACGATACTCCCAGACTCTGAACAAGATGGCAAGCTGGTAAAACGGCCTGCCAGACAAGAAGGCGAGGTGAATACTGACGACATCTAACACCTTTCTAAAGAACAATTACATCTCCTAATTACGCTCAATAATTGGAGAGCTACGGACCAGACGATAGAATCCACCGTCTACAGAGAATCCGGCCATCAAAGTCTCCAGAGATTGCGGCTCAACTACCGGAGTTCTCCGTTTTCGGTAAATTCAGCTCATTGACGAAGCTGGGAGCTGTATATCTACTAATGGATTTGCACCAAGTTCAACCGGGATACGAGACAGCAACCAGATTTTTAGTAACTTTATGCCACAGTAAAAAAATACCACAAGCAGCTTATAAACACCTCTGTAGATAAAATTTTTCAATGTACCGTTTATAATTTTGCGGGGAATTCGAAAGGAATCACTTAAACAAAGTCCACAACTAATTGTTGAGTCAAACTCGGAATTTGACAGATGGGTAATGCCCAGGCGAAAGGTATCTATCGCCACACTTCAGATGCGTGACTGTGGTGGAATACCTTGTAGGCTTTGTGTCACACAGCTTTCCTTCAAAATAACACTCGAGGCTGGCCCTGATCCAACCAGGATGGAACACCCCGAAGTTCCAGGTCCCTGTAGACGGATCAGCGTTCAAAAATTGGTTTTATAAATCATGGTATGGTAGTGTGCCCCGGGATTGGTGAATATAGTGCCTAGTTGTTCGGAATCTGGAACTGTAGCAGGGAGCATCCGCATTGAGATGACGCTGCTGTCTTCGGCGGTTGGATAGGAATAGTCCAGAGGCACTGTGAAAGGGAAGACGTATCTCATGGTGTCCATTGGAGTGGACCAGTATTCCAATGATACCAGGAAGTACAGTCTCTTCCGAGATGGAGGATAAGCTAGTAGATTTACAGGTAGGCCAGCACCAAAGTGTTGTCACAATGAGCAAAGTCAGAGATGGATAATTATAAGGAAGTAAACTGCGGCAGGGCTTCAGAGAGATGGATTGAAATTTGGAGTTTGATGTAAGACATTCCGTGAATACCTCGTGGATTTCTCTGATAGTTCACTGCTATTGGCAGAGTGAACGTATACTGTACAGGTGCGCATTATTTTATTGTTTGAACTGCTGGATATCAACAGTTGAATCCCAGGATTCATTACTTGGAGGGTCTGGAATATTACTTGCGATGTCCGACCTATTGGCGGAGCGAACCTGCGGGTATGTCCTGAAACTCACCAGCTGGCGACCCATTTTTGAGAATGATCGAAAGGACTTCCTGATCACCATGGTTGAGAGTGCCGCAATCTACGCGTACGTCAAATCCTATTAAGTTTCCGCTCTTGAGTACCTGTTTGCTGACCGGTTTCACAGCTCATGGGGGGTATTCTTTACCGTGACCTATCAACGACAATCCAATGTTCAATTCATCGTCATACAATGTGCTTCTGAAGTTGTGTAGTAGGCCATTGCTTCGCATGGAAAATACAGGTCTGTCTAGATAGTCCTTGATATACAGCCTTGATAAAGATAAATAAGACATGCCTCCGCTACGCTCCGGCGATCGAAACAATTGTGCCGTGAAAATTGAGTAATATTATTATTATGGATGATGATAAAACATATGGTTCATTTATGCCACATGCAAGTCTTTGAAGGCAGCAAGAAGTCAGCGTGAACTTTCCCGACAGAGTTCACTCCCCGTGGGATGAGAGGAGGAATATTGACTGTTTAGTCGGTGGAGAATTGCAGAAAGGAGACGAAGGTATCTACCACTGCTCTTACTTCTGTTCGGCCTTCGAGGTTTTCGAATGTTGTGCCAGACTACTTGGGCTGGAGCTGCCTGGATTTATTCCAGAGTTCATCGAACAGCTGTGTGATAATTTGAATGGGTAAAAGCAGGAAGCATTTTTCTCTTGGAAAAAACCAGGCCAAACGGACGGACTCCGGCAACGGAGAGGATAGAGAATATAAGAGCCAACGAGAGTCAGGCTCTAGAATCTATTTCTGTAGGTCCCGGTCACGAACATTTGTGCCGGATTTGAGAAATCAGGCTAAGTATTTGGGGAACGGGAGAGGACGGAGAGCAAAAGAAGTCAGAAGTCGAGCAAGGAGTGATTAAAGCGATAGCCCTGACCAAAAATGCGAGGGCCTTTTATAGAACAGAAGATGATGCAAATACGTGGCCGCAGTGGTGGTTCTCCTGCGGCATAGCACGGCACCGGACCTTGCAAATTACGTGTCTTGGCGGCATGGCCTGCGCGATAGAGTTTGCTGCAGCACAGCAGGTCTTGGGTTGTCGGTACGGGACATAATGACTGTTTATTTGCTGCGCCGAATCACCTGAGAGAGTTTATGTACTGCTCAGCACTACGGAGGAGGAGCCACAATGGGGATAGTACTTACGGGGATGTGGCCAAAGATATACAAACTGATTCGAGACACCTCGTTAAGAGAATGGATAATGAAATTAACAGATACACTACCAACACAGAATGGCAGCCTAGGGCCACATCAGCGCTAGGCACTCGATTTCAGAAGGTCTGGCCTGTTTACTAGTAGTACACTGGAATATGTTCAAGCCATAGCACTTTGATATTATAATCGCACAATGTAAGATTATGCAACACCGCAGCAATGGGGTACTCGACAAATGCAGATGATTCTATTGAGGAACCCAGGTTGATGCCGGTGCATGTCGTAATAGGGATGGTAGGGCCGGCAAGCGGCAAGGCCCGCTACCGGTTGCGGACGAGTGAAATGTGTCATTCAAGTTTATGAGACGGTGCAGAATATTAAAATATTTGGCTTCGTAGAGCATTCAATAAGTTTTCCCCTGAATAGGGATTTGACGTCGGCCAGCAGAGAAGTTTTTCGAAAGGGAAGGGAAAAATCTGCAACAGATATAGCAGAACAATTGCACAAGTCGCAGATACTTCCATATGGAAGCCGCAGCAGTTAACATGCAAAATATGATTAACCAGGAGCTGATGATATTCAACATGAAGGTTATGTATATTTTCAGTTCTGAAGGGAATTTATCATAGGCAAAGAAGTTTCATTGGTCCGCAGGGCCGAATAGGACGTGGATGTAACTAGAAGGTCTGTCAGTACGAAAGAACTTGAAAGACAAGAACTTACAGATAATCTCCACCCTCTCGTGTCGGATTGGCGTTGGGGCTGCTGGCCCCAGATCGGTTTGCTCATGTTAGGATCAGTAGCTAGTCACGTGAATACAAGCAAGGTTTTCCCGAGACCGCGACCGTCAGAGCTTCGAGCCTGCGTAGCGTCTCCAACGTGGTGATTAGAGTGGGATTCGAGTGCCCCGTGCCTCCGCCGCCTTTCCGCCATCCGAACCCACCGCTGCATCCAGCGAGACCTGCTCCATTCCGTGCTTTCGCGCGAGCCACATCACCCGCTTTGCGGAGCCCTGGCCCCCTATTTTTCACGGCTTTTTCGTTTATTTCGGTACCATCCACCATTTCCCTGGTTTTTCACCAGGGATGTATTGGGCTACACCTATTCTTGGCTCCCCCGGCTGCGACGTTGTTCCGGTGGAGGAGTGGGCCGCACATGGAGAGGTGCAGGAAGAGGAATATTACGAGATGACTTGGATGACGAGGGCACTTTCACATCGCGACACGGAGAGTTTAGGTATGTGGGCAGCGAGTCTCAAGCTCATGGCTGGCACACAGGACCTGCTTCCCACCGTCCCCCTTCTTGCTCCTCCAATCCGTCGCCGTCCGCGCTATCACCCACATCCTCCCGTGCATGTCTCCAACTCTCGCCCTTTGGCTCCACCTGCTTCTCCCCTTGGCCAAACTCCACGTATTTCTCTAGCTGCCGAACAGCCTGCTCGGGGTGTTCTTCACGAGGCGTCTGCGGCGTGCAACAAAATCATGCAGCTAGCCACTTCGCTCGAGCGTCGCACCAATGCTGAGCGCCGGCTGTCCCGCAAGCGCCCAAATCGAGAGGCAAAGGCCGTAGTCGGACGGCCTGCACCCGCGTCCACACCGCCTGACGTCGTCGACGGCAGTCGCTGCAGAGCGGCCACCCCCCATCCTCCTCGTCCTCCGCCCCTCGATTCCCTGAACCTCGTTGGCCTCCTCTCTTGCTCCCCAGCTTCACCTCTGCTGCCACCCTCTCCAGCCACCCAACACATTGACGTCGGTACGGATGTGTCCATGCCAACTTTCGCTGACGCCGCTGCGAACACACCCATTCGCACTTACGTCGAAACCGCTGTCAACGTGCCGGACCCGAACGACCACAATACGAGTTATGGTGTCATTCCTGACCCATTTGCTCGTGGGCTGGCTCGGCTTTTGCCTCTGGAACTCGAGCGGGAGCGGAGACTGGCTTATGTGATTTATCTCGGGGATGCGGCTACCAAGGCCCATCTTTTGTCGCAGCTCCCGCCTACTCAGCGTGTGTATCTCAGCGCACTTGCTGAGATTTTCCGACCCTGGAATCCTCCCGACGACAATGTTTCTTTGCAACCCTTGCTCAACCCGGCTTACAACCTGTTTATCCACTGGTATACAGGCTGGAATGCCATCCCACTCCCTGGTTTACCCCCCGAGCGCGATCTGCGTTTCCGGTACCAGTATTTGGAGGATGCCGAGATTCGACGGGAAACCCCCTTTTCTGGTTGAGGCTATGTTGTGGAGCCACAGTGCACATTCATTCAGAGAGGCTTGGTTTAGTTTCGGCCGAGGACGGCCTCATTTTTGGAGGGGGGAACCTGGGGCTGCTGGCCCCAGATCGGTTTGCTCATGTTAGGATCAGTAGCTAGTCACGTGAATACAAGCAAGGTTTTCCCGAGACCGTGACCGTCAGAGCTTCGAGCCTGCGTAGCGTCTCCAGCGTGTTAGACGCAACTAGAAGTGCTTGTGAGTACGAAACATAAAGAAAAAGAAGAAAAAACTTGCCAGTGTCATACGTACTTGCTTTGGGGCCTGTGAAATGTTGAATTAAAGTTTACACAGCCTTGAGACGCGTCAAACGCGACGTGGGGATGTCTAGCAAGCTCATGTTAGCAAGTGGAGGGATGAGAATAGAAAGGGCTTAGCATACACATGCTCCAGAGCTCTGAACGTAAGTTGTACACCACGATGCTGCGCACCACCGAGGCATCGGGAAGCCTAAAGGTATTGGGCTCGACGTCTGAGAGGCTCAGAGCATCGAGTTAGACAAGGTAATGAAGTTATGATGAAAGACTTACCACAAGAGCGAGAGCTAGTTCCCCAGACGACGGAAAAGACATGTGCATGAGGTGCTGCATGCTACGGAGGTGTTGCGCGACACAGGAGGTACGTGGCTGACGAATAGTTGACAATATTAGTTGTGAGTACATGACACGAATGTAATCGAGAAGACTTATGCTGAGATCCCTGGACATTCAAATCTCGAGAATTCCGGGGTGGCGCTGCGCGCCGCAGGCGTCGCATATGAAGCTCGTGGGGGGTCCGACAAATTTGCGGGTTATGTAGGGCTACAATGTGAACAATTAAAGGTATATGAGAAAAGAATATGAGAAATACACCTGGTCTCCGGACGCACAAGCAGCGGTTCTACGCGCCACGGACATGTTCCACACGTTCATAAGAAGCTCAAGGGAATTATCGGATGCCTAGGTTAGAATCTAAGCAAAGGTATCGATGATAATAGACAAATACTCCCCAAGTGCGGTGGCCTTGCTCCTCGGACATCGAACTCTTGATTTAAAATTTCTAGGTCGGCGCACAGCACCGCGGGCACGTTCTACGCGTTCATGGGATGGCCAAAGGAGTTCGTAGGATAGAATGTGAGTAAAGGTATTTAGGTTAACAGACAAGACTTACCTCGTGCGTCAGCCTTGTTCCCCGGCCTTCGAAATCTCGATTCAAAAATTCTAGGGCAGCACTACACGCCTCAGGCGTGTTTGACGCATTCATAGAATCCCAAAAGCAGTGCATTGAGGCAGAATCCAAAGTGAAACTGAGGTGTATCTTGAAGCCGAATATTGAAGTTTGAGGTAAAGTAATTGGCCACCACGGTGTTTGAGGCGCGAGCTTCATTAGAACAATGAGTCGGGCTTGTAGGTCTTCAACTTTCTTGAGTGATGTGCTGACGGAGCTGTAGCCTGAGGTCAGAAGTGTGGGGAGAAGCTCGAGGTTGGGAGTTGAGGACAATCTCTACACGACTTCCTCAGGCATCGAAATTACCAAAGATGCAGATGTTGGGAGAGACGCTTTTCACATCACGAACTTTCTAGAATCTTTACTAAATCAAGCTGACGCTCTGCGACAAACCGACACCTTGCCGCAGTACGTCCAGCCAATCGCAAAGCAGAATTTGTGCTTACGCAAAAACTGCTGACGAAAAATGTAGTTTACTTACTGCGAGTGGCGAAATTAGGGTGCCCTATAGAAACCCGTACCTAAAGGTAGCGGGAATTGAGATAGCACCTTGTATGTCTCGCTCTGCTCGCTCAGAACATTATTGTGTCAGTATATGAGCAATATCCATTTTCTTCAAATGTATTGGCTTGCTGGGTGCCGGTTTTAAGTGAAATATGAGGCATACCATCCTTTTGATGGGATCAGACGAAGTTGAACTAAGCTCGGTAATGACCCTACACTTGCTTTAGGTCTTGGAAAAATGTGGGGACTACAACTGTACAGTTCTATGATTGAAATATGCCTGGCCCATTCTTCCACAGACTTAATTCCCACACAAAAAATCTGAAAATAAAGTGTTTAATCCCGGCACTGCGGTCCGGTGAAAAACTGGTACTTTTGTTTTTAAATAACCCCACAGAGCTCATTGAGGTCTTGTGGACTGTCAATGAGCTTGGAATTTACTGGTAGAAGGAAGGATCAACATAATTTTTGGGCCGCATTTGTGTCTCAATTTTTAGATAATCTAAATCCCGGTGTTGAGGTTTATTCACAATTAGTGCAAGTCTTTGAATGGGATGTAAAGGTATCGGTTCGACAGGAAATGTGTTTGATTTAAATACCTGACACTGACAGAGCATGAACTTGAACTAGTGACATGCTGACAAACTTGTACAGAAACGAAGCTAAGCTGCCATCTGGTTCAATACTTGGTCTTGGTCTGAACAAACCTTCATTAAATCTCATTTCATAAATCACGGGTAGAAACAGTTTGCCTCTATAGGGGACAGGCGGAACAAAAGCATGGCCTTTGGCCATACTCACCAATATTTCGTCCGTGGCAGCAGATCAATGGTGTATGAAGAATACGTGGACAAAATCCATATCCTGAAGAAACACCAAGGCATGTTTGATTTAGTCTCCACAGAATTGTATGTGTCAACCGCGATCAATGACAACAAATAATTGAGTCGATGTATTGGCCACTAGCTGCAGACATATTCACCCAATATTCGCCTACTCAGATACTTCTAGGCCCCAGCATTATTTCTCAGCAGGGCTGTCACTATGTTCAGGCGCCAGGTAGCCGAAGCGATTTCTAGACGCCGATGGCCTGGCAAGGTGCAAAAAATCGCCATCTAGCTCCGGCGAGAACGGCTAGTTACCTCACCTCGTCACGCCTCGCAGCATCTCGAAATAGCTCGGCTAGGCTCGGCTAGCTTTGCGGCTAGCTGGAGCTAGCTGGGCTCTGAATGCAGTGTGTGCCTTGTAATGCTACCTACCTGGTGATTCAGCCTGAGGATTAGTGAGCACGCTGAGAAACCTTGCTTATGCATCACTTTAATCAGCGAGGAATAACAATGAGTAATATTCAATCTGCCTCATTGCCAACTCATTGCTCATGAGTCGTAACCGCGCGTTCGGACCGGCTATCGGCGGAAGAATAGTTGAAAGTTGCGACCTCGATGAATGGACCCATTCAAGAATGTCAGGCATAGTGCGGTGCATATCTTATAGAGTGGTCTTAGTTTTCTAGAGTTCTCACAGCAGATTGGAGGAGAAACGCAAAACGCGGTACTGTGAAATCTTTGGCATCAGCCCAATCAATTTCCCATCACACGCAAAGTCAAAGTCATCAAATACTGACTTTTTTCCAAAAAGTGGCCTAGGAAAATGACTAAAAACGATTACCTAAACAAGTTTAGGACTCGTAATATCGGCGGTTGCCGCCCCGAGCATCGTCGGATCAGTACTTGCCTCTGGAGCCCGCTGGATCGTTCGCCGCGCCCTGCTGTGTCACATATCCCCATCGCAAGCTCTTGGCACCGCTGCAAATAAAATGTGCCTTTTGAAGTTCCCTTTTCCTGTGACTGGACGCGTGAAATCCTGACATCACGGGTGCGGGGATCCCAATGATCCTTTGGCCTGGTGGAAGGTGAGTCTTAGCACTCAACATTGTTATTCCCGCTGATCCGCCTTTGCAGGCCAACGAGCGAGACTTTCCTGTGATCGCGAAGATGGCGCGCGACTTTCTTGCTATTCCAGGGACCAGCGTATTCGCCTCTTCTCAAAATCACGGCACCTTTGTCATGAAGCGCGGGGATCCATGAAAGCCGCGACAATAATGGAGGCGATGCTGGTGAAGATGTGGATCAAGGCAGGCTTGTTCAAAAAGGCGTCGTTGAGGTGTGGCTCCGCGCTCACGTAAACGGATGTAAAGCTCCTCTAATATACTCATAATTTCTACCTTTTTTTTGGTGCACAAAAATACCCTTCGAAAATGTTTGCAAACGTTTGCAAACGGTTTCCTACTGTTTCCGTTTCTTTTGCCCGAATCCACAAACGGAAAACAAACGGTTGGAGCCTTAGAAAACAGATGAGGCTGACGCAGGGGACGCTCAAGGGAGGAGCGGAGAGGACGTGCGCAGAGAGGTGCGGGGGCGGAAGGCGAAGCGTCGCGCGGGTGGGTGTCGTGCCATACGTTAGCCTCGACTGCCGCGCCACTTCAACCCCCGGCGTCCTTCCACATCATCTCCGTCGTTGTCTATATCCACCCCGACACCGCAGGCACCTGCCCTGCACCTCCACTTGCATCTCCAGGGTCGATAGCTGAGGCCAGTTACGCGCATGGATAGCGCGGGGTCGGCGGGGTCGTTCGGTGGCTCGCCGCCGTTGCTTGCGTCTGATTCGTCGGGGAGGCCGCCATCTACTACGGCGACACAAGCGCGCACTAATACCCCCCTGCGCCACAGAAACCAGCACCGATAGCCTACGCCGGCAGCGCGCATTAGTGATGGGCAAGTTCGGTTCAGACTTTCGGTTCGAACTCGAACCGAACTGAACTGAACACGAAGTTCAGGTTCAAGGTTCAGCAACTTCATGAACCTGAACCGAAGTTCAGGTTCAGGGTTCAGGCCAAAGTTTGTTTTTCTGAACCTGAACCGAACCCCGAACCGAAATGCCATTTCTTTGAGTGATTTGAGTGATTTTTGGGTGCACTTGAGTCGCTATCAGCTCACAAATTCAACGGTATAACAATTTGGGAGCATAGTTTGGGTACAAATACCTATTCAGTCACATTCAGTGTTGTACCATGGGGTTTGATTGAAATAAGGCCTGCCTATCTGCTTTGGATATATCTGAATTATCATTCCAGTGGTCCGGATGGTCTGAAGTACCTTCAGGGATGAGTAAATAACATGCCCCGTACACACACAGTGCCAATTTTTTGCTTTCCTTGCCTTGGATTTTGACATTTTGGGTTGGGGAAAAAATCCGGGTTCGAACCAAGTTCGAACCTGAACCGAACCTGAACCGAACCTGAATGCGGGTTCAGGTTCAAGGTTCAGCAAATGTCCGAACCTGAACCAAAGTTCAGGTTCAGCGTTCGGGAAAAAAGGCTTTGAACCGAACTGAACCGAACTTGCCCATCACTAGCGCGCATGGACAGCGCCATCTGCCACGCCGACACAAGCGCACACACTGATGCCCCCCGCGCCGTCATCCTCGCTCGCGGCGGCAGCCGCCGTATACGGAGCGACATATACGCGGAGTGCGGGGGCGGGGACGGTGCAGACGCACAGGCAGGGACAGATGCTACGTACTGGTAGTGCGCAGACTCCGCAGATCGGCGGGGAACACACGTCGCATATATGACGGTTCCTTTGTACAAATATTATTTTCCGCGCGCGCGACCCCAAATTTACGCGCGTGCAGTAGAATATATTAATAATACATAATATGGACATGAGCCTCGGCTACAACAGCTCCAGCTCAACTGACCGTTGAATCGTGGCCAGGACCAGGCCAGAAAGTGGGGGAAGGAGATGAACGGGGAAGAAAATGGCTGAGATAGCATAGCATAGCATACACCGCATGTGCTGAATGTCATGCAGCGAGTGGGAGGTTCTAAGTGGTGTAAGTGTTAGCAGGTAAGTACGAGGGGACCTTGGACGTGTCGATGACGCGAGAGAGAAGGATGGCCATGGCGTTGGAAACGGAGCTCAATTATCGCATTATTTATTATATACCGGCCAATAATAATGGGCTATGGGAGACTCTTGGGCGACTCTGATAAGAACAACATCGTATCATGGGGTGATTGCAAAATGTAGATGAGATGAACAGACTGTATGATAACGGGTATCACTGCAGCATTTTGGCGACCGGCTTCTTGGCATCTATGAAACTTCAGAGTGCAAGACATCTGCAGAACATCTCCAATGGCAAGATTCTAGATTATTATTCAGTGTGCATTGCGACGAACTATCTACAGCTCCATCCTGTCCTCCTTCTCCCACCCAGGATTTTTTTGCAGAATCACAAAGCCCTCAAGAACGTGCCCGAACGGAATGTACTCCTCCGTCGCCAGCTCCGCACGCTCCGTCGTCGCCAGCCGCACAGGCGTCTGGTGCGTCTGGAACCCGGATATTGTCCGCGGCTTCCTGGCCTGGCCGACCACGTTGATGGCCTGGAGAGCCGGACATGAGCATGCGAAATGACGAGAGCGAGAAGAAATGTCTGACCTGGCCAACCCGCACTGTGACGGGCATGCTGTTGAGCTCCTCGTCGACGGTGATCAGGAAGCGAGGGAACATGGCGGTGACGAGGAAGAACAACATCCAGTGGTACTTGTCAAGGATAACTAGGCACGACAGCGTCAGCAAGTCGGAGGGAATAAACAAGCAGGATAGAGGGCTTACAGTTTTTCGCGTCGGTGAACGTGGTGAGCGTAGCCAAGAGCCCGGCGATTGCTGGCCGACTCATGATGTTTCGGTCGGAGAAGAAGGGGTTCAGCCCAATGGTGCCCTTGCCCATGTGTACCAAGCCCTGTGCGACCCGCACCATAAAAAGACAATCGGGCTCTTTATAGTAGTACCCAGCCAATTGGCGCAGCATCTGTGCTAGCCTGGCGTTGTCGGTTCCGGCACCGACAAGACCCATCGCGAAGATAGCGTTGAGGGCGACCTGGAGGTCGTTGTCGTGGCTGTATTTTGACAGCGTGTCGAGAATGGGGAGGACGGGATTCGAGACGCTGACGAGGCCGATAGCCAGGGGCACGGTTTTCCGGATGACAGGCTCGCCATAGTGCATCTGAGGAAAGAAATTAGCGATCAAGTATGAGTGAACGGTAGACATGCTTACGATGTGGTGGACATCGGCGACTTCGAGGTGTTACAATACAACTCACCCGGTATATCCCAGCAGGAATGGTCATGTCAATCAAAGGCCTCACACCGTGCCTTGTAGCGGAAAACAAGTATGATTAGCATGAGTAAGTAGTGGTATCGCCAGTCAATATCAGTCTCGAAATAACAAATCAGGATTGGGTATTTTAAGAAAGGAACGAATTGTGTATGAGAGGTAGCCAATGTCCATCTTCGTAGTGGTGAAAAGGGAGCGGAGAGAGATTAGTAAAAAGAACGAAAGTGTGAGTAAAATGTCCGATAGCACTAAGAGGGAGTATTCATTGGGAAAATGGTGTCAAAGGAGTGGACGGAAGTAAGTAAAATGGTAGTAAGAAACACTGAGCTAATCTTTCTTGAAGCGTTTCCACGGATTGCGAATAGTGCGTGGAGGTGATATGATGCTGGATCCTTCTAGGAAGGTGTCCAAAGAGCACTTTCGAGGAGAATCGTCCGCGAGGTTACCGTATTGATTAAAATAGTCGTGGGCTGCCGTCGACACAGCGTGATGGGTATCAAACGGGTCCGGCATCGATGAGGTCAATGCCAAAGCCGTGCCAGAAGATGGTGATGTCGCCAAAACAGAAGAGGTGGCTGCGGAGCTGGAATGAACGGGCGTTGCCGCAGTGGTTGTTGAAGTCGAAGCTGCTAGCACAGGCGTGGGTGCGGGTGCGGGAGCAGGAGCTGGCGCAGTAGCGGGCACAGGCACAGGAGCGGGTGCAGGTGCAGGAGCGGGCACAGGTGCATGAGCGGGCGTAGGGGCGGGCACAGGCCCAGAAGCAGTAGCTAGCACTGGCGGCGCGATAATAGGTGCCGGCAAGGTCCAGGCTGATGTGCTCGCGCCGCTGACACCGGGGGTTGCAGTAATAGTCCTGAGCCTAGTGCTGAATATGCCATGAAAGCTTGAGTCGGACTCATGCTCCATGTCACTCTCGTCGGTGAGAAAGAGCGATTCCGATTCTACGTCACGAATATAAGAACTTGAAAAAAAAAACCCCCGGAAACACGACGCACTATATATAGCTGCTAACTCTGGCTCAAGCTTTACCTGGGGGCGTTGTGGTTGATTGGGACCTGACGGGCCTGTGGGGGATTTTCAAGCATGATCGAGACATAGTGGAAGATAACTTAGCGAGGACTGAGCAATCCTGCTCCGATTCCGAGCTCCTCGTTGTTTCGGATGGCGAGTTGCAGGTGGCGAGGCACGATACGGTGCTTCTTGTTATCGCGGGCTGCGTTTCCGGCGAGTTCGAGGAACTCTGCGGCGAGATATTCTGGCACGGCGGCGAGACTGGTTGGTGTGTTAAAGAAAGCAAGAGAGTGAACTAAAACAGCCTACCAGGTGCGCCAGCACCGACATGCTGGGCGTAGTTGCCCTTCTTGAGCAGACGGTGGATACGACCGACGGAAAGAAGAACTCCTGTGGCGTTAATCCACGCAGGTAAGAGTTTTCGACGAAACCGCGTGCCTCCGGGCTGAAGTCGTCCTTTGTGAAATGCAGTAGCGTCCGATGACGGAAGCCGAACGGCATACGGGTCCCAGGTGATACCGAGGAGAGTCGCAGGGAATAATTCGAAGAGGAGGACTTGCGAGTTTGCCAGCGGTGGCAAAGTCGGCTAATCAGCGGTAATTGTGACTGTTTGGTCGTGGTCATCATTTCTTCCTCTTCCTTCTCATCCACCACCTCGAGCCCGCTCACAGCTTACCACTCAGAGTTGCTGGGCTCTTGTCCCTTCTCGCACAGCCCACTTCTCTTCTTGCACAGCCCTCACCTGCCCCGCCCCGAGACCGAATCCGCCGTATCTCACTCGACCCCTGCTGCGAGGCTTTGGCACTGGGCTCGAGTCTTGACATCTACCTGGTATCGCACGAATCGCACCGTATACTCAGCGGTGTAGACGCGTCTATCTACACGCGACTTCCTCAGTTTCGCCACCACTACCCAACTTAACGGAGGCGACACCACTACCCATCCAAGCCGACGAACGAACGCACCGCTGCCGATGACACCAAGGCAAGGCAAGGCACTGCCAGGAATCTTGTTTCAGCGCACACGCGCTTGTTCCTATTCCAGACGGCTCAAGACGGCATGCTCAAAATCCAAGCACGAACAGTTGTGACGCACGCCAAGTTGGTGTTGGTCCTTGGATGGCAGCCAGGATGAATTGGTGGTAGAGAATGCATGTACAGGTACTTCAGTAGCTGTATTTAGGTCACTTGTAATATTTGATGTTCGCGCGCGCGCGCGCAAATTTTGGGTCGCGCGCTCGTTGGTCCTCGCGCGCGCGGAAAATAATTTTTGTACAAAGGAACCGTCATAGCATACCGGCGGTACGCAGACTCCGCATACTGGCAAGACGCAGATGCCGCATATGGGCGGGGCAAAGGCCGGTACAAGGGCGCGGGGCTGGGCGGGCACGGACGGGGAAGTATCCGTATCCATGGGGGTATTCGTGGGGTTATTATCCGTCCGCTGTGGGGAGAGGGTGCGGGCGGGGGGCAGGTGCTGCCAGTGAGCACAAGCAAATTCTTCAGGTCTGCATGTGTAACGTCTGCACGCACAGCCCCGCCCGCCCGCGCGCGCAGAAGGAGGCGAGTGGTGATGTGGTTCTTCTTGTCTGGTTCTGTGCGTAGAGTCTTGTATGTTTTTCTGAGTGCCTTTTCTTAAGCGCCGTGACGTCACAATCCGGAAACTGTTTCCGGCCAAGCACTGTGCGGGTAAAGTGTCATGATTTTCAGCATGTCCTCCAAGATATTTTATCATGAAGTTCACGTCAAAAATCCTGAAATTCGAGGCACGACAACTTTAGTATTATAGTTGTATCTTTACGACTATTCCCGTCATTATACGACTACTATTTTGATCTCCCCGCCCACCCCCGCCTTGCGCGCCCCGCGCCTCGTGAGATCCGAGCCCCGTCCGCCAATACGTCTCCTCCGTCCGTAGTCCGGCGTTCCTCTGGCGATGTGACAATCTAATTAATGGAATCATTTTTCAAGCTCCGCCCGGATCACACCGACGCTCTAAATGTGAACAGATTGATTACGAGTACTTATGTTTACATAATACTCGTTCGTAGGATCTCGCAGGGGCAAAAATTTGAGAAAAGTTTTTACTTGTCTCCTCGAAAAAATGCTAGTCTATCTAGTGGCTGTGTTGAACCGATTTTACAGTTTCATCACATTTTTTACTGACTCCCTTAAGACTCTGAGCATTGTTTATTTGTACTTTGATGGCACCTAATAACTCATTGTCCGCTGGGTGTATTTGTTCCGGAGCCACATGGTCAGGTTCATTATTGCATTCTTAAGTTTCCAGCTCATTTTTACACTCTTTTGACTAAAAACGAATACAGTAGAGCTTTACCGGTTTGCCGATCTATACTTCTGATACGATCACGGCAAATGCCGCACTTTGGGCTGCATTCCATATTTAAGATACTTTCAACTTCGCCCAGGCGACAGTGGCTTTCTCTAAGCCGCTCTGTTCAGAGCACTCCCCTTCTGCTAGCTGGCACCTCCGTCTTTTTGTGCAACATATTCATTCAACTGCGCCCATTCGGCATCTGTGCGGCATGTCTGTGTGCGCTTGTTTAGCAACTTCCTCCCCCCTCTGTCTACCATCTACAATCCACCTAGTCCATCTCTACGGCTCTTCACCGTCCGCCACGTAGGCCAGGTGTACGTGTTCCTCTTCATCCCCCTCATCCATCTCTACTCAAAATCCTCTGCTGGCCTGCTTTCTTTTGAAAATTAAAATCTATCGCTGCTCCATATTGTCTTGTTACTCGCGGATTCGCTTGGAGTTGTCCTCCGAACGTCACAAATACACTCTGCGACATCGACCCTTCACTGTGCACCTTCATATCTCGTTGTACGCCGAGAACTGCGAATTCTACACTATTTGTAGCCCCCGCCGCCGTTCTGAGCCTCCTCTTCGCCGTTGATTGGGCCAAATTCCATACCCAATTGCCGACGCCATTGGACGCCCCCCCAAATTAGATCTCTCCTCGACAATCGGGCCCAGCGGCCCTTCCCGTTCCGCCAATTGCACCCCACCTGACCGCTGCCGTCGCTCGCATCCCACTCGCCCAGCTTGCCCGCATTCATCGTCATTTCACTTCGGAAGTCGAGGTAGGAGGGTAGCACTTAGCATGAATCGGTTCATTGGCACCCTCGGACCCTTCAGGTGCGTTATATGCGCATATATTCGCATTTTCATTATTTTTCAGACTAATCAGCCTGGCCCTGCGCCAATTCCTCTCGGATTGGTCTCATATCTTTTTAGATGAGTTGTCCCGCTTCCCCCCCACTATCTGACACCTAGCGCACGCTTATACTTCCCCAAAAACCATTCGCTCACCACCATTCCCCCACCCTGGCGTGTAACAACTCACCCTGTCTCCAGATCTTTCCGCCAACACCATATTCGGACCTGACAAAAGCGGGTTAGCATTGACGCGAGGTATCGGCGGCCGAGGTACACCAAACCATTTTTTTTTCGCATTACCTCCCGCCCATCTGCATTACACTTTTACAGGCTGACATCGCGGTGCTGACCAGTCCCCGCAATGTGCGCCCCAGCGGTCCGCTCAAGTCAACAACAAATACGGATCTCCTTTGCGCCGCTGATTGAACGTGGCCGCTTAAGCATCGCACGCGGCTGCTACCTCTCAGGATCGGCCCCGATGGCTATCCAAGTAGGGTCACTGTAGCCGTACGCATCAAACAACATCACAGCATCTTCAAATGTAAGTGTTCAGGCTTTGTTCTTATTACTATTGCCCCGCACACCACCTACCTTCTCGGAGTCCTTCACGGAGTCCGGATCTTATATCACTGGATACCTTTGTAAACACTGACCTTCCCACTGCACTAATCTAGGTCTTCCGCTTTCTCCGCCGATGCAGGTGACCGTCTCACCCATTGTTTTCTATTCAGATTAACTAATCACGCTCCACATTCTAACCCTAGTATTTATATTGGTACGTCTCTCAACCAGGTCGCACGACAGTTGTACTTTCGGCTCATTCAAGACACCTGATTTTTTTCGGCATTTGGACTGTCCGCCACGCTGAAGCAAGCGTAAGTTAAACTAAGTTGGCGTAGATTTCGAGGAGCAGCGTTTGGGAGTTACTGCTCTCCGGTGATTCTTTCACCATTGTCTCTCCAGCTGTAGCTGACAAATGAATCCAGTACTCATTGCTCTTTTTAATATACTGAAAATTAAGTACGAGTTTCTGCCGGGCAACGCCACGGCCCACAACCCCAAGTGACAATGTATCCCTGTGTCTACTGTACCAAACAGTCCGCAGCCTCTGCTGCCACACACGGCCAAAGTGAAACACCGCCTCTGATTTCTCTGCTACAGTGTCGACGTCGATATATATTTAAGTGAGCAAACTTGTATATATAAGTATGTTATTCTTCTGTCCAAGGTCAGTCGGCATTACAAGAACAACAAAAAAAGACATACCGGCTGTAACGGGGGAAACCTGAGGTGCTAGGATTCGGCACTGGCTCCGCACGCGGCTAGAAACTCATCGAGATCGAAACCTGGCGCCCCAAGTAGTTGATAGCCTGCATGAGCGTCGCCGCCGCCCTGAATTTGGCCCCAGTCAACGTCTCCGCCGTCATCAAAACCCGCGTCAAAATTGTAGTCGTCGAAATCCCCAAAGTCAGACGCGCGGGAAGCCAGATCAAAGCCAGAGGAACTCGAAGGAGGAGCAGTCGAATGGCCAGACATAATGGCATCCGACTCATAGTCCACAATTTGAGCTGGTAGGAGGTGATTATGAGTGGAGTGCACATGAAATATTGTGCCGTACCATCAGTGAATTCCAGGTTGCTCGAAGCGGCTGATGAGGGGCGCAAGGATGGGGATGATGTGCTTGGAAATGCATCTCCGTCAACAAACTCCACTGGGGAACTTCGAGTCAGTGTTCGCATGATTGAATTAAAAATAGCCCGCACCGTCAGAGTCGTCGCCAGACGCCAGGGTAGATGAGGATACCCTCGGAATATTCAGAGCGGTCCCGGAGCGGCCTACAGACTGGTTATTACGCGGCGCTCTTCCCAAACCCTTCTTCTCAGTTTTAAGTTCCTTCAGGCGTTGAGCGAGGCTGGTCTTGGTCTTTGTAGCTTCTTGCAGCTGTTTCCTAGTGTCAGCAATGCCGTTTTTGAGCTCCATGTGCTCGTTGCGATGCATCGTCCGCCGGGCACCCCGTGTGACCGTCCTGAGCATCCGTGCGCCGTCATTGTTGTGACGATTCACAAGAATACAGGAGGTTCTAGTGGCAGCGAGGGAGGCGGCTTTTGCAGCATCGACTGCACGTGCACTGGGTAATTGTGTATCAAATTATTTGAGCAGAAGGAAATGAGAGCCAACGGACCGCTGAATAGCCTCCAGGGGTAAAAGCCTTGTCCCCGTGTTCTGGTTTGTACCCGCATGTGCGCTCTCTACCAAGTTAGTATGGCTTGGAGTCTGCATCCAAACGCCCGCCGGGAACAGCGAGAGAGACTCATTGAGGCCAGGGAGAAGCCAGGAATATTGAATCTTGTGTGCGTACCAATCTAAAGATATAAATTAAAGTGCGCATAAAAATAGCGATGCTCACCTCGCAGCTTCTTGTTCTCGTGGGTGCGACAGAAATTATGCCACTCCTCTATATCCTCTGGGGCCGTCAGACCACGAATTCGATTCAGGTATTTCACTGTTTCGTGCCCAACGGCGGACTCCAGGGGATCGGTGCTCCTAAAGATGAGATTGTGAGTATATCTTTAAACTTATGAGCTGAAAAATCCAGACCGCGTGAAATGGACACTACAAAATTTGATCACATAGCGTACTATTTCATCGGGATCCTGCTCCGGATGCTGGCCTTTGAGCAATTTGAGAAGTGCCAGGGCGAAGCCTTGGACCTGCGCAGCTTCCATGTCGAAATGGATGGACAAGATATTACCCTTTGGGTCGAAGGCCTTGAAGCGAAGCGGCTGTCCAGTGACATTCTCGATGGCGACAAAGAAGTCTTCGCAAATGTACGTGAACGCCTGCTTGGTTGCTCGATTACAATATATGCGCGCGGCAGATACCCCTGAGTCAATATTAGCGCATATATCGGCTGAGTCGGGAGTCCAGAGTACGAAAAATCTTACTTTCTTTTTCCCCGTCTAGCCAAATGGCGACCTCCCACTCATTAATATCGCCAACTACGCGCTTGAAAGTGAAGTCAGGGACCATGTAGCGTGCTTCATGTAGAGGTGCTGCAAGATCTGTATCCAAACAGACAGCGAGCTTGAGGCCACCCTCCATCCGAACGGCACGTATGTACTGCTGTGCGCTCGGCAGTCCGAGGTCATGTTCATACTGGTCGAGGATACCTGGATGTAATTAGATTCCATTCTTAAGTCGAATAATAACACTCACCTGCCCAAAGGAGGCCGGCGGGTGTCGCTGCATCGCGGCCGTTTAAAACAGCATCACGTAGTTTACGTTTATCGCGGAAAGCAGGATGCTTCACAGATAAATCTGTTCCCAGAAGGGCACGAGTGGTTGCGGCTGAGATTATTTTTAGTAAATGATCGACACATGAATAATGGAACCGTACAATTATCCAGCTTACCACCAGTAGTTCCGAAGGTGCCCATCGACTCCAAGCACTTAGTCACATCATCTTTGGCCGCTTGACCCGGCTTCTCCATCGGCCACGGCGGGTGGGAGTGAAGGCCACGGAAGATTACAACGCACATTCTAACGCTACTGTCCATGGACGTGTACACAATCTTTTTCACGAGACATACGTAACGAATCATACTTCCCACAACCAATTGGCCATCGCGGAAATGGGTGTGTGCTGAAAGATATGAATGAGTATTGAGTTTTATACAGGGTCATAACTTACGGCATTGTTTCTGCTTTCCGTGGCGTGGGTGGATGAAGTGGCTACAGGAGTGGTCATCATAGTCTTCGATATCTTCAGAAGGAATCGAGGTGCCGTTCATATACTGAGCAAGAATTTCCTCATCAACCGAGGACTGAATCGATGCGTAGATATGGTCATATTGCTCATGAGCACGCCATTTGGAACAACCGATGAATTTGAATTTCCCTTCATCTGACGGGCCCTTAATTTGCGTCAGCAACACGCGATATAGTTAATATTTACAAGAAGTCTTACATCATTTAATGTTTTGAGAACGGCGCGGCCCGTGCAGCCGGTTTTCTTGCATTTTAAGCGTTGCGTGAGTCGGTAGAAACTACATGGTGATTAGCGGAAGTAATGAACGGAAAAACGATGAGGAACTTGCCTAGCTGTTACAGCAATTGAAGTCCCCGAGTCCTTCTTACTTTGCTCAAGATCACGCCCAAAAATATCTTGTGTAAGATCCATATTCGAATCAAGACGTTCATACCCATCTAAGACTTCCCGATCAGAGTACTGGCAGCAGAGGCCGCCATTACAGTCATGGCTTGAACGACGCGACGGGAGACCACCCAGAATGGTGAGTTTGATGTTTTGCGAAGTGCTGCCGTTGGTGCCCTTCCCATAAGAATCCTGATCCTATACAACATGATTTAGCGAGTAATTTTAGAAGTAAGCTGTACATACTTCTGACTTGACAAGTGCATCCAGACCCTTAGGTCGCCCCTTGAATGTCTCCCCACGGCCCGGAAGTTTGGCGGAGGGTGGAAAGGTAATAATGTACGCAGTATCAGCACTGTCAATCGGCCAGCACTCAGGAACCCTATCCAATTGGACCACACGTTCTACGCTCTCCCGCTTGGTGATGCTAATGCGCCCATCAGGCCTGTGCTTGATTATGACGGCACGAGTGGCGGAGTCGAGAGGAAGCGGCTCCGTCTTGATTGTTACATGTTTCGCGCGCTTTTTAGGTGGAGGCTCGGAGTCGGAGTCGGAGTCTGAAATTTCGATGACTTCTTTCGCAGGGCGTTTGGTCGAATTTGCTTCCTCGGCGCTCACAGTCTCAGTGACGGTGGGAATACTCGTCAATCTTCGAAGGAGATGCGTCAAGAATTAGGAGGATGGGTAATAAATTAAAAACAGATGCGTATTTTTCTCTCGTAGCTTTGCCTTCACGTAAAAAAATCGCGTATTTGTCAAGCTTGACCCATTCGACACGGTTTGACGCGCTATAATAAGGATTCGCCGCAAGGAGAGGTGGAAAATCTGTCAAAAGTCGCGTCAAAATACGTAAGTAGCCTGTGAAAAGAGATGCGTGTACTGATATAGCGCTTGTATTCTTCAAGATCTTCAACGGAGGACTGCAGCAAGCTGCAGCAGGAGGCCAAGAGTAAGATGGTCTTCGGACATGGTGGTGCAAGAGCAGGAGGATGGCTCGGCTGAGCGGAGGCAAATCTTTTAAATACCTTTAAAAAATCATTTTTTTCATGTGACAATCTGATGTGGTTCCTCTGGATTTGTCACAGATGTACAGTAGGTTATATGTTCCGGATACTTATGCCGTGTCGCCCGCTCGCCGGCCTTGGAGGGCGCATCAGCCGCACATCAGCCCATCAAAATAGTCGATCATTCATCAAAATAGTCGTAAGTTATACGACTATAATACTAATATTGTATGTACTCCTGAAATTCCTTGTCATTCACCCTGTTATCATGATCCACCATCATGAATCAAGATCATGAAATATGTGGGCGATATATGACGGTATTTTCATGACAGATAGTCATGGATTCATGCTAAAGTGTGCTGAACATAACAGCAGTAGACGCTTACTGCACGCAGGCCAATTTTAGTCGCGCTTTCCACGCAAAACATCATGAAATTGCGGATAACCATCATGAATTCAAATTCGTAGGTCTGTGCTAGTACATATATATATATTAAGGCCAAATGCCGAACAAATACCGTAGAAGGATTGTTCCCCACTTTATCTCCACAAAATGGACTCGTGAGCAAATCGTAAGACAGTGAAAAAAAAACTATGCGTACCTTGGGCCTTGGCTTTGAGGTATTCCACGGTCATGCCCTGTGGAACTGACAGCAGTACATAAAGAGACAAAGTACACACCAATGAGTAGGCCTACAGCGACACAATCCGTACGTGGAGGGCGAGGTGTTGCGACTGCGGGGCTTGCATTTTGAATCTGGGTTGAATTCAGAATTCCAAGTTACTTATGCGTTGCGGCGAGGATGTAGACGATGTCGATGAGGGTGTGGAGGCCCACAACAGCGGTGGCGACGACGACGAAGGGAGAGACGACTAGGGGCCGAGTGTCGACAACGGTAGTGGTGGTAAGAGTGAAAGAACGACTGCCGTGGAGTGGGGCTATTTGTGTACGTAGGTGGAGTAATGACATCATCTGTATAGGGCAGGTCTCGCCAACCGCTTAGAGAGCATCCTCATAATCCTGCATAAAATTCATGATGCATCTTCATGACGAATAGCCACAAATTTCAAGACGGTAAAATGAAGAAAAAATGGACCAAAATACGCCATGAAAGGAACCATGAATTTCATATGGCATACCCTGACAAAACATCATGAATCCTGAAATTCAAGACAACAAGGGGGCACCGGCATTCAAACCGGCGACCAAGGGCCGGTCGGGTGGTCCAGCCATGAGGCTGCAAAAAAAAATTTGAGACCACCGTTCTTTTGCCTCAGAATGGTCTGTGGAAGGCTTAACTGGTATTCTAGTGTTCTGATAATGGCAGAATCAATGCTTAACCTGAGGTTCGACTAATCGGGAAGCCGCTGTCATGTGTCAATCATTTCATCAGTGGTGGTCTGTTTGGCAAGAGCATCTGCTTCTTTTCTTCTCGCAGCGTGCAAAAATATTGCCCAAGTAAGACGCGTCCCAATAAAAGATGTCAAAACCATCGACGAGTCTGAAATGCCGGATGGCCAGCCCAATTCTGACGACGAAACCGTACAAGGAACAGATGAGGATGATGACATGGAGGAACTACTTCTTGAAGACTCGGCGTGCGGCAGCATGGAAATATCTGCGAAAGACGTGACTATGCGTATAATTATTTCGCTCCATCCTGTTTCTCACTTCTAATCATCCCACACAGGTACTCCCGAACGTGCCCAGCGCTATAGATATACCGCAACGGGCGGTGTCAATCACCGTGGACTCCACATCGACAGTGGCGTTACCGCCTTCTCCTGATGCTGATGCAGCGATATCTCAAGAAGAAAGCCCGCCGACTATTGAGACACCTGAGCTGGGTCGTGGTAAACGCAAGCGCAAGGCTCGAGATATAGGAGACCTTTCTCAGTGTCTTTGTGGTAATTCTATTTCTTTCCGCATTGACAGAGTTGTTCGACTTGCCCCACTGGCACCGCGTCAGCCGTTAATGTGGCTCCGCTAATTTTTGACGGCTCGTTATGCAGACAGATCATTCATCTTTCCGCGTCCACTGAGTTGTTGTTCGATGGCCTGCGCCACTGACATGCAAATTGGTGCGTTTTATTTACTTTCCCTTCATCGTCATGCAGATATTCATTCGGCCTCCGCTGCTTTGTCGGTATCCAACGATGGTCGAAGTTCGCGTGAAATATGAACACCTCGTGTGGGACAATACCAGAATATCGACTTGATATCGATAACTTTCTTCGCTGTATGTTTGTTTCTAAAGATATACAGCAATATTTGGTACGGGCACTTTATTCTGTAATTTCTACGAATCAACCATTTTCTTTGCTGTACATCATTAAGAAGGACAGAGGGTTCTAGGCAACTGATAGATTTCTAAGTACAACAATATTTGTTACCAACAGTTTATTCTGTAATTTCGATGGAAGGGGACCTTGGGAAGATTCAAAGTGATGACATACCTCCGCTTGTGACAGTAATAGTGGGAATGCAAGGAAATGCTGCACGATAGGTCGCATCTGCTGTGTGCGTGTGAAGGATATGCAAGGACACCAAGGTACAGTGAGACCGTAAAATGAGCGCAATGACGTTGGGAATGGTGTCAGCCTTGTCTGGGATCGTAAGATGTTGGAGAGCGGGAGTGGTGAATAATTCCAGGAGCCGTTGGTGACCAGAGCCATCTCCGAACTTCAGCGAGTGCAGGTGCCTCAGAGGCGCCGCGGGCAGTAGGTCCCTGGTGACATCTTCAAGACGGTTGCAGCGAAACTCCCGAAGGGCAGCGGAATGCTGCAAGATTTTCACACATTCAGGTGAAAACAAACAGGAGGCGGAAATGCTTGTTAACTGCGACCACGGCAGCTGAATCTCGGATGGCCCAAAGGTTTTGTAAAGGGCAACCTGCGTTAAAAGCGGCGCATTACTGAACGGCGATATTGCATCCAGTGAGCCGGTCTCTCCCGCATAGTAGGTGGGGCCCAATGTGAGGGCACGGAGTAAGGGGAAGTCCGCTCCAATCAATCAAAGTGATTCTATGGGCAGCTTGAAGTTGATATGTTCCCAGTGCTCAGAATGGGGTATGATGGCTTGGATGAAATCAGCCTCAAGATGCTCGGGGGAGCATTGCAGCGAAATCGATAGCGTGCAATTTTTAGAGCGTGACACCCAAGTTCTGAGTAAATCCAGCGCCATGGTCGGAGACTTCGTCGGAAGCCTCAATTCGATGGCTTGCCAGAGTAGCGGCGTGCTGAGCGCTATTTCGCGCCACGTCCGGCAAATCTGGCCCAGTATGTGTGGGGAGGAGAGACCAATGGTGGGTGGGCATTTGGGATAAGGTGGGAGAAAGTAGACAAATATTTCCGACGTGATTTCGGTGGGAAGGGTAAAGATGGGGTATTTGTACGCATCGAGACGCGTCTGCAGGTCCTGCCGCTCAAACCTGACGGTGGCGAGAGCCTCTTCGAGTGCCAGAATGCGTGCATCCAACCCTGATATGCGTCCCCGAATATTTGACCGGGTGGATCTCCCGTTCGAAGCGCTCCGATTGCGACTTCGCGTCGTATCAGAGGGCAGAGAGTCAAGATGATTAGGGTCGGCCATGAGTACTGGACGTCCTGCAAAGAGTTCAGAGCTCAGTAGGGCAGCTAACTGAGCTCCTACCTGTACTTGTTCTTGAAAGCAGGTCGTGGCACAAGAGAGAGTAGCAGGAGAAAATGCGATGCACTTGTGTTTGTCGTTTTTGGTATCCCACGTGTTTCACATCAGTGTTTGGTTCCCCTCGATCCAAACAACGCGTCGTTCTGCATCTCACTAGGCATCTAGCCAACATCTAGCGTCCTCCGCTCGTATTTTCTGAGGCTCTCCGCGCTTATAAAACTGCAGTTCATCCTGGTTTTTTCGCGCGCATTCTTTGCTGGTGCCGTGACGCCGTTGCAATGCGCCGCATTTACCACCAGCGGAACTAGTCTCTCGTAGACAGACGCTTTAACTAATGAAGCTCGTACCTCGCTTGTTAAAGTCTGTTAGCGATCGCGGGGGTCCGATCGGGCTAGAAAATTGTTACGTAATCGCGGAGTTTGAAATCTCATCGCACAATCGTACGCTCGAGGTTCTGCTACCCTGAGGATATGATACACGCCCAAATCGTACACATATTCTGAAATATATGGGATTTGATTGTTTCTGCATTTTTTTTCTACCCTCAGCACGAATTTCGGTCCAAGGGTGCTACAGCTCGTCACCGATCAGTCACTCTGTCACATCGATTCCTGTGATCTTATACTGAGAGCTAGGAAAGCAGGATGAAAAATCTAAAGCGGCAGGTTCTCATACTCACATATAGAGCTCTCATCCGCTCAGAATTCAAATGAAAAGACGCGTTTTTCGTTGAACATAAGTCGCGACGAAATTCAAACTCCGCGATTAAGTAATAACTTTCTAGCCCGATCGGACGCCCGTGATGGCAACAGGACTACAGCGGAACCAAAGTGAAACCGTTTGAATTCAATTTGAATTTTATTCGAAAGTTTTCTTCTATAGGTCGAATTCTTTGAATGCATTCTGGCAACACTGGCACATGTATTATTTTTGCTCTGGGAGTTCTTTGCCGCATCACGCTTGCCAAGTTCGTGCTGAAATCACTCGAGCTGTGTTCTGCATCCGCCTTCCAGCGGCTTTCACATTTCTGAGCCTGTACGTCCACCAAAAACGGATCGGGCGTCTATACACTCAAATGGGCCTTTCTCCAAGATCATCCAATGACGTACCCGTGGATGCCAATGCCGAACAAAAAAAAAGAGGCCGAATAGTATGTGGCCCCCACCCCCGACTCGAACAGGGAACTTCCGCCGACAGCTCGAAGTGACGGATATCGCAGGTGCGTTGTGAGGAGATCGAACCCACACCGGGAAAATGTTACGCCATGCACTTTCAGTTCAAGGATTTACTGGCATAATCCGGAGACTTTTGGAAGGGGATATTCAGCGCAAGACCTTAGGACATGTACTACTACTGAATACGGCGGGGTGCTCAGCTATAGCCCATGGAGAGGAAGCTGTAGTCCGGCTTAGGCGCCGGATAGGCGCCGGGCCAGTCCGCTGCTTCGGGTTTGCTACTCAACAAGATTTTCAACAGCCCTGGTGGGCTCGGACGAGTTTTCGTAGCTGCAGCAGTCGTCTTTTCATCCTCGCGATTTGATCCTCGGTGTCAGCAGCTTCTTCCTCAGTTGTAGGTATAGCGAGTGAGAGAGTGTGTGAATCAGCCAATTAAAAAGACAGACTGTGCGCGAACGGAGGTTCGAGCTTCGAGAAAACTTGATAAAGCGGATATCCAAGATGTCTGGCAACATCTTGACTGTCTGGGTCGAAGCCCTTCGCCTGGTGAAATTGGCGAAGTCCCATGTATTCGCGCTCTCCCCAGTCACGAACGCGAAGCTTGATTTTAAGTGGCACCGGAGCAAGGAATCCGAGGCTTAGCGCCTCTTCAACACTCAACTTGTATGTTCCGGTGGGGTTGAGAGACCAGTATGCTTGACATTTGGTGAGTTGGAACCCTGCCTCGGGTGTCTGAAGATTCTTCAAGGGACACAAAAAGTGATACCCGCTTGGGAGAGTTTCTGGGAGATAGCAATAGAACTGAATTTCTTCGATCCACCCTGGAGATATCACACATGAATCGACAGCTGCTACTCTGAACAGTGCAACATACGATATTCTTCGTAGTTGGATGTAATTTGAAGCTGACTCGATACGTGATTAGCCTGTGAGAGCCATACATGATAGTGGAAGGGCCATGATACACCGAACTGCCGGTATACACAATGATCAGCAATCTCTGACGACTCGAAACTGTGTGATACCGCGGTTGAACGAATATCAGAGTGCCATGATTTGCACGTACCGAGTCCAACCATTCTCGATCGGGCTGCCTTTACTTCGGCCACAGCACCAACCATCATCACGGAATTCGTTAATAGCCACCCACGCAAGCTCAGACGAATAGTCTCGAGGGGCGTGTACAAAGGCTCCCAGCCGCACGGCGCCATATCTGGGACCCTTCACCGCGTGACTAGTTGTGTGATACAAAAACGCCGAGAGAAGACCATAAAGGCCGTGTAAATCCAAAGAGGATGTGATGCTGGGGTTCGTATCTGAGCCCAGACGGCCAGGGGGTATATAAGGTATAGTGGCAACGTCGGCGAATTGGCGGACTGCTCTGCCACCTTGTCGCATGACATCAATTACGAGCCCGCCCGTCAGCTTCCGTATCCAAGCCGTGTATACCCCTACCAACTATGAATGGGTCAGAACCCTAAGAAATGATGAGAGAACGAAAACATGCCAGGGTAATTCCATGAGTATGAAGATGGTCGCAGGCGTCCTGAAAATTGTGAGACCTTGGCAGCGAACCAACAGGATATTTTCACCTTGTAGTCCAAGTACTGTGGAGAAACTACAATCACATAGCATCAACAGTTTCGAAAAAGGCATACCTTGCAATATCGAAGGTATATCTGGGTGAGGGGCAAATCCTCAAACATATCGTAGTATTGGCTGAGGGAAATGAGCTCTAAATCAACTTAGACTGTCAGCGAAGCTCCAAGTAGGATCACGATATACGAGCCATCGTGGAAGATTGTAGCATGTAGACCAGGCGAGCTGACCACCCCCCAAATTTGGACAATGTTGGGGTGTCTTTGTAAATTTTCAGTTTTGTTGGGTAGGTTTTGGATTGTAGAGCTCACCGAATCTCCGAATATGTCTGGAGCTCGTGGCGCCATTCCTCGAGAACAATCAAACATAATGAATCGCATTCCAATCAATTTCAACATACTTTTTCCCCATTTCTGCCCCAATATACAGCGGTGGTCATCTTCGACTTATGCCTACTCACAAGGACGTGATAGAGTTTTGCATTGACCACATCGGACGCGTCCTCCAGGCGTATCTCTTTGAGGAGGGAGGAGGTCGAGGTCGCCCAACGGGATCACTCGAAAACCTCGAACTTTGAGGTGAGGGCCAATGGATGAATTCCACGGCAACAACTTACGATGGAGTACAGTCGGAGCGAGGTGTGTGACATTGCTCGTGAATGTCCCGCCAGAGATAGTAAAGTGCCGCGCGCGAGGGAAAAAAGTGCCGATATTTCTTGGGTCGCAATCAGCGGTAAAAACAATAGGGAGTAAGGAGAGCAGACGGAGTAGCATTCGCCACAGAGACAGGAGATGTTGAGGCAAGGATCTCTTGCTCGGGGGCTGCGTCGTCCATGGGTGGTGAGGGAAGGAAGTAAACTGAATAGGTGCACGCCACAGCCTCGTTGGAGCCTCCTGGGAGCATTCCGCATGTCGTTTATACTTATATTTTTTGTTTTACGGGAATTGCGGTGATCCGCCGCGGCCCGGGATCACGTGGTCAGAACCTAAGCCGCGGGAGCGGATGCTTTCCACTCAAATGAACAGGTTCCTTTTCGTCTACTGCCCAAAATTTTGTACCAAGGATGAACTAAAAAAAATGTCGCAGTGGTTGCAAGTTCAATTAAACTTGTGTGTTAACGTATGATAGTATTGCGTGAACTACGGGCCAGAACTGGTTCAACGAAGTCTTGAGCTCTTATGGGTGCCAGATGCACTGTACCCATGCTTGTGTGTGAGCCTTAGCATTATTCTCGATGGGTGTTCGCACCGAAACACTGAGTGATGCCAGTCAGTAATTCATCTATGTCATCTGTTGCCATAATACTTGGGGAGGGGATAATTCATGCCATAAAACCGGTCACATGAAGTCCTAGAGGGGACTGCAGCCCCAGGCGGGGGAATCCACCTAACCGTGCACGTACAAGTTAAATTTAAAAGTCACGTAAAGTCAAGTAAAGTTCAACGCGGTTAAGCTGGCACGTAAGTAAAGTTCCAAGTCAAGGAAAAAAGTTCCTTTATTCACTCTCTCTAAAATCGCGTTGTACGCGTTGATGCCAGTTGATGCCTCGCCAAGTTGGGATAGCCGAAATTAGCCGAGATTGATGATCGTCTGGGAGTGTCTGAGGGTGTCTGAAACAGACGGGGGTTGGTCTATAGCACTATGTGGTCTGCAGTGTCTAGGGCAGACACCTACAGACCACGGTTAGTTTCCAGATGAACAGGGGATGTCTGGCAGTGCTGATGGCTAGGACACAGTATTGTGTTAATTTGGTCAGTGTTCAATCACGCGTGTCTGCACTTGAGCTGTGCCTTCATGCTTTCGAAGTTTCCTCTTCACTCCCACAACTGAGGTGGGGAGAAAAGCACAAATATATTCGGAAATAAGGCAGGATACTATTTGAGACCAGCTAGCTTATTCTTGAAAAAAGTCTGCTTCCGATTCGTCGTTGCGTCAATGGGCTTAGCCATTAGATTTTCCTATGACCTATTTGGAAACTGTTGTTACCCTCCCTCGAACGCACATTTTGCCCCACATATGAGGATGAGATTTTCTCACCATGTATAGCGTGTGCAAACATTATTGTCACAAGATCCAAATTTCGGTGACCAATATACCTAGGCAGTCATGATCAAGGCGCCGTTTGGGCCTGTTTGGATGCGGTTGTACATCATGGTTACCATGGAAAACGCCGGAAGACATGGGAAGACAGCTGTCATTGAATCTATCTTGCTTCCGTCCCTCACGTTCCTCCCGCGCACAGCGCTCTCGGCCTGCGATCCGTCTGCTTCACGGTGCCAATTTCCCTCCAGGTGCTTCAAAATAGACTGCACTGAGCTGCACGTCTGACCTTTCGACGGCTTACCCGGCCAAATCCGTAATCTCAGAACGGCCATGCACGGTTACAGCCCACCCACATCGGACAGGGAGACTGGGGCTAGCACCATCATTAGCAATCTTGCGGAGGGTCAACTAATGGAAAATCTCCATATGTACCACAGCTGTCAGATGAAACTCCTCACGGAAATTGCTATTAACGTACAGAAACGTATCGGAGTCATCGTCGCTGGCACGAGAAAGGGTAGCTTTATCGGAACAGTCGAGACCACACTCGTTAAGTCCCGTTTGATGGTGACTGCTCGGAGGCTTATCGAAGGGACAGGTACACCTAACGCAGCTCAATCGGATGTTGGGCGGAGGGTCCTTGGCTGCGTGGTTTCAAGCGGAAGACTCAGAGGATGCTCTTGGAGTAATAGAGTGGAAATTGAGTGAGACCATCCATCGCTTTTATGCACTGCAGTGAAGCAAGCTGATTGCAGCCTCTACAGGTAGTTATGAGGACTCGGACGACAACACACGCTTCAAGGAACGTATCAATGAAGCTATCAAGACAGACAGAGAAACCACACGCAAGAAAGTTGCTAAAAAACACGCCAATTCGAGTTGAGAAGGAAGCAAGATTTCCTGTCAAGATTCAGATCCCCTTCCCCAAAATCATTGGACGAGACTTTGAGAAAACTTTTGGTTAGAATCAATCTCCTCTGCTCACTCATGCTCGTGACTTCTTACAGCCGCCAATCAAGAGCGAGTCGTCGCTGGAGGAGCGCAAAATCATGTACAGAAATTTTCTCCAGAAATTTCTGACACAGCCACCGAGTAATCCAACGAACCTGGCGAGCCTGGTAGTATCCATGCAGGTAACTATAACCTTGGAAGCTGTTGCCGCTGTTTGAAAGCCTAATCTCCAGGAATATTTCAATGCTCACAATGTGAACCGAGTGTCTATCCCTTTACATGTTTTGCGCAAGCCCAGTGGACACATTGTCACCATCATACCTCACCTGGTTGGTGTCGAGGAGCAAAACCAGATACTCGACCACTACTGTCCTGAATTGATCAACAATGAGGAGAAGAACAATAAAGCCCAGCTTCCCAGACTATACACCGCAGGTAAACATCGTGACCTACCGGATGAACTCGATGCTGCAAAGATTTACTGTGATCATCCAACTGCCATGAAATTAGTTCCGTGGACGGGCGGATGCGACGAATCATATCTGGTTGAGACGTTCATGCAGAAGATATTCGTCTTCGCTACTGTTTTGGGGGGAAATGAACAAGTGATTGTGACTTTCCCGCACACCCTCAGGTTCGTGTACTATGGGAAGCTAGTGAAAGCGCTCATGGTGCTTCATTCAGGACTATAAAAGAGGTGATCGAAGAAACCTGTGAAGGGTGGAGTGCAGACCCAAACTGGAACAATATTCACAGAGAATATGAAAAGCAATGCAGCACACTTGAGCGGTATGGGCACCAACTGATCGTACCGGGCTGGAAAAAAACAAAGGTATGCTCCCAAAGAAGTCGAATGTCTGCTCTAATGGGAAACCATTAGTGCCCTAACCTCAGTGGGATCTCGAAATTGGAGTTCACGGATCTCTGATCGAGGGGATTTGGCGGTGCTACACGATGAATGTGTTCTCATAGGAGGCCAGGACAGATTCTGTACGATATAAACGACTTGATGATCATTTTCTGGATGCATAAGGATAAGACAGTAATGTGTAAAAGAACAATTATGTCGTGGAAACATCAAGGCTGCGGCGATTTGCACGACTGCGGCGAACACTGCGCCAGACCTTTCGGGTCGCCTTCCCCCACGAAAAGGAAATTTGAACGCCGTTGTCCTCGGATTCCCAGAGCTTCGGCAGTTTCCACATCACAACGAAGCTCAAAAGGAGCACAACTCCAGCGACACCGATAACACCATAAGCAGTATTGCTGACGTGGCCTTGGCTCGTCTCCGTACCAACAATGTTGAAGGATAATATGCCGACCAAGAAAGATATGAGCGCCCAGACTAAAAGAGCCATTGGGAGACCGAGCACAAGAGCAATTCCTTTATGTGTCAAGGCGTACTGGTCGTAATTGAACTAGAGCCCCCGTCAGTGGCTACCTTCATGAAAGTGTGCGTAGCATACTCGGGTTCCAGCACTTGGACGTTGGATAGAATCCTGTGCCTCAGGCGCCCGTACTTGATATTTGGAGATGCAGTACAGTCCGGTGATGATAGTCCCGAAGGAAGATATCACGGAAATTAATATGGCTGTGCGCGGAATGCCTTCGATATTTTGCAAGGCGAGGATCCCAGCAGATGCTCTATCACTTTCGTGAGTACTAGCTGCCCAACGGAAATTAAACACCTACGAGAGAAGAACCGTGGACTGCAGGATCGTGGTGTTATGCAAGGAACCATGAAAAAGATGACGACATACAATAAGATTGAATTCCTCCCATTCTTTAACCAGCCGCAATATATGGTCCCTCCAGTGATCGTCGGACGAGGAAGTTTTTCGTAGCTCCTGCAGCCGCCGCAGGTACCGCAGGAAAGACCCAAAACTGGCAAAGTCCAACAGGTTGAAAAATAATGCCGAAGTCTTTGACTCTGGAGCGGGGTCAATGCGTTTAACATTGCCTGACTGGTTGTCTGTTGCGCGGAATAGGTATACGTACGGCTGCTAAAAGGTTTCTTACATTTCACTACCAACACTTTCGCGACGAGAGATATCCATAACTTGCAATGTTCTTGATCTGGGTTCGCCAGATCGTTGACCGGAAACCCGGTCACGGCTTCATATTCCTCTTTGCTTCTCCAAGTATCCTCGTAATGCCATTGTTTCGTCCCTTTCTTGAAAAGGTTGCTCTGCCGCTGCATGGATTGCAACATAGCCGCCATATCCTGGCTGTGTCTGTACGGGAACGGCACCTCGGGGTTGGATGTCAGAGTCTCTGCCAAACCCGCATCAAATCAAACCACGGGGAATGATTCCGACACACACACCAGATGAACACCACTCCAGATAGGTCTGGGCGATCCCGTGAGCTTTCGGTAGCGATAGCAGGAGCAATGTGGGCATGTGAGCCGGATGGCCGGCTATGTAGCTCCAGTAGTCTTGTCGCATTCTGTTTGTATCGGTGTTGTCTCCTGCAGTTTGAATGGAGGTGATGGCCTGGGGTGAGAAAAATTCACATTCGAATGAGATCTGATACTTGTGGGAAATGATCCAGTACGAGGTCTTCGTCGCGAAATAAATTTCTTCGATTCGGTTAAAGATTGCCAAAGAAGCTACTGTTTCAGCAGTTCGTTGAACCCCTTGGATATCGACGACTGTTATACAAGGCACATTGCCTGTTCTCGTTCGGCAATAATATTCCCGGCCGTCAGGTCTCGTATGCGTTTCCCATGGCCTTCAAATGAGTGGGGGACTGAAAAAGATTGGAGTGTGACACCTACCCCGCCCAAGTCCAATCTGGATTTCTGTATTAGTCAGATTATCCGGACCCGATGGTATCCTGACCTTGCCCAAGAAGTTGGATCATCTCGGGATTTCGAATGCGCCTTGCTACTTGAAGTGCCGACTCTTGTCGGCCGCCTGGGACTCGAAGGGTTTGATCATTGATGTTTTTTGGAAGGGAGTGATACTGACCTGCAATATTCGGGTCGGCACCGTGCTCAAGGAGGAGCTGAAGAATCTCCGGTTTTGCAATACTTGCCGCTGCTTGAAGTGCCGACCCATGTTCGCCGCCTGAGAACCATGGATTATGGATTGAGGACTACCGCTGAACCGAGGAGATACTGACCTTCAATGTTCGGATTTGCACCTTTGTCCAAAAGCAGTTGAACAAGGTCCAGCTTTCCCAATCTCGCCGCTGCTTGGAGCGCTGACCCGTACTTGCCGCCTGGGAATCAAAACGATGGATCAAAGACTCCAGCTAAACCGAAGTGATGCCGACCTGCAATATTCGGATCGGCACCATGCTCAAGAAGTAGTTGAACAATCTCTGGTTTTCCGATACTTGCCGCTGCTTGAAGTGCTGACCCATCTTCGCCGCCTGAGAATCGAAAAGATGAATCATCGATTGCTTCAGAATCAGAGCGACGCTGACCTGCGATATTCGGGTTTGCACCTTTGTCAAGAAGCAGTTTAACAAGGTCCAGCTTTCCCAATCTCGCCGCTGCTTGGAGCGCCGACCCGTACTTGCCACCTGGGAATCAAAACGATGGATCAAAGACTACAGCTAAACCGAAGTGATGCCAACCTGCAATATTCGGATCGGCACCATGCTCAAGAAGCAGTTGAACAATCTCTGGTTTTCCGATACTTGCCGCTGCTTGAAGTGCCGACCCATCTTCGCCGCCTGAGAATCGAAAAGATGAATCATCGATTGTTTCAGAACCAGCGCGACACTGACCTGCGATATTCGGGTTTGCACCTTTGTCAAGAAGCAGTTCAACAAGGTCCAGCTTTCCCAATCTCGCCGCTGCTTGGAGCGCCGACCCGTACTTGCCACCTGGGAATCAAAACGATGGATCAAAGATGAATCATCAATTGCTTCAGAATCAGAGCGACGCTGACCTGCGATATTCGGGTTTGCACCTTTGTCAAGAAGCAGTTCAACAAGGTCCAGCTTTCCCAATCTCGCCGCTGCTTGGAGCGCCGACCCGTACTTGCCGCCTGGGAATCAAAACGATGGATCACAGACTACAGCTAAACCGAAGGGATGCCGACCTGCGATATTCGGGTCGGCACCGCGCTCAAGAAGCAGTTGCACAATTTCTGGTTTTCCGATACTTGCCGCTGCTTGAAGTGCTGACCCATCTTCGCCGCCTGAGAATTCAAAAGATGAATCATTGATTGCTTCAGAACCAGAGCGACGCTGACCTGCGGTATTCAGGTTTGCACCTTTGTCAAGAAGCAGTTGAACAAGGTCCAGCTTTCCCAATCTCGCCGCTGCTTGAAGCGCTGACCCGTACTTGCCGCCTGGGAATCAAAACGATGGATCAAAGACTACAGCTAAACCGAAGGGATGCCGACCTGCGATATTCGGGTCGGCACCGTGCTCAAGAAGCAGTTGAACAATTTCTGGTTTTCCGATACTTGCCGCTGCTTGAAGTGCTGACCCATCTTCGCCGCCTGAGAATTGAAAAGATGAATCATCGATTGCTTCAGAACCAGAGCGACGCTGACCTGCGATATTCAGGTTTGCACCTTTGTCAAGAAGCAGTTGAACAAGGTCCAGCTTTCCCAATCTCGCCGCTGCTTGAAGCGCTGACCCGTACTTGCCGCCTGGGAATCAAAACGATGGATCACAGACTACAGCTAAACCGAAGGGATGCCGACCTGCGATATTCGGGTCGGCACCGTGCTCAAGAAGCAGTCGAACAATCTCTGGTTTTCCGATACTTGCCGCTGCTTGAAGTGCCGACCCATCTTTGCCGCCTGAGAATCGATAGATGAATCATCGATTGCTTCAGAACCAGAGCGACGCTGACCTTCAATGTTCGGGTTTGCACCTTTGTCAAGAAGCAGTTGAACAAGGTCCAGCTTTCCCAATTTCGCCGCTGCTTGGAGCGCCGACCAGTACTTGCCACCTGGGAATCAAAACGATGGATCAAAGACTACAGCTAAGCCGAAGTGATGCCGACCTGCGATATCCGGGTCGGCACCATGCTCAAGAAGCAGTCGAACAATCTCTGGTTTTCCGATACTTACCGCTGCTTGAAGTGCCGACCCATCTTCGCCGCCTGAGAATCGAAAAGATGAATCATCGATTGCTTCAGAATCAGAGCGACGCTGACCTGCGATATCCGGGATTGCACCATGCTCAAGAAGCAGTTTAACAAGGTCCAGCTTTCCCAATCTCGCCGCTGCTTGAAGCGCCGACCCGTACTTGCCGCCTGGGAATCAAAACGATGGATCAAAGACTACAGCTAAACCGAAGGGATGCCAACCTGCGATATTCGGGTCGGCACCGTGCTCAAGAAGCAGTTGAACAATTTCTGGTTTTCCGATACTTGCCGCTGCTTGAAGTGCTGACCCATCTTCGCCGCCTGAGAATTGAAAAGATGAATCATCGATTGCTTCAGAATCAGAGCGACGCTGACCCGCGATATTCGGGTTTGCACCATGCTGAAGAAGCAGTATAACAAGGTCCAGCTTTCCCAATCTCGCCGCTGCTTGAAGCGCCGACCCGTACTTGCTGCCTGGGAATCAAAACGATGGATCAAAGACTACAGCTAAACCGAAGGGATGCCGACCTGCGATATTCGGGTCGGCACCGCGCTCAAGAAGCAGTCGAACAACCTCTGGTTTTCCGATACTTGCCGCTGCTTGAAGTGCCGACCCATCTTCGCTGCCTGAGAATCGAAAAGATGAATCATCAATTGCTTCAGAATCAGAGCGACGCTGACCTGCGATATTCGGGTTTGCACCATGCTCAAGAAGCAGTTTAACAAGGTCCAGCTTTCCCAATCTCGCCACTTCTTGGAGCGCCGACCCGTGTTCGCCGTCTGAGAATCAAGGGATAAAAATCACTCATTCCTATCGAAACCGAGGCATCCTGACCTTGAGCATTCACGTCGGCGCCGTGCTCAAGAAGCAGTCGGACAATTTCTGCATGTCCAGTGCTTGCCGCGGCATAAAGTGCTGAACCGTATTCGCCGCCTGGGAACACACAATGAAAATGAGTCCCTTTCAACCTGGGGATCCTCACCTTCAACATTCACGCCGGCACCGTCCTGAAGAAGCAGTCGGACAATTTCCACCCTTCCCATTCCGGCCGCTGCTTCAAGTACTGAGAAGACTACATCAGCGACCCTTCTTGAATATACAGCGACTATTTCGGACCTTGGATATTGGGGTCTGCACCCTCCTCAAGGAGCTTTTTGACGAGATCGACATCCCCAGCGTCCGTGGCTTTATACAATTTGTCACCCATCTCTAGAAGTGATATGAGTAGTACAGCATTCACAAACCGCCAGGTCCTTACCTTTCATTGCTAAGCTGGTGCACTCTTGTCGTCGGTGTAAACAGATGAACACAGAATAGAACTCACACCATTGCGCTTGTGCAGCTCTGGGACTGAGGGAAGATGGTGAGGTTTGGGAGATGGTGGAAGTATTGTACGACCGGCGTGAACTCTGACCGACAGCCTGAGAGTGAAAGAATCTTCCAACATTCCAAGGCCGATCAAAATCCTCATCTCATTGTCGAAGCCTGACATTGCCGTCAGGGTGCCATGCTGCAGTGTCGGCGGCGTTCCCTTATGTCCGTCAAACGCCAATTGTATATTCTCAGGCTGGTCCAAATGATCCAGGCCAGCAAGGGAGGGAGTGTTGGAGCTCGGAGCTGAGTACACCGCCAAAGTGCCGGCACGCTCCCTCCAGCCGGACCGCCCAGCTGATCTCCACATTTTACAAAAACTGGTCCCACAATTTCACCAGCTGGTGGCCAGTTTTTCTTTGCAACCTGGATTCCAGCATTCCACCAGCTGGCATCCATATGAATCCACATAACACCCACCTTACTGGCCATGCTGAAACCATCTGTACGAAAATATCCGGCAGTGTGCCAAACTTTCTTTTCATTACTTTTGAATTTTGGGAACACTAGAGTGACTCAAAGAGATAAGTTTCTAAGAGTCTGCAGGATAATAATACCGCTAATATGCCCCTGTTCCGTGTCCTACTGTGATCGCACATAGTTGAAAATTCAACAGTGCGCAACTTGGAGGGAATTCCAGTCAATAGTGTGCATTCTTGTCATATTCCCAAGACTGGTCCCCATTCTCTTATTAACATTACGTCCACTGGCATAGGAAATTGATAGAAACCATTCCGTCCTGACTCCTGGCACGCGCCAAAATAGAATATTCTCAGGCCACCCCCGCACGAGTTCACGTACTATCGTCGGACATAAAGGCAGAACAGTTTGAAAGGGGTGATAGATAGGTAGCATTGAAACATCATTGTTAGTAACGGTCCGTGCGCAATGTTTGTCCATGTGTATATATCACGTGCACGTTGGTCGTTGCGCATCTTGCCTTCTCCCTCTTCAGATTCCCGTCTCTCCCGTTCCCTCCTCTGCTTTGAGGCCCTTCAAACCTTTATCTTCTGACCTATCTCAAGCCTCAACTCAAGCCCCTTAGACTCGAGCGGCCATATTGCGCTCCCAGACGCGAGTAGCAAGCGCAAGATCCTCAAGATTGTAACTTCGCGCAAGACTTCCTCGGAAAATTGCTTCTTTCTGCTTGCATACCACACACTGTACATGTCAACCTTGCAGCTCCACCTCGGCGACGGCAAGACCTCTCAACCGAGACACACAACTATCCTCCACGTGCGCACGTGAAGCAAGTGGCACTCAGTTCAAAGCCCGCAAATTCCCTTCAACCCTGTTGCTCCCCTCTTGTCTGCTGAAACGCTGCCATCAGGATCGCTGCTCAAATTTGTCGGCCCGTTTTGCCACCATCGACGTTGTGCCTCATCGATGAAGAGTCCGTCTGGAGTCTGTTGCCAATCAAGTCCGGAAAAGGGGGTTTTCTGATTGGGAGAACGTCTTGCGCCCACTGCAATGTTTCGAGTTTCTCATCAAGAACCTGACCGACTCAGTCTACGCGTTATCACCACTGCCGAGTGTGAAATCATCCGTGTTATCAAGTGTTACGTCGCCCTCGACTACGAGCAGGATTTACCGGCTGCCACACAGCCAGCTGCCCTCGTTCACTGTCGAGCAGAACAACGACTCCCCGCCTGACAGGCTATCACCACCGGCAACGAGTGGTATGCATTTTCCTTCCCGTCCACTATGAGTGCCAAGTCTGACACCGCTCTTCAGGTTCCGCGCCCCCAAAGATGTCTTCCAGCACATTCATCGGCCTGGAAGCCCCTGGTATCCACAACACGATGTCAGCCACTTTACTCTGTTCCTGTGATTCCTGCGAGTTTTGACTTCCTGCTCAAACAGCTTTGAATCCATCTTCGGGTGGTCGGAAGGGCCTTGTATTTTGAGCAGGAAGGCGTGCCATACAGTACATGTGGATGCGTGTACATACTTACTCTAATATTACTATTCTTTCTCCCATACGTTTCGCGTAGTGAAGCATTTTTGTGAGTATGGGCAAACACTCCAAAAGAAAAAGCAAGAATAGATGGTTGAATATGTGGCTGGCAGCTGGTTCCTCAGCTGGGATTCAGTCGAAGATGGGTCCATGCTGGACCTATAGAGAATTGGGCTGGACTCCAGTCTCCAGCATGGTGTACCCAGCTTTCAGCGACATGTATCAGCCAGATCTTGTCCAGCTGGTGACCACGTGTGTGACCGTTGGCGGTGTATATACTGTATTATTTCGATCAATTCGAACGGGATGTGACGCGTGACACAAACATCAAGTTCGAACATTTGAACGCGGGTGAATTTTAGCGTGACAGGCGCGAAAAGTTCGAACAAGGGCGAAATGCAGATTCGTGTCATGCTATCTACCTACCTACCTACCTTGGCGAGCCGTTCTCGAAATTTTGCATATGGAGCAAATGAGTCCTTCACTGTTTGCCAGTTGCGTAATGTCAATCAATTCAGCCGAGATGGTGGTCGAGGAAAATGTGCTTGAGCCCTAGGAGAATGCTAGGAAACGGCGCAGAAAGCCAACGACTCCATATCAGGGATTCTGGCAGCATCCGGCTGTCCGGTGAGAATAAAGTTCGGGGCTCGAATGTCCTCCAGTGCGAATCCGGCGCACGTAATTTCTCTAACGGTATCCAGTCCCGCTATACACTAATTGCGAGGGGAGATAATATCAAGCGGAATTTGGCAAGATGGAGACGTACGGCATTCTGGATGTCGGATATGGACTGGACAGCATCTAACATTACACCTGGGATGTACTCGAGCACAAGAACCCAGGCAGACTCTCCCGACGGAGTGATTATCTGAGCGGGTGAGCGTCCATCATTGCTTGCGGTATGGAGACCAAATAAATAAGGAACGCAGAGTCCCTGCTTTCCTGTAGAGCCTCATACGCCCACGCCTCACTGCCAGCGAGGTCTTGGGGATTCGTATAGTTTGCCCACCAGCTTTCGTCAGGAGGGGGATAATGACACATGGATTGCTGAATTATCTTGAGAACAAGCAGCATATCGGAAGCCCCCGGAATGCTGGCCGTCCAGACTTGCGAAAGGTTGCCCGGTCCCGTCTGCAGGCCGTGGCGCAGCTGAGCCAAGACGCTCGATGCACTCGTGAAAGTGGCGATAGTAGCTTGGATGGACGGCACTGGTCTGGAACGGGGGTCCAAGTTGTGGGAGAGGGATGGTCAAGTTGAGCGTAAATTGCAATCCACCCCGCAACGGTGCATTGGCGGCAAGCGCCCGAGCCGCGTCCAACACCTTCCAGTAGTTATACACTTGCATGTCGTTGTAAATATCGAATCCGACGCCATGCGCCTCGTAGTTGGCAGAGGTCATGGCGGCGTCAAAAGAGAGATCCGGCAGACGTACGTTCATTTCTTCCCCTTCAATGTCCGTCGTCGTTCACTGATATTATGATGACTGGTGAGCTCTTGCTCTTTACCTTCCATTTCCTCGATCCGTCTGCCCCCCGCCCCCGCCGCGCGCCGCGCGCGTACACAGCCCATTTTTTTGTCTGTCCCCCAGCTGTTCGCCACGCCATTCCCCCCACTTGTCATCGTTCGTCTCCTACTCACGCCCCTTCTCTTCCTTCGTATATTTTTCTACTCCCTTCCATGCCCTTAATATCATTAAAAATAGGTAGGTCGCCATCAAATCTCCCCTCCTCAGAAAATTCTGAAAAAAATCAGATTTAGATTGCCAACCCCTTTCTACGTCCATTTTCAACCACAAATTAAAATTAAAATTCTGGCCCCTTGCTCAATGTTGTTTCTCACACTTGACATGTAGGGCGGAGTATCAACAGATACCTATACCTGCTGAGAATACAAGTATACCAGTAGCTTTGGGAAGTACAGAGAAAATATAGGTAGCCACAATGGATTTCAGGACTCACATCCAACATACAGTACTAGCCTGGCTGTGGCTGTAAGCAACTTGAGCGGAGAATATTGCAGAAACGGACTCCTTTCCCTGGGATGTGCTGCATTGTGCATGTCAATTGCAAAGTTCATTGAGATGAAATTCTCTTGCAAAAAATGGGGTGCAAATGCTGTTGGCAGGATGGCCCGGGGTTTTTGAACCAGCGGTTCATTTTCAGGAGATGCCGCGATTTAGACACTTCGCCGGTGGCAGTAATATGCCCGGACCGGCTTTGCCGGTCCGCGCCACTGAACTCCACTGGATTTCCACGGCGCATCCAGTGGACTTCAGTGGATGGGTCTCACATCCAGTCACGTTCACTGGATGTTTACAGATCCACTGAAGTGCACTGTATCCATCCCCGTAACCACTTCTACACAACTTCTACATACATTTATAATATATTGTTCCCCTGCATTTACCGTGCTCCACAAACGGCGGATTTCAGCAAATATGTAGTGAAATCCAGTGAATTCAGCGGAGCAATCCACTGTCTTGTTCAACCGTATCCACTGCATTTTGAATAAATATCCACAGAATTTCCTTAAATTATGTTGTATCCGTCTCATGAACCCATTGTATATCGCAGGATTTCTACCGAACCTCGTCGATGTCCACTGGAAATCCGGTAGCTTCTCACAGAAATACACCGGAGTTTGGATTTTACTGTATCCCTTGAATGAATACATGGATCTCACCCATTCTCGTGGACTTTTAATTGTATAAATGCATCAGATCCCATTAGATTTCACGGTATATTTACTGACTTCCACTGTACCCCGAGCCGAAATCCACTGGATCTGACGAGATGTCCACTGAAATCTATATTCCCTGTTTGATCTGTTCTGAATTTCAATTGTGAAAATCCACCGGAATCCACTGAATTCACGCCATACACTGGATGTATCGATAAATCCATTGGATGTTGATGGATCACTGTGGAAGTACAGTGGGGATCACTGATCCCCATTATCTTATCTATCACGTCCATCATATCACACTGATTACCGGTGACAGTGGTTGTACACCAGTGACCTTATCCAGGACGAAGCTGTGTGCGCAGAGATTGCGCAGTTCTCGCACAAACTTTTTCTTGGCAAACCTCAGGGGAATCCCATGCTGGCATTATTTCACGCGATCTTGAAGGAACTGTCCTCTGTATACGAAAACAATGAGGTTCTGCGGGATATGGCCGTTATCCCGTGGATAGCCTTCATCGATGGGTGCCTGGTGGAAAGACAAATGTTGATTTCCCAGGTCGGATTCGACGGCAGTTATTTTCGCAGTCCGCTAACCTCGGCCCTCCCAGCACGAAACACCCAAAGCCACCTATCTGGAGGGACTCGCACTGAAATTGTGAGGACCGCACTAACACTGTTATAATTACACATTCTCACAGTCCTCGATAGCCCCCGCTACTTGCGAGTGAAGGCGGTGCAAGCGAGTCGTATGTTGCAGGAATTTTTAAGGCAACCAAAGAACAAAATTTGCCTTTCAGCAAGTATATCAAGGCTGTACCCGATGCGGTATTCATAAGTGTGCGCGATGTTCCACTTGCAGAGGCCAGGATGATAATTTCGCTGTTTTGAACAGGATGTCATGAACGACATTCTCTCTTTTCACAAGGAGGAGCTCGCCGGAGAGAGTTACAACTTCATCCACCTCCGTACACGTTATCTTTGCTGCGCTGGGAAACGCGGAAGCGGGGTCGAGGGAGAGTGGACAACCAACGACACACTCCATCTTCTTTGCCAGGAAGTTCTTGCTGCGGCACGGAGGGTTGACGGGGTACTGAGATTGGAAGAGTGCGAACGGATGATGCGGGGCGAGATAGTTCCAGACGCAAGCGATGGAGTCGATGAGGTTGACGTTGAGATTGCGAAGCAGCGGAGAGCTTGGCGAGGTGGATACATCTCCTGGCATCTCGAATGCCGGAGATACAAACTAGACTTTCTAAAGTGGACTGGAGTCGACGAAAACAAGTCGTATAGGGTCTCAACGGTTTAAATGTGTATGACAGCGTCCTAAAGTATTCTTGAAAAATTATAGTCACGGAATTCGACTCTTGTAAATGTCTGTCATCTGACGCCGGGGTTGCTCAAGTTGATTACTCTCGACTCACAGCATTATTTAAATCGCGTTCCTGACTGAACTTGGTCATCGAAGACGGTTGAACCTCTAGACGGTAGGTATTAAGGAAGAACTCAGCCATGATTTCATTTACATCTTCACATGCCTGCCTGAGGATGAATGAAAGAACAATCACTGTGTTCAGACCCCCCCCCCCTAGAACTGAGAGCGCCGACATTGTGTGAGGCTGGTCTAGATCAGTCGATCACTGGTCTATATTTATCTAGGCACCTAGACCGGACCGGTCTAGGTGGCCTCGACACTGCCGATATTGTGTGAGGTCCGTCGATGCCCCCTCCACCGCACGTGCGGAGAGGCGCCTACCCAGCTAGACTCCCTCTCATCTACACTCGTCGACCACGTATGGCGGAGGTTGGTCGCAGGTCGAGCCACCTTGACAGAATGCAAGTATACCGGGGGGGCTGAATGCAGTGAATGACGATGAATTGCAAGGCAGGAAGGATAAAAAGTGTACGGGTAAAAGAAAAAGACATTAACGTTATTCCGGGAATCACCGAGTAGCTCGCTGCAGAGCTTCTTATATTGAATTTGTAATTGAGAACTCTATGCCCAAGTAGCCGTCGTCCTGATCCTAATCCTCATCCTGCAATTGATATCTTCAAAATCCTTATAATGGCGGGTCCAACCATGGCATCGTGGTGTCAAAATGCCCTCTTGCCCGTCGTTCCGGGTGACATCCAAGGACAATTCTGCATAGATATTGGAAATCCAACCCTCCTCCCAAATCACCAGCCCAAGCAGCACCTGATTATTGTGTCCTATATGAATTAATATCTGACAGGCAAAATACCTGATTCTGCGCCTTATTTGCCCTTTTGGGATTGCCGTCCAAAATAATTTCTTGTGCCTCGCAGAAATGTGCCATAAATCCAGGACTGAAAATTGTCGACTCATACCAAACACTCAACCTATCATGGAGCCGGAATTTCTTGGTGCACGGTGGGCGCACTCAGCGTCGAATTATAATTGTATCTGGAGCTGTGAATGGGGACGGTGTCGTTTCGTAGGCTCGGCGGCATGGATATTGACTGTGAACCATGGAAAGCTGACCATAGTACCTGGTTCACGTAGGCGCATGAATTAATCCCATTGAAAATTCGCTGCTGCTACAGTCAATTGCCCCCTGCAACAGAGCCCAGAGATAAATGGTTCCCATGGGTTTCATCTCATCGTAAACTTACTCGACCTCGCATGGGTTATCAATAATCTCCGTTTGAAGTTAAACAAAGGAATTCGGCCCAGCTCGAGTTGCGGAAGTTGCGGATCACTCCGCCTGGCGGTGATCCGTATTTCGCCTTGCCTCATGTTATTGCGAGACTTCAAATTCTTGGACGGATGCACAGCAACGTCCACGGCAACTATGCAGCCCATCTTGGCAGAAGACGTCCAATGCCTCATAACTCTTGACCCATACCACGGACTGGTGCGGGCAGCGGCACCACTGTGTTACTCGTCTCGCCTATCGAGCTCAGTGTGCGGCCAGGACGTCTTTTAGGCTTAGGGTGGTTCTCGTCGCAGAGTGCATGTTCGTTCCCGTTGGACAGTACCGCACGGGGGTGAGGCAAATTGGATCGGGCCCGGGGGAGAGCTGGAGCAACTTCTGACTCGTTATGGGGTCGTGGTGAGGGACACGGGCAGGTGTTGTGAGGTGGCGAAGATGAAGGGGAGGGAGAGTTGCTTGAAGCATCCCTGCCGTTCGGTACGCTCTTTTCTTTTTCTTTTTCGTTCTCTTTCTCTGTTTCCTTTTCCTCCCGGATTCGCTTGTGCCTCTTTCGCGCGCCGGTATGGCATCCCCTCCGTAGCTCATTTTTTATTTCTCTGTCCATTGTTTGTCTCTCAGCTGGTCCGCATCCTTGCATGTCCATCCTCCCGTCATCCCATCCACAACACCTTGTGCTTCCGCTTCACTTTATTCCCCGCATCCCGTGTCCACCCACTGATTTTCTTAAAATTAGGCACACTCGCCGCAGCGTTACGGTATAGTAGTTCCTCCCGCCTTCACGCAGGGCGGCGCATTTCGCCTTCAAATTGCGCCCTGCCTGTGCTTATTCTGCGACTCCGCGGGGCGCCCGACCCGACGCACGCCATCTACTTCGTGCGGGGCTCCTTTCCCATCTATCGCGTCCACTTTGTTATTCAGGTCTTCTTGCGGAGTCGACATCATCCCTCCGCCGCCCGTTTTTTCTAAATCGGATGGCACGGCGTCCCTCCCCTGCATTTCGGGCCTCCTGTATCCCCTCCGAATTCTGTAGGTATGATTTTGCTTTACCTCCTCAGTTTCTACTCGTTTTTTCTTCCTTCCATCGCATGGTTACTTTTATTCTCATTGAACGCACCGCTTTTTTCGCTACGCATTGCTTCGTTTCTTGGCTTCCTTTATTATTTTACGAGGGGCGCCGGGTTCGCTCTCCGCCGTTGTTCTTTTTCGTCTCTGCTCTTCTTCCCATTGTTAATTATTGTGTTCTTCTTCGTTCGGTCACTCGCTTATTTGATTTAAATTCTTTGGCAGGCTCACGGGCAGACGTGCATCCTCCTCTTCCCCTACGCTTTTTTTCGTGGTTTAATCGTCCCCGCTTTTTGTCCCATTACGACTTGTTTTTTCGAAGGGAGGTGGGGGTGGGTGCGGGTTCGCTGGCGTCTGTTCTCGTTTTCTTCCTCCCTACCATTCTTTCTCCCCCACCACTTCCTCCCTCCATTTGTCAAGCATGGTGACTTGCGCGCTTCCTCAGTCATTCATTTATTCATTGTCCTTCTTTTCATCATTCCTTCTTCCCATTCGTTGCTCCGCCGCTTTTCTTCTGTCATTTTCGGAACGCAGTGTGGCTTGCTTGCTTACGCATTTATTTTTTTAGTGTTATTTTCTTCTGGGGCGTTAAGACACGGGGGTGCTTCCTCATCTTCTTCTCATCCCCTTTTGTCCCATTGCTTCCTCCCTCGCTTCGTCCCCTATTGCAACTTACGCGTTTGATCTTTTATTTATTTACCTTTTTTGGGGGGGGGCAAAGTGGAGTTGGTTTGCTAGCGTGTTTCTTCGTTTGATCACTTTTCCTTCCGTTACGCATCTTCTTCCATTCCTTGCTCCAGCATTCTATATGTTTGCCGCTCTGTTCTCAGGGTCAAAACGGATGGCTGTGTCTAAGACATATCCACCGGTCGGTGTGGCACAGACACAGCCATCCGTTTTGACCCTCAGAACGGAGCGGCAAACATATAGAGCATCTGTCGTTCCGGCTTCCACAACTGTATCTATGGGACCACGCTCACCGGACAAAGGCTCGGAACCATTGCACGCCCTCCACCTATCTATTCTGCGGAAATTTTCGACCTGCACAAAATGTCCAATCACCAGCAGCAAACTTTTCGCGCATCTAATAAATTAATAGTGAGTAATAGTGAGCGTTGCCATAAATCTTCTGTGCTTCTCCAATGTATCTCACGCTGCAATATTAATTTATAATATCTTCGCAGGGAAGGCCAATATTGCTGGATTGGGCCGAGCACGGGAGCAAGCTATGGGTAGGTCGTGGTCAAACATACCCACAGGTCCCCACAGTTTGTGTTCCATTGAACGGTATTTTGACTGAGAACTGAACCCAATCACTATGTTGGTCGGTGTAAGGCATTGTGACTGCTGTGAGAATAAATGGAAGACTTGTTACTTCGGACTTCGGACTACGATGTAAGAATAAATGACGATAAATAATGCCATAAGAGAGAAAAGAAAAAAGTTCATGACGCAAGTCGAAATATGACCTAACCTTGGTTTGAACAAGGGTCTTCCACATACTACCCTACGGCAGGGAGTGGATTCGGTACCAATTTTGCTATTAGGTCTTGTTCATATAAATCGGGGACTTGGGGTGGTGAATCAAGCGTGAATATGATTTATTTGTTTCTGCGCAATTTGCATGTATTTTTAGTTTTTGCCCAGATTTTGCCCGCGAGAGAAAACAGGTGGAGGAGAAGAGCAGCGCAGAAATCTTAAGAGCAGATAAGCCCTAGTGGACGATGGATGCAAGTACCCAGGCGCTTGCTGGGCGGAACAAACCGGCAGAGCTGACATAATCCCGCCACGACCCTCCACGACCAAACAATCCAAGGCTTGCTTTCTTCAAGTCCCCGCCACATATGATGGCGCCGCCCGAGCTCACTACAGACGATCTGGAGCACCGCCTGGAATACGAGTGCTATATTGTAACTCATAGGGAGGACGTGAGGGCGAGGATGGCGGCGCGGGGCTGAGTCGGGGGGCGGCGCGCTTGACGAACGGCTCCAAGTTCAAGCAGGACAGGCTTATGAAGAAGGTGAACGGATTGGGCTCTGGCGGCGTCGTCTCAATTACCCTCGCTACGACTGGACATTGCGCGCGCGCCCTTCTGCAGGGTATATCGCGTGTCGCCCTCCCTTTGTCACGCTCGGTCTTCATCCTCTCAGTTTTTCTCCACCAATCCTTCACCTTCCTCCCGTCCTTCCCCACGATTTCCCGCTCTTCCCCGCCTTACCCCGCACCGTATTCTGGATTATTAATACATTATTTCGCCCATTCGTTTCGCCTGCCGTTCTCCGCCTTTCTTTCCTTACACGCGCCGCATTCATCCTTCTCCTGCTCGCCTCATCTTCCTTCTCCTATACTTCCAGGTCACCCTGCCCGCGCGGACCTTTTTGGCCTTCTCGTTTCGTCCCCTTCCGCCTGCCCTCCTTATACATACATGCCCTCTTTCCAATATGTTCCACTGCGCCCGCGCGTCGGTCTCCCTTTTGGTCTCTTCATTCAGCTCCGTCACCCCGCTCCACCACCTCCCCATGCGTGCCCATGCCCACCCTTCCCCATACATCTCGTCGGGCGCCTGCACCCTTCCGCCGCCCCCCATCCGCATCTGTCCTTCCCCTCCCCATTTGTCTTCCTTATCTATCCATTTCACATCGCCCTCCCTTATATCATATTTCATTCCTCCCTTACACACCATCCCAGTCATACTCTGCCTGCTCTTTTCCGCACCTCGCATCGCTCACGAGCCTTTTCGTTCATTCGGCATTGCTCACTTGTTGCTCACCCCTCCCCACGTTCCTTCTCCCTCGCCCCACGTTTCTTCTCACCCGCCCGCATCGTCTCGCGTTCCTCCTATTTCTGCCCACCTGCCCGTCTCCCCGCTCCCGAAACATCTTCCTCCTTTTCTCGTATTCTGTACTCTGCTATACCAATACTAACTCCCCCTCCCCTCTGTGGCTGTGCCCTCGTAGTCGCTGTCGACGGCGGACCGCACAGCGGCACGGAGTCCGCGCCGAATCCCTTGTGGTGAAGAGAAAGCGTGCTGCGCCGCCGACGACGCCCTAAACGGTGGAGGATGGTCGTGTGGCTGGTGGCGCCGACGCCAGCGGCTAGTGGTGGTGAGCGGAGGAGCGATGCGCGACGAGGGCAGCACCACCGACGAATTCAGCCGTGGGTGCGCAATCGGCGTGATGGAAGAAGGAGGCGGAAGCGGCGGCGTGCTTGTGACGAGGACGGGGAGGGATGGTCGCGTGGGTGTGAGTCTGACACCGACGCCGCGAGCGCGAGCGGGCGGAGGGACCGAGCGCAAGTGGAAGTGGAGAACGGGGGAAGCGCGACGCCCTCCCGTGGCCCGTCTGCGCCGGGCGTACATTCATATCGCGGCAGATGGCGCGCCCGATGAAAGCGAAGCACATGGGGCTGGCGCAGGGGACGTTCATGGGAGCGACGAGGACGTGCGAGGAGGGATACAGGTGAGGCGGAAGGCGAAGCATCGCGCGGGTGGGCGGTGTATTCCGTCGTCCCATACGCTAGCTTCGACGTGCGGCGCCCCCTCGACCCCCCCTCGACCCCCCGGCGTCCTTCTGCACCATCTCCGTCTTTTGTACGTATCCACCCCGACCCCCACCTGCACCTGCACTTGGCGCGCTCACGGAACCAGCACCGATAGCCGGCGCCTATAGCGCGCATGGACAGCGCGGGGTCGTTTGGGAACGCAGGCACGTCGCCGCCGTTGCCTGTTGACGGGTCTGGATCGCCGGGGGCCACCATCTACTACGGCGACACCGTCTGCGGCGCCGACGCAGACACCAAACGCGACGCCCTCCCGTGGCCCGTCTACGTCGCGCGTACATCCATAGCGCGGGAGGTGGCGAAGCCGACGAAGGGAAAACAGATGAGGCTGATGCAGGGGACGCTCAAGGGAGGAGCGGAGAGGACGTGCGCGGAGAGGTGGGGGGCGGAAGGCGAAGCGGCCGCTTGCGCGTGCGCCGGTGGGTGTCGTGCCATACGTTAGCCTCGACCTGCTGCGCCACTTCGACCCCCGGCGTCTTCCACATCATCTCCGTCGTTGTCCATATCCACCCCGACACCGCAAGCACCTGCCCTGCACCTCAACTTGCATCTCCGGGGTCGATAACCGACGCCGGTTGCGCGCATGGATGGCGCGGGGTCGGCGGGGTCATTCGGTGGCTCGCCGCCGTTGCTTGCGTCTGGTTCGCCGAGGAGGCCGCCGTCTACTACGGCGACACAAGCGCGCACTGATGCCCCCCGCGCCACGGAAACCAGCACCGATAGCCTACGCCGGTAGCGCGCATGGACAGCGCGGGGTCTTTTGGGACCACAGGCATGTCCCAACCGATGTCTGCATCTTGATCCCCGGGTACGCCGCCATCTGCTACGCCGACACAAGCGCGCACACTGATGCCCCGCGCCGTCATCCTCGCTCGCGACGGCAGCCGCCGTATGCGGAGCGACATATAGGCGGAGTGCAGGGGCGGGGACGGTGTAGACGCACAGGCAGGGACAGACGCTGCGTACCGGTAGTGCGCAGACTCCGCAGATCGGCGGGGAACACACGTCGTATACCGGCGAGACGCAGACGCCGCATACGGGCGGGGCAAAGGCCGGTACAAGGGCGCGGGGCTGGGCGGGCACGGATGGGGAAGTATCCGTTATCCATGGGGGTATCCGTGGGGTTATTATCCGTCCGCTGTGGGGAGAGGGTGCGGGCGGGCGGCAGGTGCTGCCAGTGGGCACAAGCAAATTCTTCAGGTCTACATGTGTAACGTCTGCACGCACAACCCCGCCCGCCCGCGCAGAAGGAGGCGAGTGGTGATGTGGTTCTTCTTGTCCGGCTTCCTCGGGTTCTATGCGTCGAGTCTTGTACCGTTTTTCTGAGTGCCTTTTCTTAAGGGCCGTGACGTCGCAATCCGGGCCGCATTTACCGGCAACTGTTTCCGGCGAAGTCTTCTTCACTGTTTCTGGTGATCGGCAACGCCTGCCAAATTCAAACTCCGACACGTGCAGAAGAGATGGTCAGTCGATGTATTGCTCTATAGAGCTCCAATGGCGCATAGTTTGTATGAATCAATATACTGGCATGGCCTCCACAATTCCAGTGTCTGTTGTAGATTTTCCATTAACTGTCCCAAAATACTTCAAACCGTGCAATTCTACTACTAATTGGCCTCTAAGTCGTTAATGTAACAGTCTTTACAAAATCCACAACAGACATTCAAATCTGCGTTAAATTCTACAGTATTTACTCCGCAAAGACGTACCGAAAAAAGCCAAGTGCGATCTGCTTCCAGTTTCTCGGTATTTTGGCGTGACGGCAATCCGGACCGGTATCCGCGGCTGTGCATCTTCGCGCGCTGGACGCGTCGAAACCCTAATTAACATTATAATAGTTATAAAATAGACCTTGGGGACCTCAAGCAAGCAAACGGAGTTCTTGATTCATTTTCCTGCGTGAGAGACAGGGGTCATGGCCTAATGCGGTAATACCACCTTCTCCATCACGGAATTTTGGCACGGGTTGCCGATGACCACTGTTTCATTCACTGGCGGCATTTTTGGGGGACTTTGTGGCGACACACTTGGATATTCTGCGTCGCGACTCATTCTCTCGCTACAGGCCTCTCTCTGGGTGGTTCGCATGTCCTCTCTGTGGGTTTCTGACTGCTTTCACCGCCAACATCTCCGAGCGATGGCTTGCTCGGTTTGCTCCTGACGGCCACCAACCTGGATCGCGCGTCCTGCTGTCAAGTCGCGTTGGATACTTTTCATGCTTGATCTCCCATCTGGGATCCTTTATGCAAGTGCTCTCCGCTGTAATTGTCTATGATTTCGCTCGCTGAAGGGAAGTCGTGGACAATTAGAGCTGAAGTATGTCTTTCTGTGCGAGCCAATCCACCATCACCGCTTCTGTCCACTGTCGCCGTCCAAATGCTCGTAGTCTAGGTTGACACTGACCGCGTTTTTGACCCATACCGTTGTTGCATCTTATACTTTGTGTAGTCTAGCTACCTCTTCGATACTATTGACCTTGACTACACCGTTGTTGTTTGCATGAAACATCCGGAAGTCTCGTGCATACTTGGATTTTGCGGTGCATTTTCAGTCGCAAAAATCTAGCGTGCTCTGTGGGTACACTGTGTTTCGGGTTGTCGGATTGCAATGGGGGTAGTTTCGCCAGTGTCTGGAAGTTCAAAATGTAAGGTTCCGCGCGCCAACCGTTATTGGGCTCCGTTGACTGTTGATACATCATGCAGACGGCTATTTCTTTCCGCGCTGACAGAGTTGTTCCACTTGCCCCACTGGCACCGCATCAGCCGTTATTGTGGCTCCGTTAATTTCTGACGGCTCGTTATGCAGACAGATCATTCATCTTTCCGCGTCCACTGAGTTGTTGCTGACATGCAAATTGGTGCGTTTTATTTGCTTTCCCTTCATCGTCATGCAAATATTCATTCGCCCTCCGCTGCTTTGTCGGTATCCAACGATGGTCGACGTTCGCACGAATTTTGGACACCTCGTGTGGGACAATACCTAAATATCGACTTGATATCGATAGCTTTCTTCGCTGTATGTTTGTTATAAAGATATACAGCAATATTTGTTACGGGCACTTTATTCTGTAATTTCTACGCCGCCGAACCTGCATAATGTCACTCTCAACTGTGAATTCGTGCCCACGACTATATTATAACAAGCCATGGCAGGCAGATATCTCCATATATACTCATCGACTATCTTTGAACCTTGTGGAGGCTGACTACGTGAGACTGCAGATATCCATCAAACTTGACAATAGATGAACAAGTCATGGACGGGGGGAGATGCCCATCAGGACAATGGATGGGCGTCCACTTACACGGTTCTCAATAAAAACTGCAGAAACCCTTTTGCACCAGTCATTATATCACCTGATTCCGGAAGAATGAACCGTGGGATATTATATATGGAAAATGTCACTTATGCGTCACCGCCAAGTGCCCAGCGAGCCTAAATTGGTCGGACGAAGTTTGATGCTCGCCATTTGACATCGCATCGTCGGGGTTCAAGGCCATTCGCGAGAATATTTTGTTTTTAGGATGGTATGGATCCAAAGCCGCAGGAATAAGCGAATTGTCGGTCAGCGCTCGCTGACGAGTACGTGTGTAATTGAAAGGTGCAGCTGAGCCGGAGGTGGAGCCTGAGTACCTTGACGCAAATTGACATCGGTAAGTACTGCGCCCTCATCAACCTTTTCACAAAAAGAATATTTGTGGCTTTTGGTCCTTGTGAGCTTTTCGACATCGAAAGAAAATGTACCAATGTGAAAACATAATAGTCGCGAGAAAATGATGTTTAAGCATCAATGCCGATGCATTGAAGGTTTTCTTCTCCCAGAGTTTGTGAACTGTACAATTTGTTTGCAGAAAATTTAATTTGCACGTGCGACTGCACAAGTGCAGCGCGTGCCAGTCTTGGCGCCAGCACATGCTTCCCGAATACCCTCAGAACACAGGTATACGTTAGAATTGCTTGTGATTACATTCGACGCATTACAGTGCATCCTGATTGCAAGGTTGTTGCAAGCGACCTTTTTGCCTCCAGCCATGTTCTGCACGTGCACGACCCTGTCCGTTTCAACCGATAACCGTCTGACAGATTGGATCAGTCGAACTCATTCGGCGCTGGTCGACCAAAGAGAGGCGGCCTATAAAAACAGTCTTGCTCGCCTTCGCCATACTCAGAACTCATCCCGTCTTCCTTCACAAATTCACAATGTACTTCACCTCAAAACTTATCTCCCTCACCTCATTCCTGATGCTCGTCAATGCGTCGCTTCTGGTGGATCATGAATTGAGTCAACGGGCGTGCGGAACCTTGAATGTGGGCTGCGGCATACCGGCTGGAGGTAATCCTTGCTGTGCCGGCTTAACTTGTGCTAACAATGTCGGTCATTTCTTTGACTATTGCGCATAGCCATCTAACTTCTCCTCGGCAGGTCTGTCGAGGCTGTGGAACCTTGAATGTGGGCTGCGGCATACCGGCTGGAGGCGCTCCTTGCTGTGCCGGCTTAACTTGTGCTAACAACGTCAGTCATTTCCTTGACTATTGCGCATAGACATCTAACTTCTCCTCGGCAGGTCTGTCGAGGCTGTGGAACCAGGAATGTGGGCTGCGGCATACCGGCTGGAGGCGCTCCTTGCTGTGCCAGCTTAACTTGTTCCAACAACGTCAGTCATTTCCTTGGCTATTACACATAGAGGTCTAATTCCTCTTCACCAGGTCTGTGTCTAGGACATGTTCCATAATCAAGTAGGATGACACAAGTCGTCTGTGTCTTTGAAAATTGAAATGGGGTGGTGAACCGGAGATGTGTGTCGTGTCAACGAACCACGAACAAATAAATGTGTGAACGAAGAGATGAAATGGGAGTCGATCAGTATGAGAGTTTTATGAGAGTTTTCTTCGTTATTTATTCCAACACTCACTGATTTCACAAGTTTCATGCTTCACATTCATCCATTTTTCAGGCGCTGGTTCATGGTTCAGTGTGTTTTTCAGCCATGCGAGTCCAATGACAGGTCGCAGGTTTAACGCTCAACTTCAACTTCCAAATCTGATCAAATTTCGATTGATACTGGCATCATTCGGTATCGCTCGCCGTTGTTACAAAGATTCGGTATTCCTTTGTGTTTCCGCTATACAGTCTTGCACTTGAACAGCTGGAACCTGGATTTTTCTCTCAATTTTGAATCCAGCACGTAGGTACACAATTCAACAGTTCATCTCTAGGTCAAGAGTAATAAATAATAATTTCACCAGCCATTCCTGTACCACCATTCACCGGTAAAATAGTGTACCTCAAAGGGGATTTCTGAAGGCAGCGAGAACACTGAGTCAAACAAGAGTCAAGAAAACCTTGATACTCGAACAAGGGACTTCCACAGAACAGAGAGACCCACTAAAGGAGAATGTTTTATTGATTGATTGATTTCATTAAAGTGCGCGCGGGCCCTGGGGGCCCATGTAGCACTATACAAGATACAGGGATTGAACTAGCGTGGGTGGAGGGAATGCATGGTGGGATGTAGGAGGGGGAACGGCTGAAGTTGCTATGAGTGGAGGGTACTGTTATAAAAGCGAGTATCGTAAAGGAGAGTGGACGCGATACTATTAGGTCCTTGCTCTTATAAGTAATTCGGCACTTGGTAAAGTTGTGCGTGATTATTTCGGGTTTTGGTCAAGTTTGGTGAAAAGGGAGTCTGGCACAGTCTTCTCCAGTTGGACATGTCTGGCGGATCGGCGCGGATCGCGTGCTACGGACCGCGGCGGCGGAGAACCTCTGAGTCTTTGGCGAAAGATGACATAACACTACAACAATGACAAACATGACTACCTACGCCATGCCATGCACACACTGCCACACAGGGCGGCATCCACAGCCACCACACAGTACACTGGCTAAAGTGCAGTTATCGCATGTATGCAGGTCCCAGCAAAGAACCATGTTAGTCCGAGGCTGAGCGAGTAGAGTAACTACTAACCAGCATTTACTGTACCATTTTGACCAAAGGTTCAGGTGACAACGGGTGACAAATGGTTGTGAACTGAACAAATTACAAGTACTTATGTTTACATAATACTCGTTTATAGAACCATGCAGCGGGAAATTTTGAGAAAATTTTTCATTTGTCACCTCGAAAAAATGCTAATGAATATAGTGGCTGTGTTGAACGGAATTCAGTGGCTGTCCCTATTTTCCTTAGATTTTTTTCTGACTCTATGGTGGCTATGTTCAGAGTTTGTTTGTTTTTGATGGTATCTAATAACATGTTGTCCACTGGGTATTTTTTTGTCGGCGTCATATTTTCAGTTTTATTAGCGCATCATCAATAGGGGAAGTTAAAGATCTCACAAAAACAGATTCTGAAACGGATTCTGATGCTGATTCTGGCACCGATTCTGATTTGAGAATTGGTGCAGAATCGGAAACAATTTTGACCACCCCAATTCTGAACATTGATTCTAGTCCGCTTCTGAATCAATTCTGGATATATTCATTTGTTTTCCTCACTGAGTTGTAAGAAGAATGACATCATCCCACTGATCGGTTTCTGCCTTCCAGCACGATGCGCTGATGCCCCGACTTTTGCCCGCCAGTGTCATGCACGCATTTGCGGCGGCCTTGGCCTTCGTGCTCAGGACCTTTGTGCACAAAGAAGCGGCCTTGGCATGCGCCGGCTCTTTGGGAGCCTTGGTGGTGTGGGCCATGTGTACGTCGAGACCAAGAAATTTCAATTAATTATCATGGAAAATAGTTTATAATTATTTTATTTTATTTGGGCAGCGTGTTTGGGGACAATTCTGTTTCCGATTCTGATGAGTTCCTGCTCTTGAGCAGGAACACCGATTCAGACTGATTCTGATTTTTGATCGATTCTGACACCGATTGACGGTCTCAGAATCGGTACCAGAACCGGCATCAGAATCGGAAACAGAATCGGTTTTTGGGAGATCTTTGACTTCCCCTAATATTTCCCATCGGTTTCGCGCTTTTCTAATAGGTGTTAGGCGCATTATGACATTACCGGTTTTGCCGATCTAATTTTGGATCCCATCACGGCTATCTCCGCGCGCTATGAGCACTGCAACCAGGAGAGAGCTAGACACTGCAGCGCTAGCGGCAGCTGAGGGCGCATGCGAAGATGTGCTAGCGGGGGCCAGTACAAAGTCGGCAGCACTGCGAATGCTGGCACAAAGTAAGGCAGCAGGTGGCGCACACGGAGTCGGATAGCAGCGTGCTCAGTCTCCGGGCACTGCGCGTGTGGCTGCGTATCTCCCCTCGTGCTTTCTACCGCCCGCTATCGCGTGCAGTAACCCGCACACGGGTAAGCAGATTGAAATTACTTACTGCGGGTTCAGACATTTGACTGGATTCCTCCTGGGAATAATTACATAGTCAATGCCGCGGTGCTGTGAGGACCCAACCAGAATTCATCCGAGTGAGCAAATACTACGTGGGAATTCGATATTCAATCTGCAGAAGGCGCTCTTTTGGCCCGGGCTTGGACCATATTAGGGCTTGGGCATGATACCCTCCCTTATTATTCTTCACCTGCCGAGCTGTACTAGTGAGATTATGGGCGTATTATGTGCACATGACACGCCCATACCCAATGATATTAAAATCAGTCTAAATCTGAGTCCAAGTTGATTTCAACAAAGCGAATTCACGCAAGTGAATGACTGCAAAGAACCTCCTCGTGTCAGTGTATCAATACTATTAGATATATTGGTGCACCCCTGCGAAGTATTCCATGCAGACATACCAGTGTCGACGCAGGAAGTGCCAGTTTGACTCGGGCTTGGACCATTGCAAATGGGACTTGATATTTCTCTTTGTGCTTTTCTTCCGTACACTACCAGTCAGTCAAAAGTCATGTACTATCAACGACTGGGTACTAGGCCAGTCGGGGTAGTGGGCCACTTGGATAATACAGGGATTGACGTTGCAGAAGTTCGTGGTTTGGTGCTTGTGGGATGAAGTACAATGTATAACGATATTGTACATCAAATTTTGAGGCGGAGTGATGCGTTGATCAAAAGCTGTGCCCCGTCTGGTTCCGATGGGTAGGTGGGAATTGATCATTTCTTATCTCCGAACGGATGCTGCGCTCTTCCTTTGCCCATTCCTTAGCCAATTCTCGGCCGATTCACAAGTTTGAGGGCTCGTTTTGTTACCTCTGCCTCAAATAATGTCCTCAACGGACATTTGACGCCAGAATGAACCGAAATCCCCCATTATCCCATTCAAGAATAGTGAAACCTTCTCTCAGTTGGCGCAAGACAGACCACTCTATCGCGACCCACCTGACATTGCTGTGACCGTAGCATGTGGTATGTGCACTCGGTACATGCACATCAATGACCTCCCAGCTCCATTTCCTCTTCTACCCTTCAGCTTCACGTTCGCTGTGGGTCATTTCACCAGACCACCCGATTTCAGGGTCGGAAATAAATAGATTTTGTTCGGAGAGTTATTTGTATGGAGGAACCATCCAATGTGCCTAAGTATGTACCAATGCTTCCTATTTAGCCTTCTGAAACTCAGTTTCGACCAAGATTGCTCTCTGTGCTTGATAATGTGCGCGATTTTGTCAATGTCCTGATTTCCCCCATTTTTAGTGCAGACATTGAAAATTATTATTACCCTTGTACGCCTTTAATCCATGTTTTCAGTGTATAGAATCATGTACTTGGACCCTCTGAACAATTTCGAACACGCGGGGCCGCACAGTATGAGTGCGACCAACCGATTAGCCTGGTGGCCCACTACCCCGTTTATTGCCATTTTGGGGTACCGCCGAAAATATATTCGCCGCAGGCTCAAAACACCACCTAAAATTGGCCCAAAATATCTCATCTCACTCTTAGTATGTTGGTCCTTACACAAGGGTCGAAATCTGGGTATCTATTGCATTCTACAAGCTGGCAAGAGGCCAAAAGCGCTAAGGTGGCCCAGTAGCCGGTCACTGATAGTATGATTGGAAAAAAAAACCTTGGAGACACCAACACATTCTGTGCATTCGAGTCTGCTTTGAGTCATTGACATTCCGCAGAATTATGTGCCGGCCTCATGACTTGAACACAAGACCAGAAGCAACCGTGCCGCAGCTCGGCGCAGTAATAACTGCATTTTCTTCAATGCCGCAGCTCACGGCAGCTATGCTGCGGCCACGTAGTTTTGCAAGACTACGTGGCATGCCATGGTATAAAATGGCTCGCATTCTTTGGTGCTTGGGCATTCATTTGCCCACTCTCTCGTGCAAATCTTCCTGGCACTCAAGCTGTTTCATTTTTATTCCTATGCTGCAAGCACAAGCCTTAACTTAATAACCCCTACTCTTCAAATACACTGCCACAGTTCCGCGCTTGCGAGACACAACCCCTCATCAAATTGACTTCAAAACCATGCTTTTTAACCCTCTGTTGGTTCTGCTCACCACGCCGGCTCAAATACATTCCATCCTGAAACTTGCTGGCCCCATCGGAACAACGTATTTGTCTTCTCTCGCTCTGTTTCCAGACTGCAAGATTCTGTTCGTTTACAAGTATCCCGTGGGATCGGAATAGCTCATGTCAAAACTTCACCCACAGAATCCCTATCTATTCTCTTACAGCAACACAGTTAGGTCGCCAATTTACCTCCGCATTATATATATATCTATTATGTTCAATATACCATCGATTTATCATGCAGTTCGCTCGCATCGCGACGCGATGAGTGGACTCCGAGTTTACCTCCCACATTTCTTACAAAAATTTATCTTATTCTGGTGAGTGCTACGTACTGGTCATTTGATCTGACGCAATCTAGAGCAGTCGGGTTTTGTTAGAAGGTTCAGACTACCAGAAGGTGTTGGAAGGATGGGCTTCATTTCTTTCGTCGCTAAGGTCAGTGCAACTTTACCAAGCACTCATCTCAATATTATTTCGAGTAAAATGCCTGAGATTAAATAAACTTCATTGTACAAATGCCCGAAAGAGCCCTCATGCCGGAGCGGAGCGAAGGCATATCTTGTATTAGTTAGGATTGTCGCGATGAGAGCCTCCCCAAAAATAAAAATAAAAATACAAATACAAATAAGTGTACAGTCGAAATTCATAGGAGTGATTTGATACGGGCGTGTCGCTGTGTCATATAAAATAGAGAGAGGATTGACACTCACCGTAAAATTCCGGGGCCACCCACGCGTATTCAGAGCGATGAAAGGGGAGTATTCCATGAGATTGGTTACAGCCGCGCAACACTATTGCGGGGAACAGTATCAGAGCTCTAAGAGTCTATGAAATCTACCAAACACCACTCATTCAATTCCGACTGGGCCGTGGCAACACTAGGACATCCATCTCCGTACCTACTGCGAAGGCTAGACCTGCCGGCCTGCTTCTCCAAACAACTCTGTTGTATTTCTCCGTCATCAAGGAATTCCGGCGTAAGAATGGCTCTCACGTCCGGCTGACCAACTCGAAAAGAATACTCAATTCCGAGCCAGAGTAATTATGTAGAGTTTGTGAACGAGTCAACAATAGTAAACGGACTGACTAATTGAAGTTGTGTGTTCAACTGTATTAAAACCTCGTCTCAAGGCTGTCAGTGATTATACAAACCTGCTGACGAAAAGAAGAGTCAGTTACCAAGCTGAACAACCTTCTTTCGAAGATTTCACAAGCCCACGTCGAAGTTATCATTTGTCGACTGAAAGGCACAATCCAAATTGCGCATCAACACTCCATCTTTGGGCTCGCAATCCGTGCTTCATCGCAATCCGTGCGTGAGCAGTCGAATCAGCGGCAGGACTCACACATCCGTTTTCGACCGTGGAAGAAAGAAGCGCTCGAATGATACAGGACCCGTCAACGATCTCTCCCCACGATCGAGCCACGTCGATGATCCAGTTCGCGTCGAGTATACTTTATATATATGCTTCTCTCTCCCTGGACGACCCATCCCCCCGTCAAAATGGCCACTCACCACATCGTCGCGGCACTCCTCCCCTCGTGGGGACACACAATCAGCTATCTGCACACTGCGAAACAGCTGCTCAGTCTGGATCCCGGCCTTGGTATCACCATTGTCCAGCACAATCTCGTTGGTGCGACTTTCACACACGCGTCAATTCCAATTGTATTAATATCTCTGTGTTTAGTGCCCAAGATAATGACTGAGTTGGCGGGAAGCTTGCACGACAAGGCTCGGCTTCGAGTCATCGGAGTGGGCGAGACTCAGTATGTCCTCGAATGCCCATTGGTCTCGTTAGCTAATTGTACTCGCAATTCGACAGCATCGAGTTCGGACCCACTTTGTTGAAGGTTGCAATAGAACAGCTTGTTCGCGGATGGATGGAGACGATCGCTCAATTGGCGCAAGCTAAAGAATGGCCTAGACCGCAATCTATTCACGTACGTTGCTCTTCTCTGGCGTGTCCCGGATTCGCTACTAATCGCGTATTTCCTCAGTTTGATTTCGCTTTTGGAGGTTTGGTAGTCGAAGCCACAAAGAAAATCATGGGTCCCGACTGCAAGACTCTCCTCTGGTGGTCATCCCTTCTGGTTTCCATGCCCGCGCATTTGAACGACTACGACTTTGTTGCGATAGCCGAAGAAATCTACGCGGACGAGACGAGGCGGGCAGGTCGCTCTTTGGATACCATTTTGGATCAGGTTGGTTTCGAGTTCCTCCAGCGAGATTGTGGGCAAACAATAATTCCTGAAAATCATAGGTCATCGCCGCTCACAACGGCAAAGACAAGCTCTCCGGCCTCGTCATTAAGTACCCCGGTGGCCCCGACATGTACGACCACGAACGTCATCCATACGCTGCCGGTCCCCCATTAAGCGTGATATTAACGCAGGCGCAGATGCTTGCCAAGGTAGTCGATGGTTATATAGCAACAACCAGCCTCTGCCTCGAGCCTGTGGGCATACCGTACTGCCGAGAATTTTACAAGAAAAGGGGACAAGAGCTGTTCACGATCGGTATGCAGGCACACGAACTCTGTTGGACGGACGCTCCCACTATTGCGCCTTCCAATGAGCGCATCAAGTCGTTTTTAGACGACGCTGTGAGTCAGCACGGCCCCAAGTCCGTTCTTTACATTTCCTTTGGGTGCGCCACAGGCCTTTCTGGATTTTACCTCGGCTTCTGACATCTTTGTCTGTTCGAGGTCGTTTTTCTTTCCCATTGAAACACCACAGCTCGTTGAGGCGCTCGTGGACACACTACTCAATCTCGAACAGCCATTCCCATTCATTTTCGCGCTCGGGGGCACGATGGCATCCCTTCCTCCAGACCTCATTCAGCGGGTGCACGAGGGCGGTATCGGACTTGTCTGTGACCACTGGGTCGAGCAGCGTGCCCTCCTGCAGCACGGCGGCGTGGGCTGGTTCCTTACACACGGCGGCTTCAAGTAAGCGTTTTTCTCTCATTTTCGCATACTGAACTAACATTCTTTACAGTTCTGTGTCCGAGTCATTGACACAAGGCATTCCACTCATCATCTGGCCCGTGGCCGCTGAACAGTCCGTCAACGCGGCGTTTTTGTCGGCGGAACCGAATGCTGTGGCTATTGAGCTCTTCCAGGTAGCTTTTCTATTCTCTTTTAGATTTCAACTTGACCCATTTCACATACCGCAACCCTGGTAGGTCCGCACTGGGCCTCAGCTCGGGCCATCCCTTCACAGTGATGCGGAAATCACTGGTACGGTGCTTGATGCGTCGGAAGAGTTCAAGGCGACATTTGACGCTGCGCGAGGAACCCGTGGCGCGATCTTGCAGGCGAATACGGCGAAGGTGGCCGAGGCTGTCAGAGAGGCACGCGCCGGAGAGGCGGAGGCGGAGCTCATCAGGTTGACGAAGTATTGATAAGGACATTTTCCAGGTCCGGTCTTCTGTGGTATTGAATGTCGGGGTTGGAAGGTTACAATCTCAGTAGAAAACCCCCCCCAAAAAAAGAGAATAAAAAATTGACTCAGGACCGAGAGTTGATGGATAAATTATCAAGGTCGACCTCGATGTCGTCGGCTGCGATTCTCAATCTCTCCTTGCGTGGGAGAGAAAGACGCAATTTGTGAGGTACCGGCGGAAGGACCTTGCGGATGGTGATGGGAGGCTGAAGTGTGCTGACGCGCGTTGGGCTAGACACCAATCGAAGAGGGCAAGAAGGAATGGCTGATGGGTGGTAGATAGACATTCGAAACATGCTGCGACGCAACAACGTGATCACAAACCGTCTAATCGATTTACCAACCACGTCCGAATCACAGGATAGAACGCGCGGAGAACAATTATTGCTGTATCAATATATCCTGTATCTCGTCAGATCGCGGTCCAATGAATTTGAGGGTGTGCAGATGTTCCAGCCAGATGGGAACAGTAGTCTCAAACTGACTGCGTGACCCGTTAGACAAGATGATAGTGACAAACTCGAGGTGGGCGGTAGGTACGCTGAAGAGTAACTTAGTGAAGTCTCCTTTTTGAACTATAAATGTACGGGGAACTTTGATCTGTACGAAAGTAACGGAGGTTGAGTCTAAGTATCTAATACACGGCATCCTCTTCTTCGTTATCGAGGACCACATATCCTTTGTTGTGACAACGTACTGCCGCGGTTGAGGGCGGGACTACCGGTCTTTTGGATTTTGTGGCTGGCTTACGTTGGGGTCGAATGGATGTGGGTGCCGGAATCCTGTGTGGACCTTTCACCTCTTCCGCCTCCCGCCCGTGCTCTGACCGCTTCCGCTTCAATGAAGGTGACCTACAAAGCAATTAAACTCAGCGACTGCACACTCACACAGTAAATCATATCCACTCACTGATCATCAGGTCCTTGGCCGGTGCATAATATGCATATGAAATGTATATGTATGTCCGGGTTGTTCCAGTCAGTGCGAGCGAGACACCGCATATGAGACCAGAATCGACATTTCTCGCGCTGAACCTCGTCCGGTTCCTTGGAGTCGTCTGCCCGTTCTCCGCAGAGGCATCGCGCCCATCCTTTGCGGGTCAGTTTTGATGACGGGTGCGTAGTGTACTACGTGGGGGTGCAGTGGGCAGGGATGGACGGGATTCCGCAAGGCTGGATGCACGAACGCGACGCCGACAAAGTACATCTCCCAGAGGCTGTGCCGGTGGTAATTGCAGAAGGTAGTGACTGGGTGGAGGATACGTAAACGCGGGAAAAGAAAAGATACGCTGGAATTCACTTTACAACGCACATGGACTACGATCACGTAGGTATAGCTTGTGTGTCTCTCGGCTGCATACTGTATATGTCAGTCACGGATGTGGACAGATGAAAGGGGAATAGGATTTCAGATAAATCGCCCGGCCTGTCTCTTTGCTTCTTCCGTTCTCAGGCATGGATGTAGACACGTGAAAGGGAATAAAATTGTACTACAGTAATTCCACGGTCCTTGCACTGCATTTCAAATGACCCGCATTTTTGCAAATTTTTGGCACTTTACCTATGAATTGAATACCCTAGGGGTCCACAGATACCCATAGACCATGGGACGTCAAAAAGATTTGAGAAAATCGGGTGAAATCGGCGAGTTTGAGGCCGATTGTTGCGGGCCATGTTTTCGGCGATCACCGGTCCTTGCAACATGCACAAACAAGCACCAAAATGGCCTGATTTCGAAAAACTTCGTCTCGATTTCAATGTATTGTGGACATAGTACACTTAGAAGACCCCTCCAGACCCTACATCTCTTCCTCAGACTCTGCAGGCTCATCCTCTGACTCTGCTGAGCTCTCGTTAGAGCTTTCAGCTGAGTCTGAGTCATTTGAGTCAATCCGCCCCATCTCGAGATCCCCACTGTCGTCCCCATCCTTTGCGCTGGCATGCATGTTGCTCCGCTTGAATCGCTCTGGTGTCTGAGCTGGTTCGGGCTTGGCAAGAGGGTGTCCCCATCCACCACGCTTGCCGGCTTTTTCATATGATGTAGCCTCTCCACTTTCCGGGCGCAATACTTGGCTGCTGAACTCCCAATGCACTAGATATTTTAGTATACCACAATCACCATGCCGAAGAGTCTCCTATGTTTTTTCCCGGATAAAAAACACATTATTCTCTGAGCACGGTTGTAAACTATTTACATCGGGACAAAGATCACTCGAATTGGACAACGGTGTGGAGCTAGATACAGTCCTTAACCAGGAAGCGAAACGCTCAAGCGATCCGGGGATTTTATCCGTGATAAAAAGCGATAGTCACCCAAACTTTTTTTTCACTCAATGTATATACTAGATGGCTCCCTGGATATCAAAGAATTGGAGTGAATCCCTTCAGTATTGGTGGAGAATGGGCCCAATTTATTGATGCCATCAAATTGTGCAATAAACCACGAAGCGAAACACTACAGTACGATCGGCGTGATGGAGTGTCTTTGAAGTCCTACTGTGGCCATATTCTAATTCTATGACCTTGAAAACCCCCAATCGTCGTACAATGAGGACTGGATAAATTATATTATAAGTAATTAGATTATAACGATAATCGAACACATCCTCGCTCTTCATTTGCGTGAAGAGTACCCGACCCCACCCCTCCGCCCCCAGCCCCGCGCCCTCGATGCGCGCCACGTCAAAGTCGCTGATCCCCCGCGGCTCGCCCATCCTGCCGAGCCCGCCCACATACCCCCACGCAGACTACGCGGCCTGCGAAGGACGTGTACCTGGTCGCTGGTCTGGACCGAGGCCAATGGCGTCAAGGCCGTCCGCGGGCTCGAGCGCAAAGTCGTGTCCGTTGAAGTAAGCGGCGGATGTGGAGTCGAAGGCGTGCTGCTGCCGCTGGGTGCTGGATGCATCGGACACGGCCATGGAGGAATGGGGGAGCGCAAACGCGGGGGGGTGGAAGGAGGCGGATGCGGGGGTATAGGGCGAACCGGGGGCAGATGCGACAGGGAGGAACATCACGCGAAAGGAAAGTCAACTCACCCGGATATGCTCACCCGGATATGTCGCGTGCCATGCACTCGAGATCACAGGAATGAGGCTCGGGCTGAGCGGGGAGATGGGCGGGGGGGGGGGAGCAGGCCACCGTGCGGGGGCGCCAACACGCCGCTCGGGCTGTTTTCTTGGTACTGCAGGTAGGCATTCTGCGACTGCGCATCGAAGTACAATTGGGCACCTGGATGGCCTAGTACCCGGGCGGCGTCGTCGGCGCATTCGACCAGTGGGCATGGACACTACACAAATACACAAGTCAATATCGGCTATATTGCAGGGAGAACGGGAGGAAGACGAACCCAAAAGACTGCGCACGCAGCGCAAGAGCATAAACCCGATGTTGCTCCCATCCGCCGACGCATCCCGCGCGGGCGGCGCGCTCTGCATCCTCCTGCTCCGACCCGCGCCCTCCGCACGCCCGTCTGCTTGGGGGGCTCGGCGGGACGACACGGCTGATACCCTTTAACAAGCGAGGTACGAGCTTCCTTTGTTAAAGTGTCTACAAGCTGATGCCCGGAGTTTTGAAAGCGTGGCATAGGCGTCGCCAACAGAGGCCTCGGGTGGTATAGGCCTGTATAGGCATGGTTGTTGTCGATGTTCAGTAAGTGGGTAAGCGGGGGCGTGGCGAGATGAAGAAAGAAATGGTGGCGGCTGACATGCTGGAAGTGCCGTTTCTTGCCGCCATCAAATTGCCTCATTTGGGTGTCACATCAAAGGCGGAAAGTGAAAAGTGTTGCAATATTGGTGACAAAACTGAGCCAAACAGTGATTCAAAAGATTTCTTTTTCTTGAGCTCTTGAACGACTACCTGCACAATTCCTTTTGTGAAGATGAGTTTTGGATACTCTAGAATGCGCTCAAAAAAATCGGGCCCTGGGGGATGCTCACATGATATAAAATATGTGGTGTTTCACTTCACGGTTTTTTTCGCTTCCCAGCTAAGGACTGTATTTCGAAAAAAATATGTACATGCACAGTGGGCCAGGATCTACAATCCCCCCAGCGACAATCATGGAAAAATCTTGATGAATGGCTCGGAAAAGAAAAATGGTGCACGGAGCGGTGATGTTGCAAGGACCGTGGAAATACTGTAGTAGCTAATTTGGAATGTGATTTGACAGAGCTATCGAACCCGAGAGGGGGCCGCTGCCCTGAGCCGTTCCTCCCGGTGTACATCAGCAAACTTAGGCAACAGTTCTGTAACCTGGCCCCAGTTTAGGCAATCCTCATCTCCGACTTCCCGCCGATGTCGCACTACTCCATGGACGCCGCAGATAACGCCCCCCTGCTGGATCCCGCTACATTTGCCTGGGATCTGTGTGTATCTTCGTATTCTCGCTCATGAAGATCTCATGTGCTAATGTGTTTCCAGGCGATTATACCGCTCCGTCGTCCTCGCCGGCTTTGGTGCGTTTCTTTCCTTCTCATCTTCGCAATAGTCTACTTATGCATCGCTCACTGCAGTCCTCCTGATCTACGACCACACCCTGACACTCGCCACAGAGGTGAAGTTCATCTGGGCAGCCAAGCTTCGGCCGAGTATCTACTGGTTCCTCGCCCTGCGGTACATCGGGTTGGCAGCGAACATCGCGAATTGTGTACTCTACTTCGCCGAGCTCAGCCATGAAGTGCGCATACCTCTGTTTTCTTCGGTTCAAGCTCTCAACAATATTTTCTCAGAGGTGTGTATCTGAATCGACGTCTCTTCCTTCGTCCTCAAATTTCCCCATTCTAGCTGCGTCAAAATGCAACTCATGTGGAAAGTGCTCATCGTGAGCCAGGACATGCTAGTCGAATGTGCGCCAGGCCCCATCATCAATCAGATCACAACTGAGTGCTCATCCGCGTCGAATTCGAAGGCACCCTCATCATGCGAGTCTTTGCGATGTACGGTCGCAATTGGTGGATCCTCATTTGCCTCCTGATGGTGTTCGCCCCCTTCCCTGCGCTTGCTCTGGTGTGTTGTCCTCAAGTATTTACTTCACTGGGCGATTGACACGGGGTAGTGGGATGTTATCAAGGAGGGACAACCACAGATATTCTCCGTGCCGGGGATCAGCGGGTGTGCTACGGTAATTCCGCGAACATCGTGAGCAACGTGATTGCCTGGCTTTACTTGAAGTCTTACGCTGCACAGGACCCCTCGTGAGGATCCTCGTATTCATTGTTGATCACTGGCATGAACCGATTTATACAGGACTTGCGGGGGCCTGGGAGTCACAGTCAGTATTCTGGCGCTTATTATGAGCAGGATCTGTCTGGTATCTCTCAATTCCAATTCATCTATCTAGAATTGTCTGCGACATACTTGTCTTCCTGTTGACCGTTCGGCGCGCCTACGTTCACCGAGAGACTTATCCTAGGTACACGGGAGCCTCGTTGTTGTGGCGGATGACTACCGACGGGGCTGTGTATTTCGGGTGGGTTTACAGAGTACAATCATCCAGTCGACCAGAATTTGCACTCATTTGCGTAGAATAATCATCATCGCCAACGCAGCAAATCTCGCGACATTTTACGTGCGTGCCATCCCTTTTTCCATGTGAATATCAATGAAGGATGAGCTAAATTCATTCATGATCAACAGTTGGGCGATGTATGGCCCTGCCCCGATTCCTCCGTCTCTGCTTACGTTCGCAGATCCTCCTCACAGGATTTTTGTCGTGGTTCATCACGAGGTATTTCTCGTCATACTCAATTCACCAATGTATTCGCTGATTGTGGTCTGCAGCCTCTCCATCATGCTCCTCGCGCGGCTGATGCTCAATCTGCATGAGGTGGCAGCTGTGGGGATGTCAATGGAGGAACCAAACACGATAGAGCTGGAGACGCTCAGGTTCGCGACAGTGGTGGACGATGGGGCTTGAGCACTGAAAAATGAAGCTGAAGTTAAATTTGACAAGGACAGGACAATGTGACTGGAAACTGCAGTAGTAGCGTATGAGGAACATTGAAGAGTTCAAGACCAGCGGAGCTTGACCGACTGGTTGACTTCATGTTGCAGCCATTCCATCGCCCGTATTTCAACGGATTTTCGGTAATCCTCAATGCTATTTGATGTCACAGCAGAGGAGTTCAAAGCCCTGTAAACAGCTCCAGAGTCGCATCATGAAGCACCCACAAGTTGTCTTGTATTAAAAACCCCTGAGTCCTTCAATCATGCTGTCTACCCATCAACTTGCCCCTGAAAAATTGCGGTGCACTGATCATGCACTGCAACGTGTACCTCGCCATGAGCGTGTCTGTAGATTCTGCAAAACTGTAGTGGAAAGCCCCGAGCATGCATTGCTGGAATACCAACATACGCCAGAGGTTCTAAATTTGGGCAATATATTTTTGCTCAAACTCTTCCGCACTGCACCCAACCTGCAGATGAAAATGGGAAGACTCAGCCACAATAAATTCTTGAGGACCATTATCTATGAACACTCTACTACAATTGTGTTGGTTGCAAAATATGTGCATGAGTTTCTTGAGGTTTTCTACACAACACCGGTGTACCGTGCAGGTTGACTTACTCTGACCACCATTGGGTATTATTTAGGTTACTTATGCTTTTCTCTTGTCGTTTTGGCTCCACCGTAGGGCATGGGGTAACCTGTGAGATCTGCGAGCTTGGTCCAGATGGCAGAGGGAAGTCCAGGGGCGATGGTGTATTTACGCTTGCTTGTACACCGGGAAAATTCCTGGAAACTGGTGTTCATTATTCGGACCATGCCGTGTAATAATACCTATATACCTACCTACCTACCTACCTACCTACCAGGCACGCGGAGTCAAGAATCCACTTTCCGTGATACACCTCAGGGAAGATACGGCCATAGAGCGCGGCCAGGATCGTCTGTTGGATAAGATTTTGTAGATTAACTGTCAACAAGAGGGGTGCCGCTTGTTGGGGCTTATATATCTTTGATGCGTTCCTCCCACAGATACGATTTTACGTGCATTCTCAGCATCATATGTGCGGGTATAAGGATCTGCTGATATTCTGGACCTGAAAATAGACTATATGTTTCACGTGTAGCAAAATGAAAAGTGATAATATTCCTTAGGTGAACTTCCATTTCGCCATTACACACATTGGCATCTCAACCCCAGTTGAAGGGGAGGAAGGTAAAAGACAACAGAGCTGTGTGACCATCCAGAGATGATCAACAGCATCTGCCGCCTGAGCTTCTCGCGGGAGATAGGATCACAGCAGAAGGATTCCATTTCCACTAAAGGAATGACGGTTACCACCACCATCAAATCCCGTTTCGTTGCTGCTGAGCCTCCTGCGGACCGTAACACCGTTGAAAATAACGTGTTGGGTCGTTGCCAGGTTGTCTAGTATGGACGCCCGGTGTTTTGAATGGGAGGGGGAAAAATAAATGGGAAAAACCCGAAAATTTGTGCCATCCGTTTCCTGCCTCGCGCAGCCAGCTCAATATCAAGCCTATGACACTGTTCTTCTGCCATATTGGTCCTCTCTAGGTTTTCATTCATTCAATGCATCGTCTGCGCGGTCTGTGGCCGGACGTCGCCCTGCTGGCCGTCGCCGTCGCCCCGCCTCTCGCTCCTGCATATGCTGAGTCAGCGGATGCACCGCCACTGATGCGTTCTGTGATATGAATGGTACTTATTGCACAGTGATTCGGCGATGATCCTCGCTCTCTGCTGTGCTCCTGACGAATTGTACTCCCATTGAATATCTAGTCCTGGAAATGGACATTAACTGTGTCTCTCTGAGTCCGACCATATATCTTTGCCTTTGGATGACCCAACACTGATAGGAATTCTCGTCAACACAGCTCCATCATGCTAGCGGCGGCAATCTTGAATCAGGTCTTCGTAGCTGTCATTCCAAAACGTCCTTTATTCTCGCTGTCCTGAACCTTGCGAACTGGATCTATAGTGATCTTTTGCGACGCCGCCCAGACTCGGGATGAAATGGACTCAAGGCTACTTCTAGTCGACTCAGCAACGGCGTAAATCTGCTCTCAAAAAATATTTCCACATCAGGCACAGCGCGATACTGCGTGTACCGTATCATGGAATCGAGGATAAACTGGACGGACTTACACCTAGAGTAACGAAGCTGGCACACTTTGACTGTTTTCTCACGTATGGCCCAGGGTGTGAAATTTCACCCAACTGTGAGATATTCATGTCGAACAAGTCTGAGAGGCTCAAACTTCCATCATCCGCCAAATCCTCCATCTTCATGTTCGTTCCATGCTCATACCGCTGTACAAGGAAATGGGCATTGTGCCTTTAAATGTCAGATGATTTATCCTTGCACTTGGAAACCTCCAGAACTCCTGCCAACCCTTTTTTGCACGCGCCATTGTAAATAGCTGAATAAAGCTAGCCGCCGCGAGGAAAAAATCTTTGGCCAAGGATCTGATATCTGCAGATTCCAAGCTTCGATCTATGTGCGTGGTTCCCCGTTCTCGCTAATGCTACGGCTGCATCCATACTGGATGATGCGAAATTTGGTTGAGAAACCCATGCTCTAATGGATTCAAGGTATCATCGACTTGTCAGAAAGGTTTATTTGATTCAAGGACGTTGTGAACCACGAAAAGAGAAGCCTCCCACACCGGAAACGCTAGGACAACGGCATTTGCTGTCAATGATGAACGCAGAAGCACGAGAAGTGATTACCTCTCTGCTCCCGCCAACCCATCTGCTCGCCGTCGAAGTGTTACGATACGTGGATCATGAGCACCCATGAGGAGACGACCGTTCCAGACGGGTCTGCCGGTTCTGCAAAACTGGGTTGAAACTCCCGACTGCACAAACCGTGCCCCGCCGCGTGGATGAGAAGGCTCATATGAGTCCTTTAAATCCATGCCCTGTGAAACGTTCCGCCGTCGTTCTCTTGGTTAAATATGCGTATGAAGTGCTTCAGATTTTCTACACAACTCCCGTGTCTTAAATGGGCTGACTGATTAAAGGTACTCGTGTTTTGTTTCACTACTTTGCTTCTACTAGTCGACTGGGTTCTACAGCGTGACGGGAAAAAGGGCGCGTGAGCTCGGCTCGGGAGACTAATAGAGGTGGGGAACAATGGCGTACATAATACCTGTAGTATGCCGGGATACTTCCCCAAACCGGCGTTCCTAAGCGGGACCGTGCCGTGTAATACCTACCTACCTACCTACCACTCAGTGCTACTTACACCAATCCGCAGCAGCCCAGGCGAAGGCGAGGTTCTCAATTGTCCATTGTACAGTGTCCATTCACATGACTAATGGTCCATGTTCCAGCATCATCGGATGCTTCATAGTTGACCGCCGACCACTCCGAGTACTCCACTCAGTAACGCCAGCCCGTACGGAAGAATGATCGACCGCCGACCCGAACCTGTCGAGGATGGGGATGGGGATGGGGATGGGGAGCCTGAGCCCGTTGATGAAGGCGAAGAAGAGCTTCTCGTGAAGGAGGGCGTTGTCGCCACATCAATGGTTGTGGAGAACCGGAACGTCGATCCATACAGCGACATGCGGCTTGCGGAAGTGGTGGCAGCCTCTCCGATCCCGAAAGGCGCGGACTCTGCCCAGTATGACGTCTCCGCATTCAAGCCTTCTTGGGCCACTTTTTTCCAAAGCTCAGCTTTTCACGCTTATGTGGTAGGCCCAAGGCGGACTAGTTCACTTACGAAGAATGATGTAGTCGCCGCGGGTGGTGGTGTTACTCGGAATTGTGACGTTCACGGTCCCTCTCAAAAGATCGAACGGTGCAGTGAGAAGAATATCAACGTCTAGGCTTGTGGTGCTGAGTGAAATGGAACCGGGCCCACTGTGAGGCGCGAACCTTTAGAAGTAACCAAAGTCAGCAACCCCACTGATCCCATCCACTGCAATTCTGACGAACCAGGTAACATTGTAAGTATTTCCAGCAGTCCAAGCCGTCGTCGAATCGGGCCAAGTGATGTTGTAAGATCCCAATTGGCGTTTAGCTAGCCGTTCAGTTGGAGGACCGGGAAGAGACTGGGCGGAACGTGTCGCAAAGGTCGCAAGTGAAAGTAGAGGGAGGATTGAGAACATCGTTTGTCGTGGGCTGAAAGAAAGAATGAAGAGACATGAGAGTGGGGCTTCGGCATTTTTGCCGCGGAGTGACCTCATCGATAATAATGGACAGCAATTGGACGCTCTGCTTCCAAAAATACGCAACGGATGCCTGCCGAATGATGTCAATGATGTTCATTCGCAAGTCAGAGTGCACGATTCCAGAGCTCGGGTATCTTGGGATGCGTTGGTCCGACGGTCGTCCTGACGTACTAGTGTGGCAATCCGCAGCAACCTACTTCGCTGGATGTGCGTGTCAGGAGGCGTTTACTGGACTACAATTAAAATCGGAGGAATTCAAAATACCACCTGCGGGCATCTATAATGATGGGTGCGGCAGGAACCTGGGAAAAAGAAGTCAATAGCGGTGAGCACTAGTATATTGATTCAAATCCGTCGCAGTGCCGCCTCCAGCCTGAGGATGAAAGAAAAGATGGGCCGGTGGTAGGTATATAAGTAGGTAGGTAGGTAGGTAGGTTGGTAGCATTATTGACTTGGGGTAAAGGGCCGTGGTGTCACCCGGCATGACCTCGTACTTAATTTCCTATTTGGTACTTTAGCCCGCAATTTTAGTTTGGTCCGAATGTTCGGTATAAATGAGGACAAGTATAAAAAGGATAGTAGAATGTGTAATAGTGTGCACAATCCATCGGACTACGGTAGTTAGGGCTGCCTACCGGTCCAGAAATATGTAAATGGATGGGGTCGAGGCAAAGTTCGAAAAGGAAACGGGGACAGGCCGTTGCCGTCCCACACACAGTTTTTGCTTAGAACTTGCCGCCGGTGACGGCAGTGTGCGCATACGTGCCGCAATCGAATGCAGATTTCCGGGAGCTAAAACCGATCCGCTCCACAATTGTGAATTGCAGGGAAAATCTTTGGGATGCCAACAAGAATCCGTAAAGGTGGAAATGCCTTGAATAGTGTTTGGAATAAGCAGTAAGCTGGAGGTACCACTGCAGACTGCACGATAATATTGTGCTAATATTCCTAGCCCGTGGGCCCATCCCGTGGCTTTATTTAGTCCAAACAAATAGAATTGAAACTCCGCCCAGTATTTATGTCGTTTCCAGAGCTACACTAGCTCTCAGCAGAGTTCCAGCACAACTTATAAAACATTAAGATGCTCTAACGAGTGAAGGAATATTTTTTTGGGTGGTATTTGGGAATGAATGCGCGAAACGATGCGCGTAAAGTTGTTCATCAACTGTTAGTGGTGGGACGGTTCGGTTCGGTTCGGCCAACCGCTGAACCTTGAACCTGAACGTGCGTTCAGGTTCGGCGTTCGAACATGTTCAGAACCTGAAAACATTCTGCCATCTCGGCGACCTCAGACTGGGTCCAGTATCGTGCCTAACAGTTAACTTTGGTGGGAAGCAGGTCAATAGTGTCAGAGAGAGTCACCAACCAGTGTTTTAATTACTCATAGACACAAGATTATCCTCACTTGCCAAATTGGGATGTAGGCCCGTGTAACACTTTGGAGGCGCAGAGGCGAAGAAAAATGTCGAATTTGCTCCACTGAACCATATGTTGTCAAACTGTCCATGGTGACCGCAGAAATTGACACTAGAAACCTGAAAATGGTTGAAGAATCACTTAATTCACGGACTTTCAGGTTCGGGGTTCGAACGCGTTCGAACGCGTGCCATACCGCCCGAACGCTGAACCGAACCTCGCGTTCAGGTTCAACGATTTACTGAACCTTGAACCTGAACACACGTTTGGTTCGGTCCAGGTTCGAACCGATTTTCCGAACCGGACCGTCCCAGCACTATCAACTGTTCATACTTCCTACGTATCAAATCTATCCAGAATTGTTACTAAAGTACTCCAGAATGTCCTTGAAGATTTTAGGGTCAGATATGTGCACTGATAACGGCCGCAACCTTGTTGTAAAAAGTCTTTTGGATGGCGGAGTTTAAATTCTATTTGTTAGGAGCAAATAAGGCCACGGGACGGGCCCACGGGCTAAGAATTGAGCACCCTTACTTCCTGGAATCCTGGTCCAAAAAAAATGAAAAGGCTGGGAAAGGGAATACAACCCGGCGAGTCTGGCAGCGGTGGCTCATTGTAAAAGTCCTACCTACTTCGTCAACCATCGTCCCATGATACACCTGCGGTGCGTCTGAGAGCGGAGCTAAACCAAAAAAAAAAAACCAAAAGCGATGTGAAACCGCTCTGAGGGCCGAGGATGGGAATCCTTTTCAGCAGAAGGTTATAACGGCGCTCGCAGAATCCCACGCAAACGGGGAGCGGGACAGCGGAGGCAGTAAAGACGTCGGCTGCGCGAGACAGATGGGGATGATAAGAACGACGAGGGCCACGACGAGGGATGCGACGAGGGATGTGAGGACGAGGACAGAAGACTCAGATCCGGTTCAAAGATGGGGCAAAAGCTTCCTATGTCGCATACAAAAGGCACTATGTACATGTAATACATGAGCTATGACCAAGGAGAAATAAAATACCACATTGACAGGAAACTTGGCGCCGGAGCATGGAGCGCCACAACCAGTACAGGAATATTGAGAAATATAAGGTTTAGTGCCTGGGCATAGATGCAAAACAGATGCTGTGGCCAACACGGAGAAATGGGGGGAAGATGGAGATCACAGATAATAGTAATTTGGTGCTTGAAAAGAATAGAATGGACACGGTGACAGCGGGCAGCGATCTAGTGTAGCGGCTAAGCAAGACGAGAGTAAGTGAGGGAGAGGGCTTGGAGAGAGTCAAGTAAGTTCGGTACAAGCCATCGGTCTGCGTGGCGTGCTCTGCGCGTAGCTAATCTCTTTATAGCTCCGAGAGTGATGCGGCGCTTAATGGCTACAATATGGTACCGAAAAATGGACTAACTGAGCTGTTTTTACCACTGCCGCGTGCCATTGCTGAAAGCCATCTTGACGCCGAAGGAGCATCTTGACAATCCCTTACAACAAAACACGAATATAGCCGTTTAAAAAATATTGGCTTCCTAGAATTCCAGCCCACCTATCTCACCGCGCTGACTTTTTGAAAATCAGATTGCCCTGCCAAATTTAGGCGGGAGATATGAAGTTTGGGGAATATTGAGCTCAATAGGGCCTTTAAAAAAAAAAAAACAGATATGTACTTTTGGAAGAGAACTGTCCCTTTACTTTAGAAATATATCCCAACTTGCGGTTACGCCGCGAAAAATCGCGGTCTCTCTGCCAAAATAAGTGTGTGTTTTGGAATTTTCATCATAGCGCACTCCAAAGTTGGTCTGTAAAAAATCCTATACAACAAAACACACAAATGCGAGTTCTCCCACGATTGGCTTGTCTATTTTTCCTCTCCAAGGTGAAGTGGTGGAGGAATCGTCGCCGAAGTCGATGTGACATTTATTTCTTTTGGACGCATCGGGGCAAACAAGTACAGGCAATCACGCAGTCCGATTGGACTAGGCCCAACACCACACACAATAAAGACTGGTAGAATCCGTCGGAAGCCACAGGTTACCATTGGCAATCATTGTCAATAGGAAGCAGTGAAAACCGCCGGCAATCGGGGGCTGGGGATGGAATTTTACCCCAATTGATAGGGGCAGGAGTACCATCAGAAACTACTGGCATTCAAACAAATGGAAGGCTGGTAGAGACTGTTGGAGTCCATTGGCATCACCCTAAATAAATTACGGTACACAGATCAAGGTACCGGTGAAGGCTGGTGGAAGCCACTGGTTTTCATTGGCAGTTGACAAGCTCAGATGCCAGTGGAAACCGAGGGCGGCCAGCGGGATCTTGGAAACAGATTGTCAATCAGATTTGGTGGTCGCCAGCCAATAGGGGCTGGCGACGGCCAGCCGCAACTGCCAGACATTGATGGCAGCCAGTGCGGACCTTCGGCCCGCACCCGCACGTGCACTCCGTGTATACAGGTGTGATCTAAGTGAGAGCCGAGTAGGCGGCTGATGCGGGTTCAGCCTCCCTTGCATCTTCAAGAGTTTCACATAAGACAGAAGAGAGGACACAATTTTGAATTCAGTGAGCATTTGCTTGCGCATGTGAGGAAGAAGATTCAAAGTGCAGGGGCCTGGTAATTGCCGCTGATACCTAGACCGGTAACCGATCTCTGGTATGAAGAAAATCGTTCATAGAGAGACTGGTCAATCTGGGTTTAAATCCTTAGGAGGCCCGATCAGAGCCGGATCAGTCACGTTTCTGGCACGTGCATCGCACGAATAAAGGAAAGAAGAGCGCATTCCCGTCGTACTACGAACAGATAATTCGTATAAAAATTAGATGTGACTCAATTTGAACGTATAAAACTGGGGGATTGAGTATAATTGTTTAAATATGCATCTTCCGAGTCCATTCGGCCAAGTTACTGCAAATCAGCCCAAGTGTGTGTTTCCGATATGTGGACCAGTTAACGGGCTGAATTTCAGGTGCTAATTGGGTCTTTGAGATTATTGGAGGTCATTTATGTGTTAATTATATTTTTCTTGCATCGTTGTTATCGGGTTTGCGCTTTTTCGATGATTTTTCTGTGATCAAAACGTGACTGATCGGGGCTCCTGAGAATTCAAACCCAGATCGACCGGTCTAGCCGATACCTAGTGGTGCCGAATGCTGCGAATTCCGGAATGGCTCGAAGATAGGGGCAAGCCCCTCTTGTAACGACGACTTGCAGGTGGATCATTTCTACACTTGTCGTGGTTTTGGAATGGTGAGGTAGTGGCAATGTTCGGCAACACATGTATGAAAAACCAGAAGGAAATATTTAGCGGAGTGTGAGCTACAGCATCATCTTGTGGGAGGAATTTGGCAGGGCACCCCTCAGATTTAACAACAAAGAACAAAAAGTTGTTTTACTCGGTGACAGGTCCCGTTTTGATGGAAAATAACATCAGTAATCATTACAGCCACTAAAAAAACTACAAATTTTTGAATCAAATTTAAGCACTGCCACCAATTTATCACAACACAGCCCCTAATAAGTCCCTCAACAATCGCTGTCACTAGTGTCAAAAACTGAGAAAAAGGGTGATCTGAAGTTTGAAAGGGACGATCCTTATTCATAGTTCCCGCCTTGAATCATTGATCCAAACAACGCGTCCTCAAAGCACCTATTCCAGAGCCTCTGCAGGGTTAAACTCGAGCCCATCTTGTTTTTTTTTTCCCGCGCATTCTTCGCTGGTGCCGTGAGTCTGCACTCTTTTTGCTCTGGGCATTTTTTGCTTCATCATACTTGCCGAGTTCTGTATGCGGCTTGCTTCTTTCCCTCTTTGTGCGCTGGACTTCCACAAAAAATTATCACACATTCAGACACTCAAAAATAAACTCAGATCTGTCCTTGCCCACTCGAGCTTTTTTCTTTTTGCGGACAGCGATGATTCCCCCCGAAATATAAGATACCATGAAAAAATTGCAACTCGCTACTCATTCCTGATACACGAAGTTGACGCAGATGTGATACTAGTTCAAATAAACCTCAATGAGTGGGAATGGCCAAGTAAGAAGAGAAAAGGACTTGAGTATGCGCTCACAACCTAACCGCGGCTCGAACGACTAATGGCGGCTGAATCAAGATAGGTTGAGCAGATGCAACCAATTTTTCGGTTAGGTCTTCCTGCTCTCCATTTAAGTCTCATTTAGTGGCTAATTGTTCTCCAACACCCATGACTTAACTTCCGTTTGAAGAGGGACTTCCCACCGAAATGTGACCATTGGTCAGGATAGGTGGATGCGGCTTCTCAATTAGGTCTTGTTCCTATAAATTTGAACCTAGACTAGTGCGGATTTATTTCAGCCTTTTTATATGAGACACAAAAAAGGATCTCGGGAGCCTAACCTCTATTCGAAGGGACTTCCACATAAATCAACGATTTCTACATCAAGCGTGGATGTGATGCCGATTTCGCCATTAGGTTTTTCTGCTTCTTCCTTAGTCCTGGGTTGGTGTAAAAGTCTAAGGGAGAAAAAAAAAGACAAGATGAGGCGAAGGACCTCGGTTCAAATGAGAGACTTCCACAGAAGTGATACACTAAGTCGGCAAAAGAAATGTCACATCAGTTTTTGGACTATATCTCAACATTGAGACAACATTTTTGGGTCAACTAAAGTGTAAGATCATGGAGAAGGAGCCTATGGACCGTTCTGTACAAGTGATAAGATCAAAATATATTGATGCACCATCACTTGAGGCCGAATACGGAAAAAACCGGAAAACCGATTTTTTTTTCTTGAGCTAGGATTTTTTTGAGCACAAGCCGAAGCCATCAGATTGTAGGCTATGATGTTCTATACTATTCCACATTTTGGAATGTGCAAAAATATACAGGGGATAGTGAGATATGTGGCCTCCAAAATGGCGATAAATGGCCAAAAATGGCCAAAAACAGGCCAAAACAGCCAAAAATGGATAAAAGTGGTCATTTTGCGGGCCACTTATCGCAATATCCCCTGTATATTTTTGCACATTTCAAAATGTGGGATAGTATAGAACATCATAGCCTACAATCTGATGGCTTCGGCTTGTGCTCAAAAAAATCCTAGCTCAAGAAAAGAAAATCGGCTTTCCGGTTTTTTCCGTATTCGGCCTCAAGTGATGGCGCATAAATATATTTTGATCTTATCACTTGTACAGAACGGTCCGTAGGCTCCTTTTCCATGCTCCTACACTTTAGTTGACCCAAAAATGTTGTCTCAATGTTGAGATATAGTCCAAAAACTGATGTGACATTTCTTTTGCTGACTTAGTGTATAAGCGGGCCCAGACAGGTACAGTGGATGCGATGCCGACTTCACTATTAGGTCCTCCTGCTCTCCCTTTAAGCCTCGTCAAATCCTCGTATACTGCAAAATTATGAGGGAGGAGGGAAAAGATCTGAAGAACGGGTCACAACCTAACCTCGATTCGAACGAGGGACTTCCACAGATCCAGGAGTTCCTTCGTAGTGCGAGTGGATGCGATGCCAGCTTCGCCATTAGGTTCTTCCTCCCCTTTACTTGTCGTTGGATCGGTGTGTGACTATATGAGGTTTTTGGATGAGGTGAATGAAAAAAAAGGCAGCAATGGACAAGGACCTAACCTCGCTCGAACGAGGGCCTTCCACAGAAGCAATGTTGTACACGCTCAAGTGCAGTGGACGCGATGCAGATTTCGCTATTAGGTCTTGTCAAAATTCTGTACTGCCGTTCATAACAGATTTTTTTTTGGTGTGCGACTAAAATAAATAAAGACAGCCAGGGGAATGTCCTAATCTCGGGTCAAACGAGGGACTTCCACTACAAAACTTATGCACCAAGCCAATTGGGGTGGATGCGATGCCATTTTCGCCACTAGGTATTTCCTCCCATTCAGTTACCCTCACACCGCCAGATGCAAGTTTTCAGTATGCCTGAAGTTGCACCTTAAACTCTTATTTTCAAGATGCTTGAAATTGAAACTGAATATATTATATTACATTACAGCTTCTGAATTATGTAGAAGCCCTTTGTTTGACCCGAGGTTAGGTCATGGGTATGAGCCATCTGTCTTTTTTTCTCCCAGTGTTGGAGGAAAATAAGCCACTAATAAATGAGAGTTAAATGGGACCAGGAAGACCTCATAGCTAAAATGGTATCGCATCCATCTCAGTTGGCGCTGCATTAAATAACCCCTTGTTGTGTGGAAGTCCCGCGTTCAAATCGATGTTAGGTCCTTAGGCTTCTGGTGTTGTATATTTTTTCTATTCAACCCACACAAAAAGCCTGGATACTTTCGCAGCGTTAACAAAGGTTAAAGAAAGTACCCTCATTTTTCATAGTCCCGTTAATTTCTGTTTTGATCATGGCCCGAATAATCGGATTGAACTCGGCTGCATGGAGTACACCTGCGTGTTAAATATCGACATTAGACATGGTTCATCATCTAGTATTTTGTGACATAAGACTTAACCTCGGGTCGAACGAGGGACTTCCACACAATGTGTTGAAAAACTTTGAACCGGCAACGGACGCGATGCCAATTTCGCTATTAGGTCTTCCTACCCACTAATCAAACCTAAACTGGTGTGGAATTATTTCACGGTCTTTGTGTGGGTTTGAATGAAAAATTGATATAAAAGGACGGTAGGAGAAGGCGAAAGACCTAACCTCGGTTTCAACGAGGGCCTTCCACGTACTAACACTTACCCGCTCTACTAACAAGTGTGGATGCGATACCGATTTCGCTATTAGGTCTTGCTCCTGTAATTCTGAGGCCCGGCCCACCGCAAATTTATTTGATGATTTTTGTGCGGGTTGAACAAAAGGACTTAACCTCGGGGACTTCCACATACTCAAGTGTTCCCAACAGAGGCAGCGGACACGATACCAATTTCGCTATTAGGTCTTCCTGGTGCAATTCTGCACCTGGTTTACTGCTGCATTTTTTCCCGCACTTGGTAGGATGATAAAAAAAAGTCGGTGGCTACAATAGGACCTAACCTCAGTTCGAACGAGAGACTTCCACATATTGCAGACGATCTTCGGCCTAATCAGAGTGGACGCGATACCAATTTCACTATTAGGTCTTCCTACCTACTAATCGAACCTAAAATAGTGCGGAATTATTGCACGGTCTTGGTGTGGGTTTGAATGAAAAATTGAGAAAAAAGAACAGTTGCAATGGCGAAAGGACCTAACCTCGGTTCGAACGAGGGACTTCCACGTAATAAGGTAGATGCGATACCGATTTCGCTATTAGGTCTTGCTCTTGTAATTCTGTGCCTGGTTTACTGCTGTATTTTTTTCCAGCACTTGGGGGGATGTTAAAAAAACGTCGGTGGCTGGAGTAGGACCTAACCTCGGTTTGAACAAGGGCCTTCCACATATTGCAGCTGATACTCAGCCTAACCAGAGTGGACATGATACCAACTTCGCTATTAAGTCTTCCCCCCTTTTGCTTGCCCTTGGATTGGTGTCTGTGATCGTTTTGGGCTTTTGGCTGTTGAGTGAAAAAAGAAAAAAAAAAAAAAAGATATGGACTACATACAACCTAACCTCGGTTCGACCGAGGGACTTCCACTTTGACTCCTGGTGCCAGGTTAAGTGCAGTGGACGCGATGCCAATTTCGCTATTAGGTTTTGTTCTTATACTTCAACCTTCACTTGGTACGAATTTATTTTTATGCTGAGCAAAAAAAAAAACTTTGGAGTAAGTAAATGGCCCATGACCTAACCTCAATTCGAACGAGGGCCTTCCACGGGTTCTTTCTCGATGGTAGTGGATGCGATACCAATTTCGCTATTAGGTCCTTGTGCGTATAATTCGGAACTCGGGTTGGTGCGTGAATATTTGGGGTTTTGGGGAAAGGCTGAGGGACAGCCACACTTAGAGCCCGAGTTGGAGCGCAGGGATACATGCAATTAGCAGCTGATAGCGTATTCCAGTCCGAGCAGAGAAGCGCGCAAGTAATGCAAGCAGATAGGTAAATGCAAGTACGCCGATGGGGAACAAGTCGGCGGAGCTGACTTAATCCCGCCAGCTTCTCTTCCTGCGCTGGCACCCTCTACGATGGCGCCGACCGGAATCAGGGCATCGATCTGGGACACTGGCCGGAATACCACTACTACCATTGTTGCTAGGAGAGGATAACCCACACTTGACACTGCAAGTCGGAGGCAGAATCGGAGTTGTGGCAATCTTGACTGACTGTGAGGAATCAAACTCTATGCTATTCTGCGCCTAACCAAGTTGTCGGCGCAGCACGCACCGCCTTTGGCATGTCGACGCCCGCGTGGACGGAGCCGCCGTGGAGCGGGTGGATCGCGACCACGGGCGACGCGCAAATTTTCGAATAAATTCGTTTTATTCCTTCGTGTATTCGGCGCGATGGCTCGCCTTCGTTATCTTCCGCTCTTATTCTCCTCTCATCTTCTCCGCTTCTCCTCCGCTGCCTTCCGCTTCCCTCCATGGCGCGTCGCACAGCTCTTTAGGCTTGGGCGTGCTAGTGCGCCCTCATTCCTCCCGGGCCTACTGCCTTCCTTCCCATCTTTTGACGTATCTTTTAATGGTGGACCAGCTACGCTGGTCCTCGAGTGCGGACGGTATCGGAGGGACACTGTATGGTCATGTTAGGATAGGATGTTGTAGCATACGTCAGCACTCTTGGCGGCTGGCCACGACGTCCACGTACCACGCCTCCCTGGGTGTACACATTCAACGCTATGTATCTTGACTCCACCGTTGTTCTTTGCGTGAAACCATCCGGAAGTCTCGTGCATGCTTAGATTTTGCGGTGCACAGATTTTTTGTAGCACATTTGTCGCAAAAAAAGGGTACGAACCATTATTGGAGCTCCATTGATTTTTGACGCATCGTCATGCAACCGGTTCTTTCTTTCATTCGAGGGCCAGCGACTGGTATGCGTTTTATCTTCTTTCCCTGCATTGTTATGCAGACATTTATTCGGCCTCCCCTGCGTCGGCATAAAACTATGCTGTTCAATTTAAGTATAAGGAAGGATGAATGAAGTCCAGTGAAGCGAAAGATCCGAGGGGGTCTGAGATATGTCTCGCATTCTGCGAAAAATACAAGTTCGAAATTCGGGCCGACCATGGGACTCCGGGAATAACCGGAAGTGAAGAATAATTATGTAACCTCAACTCGAATGAGGGACCTCCAAGTATTAGTAGTATACTTGAACGCCAGCGGACACGATACCAATTCGCTATTAGGTCTTCGTGCATTTAAATAGGCACTTGGGGACATGTCAATGGTGCGCTGGTATATTGCATGTTTTTTTGGGGGTGTTTTGGTGAAACCTTATGGCACATATACTGTCCGAAAAATAAAGAACGGTTTAGTTCGGTCAATTTTCGAAAATTTGCAGTCATGAACTAGGTTGAGGCCAAGAAAAATGTCTAGTGAAAGACCTAATGCTTAAAAAATCGCGATGCTGCGAATGTGTTCGCAAAAAAAACACGCTATGCTCATTTCCGCCCATACATTAGGTTTGAATGTCAAGCTCTGAGTTGGGTCAAATTTCTTCTGATTTGCGCAGTACGTCGTGCAGCTCGTGCCTATAAAGAGATGTTAAACGATGGCCGTAATTCCCTCGTACCACGTACCTGGGATTACCAACTCGTCCGATCCAGTATCGAAGACCACCGTGAAATCCTGTGGTAGAGCGCCAACTATCGAAGAACATGAGTATTTCCAATATTTCTGAAGACCAGTGAACTATTATATAACTTGCTTTGGATGGACCCTTATCACCTGCCGTTCATTAGTCTCGAAAAATATAACAAATAAGCACTCACTCACGCCCCGTGCCACGAAAATCGTCCGTTAGCGGGATGCTGGTCGGAGATAGACTCCGCTTGAGGCCCTCGATACGTGTAGACCTCTTTTGCGAGATACACCGGCTCCCCCGATCTTTTTCGAGCTAAGGGATAATGTGGTGGGTTTGGAAAATAATGGGGTGGGCTTTGCATCGGAGTGTGCCGGCAGATGTCGACAAGTAGGCGCGTCGCGTAGGCGGGAAGGGGACGGGAAGGAGGGAGGGGGAGGCATATAAGGTGTAGCCTGCGTAGTTCGCATGCAGAGGTTCGAGCCGGACGGCGTGGACGGCAGGGTAGCAACACCTGGTTTGAGACGATCCCAGAGCACCGTGCATTCCCCGTTATTCACTTTCTGGATTAAAAAAATGCCATTTATTAGGGCCTGCAGTTCGCTGGAATCCCGACAATCTCAATCAAGATGACAAATCCGCTATTCTTTACTGCACGTACTAGCACACACGGATTATATTCAACACCGCTGCTCGCGCATGCACATGTGGCACAGATCCAGCAGGAGCGCCGGCTCAATAATCCGCTGTGGTTTAGCCAGGCGTGTTTTGTTGTTCAATATCTGTATTGCCCACTGTCCTCAGTGTCATTGAAGACACCGCTATTCATGTCCGGCATTGTGTTGCTACTGAATACTTGGGGCGGCTCTGGGAGCGAGACGGGAAGACTCCATGCCGCAGAAAAAAAATTTAGTCGATGTTCACCCCTGTATGACGGTGCTGCGCACGCAGTGACAACAGTACGGTTTTTTTTTGTGCTGTTATCTCCCTGGTTGATATTATAACTTTTTAAACTAGTCCTCCCCCAACGAAGGACTGAACAAGAGATGGAATAACCTAGGAGGCTGCTCTGACCTTGCATTCGTTAAGTTGGGCTTCTGCCCATGACTGAACAATGACTCAAATAGTATTTATATATCTTGCACCTGCCTCTGGGGCCGTATATTGTAATCGCACCTTTGTCACTGAAAATACATTGTTGCCGAACTCAATTATAATTTGCGGTTATTTCTTCATTCCCATCAGTCCAACCGCAGCGCCCCGCACAAGCAACTTCGCATGAATGTGCTCCATATATGATTCAGTCACAACTTGATGCCTAGGGGACTCCTTCTGGTGTCCCTTCATTCTATTTGGGCTACGTATTAGGTTCGTTGCGATTCGCAAAGCCAATATGCATACATGATTCCTGTTCCTCTGCGTGCAGAGATGTTAGAGTGTTCATTACTTCTTCCACGAGGGACAGGAGATCTTTACGAGGAGGATACGTGGTGGCCAGCGTTGTTTTGTATTCGTTGAGAGCGCCTTCGATGGTGTGACGGGCACCAGGATCATCGAGCCATGCAACGAGCTGAAGGCCAGGAGGGCGAACGATGGGATGTGGGTCGTATACATACAGGGTGTTCTTGATCACCATGTCCACCAACGCTGGGCCGAGATCACTCAAGGATGCGCTGAGCAATCCTCGCAGGCTGTCTGCAAACCTGATTTGATGAACTGCATGGATGGCTGTCTAGCACATGACGTAGGAACACATCGACAGTGTTTTGGCGGCCTCGTATGGGACAGAACCTGAAATGCACCATTCAAGGAACTCGGATATGAAAACAATCCGAGCCTCTTGGGCTCGGTGGATCATCACCTTCCTGAATTGCTGTACCTGACCTTGATCCAAATGCTCACGTATCCGGTCAACCGGAACGTCAATTAAGGTCTCTGTGGGCAAAATGGGGTGGTATAATTGGAGGATGTGGTCTTCTGTCGTTCCGTCCGGAGTGAGCATGTGAAGTCGCTTCAGGATTTTAAACTTGAGCATCGTGATGATGGATGTGGTCTCCGAGGACGTGGGGAACGTAAGCACCGTATTCAACATGTTCGTGCAGGCCTGCAAGCTCGGAACGATCGGCTCATCTTCAAGTTCACCGAGAAACTGCGAAGTATGCAGCATGGTCCAAAGAGCCTTCCAGGTCTGTGTGAGATCTGTATCTTCTACAGCCCGGGAGGCATGTGAGTGTGGTAGTGATGGACCTGCAAGTAATGTCTTGGGAACGCAGTTCCAACACTTATTGACATTGAATCTTTGCATAAATTGCCACATCGCACCCTCGGAATTTCGTGCGTTCAGATAATGAACTATGCCACGGGGAAGCGCAATCGACTCCTCTGCATCGGCCTCTGGCCACCAATACGAGAACAGTGCGTAAATGATATTGTCGAGCCAGTGAACATCAGTCCCGAGCCGGTTAAATTTGTCTATATGAGTATAGATGATTTGATCGAGAGTTGATTCAACACTTTTTCGTGTCGCAGAGGAGATAATGATAGTCTTCGGTGAAATAGAGCTCAGAGTCTCCTCGAATCGATATGGTGGAGAGTCTAGAGAAGAGGCGCTATAGAGGTAATGCTTTAGACCGTCCAGAGGGGCACCTGCATGGAGGATTTGAATGTGAAGCAGCCATTGCGGAATTAACTGAGATGCCGATGCCATATCGGGACCGCGACTATAACGATTCATTTCGTTGGCTATCTCGTTGAACTTCAAGTCTCCGAGTAGCGAGGTCGAAATCGAGTGGACGTCGGGGACCTTTCCCATGTGGATATCCCGCTCGCACCTCTCCAGCTCCTCAATAACTTCCAAGATCTGCGTATTCGTTTCCCAATGATTGTGCCATCGGAGGAGGGCTAACGCGGAACATCTGTAAGGCTCGACCGTGGGATCCGCAGAGGCCAAGGAGTATGTGGCTTCACCGTAGAAGCGAGGGGGTGGTTTTGACGAATCAGTGGCATCATAGACACTCAAAATTGCCCAAAGCGTCTTGTAAAACATCTTGTGGAGCCGTATCTTCTCTTCTGGATCCAGGATCCCAAGCCTGGAATTGTTGAAGAATGAATAAAGACGATCCATGAGCAGAGTGTCGGGTGCTCTGATGAGGCAATCGATGTGGTCGTCATAGACGTGACGCCGCGAATATGGGCCCCATAAAACATCAGGGATCGCGTCGATGAATGGTTTAAGTTCTTCGTCGCTAGTCAAGGACTTCATGGTGCCTGTTTGTCTCGAACGGCTCGTCCATCGGAGAATTCTGTCGCAGCGCGCAACATCGATTCAACCATGGTCTGAGACGCTTGTAATGGTTCTCCCGATGTAGACTTCGAATCACGGGCGGTGAATGATGAAACGATATTCCAAAGGACCCCGGAGAGAGGTGTTCGATATGGACAATCCAGAGAAACCAAGGGGAGGATTGTGAGCACGGTGTATAGCGCTGTCAACAGGGCCAGAAGGGCTGCTGCGACGATGGTGACTGCGACATTGATAGGAATGAGGAATGCGACGAGACCGGTGAAGAAGAACAGAAGCGATGTGTGTAGAAGGAGGGGTACGATCTCCACCACTGCATGCATGTTGAAACGCTTCAATCCGTAATATAGATATGAGAATACACGCGCGCGGGTAGCTGGTGCCGATCGCATGTCTGCTCTATGCAAGAAATCGCGGGCCCATTGTTCGAGCAGAGTCGCCACAAGTGCACAGGTCAAACTGAGCCCGAGGGCGAAGAACCAGAATGCATTGCACACAAGGGAGGTCACGGGTGGGGTGAAGGGGGTGGATAGTGGTAAGACAACACTGCTACCATTGGCTGCGGCAGCCAGCTGTTCCGAGATCTGCGTTAATAGTCGAACCGTTGTATTCCCGGAGTCTGGGGTGAGTGTCTTGTAACTTTCGATGATGAACGCGGTCAGGCTTGCGGAGAAGAGACCAGCCTGTTGTGGCCCTGTTAAGAGTATCCACATTGTCTGTAGAGTCAGACTACGCACGAAGATAAGCATCCCCTCCATGTCACTCTTCCAACTCTCCACAAGCGCTCTGTCGTATTTTTCAGCTTCTGCGACATACACCGACCAAAGCTTGGCCGCTGCAGCGTCATGGCTGGGATCTCGCTCCGATGCGTGTCCAACTAAAAACGCAGAGAGTCTGCCCATGTTGTGTGTGAGTGTAAAGAAGGTGAAGCACAGCCCGGTTTGATAGCTGTCAGCTGGTGTTGGACGTCAATCATGCATCTCCTCCGGCCAGATATTGGGCGCAGCTTCCTGCAACGACCATATGTGCATATCTAGCCTCTCTACATCCGCTCGTCTGTCCCGCAGATTCTTCACCACTTTCCCTCTTTTCACCGCTAAATTACCCTTCCTGTCTCCTACTTTTCTCGGTCTATCTAGATCCTCTGCATGTCTTTCTGAACAGCACAGAAATATTGTAGCCAGTCAAACCCGTTTCATGCCCCTTGTACCTCCCGCTGGACCTGTTTACCTCTCGCGTGAATTCACGTCATCAAAACTGTCGGAAACCGGTGGTATTTATTGCGAACATGTTCAAGGCAGGAGAGGAGTGTCTCCGACAGTTCGTTCAAGCTCCAGACTGTGCTCCACGAAAGGGGAGTCTCCTTCCACTGAGAATCGATCAGAAGCGCTCAAAGGTACTGCTTAGAGACATACCCATTTTTTATCTTTCGCGTTCTCAGGTTTGGACATATTTTTCAGGAGGCGAAGAAATCGGTGATACATAGGCGGGTATGGCGCCCAATCAGAAATATCCGGTCTACCAAACTCCAGCGCAAGATTCTCCTGTAGAATACGAGATTTACGATTTATTTGGAACAACAATCGAGACATTAATTCACCTTCTCATCATCAAACAGTAAGGCAGGGTCCGGTGGTTCTTGAGCGCTCTGTTTACTGGTCAGGTTATTATGGCCACAAAAGCTACGATTTATCCTCCCCTTCTCATTGTCAGAGTATAGGTAATCAATATCCTAGAAAGGCATTAATTCGAGAAGAACACGAAGGGATGAATATAACGGACCATTTCGCAGCTGTCGGCGGATGTGTGGTTACAGAGGCAGAACTGGGCCCGAAAAATATTGTGTCATTGACCTGTAATATACTGTAGTGGGTTTGAGTCGAGTTTATTCTTTGTTTATGACAGTACCTGCAGATAGAAGTCATCACAGAATATGCCGACTCTGATCACTCCGAGTCTACCTGATTTTTTCCTGGTATCAGGGTCTCTACGCAGCTGAGTACGGGCCTTTTACTAATTTTAAAAGTTCTTTTGGTGTGTTCAGTGTATTCTGGTTCCAAGAGAGAAAATATACAGAAGGTATTCTGAAGCATATCCAGAAAGCATCTTGAACATTTCTAGTTTTGCAGGGCCATTAAATCAAGAAGCATATAATCTTGAACAGTATTGAAAACATACACAGGAAATATTTTGAATACCTTCCAGTTTTTCTGGGCCATCAAAATACAAGACATGCTGAAGCTATAAAAAAGGTTGTCAAAAGATATTTCAAATAACTTCCATTTTCCCGGCCTAATGCATGGAAAAGTTATTTAAAACATCTCTCTCATGTTCCCCTCCCAAAAATTTGTAAGGCTTTGATCAAAATACTCAGAAGGAATCCTTAACGAAATTGCAAAGAACTTTGAAAATCATTAGCACATTCCATGACCAATTATTGAAGAAATATTTTGAAATTGTTTTAAATATTCCGGGGCCACAAATTTGAATAATGCTGTAAATATTCTCTGCATAGCTTTATAATATTCCGTGATGGAATTATTGGTTATCCTCCTAGTATCCTTCGCCTATGCAACTGGCTCCTTTCAGTCATAGACACTGTGTAAGACTCTCATTGAAAAGGCCCTTTCTCCACTACACCTCAGCATGACTTGTGTATAAAGGAGAGACATCTTTGTATCCACCCTGGCCAACATGGGGCTAAGAACGAAAGAAGAGAGTAATAACAATTTTCACCATGGCTCAGACCTGAATTGACTGGGTATTCTTCTGTTTTCATTAATGAAGCTGAATGCTTTGATAGAAGACACAGAACAATCCTGCGAGAGTTCCTTATATCCATTCAGCAGCTATTTTCCTGCCAGATGAGAGCACAGAACATGATGGATCCACTGACTCCCAAGATTGATTCCATTCCTCACTGCGGCTTGGTGTTCTAACAAACGGCTTTAGGCACAGTGATAGCACTGTAGCCATAAATGAATAAATACACAGACTACATAGTGGACAAAATGCTATGGCCTGGACATGACATGGCTGCATGTCAAAAACAAGTGGGTATATATTTGTCCAAAAATGTGTGGAAAAGTTGAAGAGACTGAATAACAAGATTGAATACAAACCCTGACAGTCAGAAATCCAGATTGTGATTCAAACCAAGACTCCTTGCCTCCCCTTGTCCTCGATATCACTTGTTTGAGCCAGTTTATCCTCTTCCTCTTCCTCTTCTTCATCCTCCACAACATATTTTTCCTTTGGGGCACTACCAGGCACACACAATTCTGAAAGATGTTGAAGTTTCTCCTCATACTCAACCAAAACAGCAGAGTCAATCTCTGCTAGCTTTGCATCAAGCTTGATTATATCCTTCATCTGGGAAGATCTCTCAAACAGAGGTCTTGCTGCCTTCCACAATCCAACTGCCTTCATGACCTCTCCATGACTATTCAATATATTGGCAATTCGAACCATACAATCTGCCCTCCAGTGATGGATGTCCATGAATGTGAATCCATGAAGAGCAACATTGAATAGGCTGAGGGCTGTTTCATAGTCACCTTCAGCAGAAAAAAATCAGGCCAAGGCATCGGAATGCTTGCATTGTCTGGCGCTTGTCCTTGCACTTCAAAGCCAGTCCAAGGAAGATCCCTGTCCATCTCAGCGTAGCTTGGATGTCATTCATAGCAGTGGAAAGATCTGCAGGCTTTTCAGCACAGTGGAGTGCCAGTTCCATATCAATATACAGAGACAATGCAAAACATTTTTCAAACATTCCATTTGCAGTCCCATGAGCACCATCTCGAAGATGGAGCCCAGCAGCTGCAAGATCCGCTAAGAGACTTGTGAATCTACCAGGATACCCATATACTGCTTTCAAATGAGACTGAGCCATGACTAAATTATCCCAAATGATTTTGGAGTGAGCACCAGTAGCAATATCAATGAGAGCAATGCTCAAGTTTGCCTGGACAGCATTAGATGAAGTTGGATGGCAGCTGGAAGCAATGGCCACTTGAAGTTGGCGAGATTCCTGATACTCTGATTTCACTAGGTGGATCTCAGCTTCAAAAATTGGGATCATAAGCATCAATGAACTCTGTTGTTGACCACAAGCAGTTAAGATGTCTCTGCAATTTTGCACAAGATGCCGAGCATGCTGATAGTGTGCCAGTCTCATGTGACAGTTTCCTTGAATGAAAAGGGACCATGCTTGTCCATAGCTGTCCCCTATGTGCTCAGTGGATCTGTATGCCTCTTTTGCATGCATGAGTGCACTCAAGGGGTTGCCGGTAACAAGCAGGATGCGGCATATGGTGTGCAAGGAATTGGAGCCAACAATGGTGGGGTATCCAATGCTTTCTGCCAGAGAGTATGCTCTTTGAAAATGCTTGAGGGCTCCAGCCAAATCTGCCTTTGCCTCCGAGAAGTGAATTCCCAGAGCACGGGACCATCTTGCTGGCAGAAAATTTAGTTAGGCGAACACAAAGAGCATGATTGTGTCTTACCTTGTTCCAGTGGGGCTTGTGATTTGAAATGCTGAGTACCTAGGGTGATGCCACTATTGACATCCAGGTCAGGCAAATATCTAGAAGTTTGCAGCAATTGAATAAGATATTCTCCAAAAATTGGATGGTCTTTCCAATGGGGTATTTTCTCAGAAAGCTGGAGCAAGAGGAGTGAATATGTCTGTTGAAACCGATTGTAGAAATCATTGAGAAACAGGATGCTCTCAAAATTCTGGACAATATCAGGCCCCTCAGATCCAAGCCCATCATTGAGAACAATGTTGAAATTGCCCAAATTTCGAGCAATCTGAGGGTGTATATCTGTTACATTGAGATTCTTGAATTGGTTCCAAAGATCAAGAATTTGATGAAAATGTTCCCGGAGTTTTAGCTTCAAGACATTTGCTGGAGGATTAACATGGAGGATATGTTCTCGTATTGGAACCAGAACTTTGAGATGCTGATCTTGGCCAACAAAGGCAAGGGCCGTTTGAATCAGAGTGGCCTTGCAGGCCAGAATATCAGGGATTGGCAGCTTGGCCTGCACCATATCAGCATCCGAAAGCCCATCTGGCAGCATGGACAGAATGCTGAGCAGTCTCTGAGCGCCTTGGGTCATCCGGGAACTGGTGTATGACAACATGATGGATATGTCCAAGCTTGATCTCTGGTCATAGCCTTCTGAAAGCATCCAAGTACTTTCAAGTTTCCACCGAGAAAGTGCCTGGGCACATCCCTCAGAACCAGCAACACTTGCAATAAGGCTGACTGCTAGTGGAAGATTTCCAGTCAGTTCAAGGAGTTGTTTGATGCTGGCATTGTCATGGCCCTCATCAGCAACATCAATGAAAGTCTGCCGAGCAGCTGTATTGGAAAGCGGCTCAAGAGGGGCCACAAAGGGCCTGGTCCATTGGACTTTGCCTGGGCGCTCAGCACCTCTGAGAGTGATCTACAAGAAGTTCAAGTTATTATTGGATAAGCTCACAGACATCACTCACCATGAGACCTAAGTGGTGGGAATCAGTTAGAAGAGATAGAAACTCCTCAACTTCAGAGCGAGATGCCAAGGATTCCCAACAGGTCTCGAGATTGTCAAGGACCAGAAGGGAAGGAGGAGCATGGGCAAAATAATGTGCAACTCTTTTTGGCAGGTTTGATCCCTTCTTCAATCCAATATGATCTGCAATTGTCGCCGCCAGCTCAGTGCAAGTAGGGCTTGAGTGGCATTGCACAAAGTATCGATGTGAATACTTGGCTTCCACTTGTTGATTATGGAGGGCTGCACTGGCAAGGCTGGTTTTTCCCATGCCACCTGCACCGAGGATAGCAATGTGGGCTGAATCCTGGATTAGGATATTCACCACATGCTGGAGTTCAGCTTGGCGGCCATGGAAAATTTGTGGGCAGGGTGGAAGCAGACCAAAGGATCCCGAACTGTTCAAATTCTTTAGTAAGACTGATACTGTTTGCAGGTTGGGCTCACCTATTATTCCCTAAGCTTCCCAGGGTTCTTCCTGTCACCTAACAACCTTAAGCTAAGAATGTGAATGATCATGATTTGTACTCACTGAGGAGCGATCAGAACTGGTGAGGTTAGAATCAGTTTCCAAAAGGGCAACAAGTTGTTCATGCTGTTCTTTCGCATCCTTTTTCATTTGCCCCATTTGAGACAAGGTTGAACTTGTAACTCGAGCCTGAAGCCAATGCCAATGATTCAACATGCATTGAAATCTAATTTGTTTGATATACCTTGAACAAGTCCACCATCCCGCTAAGCTCTTGCTTGCATGTTTCCAGTCTTTCAGCAGCCTCAGGCTGTCGAAACAGTCCCTTTATTTTCCCCAGAGGGCCCTTTTGTTGCCCATTCAGAACTGTGAACAACTTTACAAGTTCCCTGGGGTAATATATTAAATGAATCCAATGTCCTTATCAAATGGGCTCACTCTGTGAATTTGCAATATCATGCAAGAGTGCTGTTGGAAGGACACCCTTGATTTCTGAAGTTGAATGAAGCTGGGCAATGATACACAGGATTTCATGAATATGCTCCATAATTTCAACATATTTTTCTTTGTTTGATTTGGTTGTCTATTTTCTTTATTAAATATGGTACTAATGTCCAGAGAAATTAGCTTACCTCAATACACTTCGTAATTGACAAGCACAATGTAGCAGTCGAGCCAAGAAAAGGAACTTGAGCTATTTCTGCAATGTTCTGAGCAGTAGTTGCGGCCAGGACGGTATATCCGATAAGGTTGCTGACATTTGCAGGAGACATGGTGGGCACTGATACCAGGAGGACTGCTAGTCTTCTGGGCATATATACATCTCTTTTGCTGTGTTCCTCCAACAGGTACCGTTCTAATTGCATTCTCGGTATGATATGAATCCCATTATACATGGGGGCATAGGCATCTGCTTGATCTGCGGATATTCCGCACCGAAAATAAACTTATGTTTCCAACGTTGCAGATAAAAGTGAGAAAATGCCTTGAAGCCCGAGGAACTTCTATCCTCATTACAACATTGGCATTTCGTCCTGAAATTAGGACCCCAGTCGAAAAGGGAGCAAAGGGAAAAGAGGGTAGCGTGTGTGGCAATCGGCCGACGGTCAACAACATCTGCGTCTGAGCTTCTTGCGGGAGACGTATTCACAGCAGACAGATCCCATGTCCACCCAGTGCGCCACCTACAGCGGAACAGAAATACCCCAAACCAGTCCGCAATGGATAAGGATCAGGACATGATAATGATCATTCATGGGCCGACCCGCCCTTATTACATCGTCCAATGATTGATTGTTCCTGTTAGACGACGATTACTAGGAACCACAATTTTAAGAGAGACAAGACATGTCTCCGCTTCGCTCCGGGCTAGGCAGGCAGGCAGGTAGGTACTATAGATGAAATCAACGGCGTTGCCTCCTTACCTCTCGCGCTTGGCTCGCGGCGATTCGACAAGTTGCGACACCTCGGGAATGCCGGGTCCAGTGAGAATAAATATCTATATCGCAAGCGGCGTGTGTACTAGATTCGTTACCAGTCTGTAACCAGAATCCAAAAAAAATGTAGCAAGCACTTTTTGGTTACAGACTGGTAACGAGTCTACGTGTGTACTGTATTAAGCTGGGTGCACCACCAAACCTGCAGAACAAGGGTGATGATGGGAAGACGGTGTGAAAAATAATGATGAAAGCACAGACGTACCCTAAACGCGCCGGGTGCACTTTGTCGCACATTGAGTGCCAACGCCGTCCGTTGTCAGGCTCCCGCCATAGCCGTGAAGCGGCCGCCGCTGCGCGCGGACCAGCCCGCGATGGCGTTGTTCACTGAGCAACTTTCGCCATCATTTGCGAAATACTCATTGGCACGGGAACACGTACCGACATACAACCCTGTATATGTTCCGGCCCGCAGCCATCATCGAGGCGCCCGCAGTGTAGAGTGTGGCGTCCGCGTACCACCCATGCCTTTTGTCCACACCTTTGAAATTGAAACCTTCGTCGATACTCGTCGATACCTTCCCATCGAATATCAAAGCACCTTCGCTAAAATGGCCACTGCATTCCCCAGCATCCACTGGCCTTCCATTTCACGCCCCTACGCCCGAGATCCCGTGGCTGTCGGAAGCCACGTTCTCTATAATGGATGCATCGTTCTCGACTCGCAGGAAGCTCATCCATCTCCGACAGGTCCATTTTAAACCCATTCCATCCCGTGAATGGCCTAATAAGGCGGGTGGCGTACGGCATCTCCGTGAGGCGATAGATCAGTGGATGCCCGGTATCCCGATTGATATGGTGACCTTGAGCGTCGGTAAATTACAGCCTTCATTTACTTACAGGCTTCCTTAGACTGTGGTGGAGAGCGGCGTATGATCCTGCAGGCTTCGGGCAAGATCTGCGAGCTCAAATAAACTTTCTACATTCCGCCTACACATTTAACTCCGATGAGAGATAGACTCGTTACTAGTTCTCTTGGACAACTTATTGTCCCTCAATAAGAAGTTTTTCATTCAGCAGTAGGCTCCGTTAGCTAAACGTTAACACAGATGGTACCATTCATTTTTACATAGACTTTTCTCTTCGATATCACCTGCAACTGCTTGTCTTGCAAGTGGTCAAAGCGGATAGCTTGGTCGACCGGACCGGGCCGCCGATCAACCCGTCACGGTCAAGTTTTGGTGAAAACTTACTGGTGGTGCCCGAGTTTGAGCGCGGTACAAGGCATATCGCACATGCGGATACGAGCAGAGAAACCAAAGAGAAACATCCAGTCCAATCAGCAACTCTGAAGACGTTGACGGTTGACCCGACTCTGGGAGGTATGATGGCTTGGATGAAATCAATGTCGACCATCCCACTGTAGGAGCACAGGAAAATCGATAGCGGGCAATTTTTGGAGCGTGATACCCAAGTTCTGAGTAAATCCAGTGCCATGGTCAAATACTTTGTCGAAAGACTCTCTGGGGCGGCCGCACAGCATGATTATCAACCTATATTTCAGCTAGTGGTAGGTTATAATACAATACACTTTAGGATGAAAATCAGCGAAGCTAGGTTAGAATGCAGTCCAATGGCTGGTGGGCGCTCGGGATAGGGTGGGAGGAAGTGGACAAATATTTCAGAGGTGATTTCAGTGGGAAGGGTAAGGATGGGGTATTTGTACACGTCGAGACGTGTCTGCAGGTCCGGCCGCTCCAACCTGACAGCGTCGGGAGCTTGCTCCAGTGCCAGGATCTGAGCATCCAAGTCGGTCATGCGTTCCTGAATATGTGACTGGGTGGATCTCCCGTTTGAAGCGCTTCGATTCCGACTTGGCATCGTATCAGAGAGCAGAGAGTCAAGATGATGAAGGTCGGTCATGGGTACTGAATGTCCTGTGAAGAGCTAAGAGCTCAGTAGAGCAACTAATTGAGCTCCTACCTGTACTTATTCTTCAGAAGGTCGTGGCAACAGAGAGAGTGGCAGGAGGCGATGCACTTGTGTTTGGTATCTATCCCACGTGTTGCGCATCAGTTTGGGTCCCAGCCTCGATCCAAACAACGTGTCCTCGAGCTTTCTCCCTGGATCCCATTACTGTATTATTACAATCAAATCGACAGGGGGAGTGACGCGTGACCCGAATTTCTGATTCGACAATTCCATCAGTTTGGGTCCCAGCCTCGATCCAAACAACGCGTCCTCGTGCTTTCTCCCTGGATCCCATTAGGTTCGGAACAAGCCTCTCTCCGGACCGGATACCCGGTCTATCTCGGAGAGAGGCTTGGGACAAAGTGCGACAAACAGAGGGGATCTTCGAGCTCAGTTTGGCACATAACTGAATGCTTTTCAGTAAAAAATAACCTTCAGCCATTGATACAAGAGCATATTAGATATTCTAGAGGGATTCAAAAAATATTTTGAGCCCTGGCACTTGTGGTCTGCGGGCTTTTTGTGCCATTAGTTGTCAGGGAAGTTGAGTTAAAATCGTGTTGAGGTGGCACTTTTTTGGTATAAAAGCGGTACCTAGCTCTTCATATAGCATTAATAAAGGTATCCCTCGACTTCATTTCCTTTTGGTGTCCCAAACTCTCTTCCATTCGACATTTTACGCTTCGGAGATATGGTCACACATGTGACTCTGCGCCAAAATGTCACTGCGTGACTTGGGATCTCATCCTATCCCGCCCATCAATTTTAGCAGGTTTTCACATTATGCTCTCAAATCAGGACATAATATTAAAATGTCTTCTTAAACAGCCTTTTGAAATGAATCTGAAGTATTCCTACTCTAAGATTTCTTTTCCCCGGGCCTTATAGCTGCAGAAACACTCGATTTATACATTTCCAGAATTGTCCGAAAGCCCACCTTGAGTGCTTCGGATGTTGATGATTTCTTTTCAGAATATTATTCTGGATAGCTGAAAATTTAAGTTTGCTTCCTATGAATAACTTTCTCTCATATATACCATTGTCTTTCGCGCGAACCAAAGCAGCAGGATGCGATGAACATCCCCCCCGATTTCCCCATCTTGGCTCAAGCCCCTTCATTTGTTTTGCTACCAAACGATGCCCGCATCACAAAACAATGAACGGCTGGCTTGATCCGAACCTAGGATCCCATTACCGTACTATTACAATCAAATCGACAGGGGGAGTGACGCGTGACCCGAATTTCTGATTGACAATTCGACAACATGAAATTTTGGCGTGACACCGGGAAATTTTTCGATGAATTCGACAAAACTTTGGCCGAATTGGAGCTTTTTTGTGGAGGGACGACGAGTTTTTGCGTGACGAACCGTCTGGAAGATTCGACAACGGCCCGGGTGATGGGTGGCGAACTATCAAAGTTCAACATCGACAGGTACCCGCGTGACGCATGACTGTCGATTTGAATGTAATAGTACAGTATCTACATAGTGTCCTCTGCGCGTATTTCCAAAGCCCCTGCGCGCTTATTGAACCCGGCTCATCCCGCTTTCTGGCGCTTTCCTTCCTATAGCCGTGATGACATTGACACGCGCGCAGCGGGCCGCATTTACCACCTGCGCCGTCTGAATTTCATTAATATTTTTTCCGGCGAAGATTTTCTTCTATAGGCCACATTATACATGCCTTCTGGCGACACACTGGTACATTACAACTCTGTATTCTCTTGCTCTTGCCCCTGGGAGTTCTTTGCCTCATAACATTTGTCAAGTTCTTGCTGACTGTGGGTTCTGTCTCTTTCTGCGGATCGGGATACTTCCTCAAGATGAAATAATCGAAATTCGCTTGCGCTGCGCATCTGATTCCTGCCACACAATTTAATTTAATTTTAAGGCGTATGCGGTACTAGTTTCACCAGTATGCATTTGTCCAGTAAATTTTCGACTACGATGCGGAGTTTTGTTTCAAATTTTCTCTACGCTCAAGAGTGACGCAATTTCATCAATAGACCTCTCCCCGCCACTTCAGATCATTTGCAGCGCACTGCTCCAATTTTAAACCAATGTCGGACCATAAAAAATCCAAACGGTATCAACATGTCCACCCCGAATCGAATTGGGAACTTCCGCCCTCATCTCATTCCAAGTGGAAAGAATGCGCCATAGATGCAGTGATACCTAGTTTCACTTCCTCTCCAATAGCTCAAATTACTCGAGCCTGAGCCTGGGCTCATCTAGCAATTTTTTTTTCTGTCGAAGGGACAACAATGTGTTTACTCCAGTTCAATATTTTCAACTTTATGAGTTGAAAAGCAATTGATTTGCCAAATTCATCGGAAAGACCTGTCCACCCTCGCCAGAGCTTACTTTTCTTTTTAGTAAGACCCGGGAGCTTCCACCCGCATCCGCTGGTGCCTATTCCCCGTGGACTAGGTCTTTCGCCTTTCTTCCCTCACATTATATAATTACTGAAAATCTTGAGGGTGAAGGAAAATGTGAAATGTGGGAGATGGACAATGACCTAACCTCGATTCGAGCGAGGGACTTCCACATGCCATGCACTTAACGGTGCGGACTTATTCGGGCTTTCGGTAGGTTGAAAAATAAAAGGATTTCGACGAGCCACTCACAACTCAAGCTCGAGTTGAACGAGGAACTTCCACAAAGGCATATCTCGGCACACTTGGACCAAGCGGGGATTCGGTACCATTATCATTACTTATTAGGCCTCACTGCAAAATTTTGAAGGAGAAGAGAGAGAAAAAAGGGGCCAGCAGTTGACCTGACCTCGGGGCAAACGAGGGGCTCCCACAACGGCTCGCGATTTCTTTCAGTGATAGTGGACTGTGGATACGATGCAATTTTCGCTATTAGGTCTTGTTTCTATACTTCTGCACCACATTACAGCGAGACTTCTTTTGGTATGACGTGAAAAAAGAGATTGCACACCCCAAGGACCTAACCTCGATTTGAACGAGGGACTTCCACACGGTCAACAGTGCTTCTGTATTGGGAGTAGATGCGATGCCATATTGCGCTATTAGGTCTTCCTTCCTTTTATTTGTCCTTGGATAGGTGTGTGATTGTTTCGGGTTTTAGTGTGGGGTGGGCGATGACCTTACCTCGAACAAGGGACTTCCACAGAAACCGCTGGACTATTTTTCAACGGCAGGATGCGATACCAAATTCGCTATTAGGTCCCGTTACTGTAATTCGGAACTTATTTTACTGCGAACTTATTTCAGCTTTTGTGTGGGTTGAATAAAAGATCATACAACCGCTGAAGGACCTAACCTCGGGTCAAACGAGGGACTTTCGCTACAAGACTTGTGCACCAAGCCAATTGTGGTTGATGTGATGCCATTTTCGCCACTAGGTGCTTCCTCCCGTTTAGTTACCCTCGGATAGATGTGGGATCATTTTGCACTTCTGGGTGTGGGTTGAATAAAAACGTCGCGGATTGGCAGGACCTACCAGTAACCTTGGAACGAATGAGGGTCTTCCACACAATCATGGTGATACTTCGGAAGATGCGATGCCGGTTTCGCCCTTTGGATAGATTTGCGATAGTTTCAGGCTTTGGGATGAGGTGAAGAAAAAGAAATAAAAGATTTCGATGTTTTTTGATGACAAACAGCCATGAAGAGGGAGAAAAAAGAACTATGAGTCCGGCTTTCGGGCTCACGACCTAACCTCGGTTCGAACGAGGGACTTCCACTTTGACTCATGCGCTTGCGAAGACTCAAGTGCAGTGGACACGAGGCCAATTTCGCTGTTAGGTCTTGTTCCTATCATTTGGAACTCGGGTTGGTGTGTGATTGTCTCGGGCTTGTTGTGGGGGGGAAAAAACCGGAGACTTGGGTAATGACTTACTTAACCTCGGGACTTCCTGGAAACACAGTGAGTTAGTTGTGGATGTGCCGGCTTCGCCATTAGGCCTTCCTGGTATAGTTCCGCACCAGTGAGGTTATTTCAAGCTTTTTGGGGTAAATTGAAAAAAAAAAAGTGCTGCGCTGAGAATCGGACGAGACCTAACCTCGATTCCAACGAGGCACTTCCATAGACACCCACGGATTCATTATAATGCCAGCAGGAGTGGATGCGATGCCGACTTCGCTATTAGGTCTTCCTCCTATGAACCTGAACCTTGCTTGATACCGGACTATTTCAGACTTTTGGGTGGCTTGAATGAGAAAGAAAAAAAGACTTACGATTGGGCTTGGTGGACTTGATTGTGATTAAAAAATAGAGGCGCTAGAAATAGGATCTAACCTCGAGTCGAACGAGAACTTCCACAAAGAACCGTGCTTGATACCGAGAGAGGATGAAAAAAAAACTTGTAATGGAGATATGCCTTAACCTCAAATCGAACGAGGGACTTCCACATAACGATACAGTTCCGATTGAAATGGAGTGGACGCGATACCAACTTCGCCATTAGGTCATTATTCGTGTAAATCGGGACTGTTTAATGGGTTGGTGTTGGGTTGGTGAGTGATTATTTGGGGTTTTGGTGAAAAGGGAGTCCGGCAGCCACTGGCGGACAGTTACAACGCAGTTGGAGCACAGGTATACATGCAAGTAGTGTATTCCAGTCCGAGCAGAGAAGCCCGCAGCAGATAAGCTGATCGGACTCGGAGTTGACTCGGAGGCAAGCCGGAGGAGCTGACATAATCCCGCCTGGCACCCCTCTGCGACGCCGCCCGGAGTCAGCACAGCCGGAATACCACCACCACCACTATTACTACTAGGAGAAGATAAGCCAGGTACCCTTGCGCTTGACAGCGCAAGTCGGAGGCGGAATCGGACCCCATCGTCGTCTTGTCCGCCGCCGTCCATTATTCATCCTCCATCTTCCGTTTCCGCCTCCGTCCGCTTCGCTTCGCCCGTTTTTGGAGTGCTTCGCATCGCGCGTTTTAGAGTGGGCGTGCCCACCCTCTTCCATTCCCTCGCGCGCGCTCGCCTTCTACGCTCCTCGCATAGCCCGCCTCTCCTGCCCTCCCCGTTTTTGCGCTTGGGCGTGCACCTTTCTCCCGCTTTCCTTCTCTTGTATGTACCACCCTCCTTCCGCCGCGCTCCTCTCTTCCGTCGCGCGCGCTCGGGCCCCCTTCGTCTTCTTTCCTGTTCTCCCCACTCCAATTCCTTCACTTCCGCCACGCGCGCCTTTCTCTCCCTCCCCCCTCCTTACCTCGCGTGCGCTCGCCCTCCGCTACCCCTCCCCCCCCCCTGCCCCGCCCCACCCAAACCGAGAACGGCATCGACGGCGTCCCGCGCCACCGCGGCGAGGCGGGCTCGCGAGCGAGCGTGGTGAAGCCTAAGCTGAAGCCGGGGGTGGGGTGCCGGGCTTGAAAGGTGTGGCGGGCAGGGCGGCGCGTTCGCCGGTAAACGGGCTAGGTGGGTCTGGGATGGCGCGGAACGGGGGTGCAGGCGCGGCGGGTGGGGTAAAGACGGGGATAAGGGGCGCGAAGAGGCGGAGGCGCGGGAGGCTATAACTTCGAATGGGAAGATGACGCGGATGGCGATGCGGATGCGGACGCGGATGGGGAGGAGACCGGGGAGAGCAGTGAGGGGAGCGGGAGCGGGAGCAGCGTGACGTCGACGCCAGCCGCGAATCTGGGGCGCGAGGTGGCGCCCGCGCGTCTGCGGCCTCGGACAGCGCGGGCACGTCACGGCCGTTGTCTGCATCTGGACCGCCGGGGACGCCGCCATCTGCGATAGCGACGTCGACACCAGCGCAGCCACGGACACGCAACGACACGCATACCGGCGTAGACAGCGCAGACATGCACAGTGATGCCCACTGCCCCGCCCACGTCGTTCTCCTCGCTCGCGGTGGCAGCGGCCGCGTACGCGCGGAGTGCGGAGACGGTGCAGGCTGAGGCGACGCACGAGCAGTGACACAAGCCGCATAGCGGACGGGAATGTCAGAATAGTTACGAAGAAAAATACAGGAATATCCGCCAGTACCGTACCTACAAGTCTACCATTAATGTTCAAGCAAAATATGCTGTGGTTGCCTCAGAAAAAAAACATTTTGCAAGGAGCAGTGATTTTGCAAGGACCGTGGATTGACTGTAACCTCGGTTCGAACAAAGGACTTCCACACGATGAAATATTCATTGGTAAGTGGAGTGGACGCGATGTCAATTTCGCTATTAGGTCTTCCTCCCCTTTGCTTGCCCTTGAATGGGTGTGTGCGATCGCTTTAGGCTTTAGACTGTGGGTTGAGTAAAAAAGAAAGAAAGAAAAAAGTTTGAAGATATGTACAACCTAACCTCGGTTCGAACGAGGGACTTCCATAGACACCCAAGGATTCACACCAGCAGGAGTAGATGCGATGCCGATTTCGCTATTAGGTCCTCGTCCTGAAAACCTGAACCTTGTTTGATACCGGACTATTTCAGTCTTCTGGGTAGGTTGAATGAGAAAGACAAAAGACTTCGATTGAGCTTTTCGCTATTAGGTCTTGTTTCTCTAATTCAGAATCTGGACCACTGCGCAATTATGAGCGCTTCCACCGGGGCAAAAAAAGAGTGGCGGCATGGCAGGACCTGACCTCGGTTCGAACGAGGGACTTCTACATATTGCAACTGATATTCGACCTAATCAGAGTGGACGCGATACCTATTTCGCTATTAAGTTTTCCCCCCCTTTGCTTGCCCTTGGATAGGTGCGCGCGCTCGTTTTGGGCTTATGTTTGTCTAGTAAATTTTTGACTGCGATGCGGAGTTTTGTTTCCAATTTTCTCTAAGCTCAAGAGTGACACAATTTCATCAGTAGAGCCTCCCCAACACTTCAGATCTTTACGCCCACTGCTACAATTTTTAAACGAATGTTGGATCATAAAAAAGTTCAAACGGTATCAACATGGCCCACCCCCGAATCGAACCGGAACTTCTGCCCTCATCTCATCAGTTTCACTTCCTCTCAAATAACTGAGATAACTCGAGTCTGAGCCTGGGTTCATCTAGCAATCTTCCTTCTGTCGAAGGGACAACAATGTGTTTTCTCCAGCTCAATATTTTCAACCTTACGAGTTCAAAAACAATTGATTTGTCAAATTCATCGGAAAGACCTGTCCACCCTCACCAGAGCTCACTTTTCTTTTAGTAATATCCGGGAGCTTTCACCCGCATCTGCTGGTGTCTATTCCCCGTGGACTAGGTCTTCCGCCTTTCTTCCCTCACATTAATTACTGCAAAATCTTGAAGGTGAAAGAAAATGTGAAATGTGAGACATGGACAATGACATAAGCTCGATTAAAACGAGGGAGTCCACATGCCCTACACTTAACGGTGCGGACTTGATTCAGGCTTTTCGGTCGGTTAAAAAATAAAAGGATTTCGAGGAGCTACTCACGACTTAAGCTCGGGCTGAACGAGGGACTTCCACAAAGGCATATCTCGGTGCACTTAAACCAAGCGGGGATGCGGTACCATTCTTATTATTTATTAGGCCCCATTGCAAAATTTCGAAGGAGAAGAGAGACAAAAAGGTCGAGTAGCTGACTTGACCTTGGGCCACACGAGGGACTCCCACAACGGCTCGTGATTTCTTTCAGTGACAGTGGACTGTGGACACGATGCTATTTTCGCTGTTAGGTCTTGTTCCTATATTTCTGCACCACGTTACAGCGATATTTCTTTTGGTACGACGTGAAGAAAGTGACTGCACAGCTCAAGGACCTAACCTCGATTTGAACGAGAGACTTCCACATGATCAACAGTGCATGTGTATTGGAAGTGGATGCGATGCCATATTTCGCTATTAGGTCTTCCTTCCTTTTACTTGTCCTTGGATAGGTGTGTGATTGTTCCGGGTTTTAGTGTGGGGTGGATAAAAAAATGGAAGACATCGGCCATGACCCAACCTCGAGTCGAACAAGGGCCTTCCGCACAGCGGTAGTTCTTGAAGCAGAGGGTGCCCATTTCGCTATTCAGGCCTTCTGCTTTACCTGCCTTTGGATAGGTGTGTTCTTGTTTGTGGAATTTTTGTGTGGGGGGAAAAAAAGACAAATTTGGGCCATGACCTCACCTCGATTCGAACGAGGGACCTCCACAGAAACCCCTGGATTTTTTTCAATGGCAGGATGCGATACCAATTTCGCTATTAGGTCTTGTTACTGTAATTTAGAGCCTGGGTTACTGCGAAATTATTTCGGCTTTTGTGTGGGTTGAATAAAAAGAACATACAACCCCTGAAGCACCTAACCTCGGGTCAAACGAGGGACTTCCACTACAAAACTTGCACACCAAGCCAAATGAGGTGGATGCGATGCCATTTTCGCCACTAGGTGCTTCCTCCCGTTTAGTTACCCTCGGATAGGTGTGTGATCACTTTGCACTTTTGGCTGTGGGTTGAATAAAAACGTCGCGGATTGGCAGGACCTACCAGTACTAGAAGTGGGAACGAATATGGGTCTTCCACATAATCATGGTGATACTTCGGAAGATGCGATGCCGGTTTCGCCCTTTGGATAGGTTTGGGATTGTTTCGGGCTTTTGGATAAGGTGAAGAAAAAGAAAGAAAAAGATATCGATGTTTTTTCGATGACAAACAGCCATATGACCTGACCTCAGTTTGAATGAGGGACTTCCACCGAAATGATATAAGCTGGCTCAGCCAGGTGCAGTGGATGCGATGCCCATTTCGCCATCATAATATTAGGTCTTCCTACCCTTCATTCAACCCTTCCTTAGTGGTTTATTTTCTTTCGAAACTTGGGGGGTAAATTTAAAAAAACCTACCAACAATTATGCACGTTTTGCGGATAAAGCAACGAAAGATGTGCATGACCTAGCCCCGATTCGAACGAGGGACTCCACCTTCCGCACAGTGCGCAATGGAATGGGGAGTGGATGCGATACCTACCTCGCTATTAGGTCTTCCTACCCTTCACCTGCCCTTGAATAGATGTGTGGTTTTTTGGGCTGTTTGTGTGGGGGCGAAAAAAAAACCAAGCGGAAGGGGCAACGACCTAACCATGGTTCGAACGAGCGACTTCCAGTGATTTCAGATTGCAGTGGATGCAATACCAATCTCGCCATTAGGTCCATCTTACTCTTCATTTAATCCTTGCATACTGAAAAATTATGAGGAACAGGAAAAAAAAGGACAAGTGGGACAAATAACCCACCCTCGGTTTGAACGACGGACTTCTACGGACTCCCATTTGAAACTTCATAAGGGAAATGGACGCGATACCGAATTATTAGGTCTTCCTGGTATAATTCTGCCTTGCTTGGTGTGTGATTGTTTTGGGCCTCTTGGTGGGCTGAAAAAAAAAAGAGCGGTGGGAGTGACATAAGACTTAACCTCGGGTCGAACGAGGGACTTCCACACAATGTGTTGAAAAACTTTGAACCGGCAACGGACGCGATGCCAATTTCGCTATTAGGTCTTCCTATCCGCTAATCAAACCTAAACTAGTGTGAAATTATTTCACGGTCTTTGTGTGGGTTTGAATGAACAATTGATAAAAAGGACGGTAGGAGAAGGCGAAAGACCTAACCTCGGTTTGAACGAGGGCCTTCCACGTAACAACACTTATCCGCTCTACTAACAAGTGTGGATGCAATACCGATTTCGCTATTAGGTCTTGCTCCTGTAATTCTGAGGCCCGGCCCACCGCAAATTTATTTGATGATTTTTGTGCGGGTTGAACAAAAGGACTTAACCTCGGGGCCTTCCACATACTCAAGTGTTCTCAACAGAGGCAGTGGAGACGATACCAATTTCGCTATTAGGTCTTCCTGGTGCAATTCTGCACCTGGTTTACTGCTGCATTTTTTCCCGCACTTGGTAGGATGATAAAAAAAAGTCGGTGGCTATAATAAGACCTAACCTCGGTTCGAACAAGGGACTTCCACATATTGCAGATGATCTTCTTCGGCCTAATCAGGGTGGACGCGATACCAATTTCGCTATTAGGTCTTCCTACCTACTAATCGAACCTAAAGTAGTGCGGAATTATTTCACGGTCTTGGTGTGGTTTGAATGAAAAATTGAGAAAAAGGAACAGTTTCAAAGGCCAAAGGACCTAACCTCGGTTCGAACGAGGGACTTCCACGTAACAAGATTGCTGAGCCTGCTAACAAGAGTAGATGCGATACCGATTTCGCTATTAGGTCTTGCTCTTGTAATTCTGTGCCTGGTTTACTGCTGTATTTTTTCCCAACAATTGAGGAGATGATAAAAAACCGTCGGTGGCTGGAGTAGGACCTAACCTCGGTTTGAACAAGGGCCTTCCACATATTGCAGCTGATACTCAGCCTAACTAGAGTGGACATGATACCAACTTCGCTATTAAGTCTTCCCCCCTTTTGCTTGCCCTTGGATTGGTGTCTGTGATCGTTTTGGGCTTTTGGCTGTTGAGTGGGGGGGAAAAAAAAAGAAAAAAAAGGATATAGACTACATACAACCTAACCTCGGTTCGAACGAGGGACTTCCACTTTGACTTCTGGTGCCAGTTTAAGTGCAGTGGACGCGATGCTAATTTCGCTATTAGGTCTTGTTCTTATACTTCTGAACCTTCACTTGGTACGAATTTATTTTTATGCTGAGCAAAAAAAAAAAACTTGGAGTAAATGGCCCATGACTTAACCTCAATTCGAACTTGGGCTTTCCGCGGGTTCTTTCTCAACGGTAATGGATATTAGGTCCTTGTGCGTATAATTCGGAACTCGGGTTGGTGCGTGAATAGTACTTGGGGTTTTGGTGAAAAGCCTCAGGGACAGCCACACTTAGAGCCCGAGTTGGAGCGCAGGGATACATACAATTAGCAGCTAGTGTATTCCAGTCCAAGCAGAGAAGCCCGCAAGTAATGCAAGCAGATAGTAAATGCAAGTACGCCGATGGGAACAAGTCGGCGGAGCTGACATAATCCCGCCAGCTTCTCTTCCTGCGCTGGCACCCTCTACGATGGCGCCGACCGGAATCAGGACAGTCAGTCTGGGACACTGGCCGGAATACCACTACTACCATTGTTACTACTAGGAGAGGATAACCCACACTTGACACTGCAAGTCGGAGGCAGAATCGGAATTGCCATTTTGAAGATGTCGGCGCAGCACACACCGCGTTTGGCATGTCGACGCCCGTGTGGACGGAGCCGCCGCAGGCGTGCACGACGCACGCCGCCGTAGACATCCGTGGACGCAAATTCACAAGCACATTCTTCAATCGAGTCTGCATGCACACGCACATACCCGGACGCACGCGCAGGAGGAAGAGAGCGAGCGGGGAGAGTAGCGGGTCTTCTTGTCCAGCTTTCCTGGAGTCTCTGCGCATGCATTTGTGGGAGTCGAGGCTTTTCTGTGCGCTTTTTTCTTTTCTTTCTTAGTCGCCGTGACGTCACAATCCGGGCCGCTTTTACCGGGAGCTGTTTCTGACGAAGTTCTCGGGAGACCTTCTGACAGTCTGGGTCGCAACTTGATATTCTCTCTCTCCGGGCCTCTTTCTGCGCGATCCGGATGTTCTCTCTGTGGTTTTCTGGTTGCTTTCACTGCCGACTTTTCCAAGCGGCTTGCTTCGGTTTCATTGTTTGTTCTCTCGACGTCCACCAAACTGGATCGCGCGCCAAGCCTTCAGTTTGATTCCCCTTGTTGGACAGTGAGGCAACTAGCGTCACTTGATCTCCCACCCGGAACCGTTTATACAAGTGCCCTCTCACTCTAATTCAAGTTGTCTATGAATTCCCTCGCTGAAGAGAATTCATAGCCTAACTCCGATTCGTATCTTTCTGCGCACGCCAATCTATTATCTAACATCTGTTCTGTCCATCTCAAAACACTTTCTCCGTTCAAAGTCGCGTGGTCTAGGTTGATACTTACTGACCGATACTGTTGCAATTGTATCTTTTAATGTGGATAGTCGAGCTATGTACCTCTTCCATGCTATTGATCCTGACTACACCGTTGTCCTTTGCGTGACACATCCAGAGTTCACGTGCGTGATTGGATTTTGCGGTACTTAATCTGTCAATTCGCCTGCTCTGCGGGTGCACTTCGGTTTGTCGGATTTAATTGGAATGGGGTTGGTTTCGCTAGTGTTCCGTTGATTGGACGCATCATGGTGCGTTTTATTTTCTTTCCCTTCATCATCATGCAGACATTCATTCAGTCCGATTTTACAAGACGAAAATATCAACTTGATATCGACAGTTTTATTCGCTGGACACGTTTGCGACAGGGGGGGGGGTTATATTTTCTAAAGATATACAACAATATTTGGTACTGGCAGTTCATCCTATAATTACGACGGAGGACAAGCTTAAAGGTGATGATGGACCTCGGCTTCTAACAGTAATAGTGGGAATGGATGGAAATGCTGCACGATAGATCGCTTCTGCTTTACTCGTATAAAGGATGTGCAAGGATTCCAAAGTACAGTGAGACCTTAAAATGAGCGCAGTGACATTGGGAATAGCGTCAAACCGGTTGTCCGGGATCGTAAGATGTTGGAGAGCGGGAGTAGTGAGTACTTCCAGGAGCAGTTGGTGACCCATGCCGCCTCCCAACTTCAGCGAGTGTAGGTGCCTCAGAGGTGCCACGGGTAATAGGTTACTGGAGAGAGAGTAATTGGCAAGATCGTTGCAGCGAAACTCCCGAAGGGCAGCGGAATGCTGCATTATTTCGGCGCATTCAGCCGAAGACAAACATTGGGCAGAAATGCTCGTTAACTGCGGCCACGGCAGCTGAATCTCGAACGGCCCAAAGTCGTTGGAAAGGGCGACCTGCTTTAAAAGCGGCGCATTACTGAACGGCGATATTGCATCCTGTGAGTCGGTCATTCTCGCATGGTGGGTGGGGCCCAAAGTTAGGGAACGGAGTAAGGGGAAGTCCGTTCCAATCAACCGAAGTGATTTAATGGGCAGCCGGAGATCAATGTGTTCCCAGCGCTCATAATGAGGTATGATGGCTTGGATGAAATCAATCTCGAGCAGCCGAGTGGAGGATTGCAAGGAAATGGATAGAGGGCAATCTTTGGAGCGTGATACCCAAGTTCTGAGTAAATCCAACCCCCAGGTCTGAGACTTCGTCGGAAGATTCAATTCGATGGCTCTCCAGAGTTGCGGCGTGCTGAGCGCTATTTCACGCCATGTGCGACAGATCTGGCAGAGAAATTCCGGGGAGAAGAGTCCAGTGGCCGGTGGGCGTTCGGGGTAGGGTGGGAGGAAGTGGACAAATATTTCCGACGTGATTTCAGTGGGAAGGGTAAGGATGGGGTATTTGTAGGCGTCGAGACGTGTCTGCAGGTCCTGCCGCTCCAATCTGACAGCGTCAGGAGCTTGCTCCAGCGCCAGGATCTGGGCATCCAAGTCGGTCATGCGTTCCCGAATATTTGACCAGGTGGATCTCCCGTTTGAAGTGCTTCGATTCTGACTTGGCGTCGTATCAGAGAGTAGAGAGTCAAGATGATGAGGGTCGGTCGTGGGTACTGAATGTCCTGTGAAGAGCTTAGAGCTCAGTAGAGCAACTAGTTGAGCTCCTACCTGTACTTATTCTTCGGCAGGTCGTGGCAACAGAGAGAGTGGCAGAAAGCGGTGCAGTTGTGTTTGGTATCCACGTGTTGCACATTCCCGCCTTGAATCATTGATCCAAACAACGCGTCCTCAAAGCGCCTATTCCAGAGCCTCTGCGGGGTTAAACTCGAGCCCATCCTGTCTTTTTTCCCGCGCATTCTTCGCTGGCGCCGTGAGTCTGCACTCTTTTTGCTCTGGGCATTTTTTGCTTCATCATACTTGCCGAGTTCTGTATGCGGCTTGCCTCTTTCCCTCTTTGTGCGCTGGACTTCCACAAAAAATTATCGCACATTCAGACACTCAAAAATAAACTCAGATCTGTCCTTGCCCACTCGAGCTTTTTTGTTTTTGCAGACAACGATGATTCCCCCCGAAATATAAGATACAATGAAAAAATTGCAACTCGCTACTCATTCCTGATACACGAAGCTGACGCGGATGTGATACTAGTTCAAATAAACTTCAATGAGTGGGAATATCTAAGTAAGAAGAAAAAAGGACTTTAGTATGCGCTCACAACCTAACCTCGGCTCGAGCGACTAATGCCGACCGAATTGATACAACCAATTTTTCGATTAGGTCCTCCTGCTCTCCATTTAAGTCTCATTTAGTGGTTTGTTATTCTCCAACACCCATGACTTAGCCTCAGTTCGAAGAGGGACTTCCCACCGAAATGTGACCATTGGTCGGGATAGGTGGATGTGATGCCGGCTTCTCTATTAGGTCTGTTCCTATAAATTTGAACCTAGACCAGCGCGGATTTATTTCAGCCTTCTGTGTGTGACAAAAAAAAGGATGTCGGGTGGGAACGGTATTGCCTTAACCTCTCTTCGAACGAGGGATTTCCACATAAATCCATAATTGCTACATCAAGTGCAGTGGATGCGATGCCGATTTCGCCATTAGGTTTTTCTGCTTCTTCCTTAGTCCTGGGCTGGTGTAAAATTCCGAGGGAGAAGAAAAAAAGACAAGATGAGGCGAAGGACCTCGGTTCGAATGAGGGACTTTCACAGAAGTGATACAAGCGGGCCCAGACAGGTGCAGTGGATGCGATGCCGACCTCGCTATTAGGTATTCCTCCTATAAACCTGAGCCTTGCTTGAGACCGGACTATTTTAGCCTTTTGGTGTGAGTTGAGTTAAAAAAAAGTCATTGTACAAAGAAGCAGTACATAGGACATAACCTCGGTTCGAACGAGGGGTTTACACATAATGCTGACTACATCAGGCCAGGTTGGATGCGATCCCAATTTCGCTATTAGGTCTTCTTTCTATAAATCCGCACCAAGCTACAGAGAGATTTCATTTGGTGTGAGGTGAAAACAGAGAACGCAGTGACGACTCAGGCCTTCCACATAAATGGTATTTCACCACAATTGGGCCCGGGCCATATGCAGTGGATGCGATGCCGGCTTCGCCATCAGGTCTTCCTTCTCTAAAGCCCTGAGCCCTGGTTTGCTCCTATATTTCTTCCAAAACTTGGTGGGGGAAAAAGAAGGTGGGAGAACCTTGAATAATGTTGAATCATGCATGTCCTAACCTTGGTTCGAACGAAGAACTTCCACATAACCTCCCTGAGATCAACCTAAGGGGAGTGAATGCGATTCCAATTTCGCTATTAGGTCTTCCTTCCTCCTTTCTAAACTTCGAGACTTCTGTGCGGCTTTGAATAAAAAATTGACAAGAAAGAACGGCCGAAGGACCTAACCTCGGTTCGAACGAGGGACTTCCACGTAAACCATGCAAAGTCGAGGTGCAGTGGATGCGATGCCAATTTCGCTATCAGGTCTTGTTGTTATATTTCTGCACCTTCACTTGGTGTGGGATCTTTTTGTGCTAAACCCAAAAAAAATGCTCTGGGAGGGATGCAGCACGCCAACCTCGATTCGAACGAGGGCCTTCCACATAGGCATCCACTAATACTCGCACAAGTGCAGTGGATGCGATACCAATCTAGCCATTAGGTCCTTGTGGGTCCTTACTACAGTGACCTCACTTCAGACTTTCTGTGTGGGTTGAATAAAAAATCACCTCGAATGGATCACGCGAGAGCTGACATAATCCCGCCACGACCAAACAAACCAAAGCTTGATTTGCCCCGCCGCTTGTTATTTTTATATTTTTTTATATTTTTTAGGAACGTTTGAGGTAGTGGCGCATGGATAGTGCATGAAAGAGGCATTTGAATGCCGCCTCCCGATAGTGTTCGTCCAGTGTCCACCAGGCGGTCACTTCCGACTCCCGAGCACATAATGTCGGGCCGACATAGTCGGTCACTCCACCCGTTATAGATTGTGGCCCGGGACTTGGAACCCAGCCAGACAGAAAATTCAGACCTCTCGAGGAGATGCGCAATCGCACTCGTGCCCAAATCAGCACGGCGTGTGGGGCTTTGGCGCGAACTCACTCCGGTGTCTTGGCGGCAAACCACCAAGTCACCATCATCGTTAGCTCACTCCAATACCCACTAAAACCCCGACCCCCCTAGTCCACTCTTTCGGGAGGTTTCTCTCGTTCTTCAAAACATTTCTCCAAGTTTGCTTCACCATTTTGCTTTTGATAGCTCTCTTGCCGTATTTTCTCTCGTTTGTCATTGCACAGTCAACTGCCAGCCTGGTGTTTATGGCCCAAATCCAACGGTTCAATATCTCTGTTGTGGATGCCGCGTCTTTCTGTCTTTGCCTGTTTCTGTGGTCCACCCTTCAAGAGCGAGCGCGCTCGCACTCGGAAGCAGCACCAATAGGCGCCCCATATAAGCGTCATGAGCCCTCCTGCGCGGAGCCCTCGAGAAGGAACGGCGCGTCGTTTTCGTTACGGATCCGGGGCCGCTCCGCCTTCCTCGGGAGGGCGGTGCCATCTCGCATCCCCGTCCGCCAATACGCTTTGACGTGAGCCGGACACGCTGTGTTCGTTGCGGGTCGCACCTCTTCATCTTCGGCACGTAGGACGTTAGTCGCGCGAGGCTCGCGCCGTCGCTCACGGACACTCCACTCCGAGTGCGTGCCGTCCCCTGCCCGCCAACACCGCGGGTTCCGGTTTGGAGCTGCATACGCGCCGTCGTTGCCCGCAATTTTGATGGGACATTCAAGGCGCAATGCAAGGGGCTTCGAAGATAAGAAATTTCCTTATATGGACAGGGAAGGAGGGGTCCCCCCGAGGTCTGAAAATATTTTTTTGTATGAGATTTGGAAACTGGTTCCTTTGCTCAGATTTGTGTAAAACATACTTCAGAAAAATTTTGGAATTTTGGGGCCAATTTTTGAGTCTCTTTGATTCTCAGGACCGTCAGTTATAGCTCAATTTATGCACGCTGCAGCGGCTCACACAGACATACGTGTAAGTTAAAGTTTTCCGGAAGTTGCCGATCAGGCCGTACCAGGCCGGTATATCACGTGTCCGATTGATGTGCCTAAAACCGAGATTTATTTTCAGTCAAATAGGTGATACATCTCAAGGAAAGAGCTGAATACTCTACATAAATCATCCAAAACACTCTCCTGCATGAATGCCGGTCCTGGCCTTCATTTCGAGGAGAAAAGAATTGGCAGTTTCCATATCGGGAAGTTCTCACGCTGTCGTTAAGGGAGGGAGGGGTCCCCGAAGGCTCTGAGAAAAAAAATGGAAGGTATGTGCAGCTTTTCGCATTTTCAAAGCCCCTTGGCGCAATGGCGCTGTCCCGCCCGTCCAAATGCGGATCGCAGAACAGGTGAAATGATCTCATCAGATGGTCTCCTCTTTCCTTCCACCACAGCGAAATCGCTGCCGCCCGCGCTACGTTGCCCCTAACCCGTGGTTCATCTCTGGATCTCTAGCCTACTATCTCTCAAATTGTAATCTGGCCTCCCCTTTGCATCCCGTGCACTTTCTGTTGTCCTGTGGCCCGTCCCTCCCATTCGCACTAATTGACGTCCGACGCGACAATCACCCTTCTGAAGGCACCAGTTTTTTCTGAGAGTGTTTCTGTTACTAGAAAAGAGCTTATAATACTTCAATTAGTCACCAGTGCTCATTCTTGCCCCGCTATTCAGCCTGTTCCACTACAGCGCAGGCTGGCCTTTTACACCTCTTGTAACAGGCCCTGCTTCTTCCGTCTGCTTTTGTGGATGGCCTCATTTCCCACTAAGCGCTGATGTTAATCGTTAATCCCCCAAGGCTCTTTGTGCACTCTATCATGCTCTACTCGCTCGGGGCACCTCATTTCTCGCTTTGCACAAACCCCGCTTTTCCGCCGCTTCCGCTGACTCTAATTGCTCTGTAGATCCTCCTTTGAACGTCTAAAGCATCCATATTATTGATTCTGGTATCTGAACCGCTGCCCACTCGATATTGGATTGGAAAAAAAAAATTATGATCCTTTCACATACTTGTCTAAAACTATGTGCATCCATCGAGCGCTCCATATCCAGACACTTATTGTATTTTTCCTACCTTCTTCGACATACTAGTTAGCGAATTAAATGTGTCTTAACTCTGACGTATCCGTTAGACGGACACATCGCAAATTTTCCCAATATGGTGATACTACAGTGTGTGGATTATTTTGCTTGTTGCGCTCTTCTGGCACTACCTGAGCACAAATCAATAAACACAGTAGATGTAACACACTCGGTAATACGTTTCTGGATCATCAACAATAAAATATGGAATTTTACCAGGAGTGGAGAGATTGGGTCGACGTTCACTCAACTGCCATACTGGGATTATGCTTGTAAACACGTATCTTTGAACACTTTTTTTCGTTATGACCTTCCGTTACTGAAAATTCGGTATTGTGGAATTTGGTTAGAGTCCCCGATGATTTCTATAATGTTAGGATCCCAACGGATGACTTGTTTGCCCCCATTGTGCCCGTTTTGAAATTTCCTGATTTTTCGGTACATTCATTTTGCCCCAAAATCAATGCAAACGAATTTGGCTCATCGATTAAAGAGTTTCTGTCGACTCAGAATTTGTCTGAAGTGCCTGAATGTCCCATACGAACCCGATTGTCATTTTCTTGACCTGTCCAAAGTAGGCAGGTGTGATCGGGTCACGCCGTGACACGCACTCTTTTGCCAGCGCGACTCCACGACGACCCACGACGACGCGTCTAAAGTTCAATCTCTCACCCTTTTACACAGAAACATCTCAAGATACTGTCCCCGTCTTTTCTGCTCAGATTTATCGGCCCCTAGAAGTGGTTTCTGGTCTTCAGAGCTGCTGTGTTTTGTAATAGGGAGGCTACTGCGCCGTTTCAAAGTTGGGCTACAGAGCCATGTCATGTCTTCGATTTTACATAGAATATATGTTTCTCTGCTTGGGCGATAGAGGGCACCATCAATTCCGGGGAAGCCGCCTGTTTTGAAAGTTGCTCCTTGGGTCCCCGCCACCGCCGCTATCTCTTCTGGGTCCCACATTGCGCCCTTGTGCTCTAGCGACATCACTGCTAGTTCGTCGGCATTGTTTTCACCTGCATGCTGGGACAGCTGGCCGGTATGGTTAACAACACTACACTTGTGGGGCACTCTTTACCTTAGACTGCTGCGGTTGCTTTACGATAGCAATCATTCTCAGGCACCCCGGAGCGTGCCTCTAGCGTTTCCTCCTGCCTGTGTGGTTTGGAGGGGGTTGATCCAGGCTTCAAGAGCGCCAAATTCACCCCCTCTGAACGAAAACGGCGCCATCTGAGCCTTGACATCCACATCCGCATCCTTCAACCTATAAATTTCCATCTCTGTTAGCCACAGCGCTACACCTGCTCCAGCGGTCTCCGGCGCAGGCGACGAGAGACTCGTCCTGCTTCCGGTCCTTGTGCTCGTTTCCCGCGCGGCCTGTGCCCCCTTGAACTCGAAGGATCCCAATCTAGCGCATCAATGTCTGTTACTATGCGGCCTCCAGTCCGTGTACCCTTGTACAAGTACTGATCGCGAGTTTTTTCCATTTTGGCACCGAAATGTGAATGCAAGCGGTCCCGCAGCAGTTATTGGTTCACTCGCCGTAGACCATGTATCCTATGTACGGGCCAGCCACCTCCAATTTATTTCATATTTTTGAGGCATATTTTGTGGTCAATGTTGCCGACGATGTCAAGGATTATTTGATCGTTGCGTTCCAAATCCGGCCAGTCGTGTTCATCGTGCAGCACAGTGGTGACACTTGAAATCAGTGGCCTGATGGTTGCCGTCCTAAATGAGACCCACCGCTAGCTTGATATATCAGACTCATCGCTAATTAGCGATGTTGATGTAACGGGAACACATCGCTAGTTAGCGATCCTGATGCATCGTTCCGCCATACTGTGGTGCGCGGTTACGGGCTTGTAGCTGTGCGCGCGCTCGGAAAATCGTGCGCTTGACACCGCGCGCCTCGTTTCTTTACTCCCCGCGGCTGCGGTACCGTGTTGCGCGGCTTCCGCGCTTTCGCCCTCCGCCACGCTTTACTCTGAGCGCGTTCGCCGTCGGCCCGCCTGTGCCGCGCGCTCATCACCTTCGACAGACCTGCTCTACGCCCGACTTTCCTTCCCTGCGCGCCTGTGTCGTGCCACACCTTTGTTTCGCTTCCCGCGCGCCTTCTTCTACTGCCCGCCGGTATCGCGGGTCCCGAGTCCCGACTTGGGGATGCATACGCCGGCGGCGTGGCCTTCAAGATGCGCGCCGTCAACCCGCGCGCGCCTTTCTTCTGCTGCTGCGCTCCCGTAGTGGGGACGCAGGCTTGGCGATACGTGCGGGCTCGCAGATGACGAGCGCACCGTCACCCGCGTCTTTTACTGCCCCCGCGTCTTTTGCTGCCCGCCGGCGCCGCGCCGCGCCTCTCTCTTCTGCTGCGCTCCAGTATTGCGGACACAAGCTTAGTGATACGTGCAGGCTCATAGATACGACGAGCGCGCCGTCACTGACGTGCGCGTCTTCCTCCCGCGTGGGGCGGCGGCATCCTAGTCACGCGGGGCTCGCGCATTCGCCCACCCACGTGTCTTTTGCTCCCTGCATCTTTTTCTCATACTGCCCGCCGGTATCGCAGGCGTGGGCATGACAATGCGGACTTTCCCATCCATACGCGTGGGTGTCGGTGGGGGGCCTGCGCATACGCGCCGTCGAGGTCGAGGTGTCCGCGGCGTGCGTGTGCGCGATGTCAGTGTCCTGCGAGCGTTGCGTGCGCTTGGATAGGAGATATGCGCCGTCACTCGCGCGCGCGTCTTTCTTCTGCTGTCCACCGGTCCCGCGGGCGCAAGCATGACGGTACGCGCGGGTGCCGGCGTGCGTGGGCTCGGCAGCTGCGGCGTGGGTTTTGGGATACATACGTGCGCGGCGTGCGCGTGCGCTGGGGTCGTGTACCCGTGCTTTCGAGCCCGGTGTTGTCGAACCCGACCGGGCGTGGCGCCTCGGGAGGGCCGTTGGGCGAGGCGGTGGACGAGGGGGCGTGCGGGATGCGGTTGGTGGAGGGAGTGGGGGGTGGAGGGAGGAGTCGCTGAAGATCGTGCGCAGGGGCTGAGCTGCTCGCTCGGGTGGGGTGGACGATGCGAGCGCGGGGATCTTGATCCTGCGCGCGGTGTCGTCGACGTGCCTCCGTGCAGTGTCCGTGTCGGTGTCCTGCGCCGCGGTCTAATAGGCATGCCTGCATACGGCGCGTGTGGGAGGGCGCGCGGAAGCGCGAGTGGAGCAGGAGGAAGTAGAAGTGGGAGTGGTGGACGTCTGATTCGTCCCCTGTGCGCGTATGTGCGACCTGTACGGATGGGCCGCTTACTGCCGAGGCATGACGAGTAGAGCGCGGGCCGCTGGAGGCTTGCCGGCGAGGTGTAACAGCCTCCTTGTGCTCGGGCTTGCGTGCGGGCTCGCCGTCAAGTGGTTGCGTGCCTACGGGGGGTTGAGCGGACGTGGACGTGGACGTGAGCGGGGAGCAGTGATATCAGCACTTAGGATTAATCTTGATGGGACGTTTCCCAGCACTCTGGATTAAATCCTGTGGCTCTTTAGAGGGCTAAGATTTGGTGGTGGATTATTGTGTAGGATTAATCATAGGCTACACAAAAATAATAATCGTGCTCATGGAAGATTAATCCAAAAGTGTAGAATATATATATAAGGCTATTAAAATGTGCGTGCGAGATCGATCTGAGCGAGGATTTTTTTGAGCCCTATATCGGCAGATTGGATTAATTGTCAGGTTCAGGAAGGATTATTGATGAAAGTGAAGTGCATGAATTTATGCGACAGTTACAGTCTCGTAGTAATCCTGCTCGGTGGTCAGCAATGTGCAAGCGAGACCGAGGAAGTGCGGCCTACCGAATAATCGTTAGTACTGTCCTTCGCCGCCGCCTCCTTCTCTCGTTTCTTCTCGTTGCGAAGTCATCACAGAACCGCTGGAATATGTAATAAGTACAGAAAAAGAAAGATGACCGAGAACAGCATACTGTGAGCAGCTGGGGTGCAAAAAAACAAGTGCGCTCCACGTCGAGAGACGTCGGTGGGAGTGTGAACTTCAGAACTCGAAGAGGTTTGTACATGGTGGCACGGGCCGCGGCGTGTGGCGAATACATCAGGAATACGCCAAGCGCATCAGGAATTAACAGTGAGTACTAAACATGATATGCGAATGAAATGTGCATACTGTTGGTTGGGGGATACCAAAACCAATCACTGAAAAACGAACATCGAAAGTGGCACCACGCAAAGTGGCCGTCAAGGTTAAGATTCTCCTGACACGCAGTCAGGCCAACACTGAGCTTGAGGCCCAGGGTGGAGGAAGATGATGGTCCACAGAGTTCCTTCCTTGCATAGGATGTTTGGGAGATGGTGGTCGAGGCGAAAGAGAGACGTGGTGTTTGGCATCAATGGGCCATCATTGTTTGGCCAAAGAGATTGATGACCAATTGATTGGAAGACCTTAGTAGTCGCTTTCTTCTTCCACCATCGTCTGCTGGTTTACCCCGCTACCCATTATCGAGGAATAAAAGTCAACATACTCGTCGTGCGCACCTCCCAAGTTGCAAACCATATTCTCACTTGACTCCAGTCTTCTCACGCAACACGATGTCGCGTGCCACTGGAGCCACCTGCGCTTTAATGTGCTGGTATCACAATACAACCTCATTTCTGGGGCTTCTACTCTTTGGAATCGATATTTTTGTGTTGCAAAGTGCCACTTTCACTGCTTCTGGGCGATATACTCGTGCGTCGCCCATCTCTTGCTCCTCACTCTTTTCACCGACTAATCCTCTCTGTATTCAGTACTATAATACTTACATGAATATACTCCCTCCACCGGCGCTTCTCTGAGGTCATCCCCGCCCCCCCGCGCATTGCAAACACTGTCAACGTGCCGGCCCGGCCGCTCCCGCCTTACCCCTGCGAGTGCCACGCGGGCTGCGTCCTTCCGACTCCTCCCCGAGATCGCTCGCCAACGCCGTGAGCCACGCGTGTGTTACAGTGTAAGAACCAGCCGCGGTGAATGTGGCGGCTTGGGCACGTCGTTTGCCGGTGCACCCAATCCTGGGCGACATCATCCGAGGATTAATCGTGCCGCCCTCGCCAAATAAACCTCGATACTCACTCATGAGAAAAACCCTGAACCTGATGATTAATCCAATCTGCCGATATAGGATTAATTGTGGTGTTGAATAATCTTCTGCTCAAAAAAATCCTCGCTCAGATCAGTCTCGCACGCACATTTTAGTAGCCTTATATATATATTCTACACTTTTGGATTAATCTTCCATGCGCACAAGTATTATTTTATGTAGCGTATGATTAATCCTCCACAATGATCTACCACCAAATTCTTAGCCCTCTAAAGAGCCACAGGATTTAATCCAAAGTCCCAGGAAACTTCCCATCAGGATTAATCCTGAGGGCTGGTACCGTTGCGGGGAGTGGGTACGTCGCGTCGAGGTGGGCGGAGTGAGGTCGCGGCTGTGGGGCGGGAACAGCAGTGTCCGTGATTCGTGCGGGTATGCCGCCCGGGTGGGTGCTCCTCCGCCCCTCATCTGTCGGTGACGAGTAGCGCGCGCGCGTGTGGTCGCCTGCGCCTGCAGACGATATAGGTGGGGCTGGCTACCAGTGCCCATCGGTGTGCGTGCGGCCGGCGGGTGTGGCTTCCGGCGCTGCGGTTATGTTGGTAGGAGCAGGCGCGCGTCGTCTTACTCCCTACTATGCTGTTCCCTACTTGCTAATATACACATTAATATTGCCAGCAGTAGACCAAAAATATATTTTATTGCGAGACTACAATGTAGTCAGGATTTAGTAAAATTTTAATTTTCTATAGCACCCAGAATATGTACCACAATAATTTGAGCACATCTCCAAATTTCCTGACTTCCCCGGGAATGGTTCAATGTGCTGCTTGGCTTCGGTGCAGGTGATTTTGTGATGATGATGGTGCGATTTTCATGCCTGTAACCATGCCCTTGGATAGTTCTTGGACAGAAGTTAGGCTAAGATGCCCAAAAGTGCGGTGCCAATCTTCAAGACTGCGCTCAGGTATGGCAGCAAATGCTAGAGTGGCTTTGGACGGATTGGGCTGGTTTGGCATGATGGGAGTAACATTTCCGAGTGCGTAGACGTCGCCAATATTCGGCAGTGTGCAAATTTGACCCCCCTTTTGGAGATAATTTCGACATCAAGGGAGTTTGAAGGGAAATTAATCCTATGACCTGTGCGATGGAGTTTTCCAAGAGATATGATCATTTTCCTGTTGACTTGGAATTGAAGTTTAACAGTTCCCTGTCCCTCAGCTGCCAGTTTGGAACCAATTCCAACAATTTTGTGGTCTTCTAGCGGGGTGTAGGAGTGGAAAAACGAACTGTTGTTCGTGATATGGACACTGGCAGCACTATCCAGAAGCCAGGAGTTCTTAGTGATGGCCAGGGTGACCGCAGTGGAACCAAGCATCTCGGTGTTGCTGATCACCGCTGCCTTTGTTGGACACTTCACCTCTACCTCTGACAGCCGGTAGAGCGGTATCATCGGTGTCTGGTTGGGCGTGGGCACGTCCTGCTTGTTGGAGAATGCGGGAAATAATGTCTTCTGAGTCTTTAACACTGTTTAAATCAATGCTGTCGGCCCAGTTGTCCCAAGAATCCAGTAGGGAGATAAGAATGATGGTGGCAAATTCGGCTTCCTCAATTGTGGTGCCAAAGTCCTTGAGTGTGCTGCGAATTTGTGTGAGGGAGTGTATGTGCTCCTCAATGTCCTCTCCCTCAGCACAGGCTGTGCAGAAGAGTTATCGACGAAGACGGATAATGGTGATAGTCCCTTTGGGCTGATAGTTGCGCTCCAATTTATCCCATGCATCTGCTGCGGTTTTTGCCTTCTGAATGTAGGCCATGGGGCCATCTCCAACACACAGCTGGATAGCTGACAGTGCTTTCCGTTGCTTCTTCTTCCAATCCTCCTGTGCAGCAACCTCAGAGGCATTAGCCTCATCTATAGTCTCTCGTAGACAGACGCTTTAACAAATGAAGCTCGTACCTCGCTTGTTAAAGTCTGTTAGTGATCGCGGGGGTCCGATCGGGCTAGAACAGGCGTATGTGGGGATATGATCTATCACAGCTCCTCTGATTAGAGGAGAGTCGTGATATATTATCGCCTCTAGTTACAAGGCAACTTTGACAGCGTGTCACTCCATCAGAGCTGTCAAAAGCAGCTTCGTGCACACGACGCGTGTGCTCGTCGCCTAGCGCTCCCTCCCTAATTGTCGGGAACTTGTCGGGGCGCATCATGATCGTTTGGGACATCATCGGCTGGCCCCATTTAGCTTTGTTGACAGGTATTAGCATTCCACTGCCTCGCTTCTCTTCCTCCACAAAATGCTCCTCCGGCTTCCCTACCTGCACCCTTCCCGTCGTCAATGAAACAAAGGACTCAATGGTCTCCTTGAGTGTACACACAAGCGACCGTGGGAAGCCGGATTAGGTCCTGCTAGCCGTCCCAATTTTCGGCCCGTAATAATCCAAAATAGCGCTCCCCACCGTTCATGGCCTAGCACACAGCACTACAAATGCCCCACCGCATTGGTATGCCACCGCTATTTTTTCTGAGCTCCATTAAACGTGCTGCCCCCCCCCCCCCCCCCCCCCCCCTGTTGTTCTTTTTAATGCACCCGGCCGCTGGCCTTTTGCGTGCTCCCCCCGCTCCCCCTGCTGGCCCTGCTCTTCGAACCAGTAAATCTTTCCTGTTTGAAGAATTTCTCTTTGCACTCAAAAGAATGCTCCGCTTGTCCTGCCCACTGTACCGCCGTTTCCGGCTTCGGTACTTCCTCCGTGCGGCCACGGGGTCGCCTCCACTCCACAAAGAGCAACATTTCACACATGGAATCCTACCGCAGTACCTTTCCGTTGCTCTTCTGGATAGCCGTAGGCCTACGCGTGGTTCTCCTCCAAATTGCGCCCGCCCTGTAATTGCATGCAGGCAGCAGTCCCTCCGGTTTCTCTGAAATTACTTAGCGCTCCTGCCCCTCTTAGCCTGCGTCAGCCTGTGCCTCTTCCACGACTGTGAGTGCATTTTTACTTATTTTTCATCTTCTATTTATATGTTTAGCGTGGTTCATCGCGTCTACTCTACTGTGCCTTCGTCGGCGCCACGCACCTACCCCGGCGCCGCCATACAGGTACCAAGCCGCCGCCGCCCCAGGCACGAACGCGCACGTGCGCCCGCACAGCGTGAACCCCATCCGCACGATGCACATCGGCGCGACCGCCAGCGTGACCGCATCGAGCGGGGGCGGCTGGATCGGTATCTGCGTGAGAGGGAGAGAGAGAGGAGCATGGCGTCGCCACCGATGAAGCATACGAGGGAACAGCGTATCATTGGCGGAGGTGGCACGGAGTATCCCGCATATAATGCGTGGATGCACGATCCGGCGCGCCGCGAGCCGCGGCACCGCACCGTGCGCCGCTCCACGACCACAGTATCCACACCTGTGTCCCCCGCGCGCCGTGCGTTGCCGCAGTCCTCGTCTTCCAGTGGTCTAGAATGTGCCCCCTGTTGCGTACCGACATTCCATTCTTATCTCACTTCTTTTTATATTTCAATTTTTTACCAGTACATATAGCTGTACCAAGTCGTTGTTCAGGATGCCTCAGTCATTTTCTGCTGTGTTGTCCATACCATAAACGAATGTTTGAATTTAGTACGAGTTTGGATTACACAATCGAGACCGGACTAAAGCCATCAATGCACTGCGTTTAGACGGTTCAGTACTCCTACAGGGACAATCTCCTGCACCCTTCAAGTCTGCTGTCCGATATTTGGGCGCAGGAGATACTATTAGCATTAGTTTATATGCTAGAAACAACTAGAAAATAGGATACCCGGTGGAACTCAGCTTTGCGGCCAGAAATGAAATTGGCCTTCTCCGGTATTTTCTTGCTCTAAGCATTTCGAAACAGCTTCCTAATGAAGATCCTTCAGATGAGTCTGTATTCCTGTATTGGAATGTTGCAGCGGTGCTATTGAAAGTAATAAACCCACTGTTCTCGAGATCGGGATTTCTGCCAAATATGAAACCATACCAACGCAACGTTCGGCAACCTGAATACACCTCTTCTCTCGTATTTCCATGATATTTCTGACCATGAATAGTTTAGTAAAATGAGGAACGTCAAGACGTTGTAAAAGGAGATATATACCGTTTGTAATGGCCCGCGGATCCTTGCGGTGGTTCTCTGCCCTTTCTCCGGCATTGAACTTGCAATATAGCATGTCATTGAGGTTGTTTCGGCATGAGACAGAAGTCCTGACCTTGGGAGGTAGGTCCTGCAGTCATCCAGAAGTTTTTTTCCGACTATTCTTGAGTTTGGAAATGGGAGTCGAGGAAGAATCGTGTTGCGCATTACATGTTTGTTCGCCAAACTCATACCACGCCAAACTCACCTTTTGTAGTTCGAACATTCGTTGCTCTTGAGCGCCCAAAACTATATATCTAAGGATTTGGCTCAACTAGGTGAGCTCTTTTCTATCCTAGTTGGACCAATAAAAAAAATGTGTGGTTGTTTTTCATGTGCATTATTTTGTTCCTGATTTTTTACCCACATTATTTTCGGTGATTTTTTGTCTGAATTGTTTCTGGGACAAAATTAATCATCTTTCACCGAAGCAGATTTGGATTTGCAAGCAGGACACGTCTCCTATACCCTGTTTTATATTATTCCAAAATCTATATCCTCCCCATACTCTCCTACTATAATAATTTTATGAAATAGCTGATCCATAGAGTGCTTGGGTCATATCTACTCCCTTAACGACCCTGTAATGGCTTATTGTTGCACTGTCGGCCCCGCACAAACCCATTTCCTATTTTCTGCCATTTTTCACAATGCGGGATATGGTGAATGTGCCACTGCCACCATTAATGGCTTTCAATTCCGAGTCGATCCCTCTACTCACTTTTTGTATCAGAGCTTTCGTTGCACCAAATGAAACAATTCTCTGTGTTTCTGATCATAAAGTGACGCCAGTTGTGAGCGTGTCACACCGTGACACTCCTTCTTCCGACCACCATGAGCTGATTGCTCTCTTCATCCTCACCGTCATTACCCTCAAGAGTCAGAGAAAATCTCTGTAGGTTTTCTTTCTTTCTCTCATCTTCTCTCTTTGCGACGCGAAACGAGCATGGTGGCCATCCGCTGGGCTGACCATGGTAGCCACCATGCTCATTTTGCGTCGTGCTGCGTGCTACACTGCCCGCCTTTTTGTGCTCTACCATCTTGCTCACACTGTTAGCAGGAAACAGTGTATTTCTACCCTCAAATGAGCCCCTCATCGAGCAATAGTGAGCACAGGTGCACTCCCACCCCCCGACGTGCCACTCTGGTTACGACGGCGCCAACACACTTGCTGACATCACAGAGGAGAGCCCCAGCGTTCTCCAAAGCCACACCCACAGCACCAAAACACACCTCCGCAACGTGCCGCATTACCTCCGTGCCACGCCGCACGCCTCCTCACTAACTCCCGCGTTGTGTCGCCGCTCGTTGTGTCGCCGCTCGCCACGACATCTGCACCCCACGTGGGAGACGCTCAGCCCCACATCCTCGACATCCCTAGGAAGGACGTACTAACGCCTGGTGTGGATTCAAGCACCTGCTCGTCCGCGACGCGGATCTCGAGCTCCACGCGCACGTCCTCAGTCTAGTCGTGCTACCGCTCGGCCGTGCTGCGCGGCACCACGTGCTGCTTCGCGGTCAGCGCGGTGTGCGGCTGTGGCTGGGGTGTGCGGCGGCTCGATGGGGAGGATCGCTTTTGCGGGAAGCGGCGCCACGAGCGTTGGGGACGACGGACCGAGCGCGGCGCGCAGATCATGCAGCGTGAAGTGGACAGTCGCACTGCAGCGGCCGCCAGTACTCGGCCACCGAGCCGCGCATGCGGCGCCTCATGTGGAGCACCTCGGATGTACGCGTGGCTACGAGACCGCATACCTGCGCAGGACATCGACACCGTGCGCACATACGCCGATCCCTGCTCGCTCGGCGCCTCACTCCCTAGTTCACATCAGCAGCCCGCCCGCGCCCAAGCACCCCCAGGCGTCAGCGCCTTCCAAGCGGTGCTGGCACCGCCGCGCACGTCGCGCCCCGCAAGCGTGGTCATCGTGCGACAGCGTGTGTACATGGCCGCCAGGAGCCTGCTTGACCAGATCATCTGCCGCACATGTATCCCGAGCTCCTGCGCTCAGGAAAGACGATGGCAGAATTGATGAAGATCTGCGAGATGGTGTTCCTTGCGTACCTGCCTGAGTGCGAGGGCGGGTGGACCACATGGAAGGAGTGGCGCGACGTGCTGAGCAGGGGGGGGGGAGCAGCCTTTCTTTTCTGCCCCCTCCTTGGTTGTAATGTATGCTGACTGCGGCGGATTTTGCGCAGACGGGGATGGCGCACGTGTCATGCCACCGACCGAAGTTCACAGTGTTCGACGGTACGTCTGAGCATGGCTCCACTTGATCCATATTTACCTGGCTGATTCAAGGCTGATCTACAGAAAGCTGGCATCACGCTCATCATGCGCCTATCGCTCGCCAAGTACCACATGCTGCTGCTCACGCTCACGGGCGACGGCTCAGCGCGGTGGACATTCACGTGCATGGGGACCGCGGACCGGGCTTGATCGAGGCGGGGCGATGTGCGCCATCCAGCAGCGCCCGTGAGAGCGGCGGGGAGCGGCATCAGTGGGAGGGGCGGCGGGTGGTCGTGCGAGCGGAGAGGAGAATAGCTGCAGCGCCGAAGAGGGCAGCAGCGGGAGGAGGTTGGGCAGCGAAGGCGGAAAGCTATTAATTTCATGTATTTTTAGATCTGACCAAATTTGGATGTGAGCACAAACAACCGCATCGTCGAGCTCATCGTCGCCACCATCGTTGATGACCTCGAGTACATCGCCAACCAGTTACGGCAACAACTACTGTAACACGCTGTCCATTTGGCAGCATTGCTGGGCTGATATATCAAAATCACCCTCTAACTAGAGGCGTTGATATATCACGACTCTCCTCTGACTAGAGGTTCATGATAGATCATAGCGCCATGCTATGGTGGCTAGAAAGTTGTTACGTAATTGCGGAGTTTGAAATCTCATCGCACAATCGTACACTCGAAGTTCTGCTACCCTGAGGATATAATACACGCCCAAATCGTACACACATATTCTGAAATATATGGGATTTGATTGTTTCTGCATTTTTTTTCTACCCTCAGCCCGAATTTCGGTCCAAGGGTGCTACAGCTCGTCACCGATCAGTCACTCTGTCACATCGATTCCTGTGATCTTATACTGAGAGCTAGGAAAGCAGGATGAAAAATCTAAAGCGGCAGATTCTCATACCTACATACAGAGCTCTCATCCACTCAGAATTCAAATGAAAAGACCCATTTTTGGTTGAACATGAGTCGCGACGAAATTCAAACTCCGCGATTACATAACAACTTTCTAGCCCGATCGGACCCCCGTGATGGCAACAGGACTACCTCATCTACGACTTTGGGCTCGTTTTTATGTTTGCCCGTGACATAGTTGTCTAGGTCCTGGCAGCCTGTCCGTCAAGATGTCAATCATCTTGGTAGCCCATCACTGTGGGGGTCAACACATCTTTGTGACGGTTCAAAAATGTCTACCTGTTTCATTAGATTTAGGGCCTGTAACAAAGATAAGATGAAAAATGTAAGATTGTCTTCTCTCTTTACCAGCATCTCTTTTAGTGGTCAAAATCTGGCCAAAGGGTGATTGAAATGCTATTTGTTTCTTGGTGTAACAAAGAAGCCATTATTAGAACATGAAAGACTGGATGGACAATGGGGCCAATTGTTCAAACAGTCTTTGGTATTATGAATAGAATTAATTTTTGACTGGAAAAAAATCAACAAAGTTGCTTTATTACCCAGAAAATCTTTTATCAAGAGGGAAAATGAAGAAAACACTCCATATCCTTGGCCTTTTTCCTGAGCTATGAAAGTTTAACGAAAATGGTATACGTCTTTCAAAGACATTTTTGAGTTTGGAGGATCCATGAACCCCGCAGTGCATGCGGAATATCCTTGGGCGTTCTCGAGCTGTTTGATGCGGTATGCGGAGTTTTCCGATATCGTGGGCGAGTTTCGTGGGAGTGGGGGTTAAGGTGGAAGTGTGCAGCAGAAACGAAGCAAGTAGAGTTGATGTTCAGTTCAAGGGCTTGGGGCCCATAACCTATTGAAGTTTGTGGAAGGAAAGAATGTGGATTCAATGTAGAATGCGAAATGTTACAAGGCTTTTATACTACGAAAAACATTTTGTTGAGTAACTATCTGAGTAAGAAAATGAACGGTAAGAAATACGCCGGTTCGGGCATCGGTAGCCAAGGACGGCCGTCGCCGAAGTGCACCGCAAATGTGGCAGACAGCTCGAATGTTTATTCTCTCAACACTCCCCCTCAAACTCGAGTCATGCCGAGTTTGCGGACTTGTTCTTCATGCTAGGACCGAGGCAATGGCTTCGTGAAAATGTTTGTTCTCTCAACAGATACGACGTGCAACGATACGACGTGCAACTAATGCATTGTTCACCATAAGCTGTTTGATTATGAATAAATGATGTGTGGTCGCTGCGACGATGATTCAAAGTAAAAAGTCGTAGGTTCCCTGAGATTTCCCCGAGTTCTCTTGAACTCTCCCTTCTTCCTTCCTTTTTTGAATTCTTTTTGTTGTTTGTCCCTGTTGATACCCAGTAGAATGAAATAAAAACCAATTAAATTGACTGGAGACAACGATGCTGAAAAACTACAGTACTTTCGTGGTTCATTAGCGTCCGAAGTACGAATGGCAAACGCAAAACGAAGTCAAAACGAAGTTGAACTTGAAGAACATCGCCACAGTCGTTTGGCAGCGACTGAACGGATCAATGCGGGGGGAAAGAGCCGACGACTGTCTCACGCCCGAGTCGGTTTTTCCCCACATTTACGTTGGGGTAGTGTCTCTGGATGTGCTATTGGTGGCCACTAGACGATCCCGCAATGTCGCGATGCAAGGGATGAAGCAAGAGAGATCTGCCTGGATACACATGCGTACTACTGACTAATCCATCAATGCTGCTGCCAAACCTGCGTACACACGCTGTCGCAACGTGGTTCTCTCCGTCACTGCAATTCACCGTGATGACACCTTTTAACATTCAAGAACTCTGCGACAGGATTATATCCCACCTTGCGGCCGGGGAATCTTCCAGAGACCTGAACTCCGCCGCGCTCGTTTCCTCTGCCTTCTGTTCCTCCGCTCAGCCTCATATCTTTCACGATGTCTTCCTCCATTACGACTCTATAACGGTTGGTTCTGATCGACCTTTCGACGCCATCGCAGCTTGTGGCCGGCTCTGCGCCGTCGTGACACATTCGCCCTACCTCATAAAATACATTCGCCGTCTCAGCACACGTGTAAAGCCCGAGCTCTTGGCACCGTTGTCGAAGATACCCTTCTCCCACCTGCGCGACATATACTTCCAAGAAATCGGGGACGTTCCTCATCCCGATCTCGTCCGCCATTTTACGGGCCTGCCGTCAATCCGTTCGGTTGGCTTCCTGGGGAGGCCCAGCACTTTGAGTGCCGACCTTCTGGCCGCCATCTTCGAGACTTCTTCGCCGGAAATTATGGAACTCATGTTTCATATTGTCACTTTCAGCCCTGCCTCCTCCAACATAACAGTCCCTTTCCCGAGACAGCGGAGGGCGATGATTCAGAAGCTAGAGCTCTGCAGGTGGGATGAAGACCCGTCGATCATTCAATGGCTCATTTCGCCCTCGTGTCCTCTCGACCTATCCAAGCTCGTCGATGTCGCGGTGGAAGAAACGGAATTTGCATCTAATGAAGCGATTGCCTTGATCAACCCATCCCGCGAGACCATCACACGGTTGGGCGTCGACAGTGGTGCGCCATCTGTGCTCACGTTTTACAATTACAAATGCCCCCGTCAGGTATGGCCGTGCGGCTCCCTCTTTACAAGTTCACAGCATTAACACGGCTTGAAATCTCCGTGTCGGGCGACGCGCTTTGGCATCTTCAAATCGCCATTTCGCGCTTGCCAGCAGACACCCGAATCGAGGCCATTGTCTTCCGCCTCAAACCCATCAGCCTCCGCGAACTCAACCCATTGCTCATTGGAATAGATCCCCTCATCGCCAATCATCCCTTTCCATCTCTCCGCTGTGTCGAATTCCAGGGCTTTGATGCTCCAGACGTTGCATTTGTGGGGTTTAAAACCCATTTGCCACTTCTCCATGCTCGAAACGTGCTTCATTATACGCGCCATACCTGTGCGGATTTTATTCACGACGTCCTGCACAAACTGACTACGATTTTATAGTTCGGAATCTGACATCACGCTTTTTTTATCCGTCTCGTTAGCGAGGGTCTTATTCATCTCCAGTCCTACCGCTGCCAGCACTGATTTAGTTGCGTTCCTGATTTCATTATGCTCATTTTCCCAATTCTATGTTTGCCATGTGGCCCCACTCCGCTCGCTGTGAACCCGTTCGACTCGGGGTTGGCCTATCATTCATTTTATTTCATTTCATTTTTTACTCTCCTCTTTGAACTTAAAAACCGAGGCCATTACTTGAACTTTAGTTAAAAGAACATGACCCAGTGGAAATACCCAGCCTACTGGTATGAAGTGAGCTGGGGTCCCTGTCTGATTCAAGGCTAGGTTAACACTTATTTTTATTTCACTCCGTCACTGAAAGTGGCTCAAAAGTCTGCGACCTCGAATTGCCAGTATTACTTGGTCTCGAGGCTGCTTATTGTGAATGAGACTCGGTGGTGTAATCGACAAAACTCCAGCCGATCCTGGTCATTCCCCGAAGTACTTAAGCTGGTGATCCCCGTTCGACTCGGGGCTGGGTCATACGTTCGGCTTCTGTTCTTTTTTATTTATTTGATTTGCTGCATAATAATTTCCGCGAGCTTCCGCGTCGAACTGGTAAGTACGAGCTATTGACGCAGTGGTGTAATGGATATTATAATACTTGTTAAAGCGGGTTGAACAGAATTGTGGGGCAGGCAATTCTTATCCATGTTAAGACAAGTGTACAAGGACTCGGTGGTGGAACGGAAACACTCCAGCTTGCATTCAACTATTGAATAACGCTAGTAAGGTGATTCCTATTCGACTCGGGGCTGGGTCAAAATTGCTCATACCATTCGATGTTGAGATAATCCTGGAAGGACTCGGTGGTGTAACGGAAGCATACCAGCATATGGTTAGATATCATCATGGAGTTAGGCTGTCGATCTCCGTTCGACTTGGGGCTGGGTCATTCTTTTTTCTTCTTCTTACGTTGGTCAAGTTCCGCAACCGCACGTTATGCGCGGTATCGAACCTGCGTCGGTTGAGATTGTGGGTGCTGTTAAGTGCCGATGGAGGCAGGTATGTACTACGTGCTAATTCCGGCTGATTCGTGTTGATTTTCTGCGACGCGGTGCGGATTAGTAGCAAGTGGATGGTACATACATATCGGACATGTAGATGGACTTTGAATAAATACGTATAGGGCACAGTGGTGTAGTGGAAACCCTCCAACTTGCATTGCAACTTCGGTGTACGGTAGGCTGGCGATCCCCGTTCAACTTGGGGCTGCGTTACTGTTTTATTTTTTCGCTTTTTAGTTTTTAGTTTTTGTTTTATGCAGCTCATATTTCCTAATTGATATATGAATCATCCTTGTACTCGGGGTGACATGGTCAAAGGAATGGTGGAACAGCCATCGTGCCAGCTAAAGTTACAGTGGAAGAACTGAGGCGGATGAGCTCGAATCGTTAGGGTCTTGTATTTAATTCATGTATGTATACCGGTTTATAAACACGCGTTTATAAACCGGTTTTTAATTGGTTAGAGCAAAATGGTCGGTTTTTAATTACATTCCGGCTTATTCCGGCTGCGGACTGGCGGCAATCAACACGTCCTGCACAATGTTCAGCTCCGTGTCACCGTCTATTATGAGCAACTGAAATACCTGCTGCGTCTCAAGGTCTTGCTGCACACCATTCCAATAGGCGAAACCCACAACTTCTTTGGTTACAAACCAGATCCGAAGACTCTCTGACAAGACGAAAGTGGTAATTCGATCAGGAGCCTGGCGGACTGAACCGGCGTTGGTATAGTCAACACTCCTAGCGGCAGGAGAGCCGCGAGGAAGAAGGTTCAGGATGCTGCAGCCGAAAAAATCGTATTTTAGCCGGGTTGTTTGTAAACACGTTTATAAACAGGCTGTTTATAAACAAAGTTTGTAAACCGGTTTTTAATTGCTCGGGAATTATATACAAGACCCTAACTCTGAGACCCTAAGCTCGATATCCCTGTCGCAAACTTTAGTTTGACACCGTAAGCGGCGCTAAGGCCTTACAGTGCCGTAAGAGCTGTGACCCTTATCAGAGTTTATCTGAATAAAGATCCCCGATAAGTCGCAGTGTTTTTTTGCGAAGGAAAGAGAAATTGGTGTTGTGGTACCTCCGGAAGTGAAACCTATGTGCCTAGAGATAATCTGGATGCAGCAAACTGTAGGTCTGTTGCTTGTACCGTTCTCAAACGGTAAAACAAAATGCGGGCACTCACATTATAACGATTTATTAATATCCACGGTCTATTATAAGCCATTGCTAAGCTCGGCTAAGAGAAGCTTCTTATAGCCGGGAAATTAAATTTGCGGCACCGTAGTATTAATTCAAGAATCAATTCGGGATTTTTCTGCGCCGCGGTGCGAATAGTGGGTGACTTCCCATAACATAAATATATTCCTGCAACATTTCCGAGCGGTGCCAGTGATGTCGACTATGTATATACCAAGATATTATATTCACTTTCCATTCCCGTTAGAACACTTCAGATTACTTCGACATTATTTGGAATAGACGTGTGTCAAAACAACAACCAAACATTGAACAATGCGTCATCCCTCGCAAGGCCGTCAATGGATATCGATGCGTACTTTTTACACCAATGGCTGGCGACATGGAAGATGATGAACCGATTGGGATATGGCAGCAGCTGCAGCTGCTGTGACTTGTGTCAGGGCAGAACAGACACGTGTCCTTCTTGCAGAACATAAGCAGCAGAGCCGCCTCCATCTCTGCCGGCCCCAGCTCCTTCCCATTCCCCGTGCCGACGTCTCCACTGTTGGAAACGGCCCGCCGCCACCAATATATATCCTACCAACCGGAGGCCATGATGAGAGCCCAGCGGAGCAATGAACACTGCCATAACATCATTCGACATCCCAAAACAGTTTATTCATGCATTCTTAAATCTATTTGAGGGGGGGGGTACCCCTGGTCTAGATTCACAATTTATACATGGTTAATCGAGGGTCTAAGTGAGATCTCTGTCCGATGGGGTCCTGATGGCACCATCGGCATCCTGGCGGAAATAGTTAATATATTCAGCTGGATTATTTTTGGCTGACAGGAAGTCACCCAGTATGTATCAAATGTGCGGATGAATGTGAATAAGGTGCAGTGGTGGAACACTAACACTCCAGCTTGCATTGCAAGTTTCGTTTCTTTAAGCTGGTGATCCCCGTTCGATTCGGGGCTGTGTCTTGCTTTTCACTTTTTTTTTCTCATTTCTCCCAGGTAATAAACCATCTTTGCACTCGGGCCACATGAGACCGAGGCTATCGTGCCGGCTTACCTTACGGTGGAAGAATTGAGCCGGATGGGCTGGATATCCCGTAATATTAATTCAAGAATTCAATTCAGGATTTTTCTGCGACGCGGTGCGAATAGCACGTATCTAATGTGCAGATGAATATGCATGAATAGGATGCAGCGGTGTATTATCTGAGACCCCCTAGTGGGCCACTTGCAGAATATAAGCTGGTGGGATGCAAAGACCTAGAATTTGGTACTTCCAGGATGGAATGCAATGTATGAAGATGGCGTGCGTCAAATTTGGAGGTAGGTAGGTAGGTAGGTAGCATTACACGGCATGGTCCCGCTGAGGAACACCGGTTCCCAGGGATTATCTAAGTGTACATGCACCAGAGTACACTATTGCCCCTGGACTCCTCCATAGCACCAGAGACGAGCTCACGGACACGCTAAGCCGCCGCGGTAGATCTAAGGAACTATAAAGAAGCAAAGAAAAAATCAGCAGAGAATATGAGAGACCAATTATTTGTATCAGGAGTTGTCGCACACCACACAGAAATTGAATTGAATCTTTGGAGGAAATCATGCCACAATTAGCTACGAGTGCAATAGTGGGTGCACCGGCTGGTTCGCATGGTCTGTATAGCGCAAAACTTCCACGGCCACTTGGTGAGTTGAGAGCATTACTGAGGTTAAAGCCTCGTGATGCCTGAGTCTTCACCATAATTAGCCTGGGGCAGATTTAATACACGGTGATTCGTCCTTCCGTCATTCAAATATTATGTGAAGCAACTGCAACCTCTCTGTTGACTCGACCATGTCTTAAAGCCATTTTTTTTTTGTCCACCAATTGTGCAGAGTTCTGAGCATCTTCGATCGAAGTTGGAGCATTGAGAACTAGATTGGGGCAAGTTAATGGCTGTCTTGCAGCCGCAGTGAGTACTTCCGAAGCCCTGCACTTTCTCGGTGCCTTTGGCAGAGAGAGTTCCAATGCGCTAATTTAAAGCTGCAAGGACGTGCTGATTATTGAGTCCAAGGAAAAGTAACTAACTATGAGGTGCGGCATAATCAAAATAAAGACATCGAGCTCGAATTGGTGTTATCTCGGTCTCTGTGAGCGAGGGCGCGGATGCTGCAGCCTCAGCTGCGCATTGATGTGTTGATATTGATCCGCCCGTCACGGTTACGTCCCTTAAGGCGGGAAAGAACTGCAGGAAACATCATAATACTATGTTAGAGGCACGAAACTGTGCAATTGATGGTAAGACATTCACTAAGGCAAGGACACTTCCGGAACGAACGGGAAACACTTATTTGAGTGTATTATGAAGGTCCAGAGTGCTTCCAGATTTTTCCAGCCTGTAGGGTGAGTGTGGTGGGCCTGCCGACCATTTGTTTCATTCAGTTTGATCGCATCAACAGATGATATTCAGGTCGTTTTTATTCCAGATGGGCGATAAAAATTCTCAGTCATCTGCTAAAGTTGGAAGACATGTGATACAGACAGATCTATGCGCTTGAATATTCTGGAAGCACAGGGACATGTCAGTCGCATTTTTAACATGCACCGGAGGGACGACCGCTTTTCTTCGGACATTGCTTAACTACTCACTGCGTTCAGGCCCTTCCTAAGCGCAGCTTCAGTCTGTATTGCTCGACTGCAGTAGCCGACAACTAGGCAGGGGCCTGCGCCGAGCCAGTTAGACGGCATCTCCCGAGGTGCGCCTAGGATCACTAGGCGCAGCTCGGCGCAGCTAGACGCTCATAGCCGCCGTGTTCTGTCTAACGCGGTCTACCTACGGCCCTCAACGACTGTGTACGTCCGCGCCTGCTCAGATCCTGTATGCAGGGGCGGTGCACCGTTGTAATGCCGCTGCCGCCGTAATGCCGCTTCTGCCGTGACGTGACGAATAACAGCTATTCTTAGTTGGCAGCGTCGTTAACTGCTCCCTTGTGCTACCTGCTAACTTAGGCCTGCCTGCGGGTGCCAAACGCTCTCAATTAATGCTCCATTGTCCTCCATTGGTCCTTGGCAAACTGTCCTCTGGAGTGCGCGGGATTGCGTGATGTTTGAGCTCCCAGTGGCTTTACAGCTAATAACAGTACCGAGGGCGCGGGTGAAGAAATTCCCGTTTTGGGATATTTTTTGATCCCCGCGACCGATTTGCCCATAGCTCAACGAGTATTGCGTCAATTGACATAAAAACTATATAGGAATGACCGCCTAATCTATGCGCAATTAGTGATAGAGCTAAAGTAGAAAATAAATTCTATCTTCAGGTGTCTTGAGAAACTAGGACTTCTGAGTGAGAATCTGGGCTAGCATGCCCAAATCAGATCCAAATGAGTTGAAATTTTGGGAGGGAGTGTTTGTAACTACTCCAGTCGATGTCATAGAGCCAGAATTGCGTTCCTCCAGCTTTGTAGCCCTCAATTGAACTGAAATTGGTATCAGAGGGCTACAAAGCTGAGGGAATTTCTTATACACAATTCTGGCTCTATGACATTGGCTGGAGTAGTTATAAACACTCCCTCTCAAAATTTCAACTCATTTGGATCTGATTTGGGCATGCTAGCTCAAATTCTCAGAAGTCCTAGTCTCTCAAGACACCTGAAGATATTATTTATTTTCTACTTTAGCTCTATCACTAATTGCACATGGATTAGGCGGTCATTCCTATATAGTTTTTATGTCAATTGACGCAATACTCGTTGAGCTATGGGCAAATCGGTTGCAGGGATCAAAAATATCCCAAAACGGGAATTTCTTCATCCGCGCCCTCGGTACTGTTATTAGCTGTAAATTACAAATTTCAGTTGCAGTTTTATCAGAGCTGAAAGTAAAAAATTACAGGGGCCCTAATTCAAGACTGAAGTTACCAGTTTCAGTGGCAGCTTACAGCTAATGTCAGTACCGAAGGTGCGGCGAAAAAATTCCCATTTTGATCGAATTCAAAGCATTGCTTGTAACTGGACGAGTTCTACATGTATTGACCTAAAAAATGTATAGAATTGACAGGCTAATTCATAAGCAATCAGTGATAGAGCTAAAGTAGTGAAAATATTATATTTTTGGGTGTCTGGAGAAAGTCAGAGTTTCAGGTGAGAATATGGGCTGGCATGCCCAAATCACATCAAAATGAGCTTGATTTTTGGTAGGGGATGTTTTTAAGTACTCCTGTAAATGTCATAGAGCCAGAACCGCGTATAAACTTTCCCCTAAGCTTTGTAGCTCATTGAAACCAATTTCAGATAAAATGGGATAAAATGTGCTTATATACCTGTGCTCTGTGGTAGATTAGCTATTCTGACTCTATGAAATTGACGGGGTAGTTACAAACAGCCCCTACAAAAAATGTAGCTCATTTGGATGTGATTTGGGCATGCCAGCCCATATTCTCACCTGAAACTCTGACTTTCTCAAGACACCCAAAAATATAATATTTTCACTACTTTAGCTCTATCACTAATTGCATATGAATTAACCTGTCAATTCTATCTACTTTTTAAGTCAATACATGTAGAATTCGTCCAGTTACAAGCAATTCTTTGAATTCAATCAAAATCTGACCAAAATGGGAATTTTTTCGCCGCACCTTCGGTACTGACATTAGCTGTAATTAAAAATTTAGGATGCACCCAAAACAGCACTGAAAACAATAAGTTCGGCCAGTGTTTCGGTTCACCCGAAACAATAAGTTTTGGGCGCAGTTTCGGCCATTCCCAAATCTGCACATGAAACTGTAAAATTCAGCATGCCCGAAATCCATCTGCAGATGAGTGGTAGATCATCTGCTGCTCATCTGCAGATCATCCCTAGGCATAGTGCTTGGCGGTGGTGCCATACAAATTGCTTCACAGTGGGAGTGTTACATAATGATATTCACACATTGCATTGTACAAAGTATTCTTCATACCGTGTATGAGCTGTTCCATGTTTCCGGTGAGCAAAAGAATACCTACGGATGATCTGCAGATGAGTGGTGGATGATCCACCGCTCATCTGCAGAAGAATTTCCGGCACACTGAAATTATTACTTTCAGGCCACATTTCGGGAACAGCCGAGGCTCCACCTTAATCTTATTGTTTCAGGCAGACCAGAAGGCCAGCCGAATTTATTGTTTTCAATGCTAGTTTCAGTGCTCCTGAAACTGGTAGTTTTGGGAACAACTTATGGGTAACTGAAACTGTTGGTTTCAGTCTCATTTTTGGGCATACTTAAATTATTAATTTCAGACATGATGAATATACAACCAAAACATATAATTTAAGGTGCAAATTCAGTTGTTGAGAAATTGTTACTTACATTGGAAGATTCGGACCTCCTGAAGTTGTAACTTAATCCAGTGTATTCAGCTTCAATTTCAGATGTCCTGACAAAAAATATCTAAGGTACAATTTAAGGTGTACTTAATGTTGTTTCTGAAATTATAAAATTAGGTTACATTTACAGGGCTCCCAAAATCTTGCATTTGGCGATGCGAGTAGTATTTAGTAGTAGCAGATCTTGTATATATTACATACATGCAGTACATATGCTCGCGTTGGGGCAGGGTAGGTCCTTTTTAAAAAAACTGCTGTGTCATTCCATCCTATTATTATCATCACTGCCGCTAGGACGTTAGTATCGAGGGAACGACCCAGGGAACGGGGGGTGCCAAAAGCCGGCCGGTGCGGGCGAGTATAGTTCATGTCCCAAATTTTAAAAGACTCTCATGACAAAGCTGTCTTATACTACCCATCTTATACCTGGATTATAGGGAAGGTATAAGAGGATATAAGATGTGTTTCACATCCTTCAGTACATTATCTGAGCTTTTACAGCCATCTGCGGAACATAACTTGAAGGCGCGGATCATTTTTTCTAAAAAAAGCTCATTTTCGCCAATGCCCCTGTATTTTCCTCGTCTCTTGTCCAAACCACTTGAAGCCTTGCCTAAGCAATGTAGAATAGAGAGCCACAGTGCATAGGCTATGTAAAACATTTTATATTAGGACATCATGTGATTTTGACGTATCATTTTGCCGGGTTTTTCCTGATGCCTCGACAGTGCCGAAGGATATCAACGCCTGGAATCCGAGTGATAGGAGGAGATACTGTAACTCATAATAAAGGGTCGCGGGTGAGGGCGGGAGCTGTGAGCGAAATTCAGTGGATTGTGAACGACACCTTCTGGCGACTCGGCACCTGTTTCTCTGTATCTGGCCACTGGAGGACCTGCGTTCTCGCGTTATCTATCCGGCGCCTCGAGTCTGCGTCGTCTCGGCCTACTCGTTACCTTCGCGGTCCATCTCCGTCCAGGGATGTCCTGCCACCGGTCTATCCTCAGGTTTTCTCCATCAATCCTTCACCTTCCTCCCGTCCTTCCACTCCTCGCCTTTACCGCCCCACGATTCCCCGCCTCACCCCATGTCGTGGTCGTATTTCACCCTGCCGTTCTCTGCCTTTCTTTTCTCTCTCATCTTACATGCACTGCATCCATCCCACCCTTCTCCTGCTCACCTCATCTTACATCTTCCTGCCAACGTATACACTCCCTTTTCCACATCACCTCCCCCACGCGGACCTTTTTGACGTTCCTCCTCGTCTTGTCTGTCCCCTTCCGCCTGCCCTCCTTTTACATACATACCCTTCTTCAAATGCGATACAGTGCGCGCGCGCATCGGTCTCCCTCCTTCTCTTCATTCAGCTCCGATACCCATGCCGACCTCACCCCCATCCACCTCGCGCCGCACTCTTCTGCTGCCGCCGCCCTCCTCGTCTGTCCCTCCCCTCCCCATTTGTCTTCCTTTTCTATCCATTTCACCCTTTCTATCCATTTCATATCGCCCTCCTTTGTATCATATTTCATTCCTCCCTTATCCCAGTCATCCTCTCTCACCTTTCATACTCTGCCCGCACCTCGCGTCGCCCGCGCGCCTTTTCTCTTCCGGCATTCATTTAGTGGTGGCAAGGTTCGGTTCGGAAATTGGTTCGAACCTGAACCGAACCTGAACCGAACTATGACCTCATTTTTCATCAAAAAATCGAGCTTTGTTCGGAAGTAGCTGTTGGAAGTTCAACTGCCATCATGAGCACGTGGATCAAATCGGAAGTTGTTAGTCGAAGTTTTCATCACCACCTCTATGCGAAGTTGACAGTCCTTGGGTCCTTCTGGTTTGCCTCAGCCAACCAGCAGTCAACTTCTGGTCAAGCAGTGGTTCACCAGTGGGCTCTGTGGTTCGGCTACCAGCCTCTGTGGTTATCGGTTATCCATTATTACCTTATGGAGGCAACCAGTGGGTCGCTTAAACACATAATTACTAGATTTTTGGTTCGCTTAGACATATGTTGTGGTTCGCTTAAACATGCTACTGCCCTTCACAACGATTAAGGCCCACTCGATACTGCGATCATATATATAGGATGTCCAGCAATTTGGGACTCACTCAATTTTCTCGTGGATCTTGCCCCTCAAGATTAATTATCGCCACTCAGCTGTACAATTATACGACTCTCTATTGAACCCATATTGATATACTCATGCAGGCCTTCCTCATTATCTATTTACTGTGCGAGCTTTCAGGAATGACTAGATTGCGAAATATTCTGACTTTAGGCCAACTAATATAGATGGACAACCCAAACCTTGCGAACATGCTGCTACAGCTGTTCGCAGGGAATGTCCAGCCTCTGCTAAATGCTGTGGCTTCTGCCCAGCCTCCTCCAGCTGCTTTGGATTCGCTGCCTGGATTGCCTGTTGCACCAGTCAATCCACCTCTTGCCACAGCATTGACCCATCCATCGCTCACCCAGCCAAGTCAACCTCCTTCGGTTCCTCCTCCTCCTCCTTCTGTCTCTTCTGCCCTTCCGATACAGCCTTATCGCAGTCTTCGGCCTCTTTCATCTTCTCATCCTGTACAGTTGCCCCCCTTACCCCAGCTTTTGTCATCCTCAGTTCCACTGAACTCGGTTGTCAATCAAGCTCAGCTCAACCACTCTGCCTCTTCGCAGCCTCGCCCACCGACCCTTCCTCGTCGTCGCCCTCGTACTAATGCTGTCGCTCCTCCAAGTCTACCTCGTGCCCCAAATATAAATTCATGCATGACCACATCGGGTGGGGTCTCCCAGCTAAGGACAATCAATATTATTTACCCTCCCCAGGTGAGTCTTTCTGCCCCTGACTCTGAGATATCACTAATCTTGCTTGTAGGAAAATGGCACCGAGGTGGACCTTTTTTTCATGAGGTTCCTCTGGGACACCTTTTTTCGAGTTATGCTGGGCTTTGGCCTTGTCGTTATGCAGACTTCCCCAACGACACAATCACTCACTGCACACATCCAGGATATTGTCTCTGAACTTCGCTCTAGGCAGCTCAATGTTGACTTATCCCCCGACACTGTGCTTCTTGCCCATGAGAATCAACCTCTGGCTCCCCTGTATCTTGTCAACCGGGGAGTTCCACGACCTAGCGACAATCAGATTCGCCTTCGTCGTGCACCCGTGCGACCCACAGCAACTATCGGCGAGCTGGCTGCTAATCGCCTCCAGTTTGCTGTCCCTGGTCTCTGCATTGTCCCACACGATGGGCAGAACTATCTTGTTCTCCACTTCGGTATGATCATGGGCACTTCCTGCTGTCCTCTTCAATCTTCCAACTGATTTTCCTCCAGTCATGCGACAGCCTGAACTCACAGCTTTCCTTTCCCTCTCGGGGGAGGGTCAGGTGGCTCGCAACCATCGCTGCCTTTCACAGCGAATTTACACCATGTTCCCTCGCGACCGAGTTCATGAGACTTGGCCCCATGCTGATGGGGACTCATCCTGTGATGAGAGCGACAATGATCTCGGACTCGAAGTTGATGAAGACGACGAGTTTGAAAACCTCCCAGCCAGCCCTACTCCTGTATCAGCCTCGACTCGAGTAAGTGATTGCGAGCGAATCTTTCAATTCAGATTAACCTAGGTACATTGAACAGATTCTTCGCAGCACAGTAGCCAGCCAGGCTCACTCTCGTGTGCCCCTGCCTTTGCCGACCTCGCCCGATGTTCCACCTTTTCCATCATCTCTCTGGGATGATGATCAGCCTTGGACCCCTCGCATTCACGATGTGTGATACACCACCCTGGACCCCGATGCAGTCTACCAAGCTGCGACCAGTGGCACTCCTCCCAACTCAGTGATTTACACAGGAGAGTCGGTCAGTGAAGCTGCCGACAACTTGCTTGAAGCTATTGGTCGCTGTGTCGACGATGGGGACTTCACCCATGTTCTTTCTGAAGATCAAACAGCAGTAATGTCTGTTTTATCTGACCTTCATGCTAATATTTTGTGCTGATTATTCTTCTAGATACGAGCCTGGTACTCGCAGAATCGTATCCTCTGGAGAGGGGATTCTGCGAGAAATCTATCATGTCGCTTTTCAAAAGACCCTTGATACTGGACGACAATGGCTGACCCCTCGTGCAGACGACAAGCTTTCACTTCTTTTCTTACGAGGCTTTGGGTCGCATACCTTCGGTCCTCGGCAGCGACTCATTGGCATCGGTGGGGCTATGTGGTCACTAATGATGATCAAAGGATTTGCTGTCGATCCTATCGACATTGCTCTGCTGCAGTTTCTTCTCCATGACTGTGATCTTAATTCTCTCCATCCTACCTTCATTGCAGAATGGCACCCGACTGTCAAGGCTGTTTGTGATGCTTGGAAAGAAGCTGGCCCAGCTGGGAATGTCAATACTCCCCTAATCACATCTCATCTTTCCACATACCTCGGTGTAGAGGTGTGAAGGCCCTTTGCTCTCGATTTTCAGTCTAAATACTCACTTTACATTTGAAAGGCTGCTTCGATCCAGGATCGCGATCAAGCAACCCATGATGGGATGCTTCCTGAGATGCTGTATAGGTCTGTCATTGGGTCTGAGCCTCCTTCCCACTGCGATGTCGTTGCTCTTGCCCGAGCATTTCGACTCCCTTGTCGAAATGGGTTCACTTTTACTCGGGTATGTCCTTTTTCATAATTAGAGGTCAAACTAACACCAATGTGAAGTTTATCCTACATTTGCTTGGAGGATCTGACAATTTCTTAGCCACTATTATGATCTCTGTTGTTGGCTCTTTGGCACTCATATCTCGCCTCTCATTCGGAACGAATGACCCCTTGTCGGCACCTATCACTGCTGCGATGGGTGGAGACTCTCTTGCTGATATTCTCGGCGACTACTTCATGGGCTCAGGAATTCCCTGTCCAGGATTGTTTGAGGAGGCGAGGAGGGATGGGCTTTTCCCCAGCATTGTGGACCTCTCTCTAGTTGATACTCCCAATTTTCGCTCGCAGATGTGGGCTTGGGCTGTGTCGGGTGCCCCTTTTTTGACCAACAATACAGCTGATATCTCGGCAAGTGGTTCATCCCTCTCACTCCATTATAAACTAACCAATCACAGGTTCTTCTTGTTGACGACCATGATGTACTCTATTTGGGAGGGAAACATCCTTCTCTTCGTCCATCCCTGCTTGCCAGTGGGACCATTTCATTTAGAACCTGCTTCCTTGAAGCTCGTATCCCAGCCTCATTCCTCCTTAAGGCTGCTCAGGCTACTTATACCTCTTCCGAGCCCCGTTCTCGTCGCCACTATATTCACCACTGGCTCCTGTGCCAGTCGTTGAATGGCATTTCTACACACACTTTTGGTTAATGATTTTGGCCTCACCTTGTTTTCTTTTATTTTTTCCAGCTTTACAAACTCTGCCCCCATTCAAAAATACTTAATTACATTTAATCGTCTATTTTGCCACCTTACCAGTTTTTCATATCATAAAAGAGGAACTGGATTTCGCATACATACCCATCATATTTTACTTTAATATGACTCCTTTTGTTGCATTTTCGATAATATTCAACTTGGTTATGTTTTTGAAAAGTTTCGTGCATGAAGGAGCAATGTTATTGTAAAAATGGACATTCCTGGTGATGGCAACTTAGTCTAGTGGTTTTACGTCCCTTCTGTGTTCAATGTCGGTGATGGGGAGCCTTGATAGTGTAAGTTGGAATTTAAGGCTCTGGGTTCGATTCAACCAACAACAGGTAACTATTATGCACATTTTAGATTTTAGATTTTGGTATACTATTTCTTCTCCGTTCATTTTTTGTAGTCCCTCGCCACAATAAACCCAATTTTTAAAATCAGATCGGAGTCAAAATACATTGCTATTCAAGGTACGACAATAAGCTAGAGTATTGTTCCACATTTCAACAATATCAGCATCTGAAGCCAGCCCTCTCCAGGGAGCAACTGCATGATCCAGCATTGCAAGTTCGCGAGGTTCAAATGGCCCCTGGGGTGACTCTACAGGAACTTCATTCAGGTGCTCGGGTGGTCCGACGCGGCCAACCCATGATGTCCAGCCATCCTCGGTAGTGTTGTTGTTGCGCTGGGAGTTCAAAAGCGCCTCGTCATGCAGCCCTTCCCAATCCACTCCATATACCTCGAGTTCATCCTCCGAAAGATCCTCCGGCAAAGCATGTCCCCGGGCACCATGAACAAGCATATCGAATCCGAAAAAATCTGCAGGAGAGCGATTTGGGCCATTGCGGATCTGGATCCTGTGTTCATTCCAAGCTCCCACAAAGAAAGTGAGCTGGTCATTGATGGTAGGAAGGAAAATATAGTGGAGAAGCCATATGTGGTTGGCATTGTTGATATCGAGGCCATGGTGAAGTTCAAGAAGAGTAAAATGATCACTCCATGCCGCTCCAACTTGAGCAGTGACATCAACCCAGAGCCTCTCAATGCGCACATTATGAATGCTTCTAATATATATAGAGAGATGTTAGTCAAAGCTAAAGAGGTTATCGAGTAGGAGAATTGCATACCGGCCCCAGATATATGACCCACGGTGCACCCCACAGTGCTCTTCCATCCATACTGCGACCTCAATATTTTCGACACCATGATCACCCCGCATGCAGGATGGAACACCATACCTCTGTGCTGCATCGAGAAAGAGTAGTAATACTGTGCTACCTCTGTTGTCGTCACTTGCCCGGAGGCCAGTGATCAGACGCGAATAGCCATCAATAAATCCATGAATAACAATCCCCCAGCGAATTAAACCTAGGCCATTTTAGTCAGGTTAAGTGTGTTTGATAATCAAATGGAACACACCATGCTGGCCATCATGGTGCCACAGCGAGTTTGGGCCTGCAACATGATACTCCCTTCGTCGGATACGGATGCGCTGGAATACACGGTGTACTGGATCAATGCGGCAGAGAGACTCGCGAATCCGAGTTTCCTGGACACGGTGCCCGAGTCGGCAGAGCATTCCATCGAGCATACTGACTCCAGCACGGCGAAAGTGTGTGCACAGCCGGAGAAGCAGAATATCAAGCTCCCCATCAGGTATGGTCGAGATATCACCCGTTGAAGTCGGTGCAGGGGCTGCATTTTGCAGATCAGGTGGGAGAGTGTTTGGAATGGGAAGATTGGGATCCAGAATATCGTCAACCCCTTCGACATCAGAAGATGTCTCATCGAGACCAGAATCATCGATGAAAGGAGCAGATTGTGGCTGTGCAAGTCCTTCTCTAAGCAGAGAAGAGCATACAGTGCCTCGAGAAACACCGAGAAACCGTGCGATACCAGTGGCTGAGCGATGCCCGTGAGCAAACTGCAGAAATCCAGGGTCAATCTCGATGCGAGGACGTCCTCTTTGCCCAGTATGAACTGTCTGCACGACAGTAGGGTGGCCATGGTGCGATGCATCCAAAGCCTGCTGGTACTGAACCTGCACATCATTCAGCATTAGAGAAAGATTTCTCTGGAGGGTCACAAGCTCTTCTGCAGGAAACACATGAGCATGCTATTCCGACTGAGTCAGTTATCAAGCAATTTGTGCTGCAGGAAATTGGGGACTCACTTCAGCGACAAGTGCAGCATATTCCTGCAAATCATCGGAAAGGCGGGACAAGACGACCTCGTCTGTTTGATTAGAGACAGCCTCATCAACTGCTTGGTGGTATCGGTGGAAGTGAAGGCGAAAAGCTTCAAGAAGCTCTGCACTCTGTGGTGGTGGTGGTGGTTCTGACATTAGAGCTCGCGTAAACTGATCCCAGATCTGATAACGATAAGGCTGTGATGGCAGCATCTGATGCTTAGTCACTTTTTCACTTGCTCCGTGTGAGTCGAAGACCATGGATCCACCACTGCTGTCCTCGGACTTGATTGGATCGGACTTCCTGCTGCCATTGAGTCAGCCACTTCTCTCTCGTGACCTCACATCCTTTACTGACAGATCCAGATGACATGATGGATGAAATTTCATGCACCATTGCAGTCGTCACAGATGCCGATTCCTTCCCAGCAACCCACATGACCCAGATCCTGGTCATGGAAGGCTTCCTTGGAAGGAGGGCCGGAGTTCTCACTATTGCTACACTGACTCTTGTCAGTCTTGTTCGCATGGCTGTCAGCGAGTCACCATCACGAGTTCCTGCAGTTGTGAGCTCCACTCTTCAGTCAACTGCAGCTGTGGATCTTGCGACAACCCGAGTTCCTTTTTTCGAAAAAGATTGGCAGGCCACTTCATATGGATTCCGATCTCTCTTGCCCCAGATCCCAGCAGCTGCAATGCTCACGATACCAGACAATAATCTGGATGGCGAAATTTTTGCTGTTGACGCAGCACATTACAAAACAGCCGAGTACATGAGGGTCTGGGGTGTATCCGGTATAAAACCCGAAACACACTTCATCCTTGTTCTATGGGCTCCACCGACTCCACCGACTTCTGCTATGCATCTACACTCGGCCTTACACCTTCCATCTCCTTTGCGGATTCCATCTCCAGCCCCGAGTTTTGGTACCTCCTCCAGCCATAGGACTCAGCTCAGCTTTTCGTTTTCTCAGCCCAGTCAGCCCACCTCGGAGTATTCACACTCGCCCATCCCAGATATTCCCCCGGCAAATTTTGGTGATCAGTTGTTACCGAACACCCCATTTCTCAGTGCATGCATGGCTGTCGGACTCAGTCCCACTGACATTCAGCAAGCGAGACGGCAGCCAGGTGATAAGCAGCTTGTCCCTATGGTTCGGAACTGGGCTGCTGCTGCCCATGTTCTCGCGAAACTGTGCCTTTCAGTCGAGAAACGTTCATATCGCTTCTCAGGTGGGCTGGAAGTGAAACTGGAATCCATCCTGACTGAACTTGGGTGGTCGGTGGTGATGTATACTAAAAAAAGCACATGGTTCCGGTGGGCTGCTGAAGCAGCTGCTCTTTTCTGGCCTACATTGTCTGTTCCTGGTAAGAGTCATATTCAATACACTGAGTTCTGGCTTTGACCGATCTTTCAGCAGAAGGGCAGAGGGACTTTGATCTTTACATGACCTGGAAAGCCATTTGCTTTATTTGGCAGCCAGGAGGCCCTGCCCAGACAGGAAGAATCCCATCGAAACAGTCAGAAAACCATGAAGAAAAGCGAGCATCATACCTCACCCAAACAATGGTTGACCAGGCAAAACCCAGACTTAGCCAAATATTGGTTGCAATCGCTCCCTTGCATTGAAAATATTTACATTATAACTTCCTGAATGTTGAACCTGAATTTAAAAGCTTGTGGACTTATCAGGTCATCGGTGTTTCAGTAGTTTACAGATATCATTGGATATCTAATGAGGTACCCAGTTGAATCCTTGAGATACAGTTAATCGAAATTTCCATCACCAGCTCCAGCTCCTGCCTCAATTACTAATTTCTCCTTCCCTTTCATGAATGCATCATGAATGTGACTCGAAAATGTTATAGCCACTATATGATTATGAGCTCCACAGAGCCGTGTTGTTCCATGAGGTTTAGTGGGGTCAAAGGCGAGAAGTGTACAAGCTGCCTGCTTTACCACCACCTTGAGGGAGATGTCGACGAAGTTGCCTCCTCCACTGGTAGGCCAAAGCTGGTGGTCCTCAGCCAATGGTGCAGAGATGGAGGAGCGCAAAGAATGTGGTAAAGTGACACCAGAAGCAGGAAGAGGAACTGAACAAGGTGGATCCACACTTCGGCCAACAGTGACAGCAATGGCAGAGGCTCCTGGAACAGAGCAAGTATCTGTGTGGCTGGAGCTATTTTGCCTCTCAGCTCACCGTTTTAAGGCTGGATCAAGAAATTCACATACACAGAATAGTCTCTCGTAAGATAGGCTTCAGGAGGTGCCCGCTCACAGTGAGGGAAACTGTATGTTTTGCCTTGAAGCTCGAGACAAAATCCAGTTCCTGCCGACAATTAGCTCTGTGGACTCATAAGGCATAAAAAAACAAAAATATACCCTCAGGGATATGGCGGGTCGCCATTCTGGGAATACCACTTTCCAAAAGATGGTCCTCAATAGTCCCAATAATGTCTGTTGGGAGCCATGCTTTAGAAACTCCCCAGACGATGTTGGCAGCTGCAATGGCATCATGATCATGGTCGGCTTTGGTAGCATCGTCCAGATTTTTAGTGAAGCTTTTGGCAAGGCCAAATATGCGGGCATGGCGTGGACCAGCATTCCATCCGATCTGAACCATTTTCCCAGGATGGTTGGGCTGTAAAAGCTGTATAAAATGAACAAAATGCAATAAATATGACACTCACCCTCACGTCACGCCGTTCACTAGCTGCAACATCTATGGTGTGTTGGAACCATTTCAGGATAGCCTGCAATTCGTTTGATTCACCACCGAAAACTTGACGAAGAACAACAAGTAGCAAGATGGGTTTCCCCACTAGCAGATGGTGAGTCCTGGACAGGCCAATCCTTGATAACTCACATTCATCTTTGTCGATGAAGATCACAGATTCTTCTGTTCCAACAAGATAAAATCCAGCTGCCTTGTCGCAAACAAAATCATTTGAGTTAGGACGGCATCGAGTATCAGCCAAAACAGTGCGAAGAGAAGGCCCAAAAGACATGACTCGTTTGTGCAGAAGGATTCGGGGGTTTAAAATACTCCCAAGCGGGGCCATTGGGTCAAATGGACTGCCAGAGATGAAGTCCGAAATACTCTTTGGCTGCTTCATGGCAAGATTAAGCTGGTAGGCCTAAGGGCATGAATGTGCACAGTCAGAAATAAGATGTAGGTGTAGGAAAAACATTTACCAATGTACGTTTCTCCATGTGGGTGGCTTGATTCAACCTCTGCTTTGACTGCTGAGCAATAGCACTGAGTTGATCAAAGACATAGGGATCCTTGTTCCAGGTCAGATCCAAGCACAGATGAATCTGCCTTGAAAGGCCAGGGTACCCCTAATATAGCCATGATAACTGTCGCTCAGAGTAAGATTAGAGCAGAATCAATACCTGATCTTTCCCAGTGACACCCAGTAAACTGTCTAGTCGTTCCACAAAATCTTTGACCTGGGCTGCATTGCTGATGTCAAGATTCTTGAGCACACCAGGCTGAGAGATATATTCGAGAGCTACTTCAATGAATGAGGCTAGAATATGCTGTGGGAGAGATAAGTACCAGCAGTGTGGGCTTCCTTCTTTTCTTTATTCTTATGCTTTCCCATGTGTGAAGTGCAGTCAATGGTGCGACGAAGACAAAGGATTCAGTACCATGAGGCTTATATGATCTATATCACATCTCCGACAGCAGATCGGGACCAGGGTTATCGGATCTGGATCACAAATCCGACAGATCTATGACCGGCTATTGACATTGCCGAGTAATTGCACAGGCCTGTCAAGGGCACCACCACTGGATTTACAGTATCCAAAGGCTGATAAGCTAGATCCACAGCCAAAAACAACAAAACCACAGCCAGGCCAGTGGTGAACTAAAGCTAAAATGAATTGAAGTACATTTTTGCAAAAGTTCAGCTTCAGGTCAAAAGTTCAACTTCCAGCTTCCACTTCCCCTTTTGGAAATCTTTAGCTTCGAGGTTCAAGTTGCTCCGAAACTTCAACCTGGCCATTAAACCATCAAGAAATCTACAGTTTCACACTTCATTGGCTATGAATCTAGAATATTTGATGAAAAATGAGTTTATACCGAACACCGGGTTCAGGTTCAGGTTCAGTGATCTCCTGAACGCGAACGCAAAGTTCAGGTTCGGCGTTCGGGGCGCGGGTCGCGTTCGAATGCCGAAACCCAAAATTGAAAGACCCAGTCATTTTTTACTGATTTTGTCAAGATTTTCACCCACTTAGGACTCTAATTTGGCTCATGTGTACATCCTGCACTGTCAAACTGTTGCAGTAGTACTTTATGGCGAATTCAAGAGTGATCTCTATGACAGTTATTAACATTTTTTATTCTTGGTTTGGTATGTAACTTCAACATTCAACTTTCATCAGTGGAGTTCAAGTTCCGCTGCTCGGCCTGATCGGCGCATCCCAAAGAAGAAGTCGGCCCCTATTCGTAAGGGTGATGGAGGATCCACCAAACCCTGGCATCCAGCCTCATCCGGCTTTCGATCACCTCGCAGCTGTCTTCCGAGAGAGATGCTCCTGGAGGAACACCGTTTTGGGAATTTGCTGCCTGGGGATATCACTGCGGTAAGGGAAATTTGAAGTAGTCTTTGTACATGAATTCAACATAGCATCAGTCGTTATGTACGGAACAATGGGCGCTTTGAATCCTGCCGCCTCGAATCTTGCTGGCGTAAGCAGATTTTTGTGTGCTCATTTTATTTTACCTCGCGTGACTTCGCCCGAAGAAAACGTGGGTTCGATCCTAGACATTATTCGAAAGACGGTATGGGTGACCTGGGATGGAACATCACCCGTTGCGAATATTCTCATGATACATGGTAAAGTGGAGGGATGCGATGGGAAGGATCCTTTTATCCATGCACAATTCATTTTCACTCTGAGTAAATGTTGTGACCTGGTGGACCATTATCCATTATCTATGCATGGGAACAGCGACGCAGATGAGGGATGGGAAGGACTTGCGCTTGAGCGTTAAGTACAACATAACACTTTTTTTCTATCTTTCTCAATTGTCATCCGATTGCTTTAAAAAAAATCACGCATCCTCTGTATATTTACTCAATGTGGCGGCTGGTTACGAGCCTACCCACGAGAGGACTTGTCCCATTTCCACGCATACATCGATTAAAGTGCATGGGCGATGAGAGTTGACTTTTTGGCTTGCAAAAACAGCTTGCACGCACGCCAATTGGCTTTTTTGGCGTGGGCGTGGGCGTTTGGTTGGACAAGCCGATTTTCTCACGCCCATCAAAGCCCACGCCGATTTGCCGGCTTGGCCCGCCAATATTAATTTCGACGAAATACTGGCATAAAAGTGCCTAAATAAGATTCCAAACATGGGGGAACCCTTTACAGGTTCGTAGCATCCTGCCACCGAAAGATGGAGGGGCTGGAAGCACTAATTCTGTGGTAATATGCGCATTTGTCCCCAAGTTGTCAACAAGACAGCTCAGAATCTGCAGGATCCCTGGCTGGTCTTATTAAGGGAGCTCAGAGTAAAAGATGCCGGACGCTTTTCGCGGCATGCGGATTTCGGGGAATCGGCCATCATTGATATCAATACCCGCTCCTTTATTGAATTCAATGCCGATACTCACCCTTCAACCCCCTTTCGTTTTCGCTGCCCGAAAATCCCACATGACTGCCCAACCACTCTTTATTCCTCGTTCCACCTTGCTCCCTTCCCCCCATCCCTTTTACTTTCATCACACTTCGCTTCCGCGTCCCCCACACCTGCCGCGGAACTAACACCTCCATAAGAATTCTACGCATCGGCTCTGTGCACGCCTGTCATCCGTGCGAATATTGTGTATAAGTCCCTCATTTTTTACTGTGTTCTCTTTTGCTCCTCCGCGGCGCGATTCCGCGATTCTCATAGTCATGTGCTAGTGTTGCCGCCGACTAAGCCGACCAATTTCAAAATATTGAGATAAACCTTCGAATAAAATAGGGATAATTCTAAGAATATTTGGGTGGCAGAATTACTTGAAAAGTCGCAGGGTCTCCCGATGGCGCAAGGCGATCCACTCGGTCATTGTGCAGATATTTCACCGGCTTCTAAGCGGCTCAAATTCGAGCCGTTTAGGAAGCCGATCAAATACCAGGGAACCGGTTGCACAAATCTCTTGAACCCAAAAGTACACCTTACGGTTTCTTGAGGGATACATCTCCCCAAATATTCTCAGAATTATCACGACTTTATTGCGAGCTAGATATCGAATTTTTGAAATTGATCGGGTTAGCCGGCGGCAACACTATCATGTGCGCTCTCAGTATCCAACGTCTCGTCCTGCTCCATGGCACCAAGCACAGCGCGCGCCGTTCAGTTCAGCGTGATTCGTCACAAGCTGGGCAGCAGTCAAATGCAGTTATTGCTGTTGAAAACTATTGCAAGTAGCCCTTGTGGATAAATCGACACATCGTCCATTGTGCGTGAGCTCGGATTGAAGGGAAATCGGAGGTTCGAGTCCTCGTGAGGGCATTCGGGTTTGTGCATAAAGCAGCTTTTTTTATCCACGTTCAAAGTCGCTGTAGATGCAGTACTTGTGGACTTTGGGGCGTGCAGAGGAACTGGACGTTGGGGGATCCTGTCCTCCCTTGGGCATATCGCTGCCATTTCGTTGAGCACGGCAATTTATTTTCATTACTGGGAGTACAAAAAGATCTGGAATTGATTGGGTCGAAAGTAAGGGTAATAGCTCAAGTAGATGAATTTGCGTGCTCACCCATGAACTGCAATTGAGATGTACATGTAAATGGAGGGCCACTGTTGCTGCCGAAGGCGGAAGGTTCAAATATTTTCCCGGGAGGTTTGTCCGTTATATTTTGGCTCAGCCAATGGCATTTATTTATCATTTATTTACTGTGAGTGAGTAAAGAAAAATGGCTCAGATCCAAGTTGAACATGTAAGGGCAACCTTGAAGCCTGAGAGTGCTCAGAGTCTAGCGAGGGATCCAAAGTATATCAATAAGGCACAGTAGACTACAGGGAAGCATAACGCACCTAGCGAGGGAGATCCAAAGAGAAGAAACTCTGAGGATTCCCATGCCAGGCCATGAGTAAATATAGCTACTGACTAGTAGTCCGTGATCGGAGTGATCGGCATAAATCACGTGCTTGATCGCACACGTGGTCCCACCGGGAGTGTACCGGAGGCCGGAGGCCGGAACCAGGACCGGAAGACCGGGAGGGACCGGAGGGTCGGAGGGGGGTTCCCCTGACAGAACAGATGTTCTTCTCCTTCCAACATATATGAACTACCAAGAGCAGATGGCAGATGTGTGCCATTCTGCTAGTGAAGTTTAATCTCCGCATTTTCAGCTTGTATATATGTTGTTCCACTCGTTCAACTGTTTGCGTGGTGGAAAGAACAGTACACCAATTTAGTTGACTTCCTCCTGCCTGCGCCACCAAATAGAAAAATAAAATAAAATAAAAACAGATAAAAGTCTGAAACTCTCAGACCCGAATTAAATTGAATGACTTACCTTCTCCTCATACACAGATGTGATGTTACCAAGGAATTGGAGGCAAATGTAAGACCACCCCTGCTACCAAGCAGTATTTCCATTTTTTTTCTCCCTTGAAAATGCTCTCATGCAGTCTGCAATGTGTTTAGACCATCTGCGACTTATTGCTGACTGCAAACCTTTGAAAAAAAATGGAGATCCACTGCCTCCCGAGTTTTATTCAGTCCATTTTATGAGTACTTATGTAATAAGGATTGTCCCTTTCAAAACTCAGATCACCCTTTTTCTCAGTTTCTGAGACTAGTGACGCTAATCATTGAGGGACTTTTTAGTGGCTGTGTTGTAATAAATTGGTGGCAGTGCTTAAGTTTGATCCAAATATTTGTGGTCTTTTTAATGGCTGTAATGTTTACTAATGTTATTTTCCATCAAAACGGGATTTTTCACCGAGTAAAAAAACTTTTTGTTCTTTGTTCCTGTTATGTCTGAGGGGCCCCCTGCCAAAATTTGCGGACAAGATGTGCCGATATCTCAGCATCAGCTGCCTATCACATTTCAGAATATGGGATCAATCTGTAGCTGAAATTCATGAGTCCCCTTCCATTCCAGCAATATTGCAAGACATTAAGAACTGATCAGAATCTGGACTGGTCTTACAAAAAGGGCTTCTCCTCGGAATTCACGGAATGTTCCGTATGTCGGGGATTTTCGGATCTATTTGTTCTGAGGGGTTGAACTTGTTACTTTAGTAGCATAGGCCTAGTCTATGTATTCATGGTTGCGTAGTAGCTTAAGCATTGAGTGACACCTAGTCTATTTACTTATTGGTGGTGTGACCCAAAAGGGTTATAGGAGGGATATCACATGTGGTAGCTCACCCTTTATTGCCCTCCATTGCAAACAGGGCCACACAATGGGTATCTTCCCTGTCGTTCGGGTGCGGAACTAGTTGCTCTCAGGTGTGGGAATTGTTGTTCTCAGGCTGCCTATTCCTTCACCCAACCTTCACCTCTGAATGCAAACTTTTAAACTTTCTGCCACTGCAGCCCGCTAATTATTATGCTGTAGCTTGAGCAAAACTAAAATGACATTTTAGAAGCATATAGAAATGAAAACAAAAGTAGTTAAATAATTGCTACTTGTTCGGTGTTTTTTACAAAGTAAAAAATTGGCCTCTTATAACCATCTTGGTCCTCCTGTCGGTTCCGTCCGCGGAGACCTGCCTCCGTTTAGTGCTGTCCGCAGGTTTTATGCGACCCAACTGGATGCTCATAGCCGCCATTTTCCCAGCCACTTGAGCATCCTGGGATCGATTAGCACGCATTACAGTTTGATATTGAATTTCATGACCTGGTGTGCCAAGTACCATCCAGAAAGACCAGAGAGTTCATCACCAAACAGACAAGGCCATTGTTGTCTCTGTTACCCTTGAATGCCACTATTGAGAAACCAATTTCGACGATATTGCCCGCCCTGAAACCCAACGGATTATTGGTCACCAACCTGTTGACTGTTAGTTTGTATACAATACTGGTTAGACAATAAAGTAAAACTCACTTGTCTCCCTCCTATTGCTCTGCCTCCGAAGTTCTTGGATGCGAAGACGGGAACATTCAATCTAATGGGGAATCTATGGGTTGATCAAGGTCCCAGATTCTTTGTTGCCAAACACACCATTAAACTCAAACAACAAATATTCTAAACGGCAATCACCCCAATCGGAGTTAAACCGCCACTTATGTCGAGGTGGGAAAAAAAGCACGAGGTCCTGCCAGGCACAGCCACAGCCCTTTACATCAAGTATCCCTCACTCCAGATCTTCTGGCATGATCCCAAAATGGAATATATAAAACAAAATAAACATGCTGTCTATACATCTGTATAAATATGAAGCACACTGTTGAGTTTGGTGAATATTTGAATTATTTGAGGCTGCATCAGTGGGGGAATGGTAGTTACTTTGCCTTCACAATTTAGACCACACTTAATCACCACTGATGTGGATAAAATAAATAAATAGGGAGGCTACATACTGGACAAAAGGCTATAATATGTGGCATGCTGTGCACACCAAGAACAGGTAGGTATGTATTTGTCCAAATATGGGTGGAGCTGTGGAAGTTGAAGTGAAAGAACAACAAGACTACACTGACTATGCTAGACCCAGACCGCACTTCAAAGCAAGACTCTGTGCCTCTCCTTGTCCCTGACATCATTTCCCTGAGCCAATTCATCCTCTTCCTCGTCCTCTAAAATGTATGCTGCATCAACAGGTACATGCAGCGCTGAAAGGTGTTGAAGCTGTTCATCATACTCATCCAAAATAGCAGAGTCAACCTCTACTATCTTTCTATCAATTTTGATTACATCCTTCATCTGAGAAGACCTTTCAAACAAGGGCCTTGCTGCCTTCCACAAATCAACTGCTTTCATGACCTCTCCACGGTTATTCACTATATCAGCAATTCGAACCATGCAATCTGCCCGCCAACGATGGACATCCATGAAGGTGAAACCATCGAGAGCAACATTAAATAGGCTGAGTGCTGTCTCAGCATCCCCTTCGGCAAAAAAAATCTGGCCAAGGCATCGGAATGCATGCATTGTCTGGCGCTTGTCCTTGTAGTTCAAAGCCAGTCCGAGGAAGATCCCAGTCCATCGCAGTGTAGTTTGGGTGTCATTCATACCAGTCGAAAGATCACCAAGCCTTTCTAAACATTGGAGTGCCAGGTCTGTGTCAATATCCAGAGACAATGCAAAACATTGTTCAAACAGGGTATTCACAGTCCCAATAGCCCCATCACGAAGACAGAGTTCAGCAGCTACATAATCAGCTGTAAGACTTGTATGTCTGCCAAAGTACCCATACAATGCCCTTAAATGAGACTGAGCAATGTCTAGATTTTGGAGAATGATTTTTGAGTCAGCACCAGTAGTAATATCAATGAAAGCATTGCTTAAGTTTGCCTGGATGGCATGGTATGAGGTTGCCTGGCAGCTGGATGCAATGGCTACTTGCAACTTGCGTGATTCTAAATACTCAGATTTCACAAGGTGTATCTCAGCCTGGACATTTAGGATGCAAAGATTTGATCTGCTTTGTTGCTGACCGAGAGTAGCCAGGATGTGTCTGGATTTTTGCAAAAGATGTTGAGCATGCCGATAGTTTGCCAAATATATGTGACTTTGTCCTTGAAGGTGGAGAGACCAAGCTTGTCCATGGATGTTCCCTATGTGCTCAGCATATCTATATGCCTCCTTGGCATGTGTGAGTGCCCTCAAGGGCTTTCTGGTGGCAAGAAGAAAACTAGACATGCTGGCCAAAGCACGGTAGCCAACAATGGTAGGGTATCCAGTACTTTCTGCCAGAGAATATGCTGTTTGAAAATATGGCAGGGATCCTGCTAAATCTGACTTTGCCCACCGGAAATACACTCCCAGAGCACGGTACCATCTGCCTGGCAATAAATTAGTTAGGTGAACACAAGGACCTTGATTGTGTCGTACTCTGTTCCAATGGATCTTTTGATGTGAAATGCTGAGTGCCTAGGGTGATGTCACTATTGAAATCCAAGTCAGGGAAGTAATCCGAAGATTCCAATAGCTGGATGAGATATTCCCCAAAGATTTGATTGTCTTTCCAATGCAGCATTTGCCCAGAAAGCTGGAGCAAAAGGGGTGAATATGTCCCTTGAATCCGACCATAGAATTGATTGAGAAAGAGGATGCTCCTAAAATTCTGGACAATATCAGGCCCCTCTGGTTCAAGCCCCTCGTGGAGAACAGCGTTGAAGTTGCCCAAATTTTGTGAAATTTGAGGATGTATATCTGCTACATTGAGATTCTTGAATTGGTTCCAAAGATCAAGAATTTGATGGAAATGTTCTCGTAGTTTTAACTTTAAGCCATTTGCTGGAGGATGAGTATGGAGGATATGTTCTCGTATTGGAACCAGAACTTTGAGATGTTGATCCTGGCCAACAAAGGCAAGGGCTGTTTGAATCAGAGTAGCCTTGCAAGACAGAATGTCAGGGATTGGCAGTTTGGCCTGCACCAAATCAGCATCTGCAAGCCCATCTGGTAGCATGGACAGAATGCTGAGCAACTCCTGAGCACCTGGGGTCATACGGGAGCTGGTGTATGACAACATGATGGATATATCCAGACTTGATTTCTGGTCATACCCATCTGAAAGCATCTGAGTACTCTCCAATTTCCAACGAGAAAGTGCCTTGGCACATCCCTCGGAACTAGCAACACTTGCAACGAGGCTGACTGCCAGGGGAAGATTCCCTGTCAGTCTAATGAGTTCTTCAATGCTTGCATCATCATGGCCTTCATCAGCAACCTCAATGAAGGTCTGCCGAGCAGCCACATTGGAAAGTGGCTCGAGAGGGGCCAGGAAGGGGCGGGTCCATTTGACTTTACTTGGGTGTTCAGCACCTCTCAGGGTGATCTACAACAAGTTCAAGGTATAATTTGATAAACTTGCAAACATTACTCACCATAAGGCCCAAGTGGGGAGCATCAGTCAGAAGAGATAGAAACTCTTCAACTTCAGAGCGAGCTGAAAGGGCTTCCCATGGGGTTTCCAGATTATCTAAGACCAGAAGGGAAGGGGGAGCATGGACAAAATACTGTGCAACCTTCTTTGCCATGTTTGAGCCCTTCTCCAGTCCAATATGATTTGCAATTGTCACTGCCAGCTCAGTGCAAGTGGGGCTCGAGTGGCATGGAATAAAGTATTGATGTGAATACTTGGCTTCCACTTGTGGATTATGGAGGGCTGCTGTGGCAAGGCTGGTCTTTCCCATGCCTCCCATACCAAGAATAGCAATGTGGGCAGAATCCTGTATGAGAATGTTCACCACATCCTGGAGCTCTGATTCACGGCCATGGAAGATTTGTGGGCAGGGTGGAAGTAGACCAAAAGATCCTGAGCTGTTCAAGACCTTTAGTAGGATTGATGGTGTGTGCAGGTTTGCCTCACCTATTATTCTTCAAACTTGCCAGAGTTCCTGCCATCTAACAACCATGAGCTACAAATTTCAATGATCATACTTTGCTACTCACTGAGGAGCAATCAGATCCGGTGAGGGCAGAGTCATTCTCCAAAAGGGCGACAAGCCTTTCATGTTGTTCCTTGGCATCCTTTTTCATTTGCACATTTGAGACAAGGTTGAACCTGTAAGTTGAGCCTGCAAATAATTTGAATGTACACTGAAACTGATTTCATCTGATATACCTTGAACAATCCAACCATCTGGCTGAGCTCCTGCTTGCATGTTTCCAATCTTTCTGGAGCCTCAGGCTGTCTGAAAAATCCCTTTATTTTTCCTAGAGTGCCTTTTTGTTGCCCATTCAGAACCGTGAGCAACTTTTCAAGTGCCCTGGTGTGAAATATAAAATGAATACAGTGTCATCATCAAATGGGACTCACTCAGTGAATTTTGCAATGTCATACAGGAGTGCTGTTGGAAGGACACCCCTGACTTCTGAAGATGAATGAAGCTGGACAATAATGCACAGGATTTCATGAATCTGCTCCATAATCTCAATGTATTCCTCCTTGTTCGATCTCATCGTCTTTGTTTTGTGAACTATGGTGCCAATAGGTGGAGGCATCAGCTTACCTCAATACACTTTGTGATTGACAAGCACAATACGGCAGTTGAGCCAAGGAATGGCACTTTGGCTGTTTCCGCAACGTTCTTGGTGGTAGTTGCCGCCAGTATAATATATTGGAAAAGATTCTTGACATTTTCGGTAATAGGCATGGTGGGCAGTGATGGCAGGAAGGAGTTCCATTCGTCAGGGCTTATATATATATATGTATATCTTGGGCTGTGCATTAAGCCCATTATGAGCATGATATGAATCAAATGATATGTACACGGTATATGTGTCTGTTGACATTTTACACTGGAAACAGACCTATCTTTCAAATGTAGTCAAGACAAGGATACTCCTCTACTTGTGCCGGCTGAGAAAAGCTGCTGTCTCCACACACATATGATGTGGCAGCATCCAGAAAGAAAATCAGTCATGCCTCTCAGCACTGAGACAATAAATCTGCAACAAATGGGGTGAGCCAGCAGTGCTTGATAATTATAAAATGGCAGATGACGTGAAGTGGCGACATTTGGATATATTGCATGTGAAAGGAGGAGATAGGAAGGAGATAACACTGAAACCGTCGTACACGTAGGAATCACACATCTTCTGAGGACTCAGCGGCTTCGCACATAGGAGCACAGAGAACCCCGATGCGAGCCAAATGAAAATCTAAGAGTAACTCGTCGCAAAGATGTCGCACACCGCGCGGTATCCCAAATATGGCAGTCAAACATATATGAAGAAAAGTAAGCACAACACGCAAATTCCACCCAAATAAAATAAACACTTGAAAAGCACACAACTCACAATCTCGACAAATTTCCCCTCGAAGATATACACCTGCCTTTGTCCCTGAGCTCCTGCACGACGCGGAAGAGCTGCGCCACTCCGCGCAGGATCATTCCTTGCGTTTCTGGGGTCTGTGGGGCACGAGTTAACAATAATAATGAAAAGGAGAAGTGTACGGAATGTGAACGAGAGTGGGAGTGTGGCAGAAAAGAAAAGAAAAGAAGGCAGGCAAGTGCCGAAGAAAAAAAATAGGAAGTCGCGCAGCACACAGCAAGTTCCTTCGTCCCTTTAGGCATCACCGCGAATACTCACCAGCCACCAGCGCAAAAGAGAACCATCAAACACTCAATCACGTGAGCCCCGGGCAGCCGGAAAAAAGAAAGAAAAACACCTGCCCCTTGCACCACCCCCGCCCAGCATTCCCTACCGCGAAAATAAGAAACCATGCCGATAAGAAACTCCGCGATGAAAAGCGAGAAAGGAAGGAGAAGAAAAAGGAATAACTCGCCCACCCGCCCTCCATCGTCCATCGTCCATCGTCCAGCTCTTCCGTACGCTAATACGCAGACAGTGTATCTGTCAATAATCAGCAAATAAACTCAGTGAGTATGCGCAAAAAGAAGAATTAACTAGAAAGAGGAATAAATAGAAGAAAAGGTGCATGCCAACATGATGAATTTCCTTGGATTGGTGTTCTTCACCCACCCCTGGTGGGATGGGCGACTTGCAGGCATTTTTAGGTAAGAGCAGAAAAAGACAGAAATGATTGGGTGGCTGTACCGACTCGCACCGGAATCAGCAATGCTGTGACATTTTTGCACGCACATTTGGCAGTTCCGCTCTGTTGCATGCAGGATGCCGCTAATTCCGTCGCCGAGCTGGGGGAATCATTACCCAAGAGCTGGAGGAGTCAGATCAGGGTAACCTCCGACGTCTTTCGGGGACTGCTCACTTGCCAGATACATCACATCGAATGTTGGCGCTCCAACTTCAGCGGTGTGTAGTGCAATCAATTTTGCAACTAGATAAAATTGCCGTGTACCTACGTTCAAAGATTGTGCCACTAGCACAATCTCCACCTGAACCACAAGTACTACAAAATAGAGGTGGAGCTCTTGCGACGGCGCGACTTAGTCTTGTTGACCCAAGTTGATCTGCGCTTACGTGTGTTTGGTTGGAGCCTGTCACACGCCATAACGGTACGACATATTTTTGTCCACGACACCAACCCCCGCTGGATCAGCATGGCTGCAGTGGATCCTAGCCGCGAGCTCAAATCCTTGTCAAAGAGGGCGTACTGTTATCAATGCCAAGACACGAAGCATATCGGCGAATCAAAGCTCTGCACCCGTTGTAGGTGAGTCCTCGTCATCTACACCGTTCTTGCTCCGGGCTCCATGTATTACCCTGATATCACTAGGACCGCAAAATACTGCTCTAAGGGATGCCAAAAAGCGCATTGGAAGCCACACAAGACGTACTGCAAATCCCCAGAAGAAGCGCAGTTGGAAACGGACGACGAGTCATGGCAGAACGTGTTCGAGGCATATGGGCATAAAAGATGAATGTGCTTGGGCCGGTTACGGAGACGCTTGAGCAGCAAAGCACTCGCTTGCGGGCTTGGACGGAATCCGACGGATAAGTGGAAACCCACGATACTCAATTGGTGAGCGATCCAGCTGTTGGCCGCCCGGATTTTGTTGAAAATGAGCTTGTGCCTAGGGCTTTCTGGGCGATGAACATTCCGTCGTCTTCGACCAGAGAAGATAAGCTGACCAAATTCACGTATGTTACCTCGGGCTGTGGAATCCGGCGTTGATCTGGGATTTTACAAGTACTTACGTAATAGGGATCGTCCCTTTCAAAACTCGAGGGCACCCAAATTTGATCAAATTTTCCTTAGAGACCGATTTCGTCGAGGGAGTTATTAGTGGCAGTGCTTAATATATTTAGTGGCCGTGCCTAAACATGCTTCAAATTTTTCTATTGAAAATAGTGGCTGGGCGTTGTCCTTGTTATTGTTACTCGGGGAAAAAAACCCCCTACTCGGTGAAAAATCATAACTTGCACAAACAAGGTAATTTTTTTTTTGGTACTCATCGGATTATTCCATCGGGGATCACCGACGCCAACCAGCTCTTCGCCTGCTCCCGCGATCGGGAGCTAATATTCCACATTCCTATGCTTACACTCCTATAGCCCACTATGCGGCGAAGCCCGCAGTCATCAATATTCAAGGCTGTTCGTCAATTGTCCCAATGGAATGAGCGCACTGCTCTCAGATTTTAATCTCCGACTAGGATCCACGACACCTGGAATGCACTGTAACTAGGTTTATGTCCAAAAAATTACGGATAAATTTAGTACTCTGACAGGTAAACGCCCAGGAGTTGGATTAACCCCTTGATAAATTCTGCCTCCCATAAATTAGGAAGGAAGCTCAGTGTAAAAACATGATCGTGCACAAGCTGAAGAGATCAATCGCTCCAGGTATCACTTGTTGACACCAAATTTGTCGGAGATTGCATTTGTGTGTTCCTGCCACTATTGGTACTTTGCCAGCTCGATATTTTGGAAAGGAAGGCCTTATACTGGTCGCCCTTCGGTTTCTAGAATGCTTGGCTGGCGTTAGGGCATAGAACGTGTCGGACTAAATTTATAATAAACTGTATGATCCAAATTAATACTCTACGACAAAGTGTGGGCCTCGTGTCTACACGTCCAACTCGCTGTCGAACTCATCTCCTGTTTGCCCAAAAATGATCGGTCCTGGTCGCCTATTTTCCTCATCGCCTGTATAACCGTCATCAATCCCCAAGCGCCTCTTGGCCTTCTTCGCCGTGATTGCTACCTCGGCCATCAGGTACCTCTCGGCCTTTACTTCAGCTATGCGTTGGCGGATACGAGCATCCTGGTATATGGTTAATAAAGTATAAAACAAAGTGATAAAATGGGGAGCTTACCCTCATTTGAGTGCCATCCAGGAAAATGAGCGATTTCATCACTAGCTTCACCACTGCCTTCGCGTCTCTCTGCGGCTTGAGAGCGACCACGTTAAACCCCATCTCTACGATGTCGCCCTCCCTGAACCCTGAAGGATTTTTGAGCGAAAGCCTGTGCAATAATAGTCAGTCACCCCGCGGTCGGCATTAAAATGGTTATGGCTTACTTTCCCGCATCAAGGTTCATGTACTTCACATCATTGTCGGCGCAATGGAATATTCCTTTAGACAGCATTCCTCCCAGAACCCCCGACGGATCGACGTGGCTGTTAAATTCGACGACCTGTTTTGCAGGGGCGTCCTTTGCAAGAGTGAAATAGCGGGCCGAAGCTTGGATGGAATCGCCGAGTTCATCGGATATCGGGGCTGGAGTCCAAGATGTGACGTCGTTGGAGTCGAAGGCTAATTCCACCTCTATGGCAACCTGCAGAATATTCTCCAGGGCCTTGGTGAATTGATCGGTTCCCAACCCGACGATGGAGGCCTGCTGACGGACAAATGGAATATTGCGGGAAGTAACTCTGCATTTAAATCAATATTGGCTGGATCACGTAATGTATTTCGGCTTTGACTGTGAGTACTGCGCCGACGATCTGAACTTATACTAATAATTATTTTTATTTATTGCTTAGTTGATGACTCTATAGATATCATGTCCGAAGGAACGACGCATGTCGTGCCGTATTGTGATTAGCTACCACATCTCTCTTGAAAGCACGACTTTATATTATTCACCATCAGCTTACGTCGGTTCCTTTGTTTTAATTGATCATATTTATAGCTTTCACATTTACACTCATAAGTACGAGTTCCTGCCGGGCGTAGCCACGGCCCTTTACCCCAAGTAGTTTCATGTTCGAGCTCCAACGACGCGAGCAACCGCCTACACCAGAACATTACTTTGAGGTGCGATTTAGTAGATATTCCTTTCTGCACGATTCTCACCGCCTTTACATCCATACAACTACATAGATGCATGGCGCAGAAATTATGCACGCATCCGAAGTAATATTCCTCCTAAACCACATGAAAAGAATCGATATCCTCGAACAATGGCGCCAAATCCCGCGTCAGAACGACACCATCCAGATAATGGTCATGTGGAAAGGGCACATCATCTATTTCGAGCGCCCCGTGCCAAACTTTACCGATCTGCGCAAGAAGGTTCAGAAGAACGATCCAGTGCTTCTTGGCTATGACGCGCTCGCAAAGAACTGGGTCGAAAAATTGCGAAAGGCTATTGATTCGGCGGATCGTGAGTGCTCATTTTTCTTTGTTTAAAATGCCCGATCCTGAAAGTCTTCAGCCGAGTACCACCGGCAATTCTACAATCGGACCTGGGGCCAGGCTGCAGTGGAGGCCAGCGTTATTGGTGGGTTAATTGCGATGCGCAGCGCAATGGACGAGATCAGGGCCGCGTCGAATGAAGTTGATTGAGTTGATGACTTGTGCCTTGTGGTGTGAAATAGATTAATTCCTGTTCGACTCGTACAATAGTGCGATATTTTTTGTAGCCATGTTGGAACTGTGTTGAAGGCGGGTGCGCATTAATCCTTCTTTTACTCCATACGTGCCGTTCTGATGGATTACTTCACCGCTGCTCCCTCCGTTCCGCTGCTGTCGCTGTCCAGAATTAACTTCAACAACCACGACACGGAAGACATCTGGGCAGAAATCCAAGCAACACCGATTCCGCTGCACCTCTCCGCGCTTTTGTTATTGCGGGAATAGCAATTTATTCGACTTCCTACTCTTTCCACGCCCCCCCCCCCCTCCCCCCCTCGCCATATGGATCAAGTCCAGACGCTGCCGATCAACATCTTTAACTCGCGGCGCGGCGAAATGATCTCTTCTGCAGCCAAAACGCTACGTCACCTTGTGCCTAAGCTGGAATGTTTGTCCCCGCCCCTTCTCGAGCCATCCCTTATTCATCGTCCTTCCGTAGCCAGTGATTTCATTGGCTGGCTGAGCTACATGCCACAGCTGCTCATACTCACGCCTCAAACCCCTTCTGTGCAATCTCACCTTCCGCCTCACTTCGGTCATACTTTAGCCGCCATTAAAGACCTCTACCCCCAGTTTCACGCCGCCCTCCACACGATATCAGTGGTGTTTGATATTCAGGAGCAGGCCACGAAGGATAAATTCCTCGCCACCCTCAGCAGTTCCTTCGATGGCATCGATGTTTGTCTTTCCGCCTATGAGGCGCTGAGTGGATGCGCGCCGTCCCATCTTTCTCAGTCGCCCCCGTGGGGCCGATATTCCCACACCTTACTTCAGCAGTGAAAGCCAAATTTCCTCAGCTAAAGGCGGTTGGGATGCTGCATATCGATTGAAACTTCCGACGCCACCACGAGGCATCGATATTTGGCTTTACGCTACCTCCAGAAGCTCAGCGCCAGACAGCTTCATACGCCAGTGGACCCTCAAATCATCCGGTAGCCTTTCGAAGCATGTTATCGAAATGTCATCGAAATATTCTGTGGACCGCTTGCCAAGCTGCGTATAGAGTATTTCGTATGCGCACCGAGCGCAATAGTATAAATATTTAACGCGGGGATCGTAGAACCCCACCCTCCTCTTTCAATTCGTCTCCGCCATCATTCGCACTATTCTCGTTACTGGTGCCAACCAAGGTCAGTCGATTCCTATAAGGGTGACCTTTGTCAAAAAAAAAAACCCAGAATTGAATTACAAATCGTGCACCATCTAGCCATCACCCCGAATGTGCTTGTCTTCATGGGTCATTGGATTCGGTAAAGCACACCGACCACATAAATTATAATCGACTTTGCTTGCAGGCTCACATAAACTTGCGGCGTCGTAAGACGCAGAAGCGAGTATTGATCATGAATCTGATATCCGCCCCACATCTGCCGTGGTCCCGGTTCAACTCGATATCACGGACGATGGACGACAGCTCCATCAGTGTCGTCCACCCCGCGATCGTCGAACACCTCAAGTCCAGAAGTCTTGCCGGTCTGGACGTACACGTCAATAAGTCCGTCTTGTCAAACCATGGTTGCATTCTGATTTATGTGCCCAGGCTTTGTTAAGATTCGGATGAACAATATTAACAGGGGACAATGTCTCCTGCAGAGGGGTGTAAGATCATTGTTGCTGCAGCATTGGGAATGGAGGGACGGACTGGGTTGTACTACAAGGGAGATTTAGATTGGTAAAGGTTCATTTACTGATATTGTGGCATCGTTCGCCGCATAAAATTACCTCACCGGGATGTAGGACTGAATGAGCGCTCGGAAGACCAGAATACAAACGATTTGATTCAAGCTCACCAGGTAATTCTTATTTTGTGGCCGTACATGTTTATTAATTATGACCTTCCAGTCATCTCGCCGTCAGCATGACTCAAACTTGGAGTCGCTATTCTGTGGCCCTTTAACGAGCTTGCGACAACATGCAGATGGACGGTATCTTTGCAGCTGCTGCATGCCTCTGAACATTGGCATTTCTTGCCGGCACCATTTTCGTATTTGGATCGATGTGCAAGGCCTGCCTTTCCATATTTCTCTTATTCGTCCGAGGCCAGTCCTTGTTCCGTATTGAATTTTCGAAATGGTTGATGATGTACGTTGCAGGGGTACCAAGATCCGTATCCGCCACTGCCCAGTCTACCAGTCCATTACTCACCTGATACAGCTCCTCCCTAGTTTTTAACAGTATGTCCGCCATTTTCCGCGGCTCAGTAGACGCTCAAGTGGTCCGCCCAGTATCCACGCCCTTAGTTTTGGTATTGTCTTTTCTCGTCGCTGCCAAAGCCGTTTTACGCGCGGTTTTTTCGCTGGGTGACGTAGACGTCGTGGACATGTATATAGTAGTTAGTAGATATGGTCTAGATAAGCCAAGGCCACGCTACTCGCCGATGCTTGACCCCGGGTAGATTTTTCGGGGCGTCTCAATCGGGTAGCCACGTGGTTGCTGTCAAGAAGTTCCCCCTTGGAAGTGCTTGAGGGCCAATTCATGTGGGAGATTGAAGTATTGGGACACCGAGCAGTGAGAAGCTTGACAAAGTTGCGCCAGGATGGAGAAGTGGCGGTGTTGTGGTGAGGGAAAGAGACAAGGAGCGACCAACATGGCTGTGCATGCACGTGCTTGGTACTACGTCACAGCGCCAAACATCAGTGCACGGACCAACGATGTGATCAAATGATCGCGTCGCGATCAACTTACACCTCAGACTTTTCACAGAAAGTGTTCTACTTCAGACTCGCCCTGTTTTGAAGGTGTCGTCTAAATCGGCGATGATATATCCCGATGTAACGCCGTCATCTCTTTTCTTTTTAACACTTTCAAACTTTTCTCCACTGTTTCCCAGAAGTTTAACAGCAGTCCAGTGAGTTTTGAGAAGCTTTCACCCAGGACGTCTTCGAGAAATACTATTAGCACACTATAAAAATACCAACAGTATTACTAGTTGGACATGACACCGGTAGGATTCAGATGAATTGTTAGATTATCTGAACTTTGAAGGTGCATTGGCAGACTGGTTCATTTCCACAAATCTACAGCAGCTCTGGTGTAATATTGCATGTCAACACCAGCCTGATCTACCCTTCACAGTGCTTGGTGAACTCTGTCAAAACATCAAAACCCTTGGCAAAGTTATGCCAGCCTGGCGTCGATCACCAGGTCACGCCAGATATTCCCGGTTTTGGTGATGTTCAACGACTATGTACACAATGCCAGGCCCTTCCTTTCTGGAACTGCATATATAATGTGGACTTCCACACCCCGGTTGTTTATCGCTCCGACTGTACGGCTCTCACAAATGACGAGGAATCCGTATTTTACACCACCCTTTTCGGCAAGGCCGCAGGTCCTGTGGTGCGTTTCATCGTCTTCTAAGTCTACTCTGCTCAGTGCTTCTAGCGTTCTCTTGACGGGCATCGCACCTTCCGGATGGAATGGGGCAATGAGGGGGGAGATGCTCTGGCGAAATTATTCTATGCTCGGTTCTCGCCCTTCGGAGCTGTGGTCCTCGACGACAACAACAACGATGAGATTGTCGGGACGCTTCAGAACATCGCCGTTACGATGTGTGCTGACATCAACAGGGCGACCGGTACTGGGGGATCGTACCTTGAGCTTCATGTGTCCCATGTAGGAACCACAAGATGCTCGGTGCATACGGGACCCACCCCAACTAAGGTGTGCATTCCTACGCTTTTAGAGGACCATCCCGTTCGTGCCGGAGACTGGGTTGTTGCAATTGCGTCACTCCACAAGCGCTGCACAGAGATTCATCAAGATAGAGTCAGTCCACAGCATTAATGTTATCTTAGATGCTAACACCTCGTCAGGATTACGAATTTCTCATTAAAGAAATGCGCACTCTGACCCTGTCAGCCGCAGCCGCCTCCGGCGAGGCTGAGTCACCCGTAGGCGGACACAATAACGAGGTATTTACTGAGGCGACGGCAACTGATGCGGACGCCGACATGAGTGACACTGCGACACTGAATTCAAATGAAGAACGACCTGAGGATACCGCGGCTCCTTCATCGTTTACCCGCCGCGACGGTATGTCATCCGTTTTGATTAACAAACGCTTGGACGGCTCATAGCCTGTCGCAGCTGCAGTACCTACTGCTAGTGCAGATCCCAATGACCGCCATCAGCATCTTACTACACCTGTCAACGCTGCTGGATCTGCCATCATAAAAAACCTACCACGGACGAATGCGGCACGCAGAGGAAAGCTGCGGACAGTGCATCGCTAGGGAAGAAGCATTACACAGCAGGATTTGCTCAGGAACAGAAAGGTGCGGATCAAGCACCGTGGATTACTGGCCGCAAATGTGTAACAATTCAGTTCACCGCCATGTAGTGGTTCATTTGACTAACAATGCAGGGTCAAGCTGCGATGAAGTGCTGGAGCAAAGTTACTAAACGACTCCAAAACTTAGGAACCTCGGGGGATGCAACCTGCGGAATGGTGTTGGTTGGCTGCTCATGATCCTCTGGGGATACCTTGCTCGTCAAATCACCGTCGGCGTCGTATGCGCTCAAATGTTCTTAAAGAGGCGTCCAGATATTTACGCACTGTTCAATGGAGCTTTCAACCTTCCTCATTGTAAGCTCTAGAAGCTTGGTCATTTACATTGGGAACATCAAAGTGACCCGAACGTTCTAAAGTGTGGGTAACGGCGGGTCCAGAATGGAGAACCATGGGCGTGCTGGGCGGCGCCTGCGGAAATACTACGGTGGGAGAAACCCGGGATGCCGTCAACTGTTAGTGCGCCATGGGAACAATAAAAAATGTATGCTGCTGAAGATGGAGGTACAGTGGTGGCAGAAAATAATGCAACACATGAATTTTTGAAAAGATTGATGCATAGTACCACAAGGAGGAGGTATTTCGTCCCGGTTTCACTGAATGGAATGTAGCTATATATGTGTACTATTTGTGCATAGAACCCGGTACCCGCCCAACGCGATCCCGTGACATACTCGCGTAGTGACGTCGGTGGAGCAAATTGTGAGGTGTAAACAAATCACAACTTCATCACAAACCACCACCTCTGCTGCTCATTCTGTGCTCAAACCCAAATGTTCTTGCTTATACATCCCCCTGTGCTACTTCCCATGCATAACCAACTTACACCTACCAAGAGGGCGCGCATTGTAACCCTCAAAAACTGTGGCTGCTCATGTACCGAAATTGGTGAAGAACTGCACTGTCACCTGTCAACTGCGTACCGCACATATTAGAAACAGGCAGAGAAGCAGAATTACTACGACATTACACTTGGCCGTGGCCGTCCGAAGCGCCTGGACACCTCAGATCGCCGAATTGCGTGCCGTCTGATCAAATCTGGACGGGCACAGACTGCTGCCGACGTCCAGTGCGACCATTTTCCGGAAGTTCCCCCGTGAACACTGCGTCGAGCACTTCAGGAGGAAGGCCTGCATGGGCGTCGAAAGCAAAAAGTGCCCATGATGACATCTGCCCATCGAAAACGGCGCATAGAGTGGGCTGAAAGGCACGAAAACTGGAGTGTCACAGATTGGAACACTGTAATCTTCTCCGACGAGTCCAAATTCAACATATATGGATCAGATGTGATTCAGTACTGTGGGTCACCTGCGGAATGTCCAGCAAAAATTGAAGCACAAGGGAGGGAAGGTTATGGTGTGGGGTTGCATCACGTCAAAGGGCTTTGGGCGGCTTGTGCACGTGGACGAGATCATGAATGCGGTCCAATATGTCAATATATTGGAGAGGGGCCTGTTCAGTACCCTGGATGATCATGACATCGACCACGGATCCATCTACTTCCAGCAGGATAACGATCCAAAACACACCTCGGGCCTCGCCAAACGTTAGTTCGCAGAAAATGGCTTCGAAGTGCTGTCTTGGCCGGCCAACAGCCCCGATATGAACATCATATAGAACGTATGGAACCAGCTGGAGGTCAACTACAACCGCTGACCACGCCATGCATGCAATGAGGACGAGCTATTCGCGATGTGACAGGAAGAATGGGAAACATTGTCCGCGGAGTATTGCGCCAAGCTTTACGCTAGTCTCCCGCGTCGAATCAACCAGCCGCAGCTTGCAAAAGGCTTCTGGACTGGGTACTAGTCTTTTATTTCGCCCTCGTAGCTCATTTGTACCTGCAGAAACCTTGAGCATTATTTATATTACACCCCAATTTGGCACATGTCATTTTAATCGTGCTATATATTCCCACCCTGACCCCCGATACTTGTGATCTTTTGTACATGGACATTACGCCTATATAACTATAATCTTGTCTCTTACATCTTGCAAAAAGGGTGCACCGTTGTGGTGCTATGGATCAATCTTTTCAAAAAATCATGTGTTGCATTATTTTCTGCCACCACTGTATATTGCCGGCAATTGCTGATAAACCCTGGCTTGGCGCTCGTATAAAGAGCGGGACGTCTGTGGAAAGAAAAGTATCAATCCCAGGTTCCGCCTCCGGCTTCCTATCGAAATGATTTTCGGTCAGCTCGCGCTCATTTCCTTCGGCTTCCGGGCGGCTCTGGTGACTCTTTTTCACTCTGTCAACATCGTTTACGGTATTCAACTCATGGGAACAGGCCATTCCGGTAGACCGCGCCATCGCGCCGCGCGCACCCGGCGTGTATGTCCTCCACAATATTCTAAAATGATAAATACTCATCGCTCCCCGCCAACTTTGCCTGCCTCAACGCGAACTTTTCCGCGGGCTGCGCTGTATTCAACCACAGCAGCGGCGAATGCATCAACTTTGCCGCTCCATACGATAACGCGATCTCGAGCTTCGGCACTGACGACGGTGAATGTGCCATTTTCGTGCAAGTCCGCCTCCTACATTCCTAGCGCATGTCTGGTATTAATTGCTGATATGATACAGGGATTCTGACTGCTACGGTGCCAGCATCGGGGGCATCACGCCGGCTGCTAACCTCACGAGCCTTCCCCCCGGTTTCGACAATGCAATCTCGTCGTTCAGGTGAGTCATTTGTAGATACATGGACAGGGATGGAAGTCTCACATGCAATTTTTCATGTGCTTCTACGACGTTGAGTGAGAGGACCTCTGACTGCGCGTGATGAGTCGGGGAGAGCTTCCCATACAAACATCATGTATACGCTGCGAAGTCTGTCCCCATACTTAGCGCCATCTCATTGGTTGTAAAGTCGAAGATCACTGTCATGTCGTGGAATCTTGGCGAAGCGGATCTCTCGACAAACAGAACAAGAATTATGTCGACGGTTCTTTTCGTGGTAGTCGCGATTCTCAAGGCAAAGGAATCCAGAAACTCAGTTTTTCATTAAATATTAGCCCATGAAGTGTTCGCAGATCACGATAGTTTGGTGTTCTGTCCGAAATTTCGGAGCACTCGACCCGAAATGCCAAAGATTTTTTAGGTTGTAAGTTGAACTTTAATCAGAAGTGCAACTTGGAGAAACCGGGACATAAAGTAAAGGACCTTTGTTTTAGCTGCAGGAGTCCGATCCTGAGGCATTGGTGGTCCTCACGGCTGCCGGCCAGAGTTAAACCAAAAACAAATTGCCTTAGAGCGCTAACAATGTAATATCAGCAAGATAAATCGACGGAGCATCTGGATCCGCTGTTCTACTCAGAGGACGATAAATGGGTAGCGGTACGACACCTGGATGTGTATGCATAGTCAAATATTTGTGAAAGCGAATTTGCAGCCGTTTTGAAGGCCCCGAAGTCCCAATACAGCTAATATTAGAGCACGCAATGCTAGAACGGGCACGGTTCAAGTCAGCGGTCCGAAAAGGGGACCCGTAGCCGTACGGTTCACTCTATCTTGTCATTGTTAGGGGTAAACAGGCGATGCTAACATCTCATTAGACACCCAATTATTACAGGCCCATTCCCCAGTGTTCGCTCGTGGTGGTTCGTGACCACCCTTTCCTGCTGCTCCTGTAAAAATCGAGCCTGTGCTAGTGTCACTTCCTATCAAAGTAAAGCCTACTTCCGCAACGATACCGTCTATGACCGCCTACGACCACGCGGATACACACTCTCCGCAATGGCAATCATGAAGTTCTTGAGCTTCTTGCTGACTCTGGGCCAGACAGCACAGGCAACAGTTCCCATTTGGACATCTCGTACTGCTATTTTTATTGCCCAACAGAATTCGCGTCGCAACGATGCGAATACTCCCATGACCGCCTACGACCACGCGGATACACACTCTCCGCAATGGAAATCATGAAGTTCTTGTGTGTCAGTGATAAATGAATTAGCTGCAGTGTGCATGTGAGAGAAATAGAGGAAATCCTGAGTTGCACTGGGCAGCAGTGGGAACAGAGAGGAAGGCGTACACTGGGCAGACAGCGGGCACATGCATGTAATTGGTATGCCAGTTCAACGCGTCCACGCACAATTTATGACGGAGGTTATGCTACCATGCCGAAGCAGCCGATCGGCGTCCGGTGCAATGGTAACACAAGTAATCGCATTCTTTTCCCGACCGCTGGAGCTGCAACACTCGAAATGACTTGCATTAATTCCCTCCCCCTGATCGTTTCCTTGCCGGATATTGAAAGCCTATCACATAGTAACACAAGTAATCGGGTTCTTTTCTCAACCGCTGGAGCCGCAACACTCGAAATGACTTGCAACCGATCACGACTACATGGCTTAACTGCATCTCTCGCCAAAACCTATTTGATGTGTTCAATACCCCTGAATGTTTCCTTGCCGCCAATTTGAGGTCTATCGCGTAGTACCTCAGGAGAAATATCAAGACGATATGTTACCTGTTTTGAATCGTATTCTCCTCTATGTAATATATATGGCATCCAGCAGTCGGTTAAGTGCGTCCGGGTCGTACTGGGAGGTACCAAGGGATGCCCGGTGGGCCTTATGAATAAACACTATTATACAAAAGGCGGGGAGCGGGCATGATCCTACAGGTCCCTGTGTGATCCGACCACTTCCGAACACTTCTTCGGCTGACAGCTTCTTCCGACTTGGAATAATCGACCCTCGACTCACATCGATACGTACCATTGCGCTTTCAAAATTTGATGGCAATTTCTCACGATTACACTTCCGACCGTTCCTCAAATTAACCATTTCTGAGGCATATTATTGCTGTAACTTTGAGGAAGAAAATGCTCTACCTAGTGAATATGGACCTTCTACAGACTTAAAATTGGGCCAGAGCTCACCAACAGGACAAAGCAGCACTATCCGGTATCTCAAGTTACCAGCGACACTGCCACAATTTGGATTGGGCACAGATTTCGTTGCGGTACTGCGTGGCCACAATTGTCTTTGAAGCAATTTTAAGGCGACAGAATCATTTGAATTATAATATAAAACATCTCCCTCCCCCAAGTTTAAGTTGAAGTGAAGAAGAAGGGGTCAGAATTCATAGCACAATGGTATGGCTAATGTCTTGGGATAGGCCCAGACTCTCATGACAGGGTTCCCAAATTGTGATGTCATAAGAGTCTGGATCGAGACTAGGGTGAGAGCCATGATTTCTTAACTTGGCCATTCGGCCGACGCTCGCCACATGTCTTTCTCCACCAATTCTGCACTGGTTCATGACTTCCTGGGCTCATTATGCTGCCTTGATGTGTCATGAAACGAGTACGTTTGCGACTAACCCCTATTTCTTTTTCGAATTGCGGGATATATTTTGGCCGCACTCCAAAATATATCCAGCACACGGCAACGGTTGTCAAACGTAACCAATGCGGAGAAGACACACAGGAGGGAAACTAGGATACAGACAAATAGGAGGACGATCAGGTTCGACGGCGTGGAAACTGATCGCAGGACATTTAGTATATAAACCAGTAGGTAGAATCATGTACAGTAGATTCTATCTCGTCTAAACTCCGGTTTTGCTTTGGCTATAAGCACTGCTTGAAGACTTAGACTTGACATTCGATTCTCATCCATTGCGGGGTTCACGTCACCTATACCCCGCATTCACTATCCCACACTTTCGACCGCTTCCTGTCACATAGTGGTGATCCCCTACTGGTCTATGTCTACATTGCGGGATAGGCGGGTTCATTTGTATATGCTTAGACGGTGGTTCACTCAATCCCAGCAGGCGATATTCACGGCCGACTTAAGCCGACCCAAGGGCCGTCGCTGACATGATGCTGGGCATCAACCTGTGATAATTTATATCTCAAATCAAAAGGACATGGTTGCGCAGGACACCGAAGAACATATGGCTACTATTTTCACTGACCCACCACATATCTCAAGAACCACTCAGGCTCCGTATCTGGCAGTAGGAATGCGACTTCTCAATTTATTTGTAGTCATCTTTCAAAGTTTATCTGCCTTTAACAATTTAAATCCTCTCTCACTGCAGACCATTACCCAAAATCACCCAATTTCGGTGTCACTGAAGTATGATAGATATTTTTGGGGAGGTTTTTGGACTCTAGGGATAAAAGTCATCAGCCAGCTAAGTTCTGATACATCCTATAACTGTAACCGCTACTTACCTTGGCCTTATCCCTTCACTATCTCTGACTACGCCCTTGGTTTCTTGACACTCGCCATCCTGGTGAACCCGCTGCGTGGAAAGCTACATTTATATACATTTCCTGTAGCTCATATGTACACACCGACTATGTAAAATCCTGCATACAGACCTGATGTTCAAATCCGGATACATTTTGCTCCCAGTTCGGCTTTTGGGGGCATATTTAGCGAGGTGGCCGACTAAGGTGTTTCTTGCCTCTTTGGGCATGCCGACGGATTGAATTTCAATCCCTGTTTCAATTTTCTTTCAACCAGCACGACATTCCGGAATGCGTAGGGTCCCGCGATCTTCAGGGAAGATAATTTCCTGGGCCTCGTGCGCCTTTGAGGTGTTCGGAGAAAACAATTTGTGGTCATGGTCGAGCATCCGTCGAGAGCCGTGAAACTTTACGAGTGCTTTCTATTAATTATGGTGGGTTTCTGCGCTTGCGTATTTGCTCTAGGAATCGTTTGGTCAAGGTTTCAGGTCAAACAGACCAGATTCGAGGGAGATAGAGGCGATATATTAAAAACAATCAGAATCATCCATTTTTGGAAAAAACGGCCCGCGCCCTAAGTTCCGCAAGTAGCATTAAGATGTTCAACATTTTCACGGTGGAGCTGTGTAAACTCAATTTCGTGATTTGCACTGCAAGGAATGTAGGAAACCGGTCATCCACACGGAATTCGGTGTCCGGCCAAAGAAGTAGATATTCCCTGTCACTGCGTTGCGGCCCCTCGTAGTCACAGGGTATGACTACATGGTAGACCACCCTGGTAGACACAGGTGTGTGACTACCTGTGACTACCTGTGTCGATGCTGGCTAGACTACATTGGTCGAGCTTGGTCTACGTTCGTGTAGCCGTGTGTACCCAGGGTAGACCAATGTAGAATAGTTGGAGAATGGGGTAGACGCAGCTTGCAGACAAGTGTTGAGCATTGCCACCGCAAAATGAGTTGAAATTGAGGTTTCCGCAATCAAAGTGTGGTTGTGTTGTGACATATTTACTTGCTCGCTTGCGGGAACCGTCGGTCCGGGCCAGTGAATTTGGGAAGTAATATGGGTCTTGGGAAGGTGTTAGGGGTGAAATTAAAGTGAAAACTCAAGTGACTTGAGCATGAAGGCGAAAGCGAGGTATGTCTACATGTGGCTACGTCATGTAGACCAACGTCGGCCCGAGTAGCCCAATGTAGCCGAAGCGTGACAAGCCCGTGATACGGCGGCTCGGATCGCGTAGCCCAACGTAGTCTCACCTGTGACTACGAGGGGCCGCAACGCAGTGTGTCGTATCAACTGGGAGCCGCAGTCGTGCAAGGATGATACGGGAGCGGGATCCCAACTGCTGCTTTCGCCGAGGTTCGTCAACGCACATCCGACGGCCAGCGGCCTCGGGCCAGATGTGCTGTCGAACCCTCCTCTTCAAGACGAACAGAAAATCCACCAAGATGCAAGGTTGTTGTATGAGAGCCCTTGACAAGGGATCGTACGAATTGAACCCGAAGCGTGTCGCCGAGATCCAGAATGCGAACGAGCGGGAGAATAGAAAGTCTGTAAAGATGAGGATGCCTAGTCGTTTCTCATCCAGAGGCTGTAGAACTCATTCGGGCAGCTTCGAAAGCCTCGCAAACGCTCCAATGTCCTGGAGGAACTGCGAGGGCTCGAAAGCTTCCTACAGACTCAAGGCACCTTTGAGCATATATTCCACTGATTTATCACTCAACACGTTGCTCGTGCCGTGCGGAGGAATACTTAAGTGTGTACATTTAGGCGTCGCACAGACATTTGACATGGAAGAACCGCCGGGTGCGTTTTGAATTTCCTTCCTCACGGACTCCATATTCGTTGCCCCGCTCCCGCTTCTTCCTCCATTGCTTGACCTGGCAGTCTCGGTCACGATCCTGCACCTTGTCTTCCTCGCTCATCTTGTAGGACAGAAGCCATTCATTCGCGGGGTTAAGCGAGATTTACGGCCTCGATGAGGGCGCCGGCATCGCGGCATCGAATAGAAAAATCTTACGGGAAATCACCCATTATTCTATATTGTATTATATTAGAGCACTGACTGCAATATATGAAGAACGAGAGTAAGGAAAACGTAAGCGTGAAAAAATAACAATCGTAAAAGGAGCAACCAGAAATTTGTGACTGTGGAGCCAACTCTCTCAGAAAACCGGTTTCTTTTCCTCTTACTCGTCAACAATTTTGAGCTCCAAATTCCGGCTCTTGTTGACGAGGAGCCACCGTGTTTTCTGATAAGGACTCATTAAAAGGATGGCCTGTACGACCGTTGGCGCACTAAATACCTGAGCTAGACTGGAAACGAGCCTGCCATTTTTTCCTAGAAGAGGGGCGGAAATAATCTTCGGGGTCCGGTCCTCCTATGTCATAGAAGCCGGTTCAAAATGAGAACTTGTCTTTGTTCCCGTTGGCTTACCTCTCCATCTTCGCGGGTTGGTTGCTAGAAAACATAGCTTTGTCTCCGCATTTGAATGAGTATAGTAAATAGTCACGTACGCGGAAGTCAAAATCGTTCGATATATCACAGAGGCCTGGGAAAATCTGTCGTTCTAGGAGCATATGTATCAATTAGGGTCTGATATGCAGAATAGGAGCACACTTCGCATATTTTGCGTAATATATGCATTAACCATGAAATCTTTGCATTGGGGAGCAATGCAGAAGTTGCCATTCCTGCAAGAATTTAGAAGGTTCCGAGAGTTACAGTCTGACCTACAGGACATTACGAATCACCAAAAGTGGGGAGAAATAGTCTTCTGTTCCATTTCTTTTGGTGTGGTATGTGCCTAGTAGTCGCAATCCGATATCTGACTGAGGGGGTACGTAAAGGTACAAATACCTAGAGCAAAGTCTACGGGGCAACAGGCCTCATTAGTTGCCAATACGAGTTTCCCCAACCTAGGGTCGATATTCGCAGATCTCCAAGATCCCATACTCGTCCATGTAACGAGGGTCCCGGGCTAGGTGGATTGTCAGCTGAGAACACAATAAAAGATAAAACAGATAATCCTACGGGAGCCAAACAAAACGAACCATTGCCAAGTATTCCTTGGTTGTCGTTCACGTCTCCAAACCCAAGGCTACGGATGCCACTATGAATCGACTTCCGTTGTACATAGGAAGCCAAACTTACTGTGTTGGCAAATAAATAATGGTCCCATCTTTTCCCGTGGCTATTAAGCACCGGGTAAGCAAATTACTCTGCAATATCAATACCCTCACGAAGTCTAATGACCTGAACCAATACCGTCAACAGAGGATGCTCCAGACGACCATGAGCATCCTTACCTTCCAGGCGACCAGTTCGTGAGCCGTCGGCTCATTGGGGAAGGAATTTGGATTGGGTGTTTCAGTCTGCAGGGCCAAACCGACGGGCCGCAGCACGATTGTAATCTGCATTGATTGTTCAATATAATAGTAGACATCTCGGGGGGCAATCACCTCGTGATCTGTTAGCTCTAGAAAATCACCAGTCGGCTCATCCGTCGTATCTTGAGAGGATTGCGCGGCGTCTGCGATGATTAAAATTACGCCAGTCTCAAAAAAGAAGTTACTCACCGTTGGGCGCAGTGAAGTTCGTGGTACTATTCATACGCATGGCTCGCGAGAGATCACGGCCGGGGAGGTTCATCAGGTCACTCGGCCCAGTGTTGAAGTAGCATTGCTGGATATCCATTTTGATATATTCGAAACGTGGTCCTTCTGCCCTTCCCCCCTCACCGCCTTCTTGGCCGCCGCTGCCTCCATTGCCTCCGACCCCCCCTAGAGCGATCTGTGGGCCAGCACGAAATATCGAATACATTGTGAAAATCTCACCACCTATGGATATCATCGCCATCTCTCCATCCATCGAGAGTTCAGGCGTGGGGTGGTACCGTACAAGGAGTAGATGGGAGAGGGTACAGGCAAAATGGGTGCGGTGAATAGGATCAGCCTCGTGTTAACAGCATGCTCGTAAGTGGTGAGGCCGATGCCGTCGGCACAGCCTTACCTTGGTCTGTTGATTTATTTATTTTTCTACATCAAGAGGTGTCCAATCTTGGAAGATCTTGGAAAAATCAGTCATTCCAACGGAAACGGCCTCTGATTAGAATTTTGGCGCCCGGGTCCTTCCGACTGATTTGCCATCACCCTTGGAATGGAGGACATTAATTTCGGATGGCCAGACGGGGACAGCCCGTCATAAAGACGGCCGCCTTTTCGGAAATCTGAAGGCGAGACGGTACGGGACGGCAAAAAGGCGGCCGTTAACCATCAGACTTTAGACTCGTGAACCAGTCGACGCTCGCGATTTCACAGATCACGGAGTTAAGGCTAAATCGGGGAGATGTGCATATAGAAGCAACATCAGACACAACAGGAACAACGGCAACGATCAATCGCGAGCGGACTGGGATGTCTCGGGGCCCTTTTGGCGGAGCGTTTTTTCCCCCGCCATTTCAGACCTCGGGACTTCGTCAAATTTCGCCAAAATATCGAAAAAAAACTTAGTAGACAAAACATCGTTTATTTTTTATTCTCTATCGAATGAACAAAAAAAGTTTTTTTGAGCCCAAAAAAAAAAAATGGGCGGCGACACAGCCATCACCATCCCCACGGCAAGACGATGCATCCCCAGGCCCATAAACATATACCTTAGGGGTTTCAATCTCTGACGGACCTGATTTCACTGTTGCTGGTCGTCGTCGCAGCTGACGATGACCACCACAATTATTATTATTTTCCATTTTCCATTTTTTGGCCCGTTCGATAGAGAATGGAAAATGGACCATCTTTTGATTTTTGAGATTTTCGCGAAATTTTTCTAAGTTCCGACCTCTGAAATGGCGGGGCAAAAAACCGTCACCAAAAACAGCGCCGAGAGGGCCCAGCCGGTATCTGATCATGCGAGCCCCCGAGCGATCAAGTTTGCTTGTGTTATTCAGATACCGGATGGGGACGAGCCTAATCAGACTTTTGACATTTTTGTTGTGGTGTTGTACAACATCAAACAACACGACAATTTTCACGCGATATTTCACAATACTAAGGCCCTCCGGGCATCCCCTGGTACCTCCCAGTACACCTTATTAGACGGCTGGACCAGTTAAAAATTAATTTGTAGTCAGCAGTTGCTATATGATGGCCCTCCGGGTATTCCCCAAGGTCAGAGTTAGTGAGCAATAGTTATGAGTCCGTTAAAGCTGGTGGCCCTTTCCAAAATATTTACAGCCATCAGATGGTCCTCTGGGAATTTTCTTGTATCTAGACATTTAGTAGAAGCTTGAAAGCGGCCGCTTTATGTTGTTTTCTGAGTAAATCTATTGAAATCAGAATCTGCAGGAGGTTCGGACTTTTTTCGGACTTCAGGCCTTTAGGTCCGATGATCGTAGCTCAATGACCGGTCCGCTGATCCGGTAAAAAGGCGCATGCAATAGACAAGTTTTAATTCTGATTTGGAGACCTGGTACCTGAGTCGGTACCAGGAACACCGGAACAACTTCGACTGATAGCAGCAGAACGGCAAACCAACTCATCATGCTTAGATCTCACTATGACTGTCTATGACTACTTCAAGAACTAAACACCATATCAACCTCTACAAGTCCCACAAAACACAGTGAACAACGCAAAAACGCCAAAAAAAAACGTGAAAATGTCAAAAGACTGATGACCGGAAATTGACGGGACGGCGACAGGGCACGCAAAACCGTGCATTTTACCCATGAAGCCGGGCTCAAAGAGAATAATTCTTGGCTTCATCTGTACACAACATGCAAATAGCATTGTTCTGCACTCACCGGAGTAATGCGGGTAATTTAAGCCGAGTTGAGTTGAATTCACAAATAATTGTTCAGACCCTAGATTGAGAAAGTTTGGAGTCCGTATGTCGAGGGCTGGAGCTGCATAATTGGTTGGAATCAAGCTATGGCTGACTCACGGCTATTTTAATGACAAACACTGCGTTTCAAGGGCTGGTAGGCAGAGGGTCTGCCTACCAGGGTTGGCAGACTCTGCCGCCCTCGGTCGACCCCTGCCTCTGCCTCACATCTATTCAACTCATTTTGCACTCATTCTGCGCATGTTTTTCGCTGCCGTCAGTGGTGAAGATGGAAGGTTGTTGTGTTTTACGAGTACTTATGTTTACATATGTTATCGTTTCTTTCAAATCTCAGGGCACCCAAAATCGATCACTTTTTTACTAGTTTCCAATTTCGTTGAGGGACCCCTTTAAGAATCTATATGAAGTTTGATTAAGCACTTGACGTCTCAACGAATAATCCGGATTGATGGCTGATCTGCTAAACAATCCGCAAGGGCCTTGTGCTGGACAGAATGCTGTTTAACAGCTGTTAATCTAATCGGGTTAAACGGAACGATGGTGGTTTAAACAGTGTTTAAACGGGCCAAAAAGGACTTTTACACCGGGGTTCGAACCCAGAGCTCAAGGAACCAATTACATAAACAGCCCATCAGGCCACGAAGAATCTGACTGAGCCAACATGAAGTGACAATCAAAGACTATAATGGCCTTTTATTAGGGCTGTGGGGCCGGGTACAAAGTGTTGAACTGTCTGTTCTGAGTTCAACTGGGCTCAAGCTGGGATTAAACACGCTTAAAAGCGACGGTTTAAACACAATTGAGACTGCTGGAAGTACGGAGGCAATGCTGTAACGGTATTATTAACTCTTTTTCCAAAAAAAACACCTAGTTCTAGAATTAGAGCGTAAAAGATGCATAACCCTTCAACGATGAAAAATGCACTGCTTTCATTTGTCCTGCCCCCTATTAAGCCAAAAATAAACATATCCCTCTGGCAAAAATATGCATCTCTGTCATCAACCAATTTTTACACCTCTTACCATTGTTCAAAAAAATCACCACCTCAAGGAAACTGCTGGTGCAAGAAAGGTACCACTCTGGGAGAAGGAGGGACTGCTCCCAATAGATGCGAAAAAATACACTGCCTAACACCAAGTGCAAAAAAAATACCTTACTATAGACGGCTGCTTAGTAACATACTCTCCTAAACCAGGAAAGGTCCAAGTGACACATTTCTGCTATGAGGGGGTTTGGGGCAGGCCCCAGCTTATCTATGAGGTGTTCTCAGTGTGTTCCATGTCAACATAGAGCTGTAAAAGAATACCCCGAGTCTCTGACTGAGACTTGGGGGTACCCAAATGTTGCAAGGCAAGAATATCAAATGGAGTGAACAAGGATAACTGATGAATGGCTTTCTCAATTAATCCAGCTAATGACTCTATGTGATTTAAGACTTCAGTCAGGCCAAAACAATTAGAAAAAGCATAGCCAGTACTGATTCAATGCATTCCTGAACATTCAAACTGCTATAGCAGAATGACAGAGATTATTGGGAAAATGGCACAGAAAGATGAAAGGAGAGCTGGGCTGCTCGCCACAGTATCAAGGCACAGAATAAACATCTGAGTGAAGAGGAGCAATGTGATTGTGGTGATAATAGTGATAGGAAAACCTTGATGGGACAAGACTTTTGTCTGACAAGACACAAAATAAAACCAAGTCTTACAATCTAAAGAAATATCAGTTTTGAACCTCCTGTTCATTTGTTCCTCAAGTTGTGGTTAAACTGTCGCTTGTAGGCGTGCTTAATCCCAGCTTGAGCCCAGTTGAACAAACAGTTCAACACTTTATACCCGGCCCCACGGCCCTAATAAAAGACCATTATAATACTCAACCATCACTTCATGTTGGCTCAGTCAGATTCTTGATGGTCCGCTGGGTTTTTTATGTAATCAGTTCATTGAGCTTTGGGTTCGAACCCCGGTGTAAAAGTCCTTTTTGGCCCGTTTGAACACTGTTTAAACCGCCTTGGACCGCCGTCGTTCCGTTTAACCTGATTAGATTACACAGCTGTTTAAACAGCATTCTGCCCAGTAAAAGGCCCTTGCAGATTGTTCAGCAAATCAGCCATCAATCCGGATTATTCGTCGAGACGCCAGTTGCTTAAGCAAACTTCATACGGTTACTGCCCCTTTAGTGGCTGTGTGTAGTCTTTATCCTATTTCTATCAGTTGAAAACATATGAAAAATAGCGGCTGTGCCTTTGTTCGTATTTGGTTAATTGTTCGTATTTACATACTCGGGGAAAAATACCCCCTACTCGGTGAAAAATCATCACTTGTGCAAACAATGGCAAAAAAAAATTTTGTAGTCACCGTCATCCTTCGGCAATCTCCCTCCCCCTTTCGGACTGAAAACCATAAAAACAGGACGGGCGTCGGGATCCTCCGACGAACTTGTGACGAACCGTGTCTTACTACAATGGAGCGGAACTTTTTTTGTATGGCATATTTATGCCGCTTTCAATATCGTATAACGGCATATGATATACTTAGAATGTGGTTGCAATATTTATCGCGGGAAATGGGGGCGCGGGGCATAGTGTTTGGCCTTGATTGGCAGCAGAGGCTGCGTTTTGTTTGGTTCCGTTCATGTAAGTACACAATGATCACTCCTGACTTTCCGCCATAACGTGGCAACCCAAAACGGGAAATTTGATGGCAGCCAGGCGGCAGCATTCGATGACGGCAGGTCGGCAACTTGCCCTAGTGCGTGGCTGACATATTTGTGTCTATGATATCTCTCCCTCTCACCACCACGTTGACTGCCTCGCTCTCACCATAAACCACACCCAGCCTCAATTATTCCATTGCACTCTATGCAGCCGCCATCTTTGTCTCTAGATCGCAAACACCGAAGACGGGAAGAAGGCCCAGATCGAGGCATATCTCACGGAGCGCTCCCTCCGTGCACCACCCCCTGCGTCGAACACATGTGGCCCTGCGCTCAATGTTCCGTCCCGCCATCCCCGATGCGAGGCCCCGTGAAGCTCCCGCCAAGGGTTGTCCGGGCAAAATCTCAAATCCGGCCCTAAAAAAGCTTGTCCTGGGGCGGATTTTGGGCCTAAAAAAACTTATATCGGACAGGGGTCATCACGTGTTCTTTAAAAAAAATCGCTCCCCAGCGCGGCGCCTAACCCGAGCTGATGATAAGCAGTTACATTAAATAGCTTTAGCATTAATCTTGAGTGTTAATTTTATCTCCTTCGACACGTCGCCGCCCCATCTAGTCAAGGTTGTCCAGCATTTTGCAGTGTAGGGCTTCAGAGTCCGATGTATCAATCCTTTTTCGGCCCGCTCAAATGCATTGGGGCCAATATTGAAGAGAAGATGTTCCACTCTTGTGTGGGTATAAAGCTGAGTCGTCTTTGCATAGCAGGAGAACAAAGGATCTTCTGCGTCATCTTCATCCTCATCATCTGATTGGGGGCCTTATTACCAAAAAAAAAAGGAATCGGACGAGTGGCATTGTATTTCCTAAGAAGGGATTGAATACGTTAATGATGGAAGCGCGAAACCCAACCGACGCCGCTGGCAGTGGTGGCATGCATCGTGAGAGGTAAGAGAGAAGAACGAAATGCCGGAAATGCCGAGGTCGGCATTTCGCGATGGATCAATTCAAGATTAAGACTAATATCAGTACAAGATTGGGTCAAATGTCTTGTGAAATTTGGATGAAACGGTTGGAAGATGGCCTGAAAAAGCTTATGTTTGGACAAGGATTTTCAAAATTTTCGCCCTGAAAAAGCTTATGTTCCGGACAACCCTTGGCAGGAGCTTCACGGGGCCTCCAATGCGCCTCCCGCCCACAGCACCGCCTGCCCCGCCTCCTGTGTCACCGACCCGCCTCGCAACAGCTCCCGCCCCCTAACCGCCCGCCAACTCTCTTACACACTCACACCCCCAACATGCTCCCTCCTGCCCGTTACTAGCTGAACCCCCTGCTAATAAATATGCTAGAAGTACGTATGTTCACCCTAAATGATCCTATTACTTTTTATATAATCTGGCTACCCCAATACAGATTAGATGACACTTTGCAGCCCAAATCTACCTACCCCCTACACTCCCAATTCCATCAACAATTGGGGTGTGACGCTGCCTTGAACATGTCCTTCCAGGGAATTTCTTGGGAAAATAGCAATACACTACACCACCATGTTTGAGCCGATCCCGCATACTGCTATCAAATGCGCATTTATTTTACGGCACTCATTTGTTTATGGCCCGGTTTTGGAGTATATGAACAATAGCCAATGGTGAATTGTTCCACACCTGCACTGGATTCAACACTATCCCTGCACAATCTGTCTTCAAATATTGTTGACGGTCCAGTGGTTTGTTATTTGATTTCACTGCTTCGTTCTACTGACTCTCGTATCGCATCAACGAGCGCTCCCTAATCTTCCACACCTATGCACTGGCCCGCTCCGCCCTGCGCCGCTGCACTGAGCATCCCGCATCGCCATGCGCCTCCCGCCCACTGCAGCGCATCAACAAGTCGGCCCGCTGCGCTGTGCCTCCCGCCCACCGCAGCGCATCAACTTTGAGAAACCCTGGGACGGGATGCCGAAGGCGATGCGAGGCCATTCTTCTTCTGATATTATTTTATTCTTATGCCTAATCTTATCATTTGGTACTTGGAACATATAACAAAAAAAAAAAGTAAGTACGAGTTGCATGCCGGGCAACGCCACGGCCCTTTACCCCAAGTTGTGTCACGTATGTGTCACGTATGCGGCTATAGAAATCAAACAAAAACAAATTAACGTCATTCGTAATTGTGCCACTCGCGCGACCTTCATTCCATTCCTCCACGCACCCTCGAAGATGGCTGAGCCACCGTCAGATCCTCGTCCACCCGACTATGTCCCAGATCCGTTACCGGCTTCAACCTTGGCGGCACAGCGCGGCGGCCACAGATCGACCCCGGCCCCTATTTCGAATGCACCCCCCGCTCGAGCCACATCTTCTCTTGCTCCGCGTGATCGTGCATCTGCAAAGCCTCAAGTTACCTCGACTCTTTCGGGACGAGGCAGAACCATCCGCAGCACATACCATCGACCCGCATTGGCTTCGCAGCACAACTTTGAGCCGTCCAATCATGAGTGCGAGCTTCTGGATTTCCCCCGAAACTGCAGACTATTGACATTCAGATAGAATCCACGATGAGCTACACCATCCCGATCTCCAGATGCCATCGTCATTACCCCACTCCCAGTATGTAGTGGCCTCACGGATGATGATTTCAATTATTGACTGATCTGCACGCAGGTCTCCCCAAACACCAGCGCAGCGCCAAGCCGAAAATGTTCCAGTGCCGCAGACCGTCACCGCTCCCCGTACTTCCCAGCCCACGGCGCGAGACCATCTCCACCCTAGCTGGTTTGTACGTTGTATCCTGTACATGGTCGCATTTCTCCACACCAAACATCATGTCACCTTCCGTGCTTGTGCTGTCATACTCATCTGCCTGGACTTCATCTTCTCCTCTATTGCTAGTACTGCACTAGGCAATGTTGAGATACTGCGCACATTGAGAACCGTCTTCGCAAAGCTCGATATCAAGGACACTTTTACCATTCACCCCATCTGCTTTCAATGCCACGTCGTCTTCAAGCTGGATATTGAACCAGATACCTTTTGCCCCAATTGTGAGGAGGAAATATTCGGAGCCCCACCGCGAGATGGCCCCAATGCTGAAGGTGATGACGGGTCTGTCGCTGGGGATGCGGGCGCAGCTACGGACAAGACGAGGAAACGAAAGCCTTACGCCGTCGCTCCGATTCAACTTTTATCTACAGGCTTACGCACCTTTTTTGAGCGACCAGGGATGGAGTCAGCTGTGAATTCGTGGAAGACGCGCCCACACATAGACGGAGAGCTCAAATCGATACAGGATGGAGAAGTCCGGAAGACTCTGAAGGACTCAGAAGGCCGCTCCTTCTTCTTTGATCCTCGGGCCGAAAACGAACTTCGGCTTGGTGTTAGTTTTAGTTTGGACTGGTACGTTTGGGAGCACAACTATCCGCGACATTCTATCCATGTTTCCTAGGTTCAATCGAAGCACAAGCAGCTTTGGACCCAGCCATTCATCGGGTGTCATGTCTTTTTGCGTGCAAAACCTAACTACCTCGCTCCGGTACGTCTAAGGCTTTACAGCCAGATAGTTTTGCTGAACATGTTTCAGCTATCGTGCCGAGAATCTCATTCTCGGTGGGATGCCGCCTGGGAAGGAACCGACTGCCGACCAGCTACAACATTATTTAAAGATCATTGTTGATGACCTGATCACGTTGTACGAGCAAGGGATCTTGGTCAAAACCCCCGAACATCCAAACGGTAGTGTGTCAAATCCTGCACTTTAATTGCTTGGCTGACAATACTCATGTAGGGATACGAGTCCGCGTTGCTTTGGTTGCGATTATTGCGGACCACCCTGCTATGTGCAAATTGTCCGGATTTGCTGATCACAGTCACAACGCCACCCCATGCACAAAGTGCAAGGTATCCCAGGAAGACTTCTTCACAGACGAGTCTCTCAGAAACGGTACTGGATATTCTGAATTTTGGCTATGATTCATGAAGTGTGCTGATGAGATTCGGCAGAATTTCCACCACGAACTGGAGAAGAACATAGACGGCTGGCTTATATGTACAAAGCTCTTTCCACCCAGGACGAGAGAGATGCATTCTTCCCAGAACATGGCGTGCGATGGACGGAATTTTCCCGCCTGTATTACTTTGATCTAGTACGCTATATGGTTGTAGATCCCATGCACAATTTACTGCTAGGTGAGTTGCCATCTGCTTTTTTCTAGCTATCATCTAATCCCGATCTGCAGGTGTTGCCAAGACCCAATGGTTCACGCGCTGGATCCAAGGAGGCGCGCTGCGAGGCAATACACCTGGGTATACGCGGGAGCTCAATATTGTCCACCAGTTTTTGGAAAGTGTCAGTCATTCTGGTTCCTATGTGTCACGTCGAACACTGACATTACCGTCTGTTTTCAGTTTGAGTCTCCTCTCTGGGCAGGCCGCTTACCATTGCGAGTTGGAGAGGCTGCAGGGGGGTCGCTTACCGCAGATGAGTATAAATTCGCCGTCACAGGTCCATGGGCAGTCGTCGTGCGATGTTCTTCAATCTTCTGCGTCTCGTTCCACTGTTTTTTGAAGCCCCGGAACGACTGCATTGCTAGATCAGCAAGGTAGGCGACGTTCCAGGCAGGATCAGGATCAGCTTGGAGACGACTGAGCTTAGCAGGCCAGCAGCTTTTGTCCTAGAGGCAATAAGTTTGGATAAGACAGCCGATAGCAATCCATACCTGCAGTTCCTGAAACACTTGTTCTCCTACTTCGATGAAGATGCGCTTATTTCTTTCGTCTTTCACTGTTAGACGGAGGTAGCCCTGTGCTGCGAGTCAGAATGGTATTGGAGAAAAATAAAGGAATATTACTTGTAGTGCACATCGCTCAGTTTGGGTAAGATCCACGGAATCAAGCTCCACTCTGTCTTCGTCTAGACTCTCTGGCTCACGGTCGGTGTCGTCGGTGGTAGTTCCACTGAGTGAAGGGTCTATGGGTGGATGGTCGTGTACGTCGCGCGGCTGGTGAGTACTTCTTGCTGCGGCCCTCGTCTTTGCTTGAGTGATTCGTCCACCCCGTTGGGCTGTGAATCCGCGCGTCGGAGCTGAGTCGGAGGTTGCTGACTGTGCCAGGGTACCCTCTATGGACGCGACACGTTCCTTCAGTTCTCCTGTATCGTGAAGGAGCATCTGCATCATATCTAAAAGTTGGTCCAGCTGGGTGCGCTCCTCGGGAATGGCGAACTGTGGTTGGGCGGGCGGCAGCGTCCTGGATGCGAGATATTGCCGATGCGACGGAGTGGGAGTATTGCTTGCCATGTTTTGAGTCGTTGAGGTATTCACCATTCGGGCAGGAAGCACGTTCACAGAGGCTGCCCGTCCGTTGGAATTGTAAGCCGAATATCGATTAAAAGCGACGGGTGTAGTGTCAAGAGACGTCGAACGAGGGGCCGCAGTTTGCCTGCCACTGGTAACGGTAAATCAGATGAGAGTTCCAGGACAGACACTGGGCAGGCGTACGGAGGCAAACCTAGACCAATGAAGCGAGATTCATGACTGCTTGTATTCGTGGCGACTTGAAAGCTGAAAAGACGTGAGTGCACGCTCCGGGATATCACAAGTTGGGAGGCCGCACGGGTCTCCGTGGGGTGCACCCTCGCCGTAGGGGTAATGAACGGTTCGACGGTCCATTGTCAAACAGGGAATGGGTGGGAGAAAGTGAAGAAAACGCGGGTACGACCATGAAATCTCTCCGAAGGGCCATCACCCAGAAAATCACTTTTAAGCTCGAATTTATCAGCTACATGGCGACATATTAATAGGTACATCTTAGCGAGTCCCAGTATGCAGGCGGGGACAGGCTGGGCAGGTGTGGCTGGGTTGACGGAGGACACCGAGGAAAGCAGAGGAAGGCAGAGTCGGTGGACGAGGGATCGGCAGAGGTTTACAGGGCGTCAACCCAGGTCGGCAGAATTCTGCCGAGCAAGCGTCGGCAGAGTGTGCCGCGCCGGCTCGGCACACGTCCACTGACGTCAGCCCAGGTCAACCGACTCGGTGGACTCGGTCATGAAACAAGGGGCACCCACAAAAAAATTGAGCTACACAAGGTTAGGAAACTGAGTTAAGGGGTGCCGGACACATACTATACTATTAAGCGAAATTCCCACGCGTCATCGCCATCAATTCTGGCCGAAAGAGGCAATTTTCGGTAAATGCCGGCGCACTTATTATTTCTACAGTTTGGGAGCGTAAAATAAGGGAACTGGTGTGTTAATTTCTACTGCCGCACACCTTTTTGCGCACCCTGGCTCCGCTGTTTGCACAGCAGACATCATCGCAGTACCACACACCAGTTGGTTTCTTCCTCAATCCACGGCAACACAAATGGAACTGGACAATATATAAGGTGGTTAAGCATGAGAAATTCACCAAACAGTGCACCTTTGAAGTACATGCAGGCCCACTGCAAGCTATTGTTTCGAGGCCCTCAGTTTTTACGCAGTCAGGGCCATTGCAGTCCCTCTCGTCATTGGAGAGAATGGCCAGTTTCAAGCTTGGAGAAAGAGTAATTTATGCTCCAGGTAATAAAAAAAAATTGAAAAAATCAAACCTCTTTTAAACACATTTTTGAAGCATTCTGAGTCGAAGTCTGAAAACTGGATTAGGGGGTCCCAGACCCATACTATACTTTAAGTGAGTGTTTCGGCATCTTCCGGCGGGTGCCCCTTGTCATGAAACGCAGTGAAAGCTCTGAAATACGCCCCCAATCCATTTACGGCCGTCGATGGATGAGATAAGAGACGATGATACCGTATTTGCCATTGTTTTCGAACGTTGGCTCAACAACCCTCGCAAACCACTCCTCGATGTGCACGGAAACAATATCTCACAAAACAAAGCTACGATGGTACAATTTCCTCGAAGTGGGAGCGGTACTAATCTTGGTTCACTGTCATTTCCAGCGCAATTTCGCCATTGTGGTGGGAATAAACTTGAAAGGCAGATTTCTGTTCCCAAACGACGGTTGAGCTCTCTGATAAACATACCACAAAAACTTTGGACGTGCCGTCTTAAAATCAGCAAGAAGCTTTGCTTGTGGTTTGCCTGCGGAGTCCCTGAACAGAAACATTTCTTCGACAACAGAGCTTTCCAGACGCTGTCCTCCTTTAGAGTACATCAGCTAGCGCTAGACGTAGACACGAATCGATCCCTCACGCCTATAGTTCACTGTGGCGTAGGCTTGAAGATATACTGGCTTTGTGTAGTAAAATTCACATCCTCTGAACAGGATCGTCGGAATACGAGCTGGTAGAGTCAAAAGAAGCTCACGGGTTCAGCGGGCCTAAAAAAACGACTGGAATGTACGGTTGTTGTGCGTCTTGTTCTCCTGGGCTGTAGGAACCTGTCAGAGCGATGTGATTAGTCAATTATAAATTGAGCCATGAAGCATTCACCTAAAACCATTTCGACTGGGTTCACAGCATTGTTTTGAATAGCGAAATGCCCGAGTGGTGGGCCAGGGGTATACATAGTGTCCGTTGACCAAACGTTGCCAGTGTATTTGACAAGTTTACCGGTCTATTGGAAAGTGAGGCCTCTTTGAAGTTAACCCTTGGCTTTACATGTGTACCTCAACCTTGGGGCTGGAACTGCGCCCAGGCTGATACACGCCATTAATTGTCGACTCAACCTCCATGGCGGCAAATCTGGAAGTCTTAGTCAGAAATCGAAGGATAGAACGATTGGCGCTAGTATACGCTTCAGCGTAATCAACAGAAAGGCTTTTGTATGAGGACGCTAAATCATGGCTAGTTAGATGCATAAAATATTGACATGATGAGGGAAGACCGACGGAGATCAAACTGCAACACCTATGGCAAGAGGAAGAACTCAAGAATGTTCTCTTCTCATTGTTTGAGATGAAACATACCTGCCATGCGATGGGGAGCTGAGATTCCACCGTCCGTTCTTCGTGCGGTTCCTTGATGTTTCTACGTACCACCGGCTTCAAAGGGTCAAGAGACAACGTCAACACAATCTTTAGAGTCGGCGTAGTCAGTATACTGTACCAGAGGAGCTGAGGTTTCAAGTTCACCTGGATTGGTGATCTAAGCTGCTTGATTGCGGAACTGCGATTGGTGTAGAATGTAAGCGTTTTCGAACTCATGACAGATTTTGTCGGGTACAGCCTGAGGCGATAAGATGGCAGACTCTTTATAGCTACCTCAGAATTAGCTTATTTCGGAAAGCTGGAACGCCTCCATGTGGCGTCCTAGACCCTAGCTTCCTATGCACACGATCTCTATCAACGTCTTCGGTCACATTCGTGCCGTCAACCAAAGGATAAAGACCCCGGTTTCCAGCCATCGGTGTGCGTGTGCCGATTCCGAATTATGGACCATGGTCAATGGTCGGAAAAATTGATCTTTTCCTACGACGGGCATGTCGCGGCGACACGGTGAACTTAGAGCATGTCTGGAGATTGCTATCTCCGCCTTCCACACCACATTCTGCAAGCGCCAATACTGATCGATATTAACCATGTGCCACACACATAGCGAGGTCTAAATAAGTGCCAGTCTAAAAAAGGGGAATTCGTAATCGATGGAGGGTATAGGGAGGAGCGGTATCCGGCAGAGGTCGGTGGATCCAGAGATACGAGAATAGCTGTATTGAATTTGGATCGTGGCATCGTATCCAAGTAGTATCCTCGCTATTGCCCCCGAGCCTAGGCTCTCGCAGTCAGACTCTACAAAAAGATTTATGATAAAGTCGATAAATCTTCATACCCCCAATACTTGCTTTACTCGCGTCCTAAATGGTCGGAATTGATAAGCAGGCTTTCGTCATGACGTCTGCCAGGCTGTCACCACTGCAGAAGATCCAATCACTGCGTTCCGGAGGGTCGTCTGCACGACCCCCGTCCACACATTTCCGCAAATTCGTGCGTCCGCATACTATGTCGATCTCCTCCATATATTTCTCGGCGTCCCGTGCTCTAAATACGGCCCTGGTTTGACAGGTGATGCTGGCATGGCGCTCACATGTCAAAACACACAGCCTTTTAATAAATCTGGCTTTGTTTGAGCCGGCCAATCAATATACGTATTGATGTCAAATGTGGGAGTGTACTGGCTGGTGACCGCTGGTCGTCAGTGAGGAAGGGCAGCGGCGGAGGCCCGACGTCGCAGGTGGTCACAGACGCTGTGGACAATGGACATGTGTGGATCCGTGGCGACATGTTACTGTGGACGGCACTTCCGCACCGAGTCGACACATGTCGGACCTATTCGGTGGATCTGACGTCAACGCAGTGAATGGTTACAAAAGTGCCGTGGATGTCATACACCATTTAAAATCCACCTACTGTTCCTGAATCGGGGGCTGTACTTCCGTAGACGTGATACAGCTGGCGATAGAAGTTTCTTACCACTTGCATTAATGGTTTCGAATTCCGAAAAGTGAGAAGCCCCTTGACGACCTCGCCTCTCGTGTGGTGCCTGATTAATCACCCTATTTATGACATTAAGCATTCTGTCTGTCTGAAGCTTTTAAATTCCGCCATCTGTGTGCTGGCTCCACTTGCCGGGACCGGCCCTAAGATCTTCAGCGCTTATTTATTACCTTTGAACCAATTTTCACTCGGAGATTCAACCGAAGTGTTTAGCGCGCTCTTGTATCGATTAATATTGACGCTGTCATGCTTGCAGAATGTGGTGTGGAAGGTGAGATTGCAATTTCCTGGCATGCTCTCAGTTCCCCCGTTTCGCCGCGATGCCCGTCGTAGGAAAACATCTTATTATTTCGCAGTAGTACTACCAAGTAACTTCTCGATTATCTGTCGAACGTGGCGCTTTAGGGAAATGTGGCATGGATTTCATGGGGTTATGCCCTCGGAATACCCCGCTGTTCGTTTCAGGGACAGGGCTTCGAATTGATCGGCGTTCTATGTACTCAAAAAGTGCCGTGGCCGAGTGCGAGTCTATAGAACTCCGATCACTTCGGAAAGCTTAAATGACAGAAATAGACGCGGGCCTAGCATCCGGGCCCAAATTCCAAAATTTTTGTCCGGCACCGGATCTAAATACCCTTCCCGCCTTGTTCCCACCTGTAATCGGGGGTCCTTCGTGATCTCGACCAAACTAGACCCGTCTCGGCCCTGAATGCAGTGCCTCGCATGCTATCCGGACCGTGCCGTGTACCTCGTTGGATGCCGTACTTGAAGTCATTCAATGGTTTTCTTCCGTGATGCGCTTGTACGTGGCCTATTTAGCGCTCGCATAGGTGACAGAGACCATTGGTGAGGTGGAATGATTCCTAATTTGATGAATAGGCTGTTCGACGGGGACGTTTTCGGATTGATCGGCTCCCTAGAAGTGCCCCCCTTCCCCACTTTTCGCATGTTCGATTTTGAGCCGAAGAGCACGGTTTCCAACTGGAATAAGATGCTCGATACATGCAGGCTGAACCCGAAATTTTGCCTAAAATGGCCGCAGAAGTAACTTTCAGCGTTACGCAGGTGAATTAGGCAACATTTTGGAGGCCGTGTTATGCGTTACGTGCCTCCATACACGCCGATACAGTAATAGTGAACTCGCATTGAGCCTCGTACTTCTGGTCCGTACCTCCAGCCCCCGAAATCTTTCTCTGATTCTCTGCGTCTGTGCATCTTGCGCCTCTGACTCTCTGTCGCCCATCTCTTATGCGTATGCCCTGCCTTTCGAGCCGCAATAAACTCATTCACATGTTTACTAGTTATCCGCCCCATTTTCGCTCTGGTTGCATTCGCGACCAGCACCGTTGGGCTCGATTTCGACGCCTCTACCTGGATCTGGACGAGCGACAGATCTGGCGGCGAGGCTGCATTTCGCAGGAATTTCGCGACTCCCGCCGGGAAGACTGCAGCCTTCACGGACATACTTCTGGCAGCAGAAAACTTCACTCTGTATGTGAACGGGGAAGAGCTAGGCACCGGAGCAAACAATCAAATTGCCTACACCTTCCGCACTCCCTCGTTGACCTCTGGTCTTAATGTCTTCGCCGTCACCGGTATCAGCGGTTCCGCCGCGCTCCTCGTGGCCATTCAAATCACCTACAGCGATAATACCACAGACACCATCGTTTCCGACAAGAATTGGCTCGCCTTTGGCAATGTTCCGAAGGGCTACCAGGACACCTCGTTCAACGACAGCAGCTGGACGGCTGCGGTGGAGCAAGGCCCATACGGCACTGCGCCGTGGGGACAAGTTGTCATCCCGACTGCAACCCCTCAGTCCTCCGTTCTAACCAACGCCACGAAGTGGATCTGGACGAGTGAGGTCCCGGCTCTCGGCTCGCGCGCCTTCCGCTCACCTGGACACCACCGCCTAGGCAGACAGCGATATCGGCGAGCATCACAGTAGCCGTCGACGACGAATATTTGTTCTTTGTCAACGGCAATCTCGTCGCAGGTGGTTACGGTTACCAGCTCACCCAGCAGTTCACGATCTACATCCCGCCCGCTCCAAAAATCGTGTTTGCGGTGAACGCGACGAACGACAGCGGCCCGGCGGGCATCGCAGCGACGATGCAGATTAACACGTCTGGCGCCCCTGCGTGCGCAGAATGCACCTCTATCTCCTTCGCGCTTACTGACGCGAGCTGGAAATGGAGCAGCACGGTCCCCGATGGATTCGAGGCGCCAGGTTTCGATGATTCCAGCTGGTTTCCTTCTGTAGTGGAAGCGGACTATAGCCCGCTTTCCTAGGATTACCATGCTCCGTCCTCCCTTCTCTACATTCTTTGTTCCTTGCAGTTTCCATTGTTCCTTGCATCGGTTTGGCTCCGTTTTGAATAACAATTATTTTTTTAGTATGGACTTCCTGAAGTTGCCTCAATCAGTCGAGGAACCAGATGAGTTAGCGCCGGTAAAAATTCGAAAAAATTGAGAGAAAACTTTGACCTCCTCCGGAAGCACTCATACTACGGCCGCCCGTTGGTGCCCAGTTTCTTTTCTTTTTTTCCTCTTGGGCTCCGAGTCAAACAGCAGTATTTTTAATAACAATTAGATGTTATTGCATTCCAGAAAGAACGTGAACCCAGAAGTATACGGAAGGTGAGAGACTTTGGTATATCTGGCAGACCTCGTATACCTCCGGATACTTCCGGTAGACCGATCGTATACCTAGCACAGGCTTAGCAAATCTCCCTCTTTCGTATACCTGATATACCTTTGAGTGGCTTGGATAATTGTCATGCCGCTTTCTTGACCTTGTTATAATCAGTATTTCAAACTCCACTCTCGTGCTGACTCGCGTACATACCTCCTGTCTGTTATATGGGATGGACACCTTCAATTAAATACACACTAAGCTCAGTTCTGTCACTGGCTTATGTGAGTCCATCGGCATGGAAAAAGGCACTTCGTGAGGATGGCAGCATGACTGAAGAATGCTATTACCCTTGCACAAACCCCCTGGCATCAGGATGCAGGCGAGGCGCCAGAAGAACTTCCAGACAATGCTTACGACTTTCTCGGAAGTGTGACAGAGATGCCCCTGGATTTCGTGGATGGATGCCAGAAAGCGTTTGGAAGCCTGATCTGGGGGTACGACGAGAATGATAAAAATCAAACGATTGACGCTTAGGCCTTCAAAAACATAGCCTTGATAACCATTTTTATTTGTGATCTATCCTTAATTACACTGAACGCATATACCATATCTCGCGCGGGACGCTCACCGTCTGAAACCACAGATCCTTGTTGGTGGGGTTTGTGCGTCCAGTACACTGAAATCGAGCGGGGATTTGGTTCCCGCACTTCGGACAAAGAATGTGAAGGCCCATGAATCAATGATTTGATTTGGCGCGAGGTGAGCGGGACGTTCAAGAGCACTGGATGGGCGGAGAAGGCGGAGGAAGCAAGCAGGAATGTCAGCCACCAGGTCACGCGGCCGTGCCTTGGTCTCGGGTCACATCTCGTCGCAGTCTGTCGAGGTATACGAAGTCTACGGAGACTAAGGGAGTCTACGAAATTGCTTAGAGTATACCCAGGTATATTAGGTATACTAGGTCCTCCAAGTCCTCCAAGTCTGTCATATACTTTCATATACTTCTGGATTCACGTATGTTCTCTTGCATTCGGGATCGACGTCCTAAAATTGATCGGACTTACGTGTGTTCTTGTAGGCATTCAAACTTATCCTCCTCCTTCTCGCCGCTTTTTGAAATGTACCAGCAAATCGGCCACAGCCGAGCCTTCGGTAATGCCTAAGCACTTATTGTGGAATTAAAATAGTGGCCCTTCTGACACTCCTGAATCCCTGGCATGCGCGGCGCGCGCTCTGCTTGACAGTTCATGTCCGAGTTGATCTGAGTTCCATACATCGGCTACAGACTCACAGCTGAGTACCCATTCGCCACGTCAAAGCCGAAAGGAAAAAGTATGTGACAGAGGAAGAACGTGCACGACGTGCTGCCTCGTGCTGCACAATGCTCGCAGTCTGGGAAAGGAAGCGATGCCTGGCACCTGACGGCATACACGAGAGAGGGTTACAAATGGAGACAAAGGCTTCAGACCTGATTTTATAAGGAGGGTGATTGGTACAGCTTGACCAGAAGGTCGGCCACCATGCACCCCTTGTATTTTCTCTTCCTCCTTGCGTTGGGATGCCGCTCGGCCGCCCAGATGTAAACCCTTCTAATTTTTCTGCCTTGTGGTATTGAACTGGCGTCAGCACTTATCAGGGCCCCTGGTCGAGCGATTCAATCCCACATGGTAATAGTCAGACGTCGTGTGAAGGTAGAGTCGCACAGCCTGGCTCCAGTGTAACTTGGACATTTAACGGTACTCCTTTATTTCGAAATGAAAAGCTCTGAACTTGAACTCACTCAACATTTACAGGCACGTTCATCAATGTCACTGGATTTTTCCCTCCCGACCCCACTACCATAATCGCGACCTTGGATGGCGCGCCGAGTTCACTTCTCCCTAGCTCCTCGGGCTGCGGCGCCACACTATACTTTAATAACTCGCTCCCTTTCACCGAACACACCCTGAGCCTCACACTTGCTGGATCTGCCTCGATTAAAGACTTCCTCTCAGTTTATTCATTCGCGTGAGTCTTCCTCGTCGATCCAGAATAGAATTTCAACAACACGACTTAGATGTGGGGCAGATCCCGCCAAGGTCGCCCTACCCTCAGGCGCTCCATCAGGCACAACTTCTCCCTTCGGCATCACTGGGGCCTCTGCTGCTCCGTCCGTCACCTCAATAAGCGCGAATTCCTCCGGCACCTCGACGGGCACGAATCACTCCGCTGCCTCAACGGGTGGTGCTCTCGGCGGCGCCTTCGGGACTGTAGCTCTGCTCGTTGCAATAATTTACCACTACTTCAAAGTTCTGCAACTTCTTCATATCTCCGTAGCTCAGTTACTGACGATCTCCCAGGCTCCCAGCCCCAGCACCTCTTCAGATTATTATTTTGGTTTGTGCTCCCATCACCAATCAAGTTCCGGGCAAGGGGGCACCGGCATTCAAAAAACGGATATAGGGCCGTTTTTTTTTTTTGCGACCTTTTCAGTGAACCAACCAACCGTTGACAGCGTGGGAACCTTCCATATATGGAAATCCCCCTATTTTTATTCGCCGGAGGTGGCCAAAAGCAAGTTCCACAGACGCAGTTCATAATAGGTATGTGTTGTGAATAGTTCTAACAGGTGTATAAAACCTTCAATCATCTTTTCGCGCACGCTTAGACGCTCTGGGAAGGCGGGAGGTGCTTGCTGATGATGCGCATGCGAGGCAGGTCCAGTTCTGGCCTGCGAAACGCAGCCCTGTGCATGGCAGGCAATACTGTAAATATGTATCAATGCAAAACTCCTTGAATAAATTATAACCACTTGCCCAGCCAGTTTCGCAGCCATTTCTGTTGCACTTAACAGCGTTGGAGTCGGAGCTAGAAATAGAATTACCGCAAAGGTGCCGATTATGGAGGTTCCCCAAGCCGGCCGAACCGCAGGGTATGAGATCCATGCAGTCGGGACATGTAGCGCAGCCATCGGCGTCGAGGACAACCGAGGAGGGAAGAGGGGGAGTGGCTATGATTATTTAGTTGGTGCAAAAATTAATTTGTTCATTAACGCACCGTGATTGACATTTTTTATTGGTACGCGCAAATACTTTTGCACGCTGCGAGAAAAAAAGAAGCAGATGCTCTTGACAAATAGACCACCACTGATGAAACGATTGACACATGACAGCTTCCCGATTAGTCGAACCTCAGGTTAAGCATTGATTCTGCCACTATCAGAACACGTATACGTACTAGAATACCAGTTAAGCCTTCCACAGACCAATCTGAGGCAAAAAAACGGTGGTCTCAAATTATTTTTTTTCAGCCTCACGGCTGGACCAACCGACCGGCCCTTGGTCGCCGGTTTGAATGCCGGTGCCCCCTTGGTTCCGGGGCAAAACGTTACAAGACGCCCAGGTCAGGAGGCACTCATGCAACATATCACAAAAATACTCAGTTTCACCAGATCACTGTCGTGTTGCAACCTGCTCGCTTGGCCTTGACGGAGACAGAGCCAGGAAGAGGGTTCACCCTCAGTGGATCCCGGCGTCACGACACTGCGTTCCATGGCCCCGCCGGCAGACTGCACCTGACATCGGCTGACTCATGCCGAGGGGAATTAGCGCCGCTTGAGACCGCTTACCGACCTGAAGTCGGCAAAATTGGCCTCGGTGCTGATCCCCGTCGGCATGGGTCAGCCAATGTCGGCACAGCCTGCCGACAGGGCCTCGGAACGCAGTGCGAGTTGGTTGCTTGGAAGGTAAGGATACTAGTGGAATTGGTGTATGTTTTCTTCACATCCAGCATTCAGGTTTTTACGCTTTGTGGGTTCATCCCCGTCTTACCAAAGTGGTTCCTGACCTTTATATTCATAGCCACAGGAGAGGAAGGGCAACACGTCTGCTTGCCGAGAAAGTGAGTTCGAAAATCATTATTACTCGGCGAATTCAGCCCATCACTCCATCTAGTCTTGGCTTTGGAGACGTGGAGGACTCTGGGGGTAGCCTGGCCGCCGATGGTTTTTTCAACTTCGCACCTGTATGTTCCACTCCTTTTTCATTGGCCCCTCCATACAAGCGGATAACACGGCGATCTACCATAGTTGCGGACCCTTGTTACAAGGACTCAGGAAGGATCTTGGAAATCTGCGCGATTCATAATTCCTGGCCTGACGGCTATGGTAGTTGGGAAGAACGCTGCTCCCCAACCTGTCGATTTTGCTTTAGGTGTGTTCGGCTTTGGGTTCCCGACTCAAATATCTCACATACCATTTATTAGGCACATACCACGCCAAGCGGGGTAAGACGGAGGGTATTTTCCACCCTTTTGGGGTTGTACGTCGGGTCTTGTGCGTCGGAATGTGTGTTCTGAACGTTTACTAATCTTGTGTCTAGAAATTCGCATTTTTGCGTTGTCCCCCGATGTGAAGAATTGGTCGTAAACGCATACATCACGCAGAGCATCGAGCGTGCGCTCCAACCCTACATGTCTACGGGTCTTAGTTTCTGAACGATTGGCTGTGCAGAACGCCAACTCCTCACAGACGTCGACACTGACGTAGGTTGCTTTCATAATCCTTCTTGAAATATGCTCACGGTTGCTTCCTCGTATCCCGGATCCTAGGAGGATCCAAACGCCGCTCCTCCACCAGCCGTCGAGGGCGATGATAATGTAAGCCGATACTAGTTCTGTTTCCACACCAACTTCTTTGTGCACATAGGACTGGACACCCCTTCTCGGAAATAATTCTTACACAATGGTATGTGGTTTTTCTATCACAATTCTTCTTGAAGACATTCCCACGGGTGCTTCCTAGCATCCAATCCCGGGTTCCCAGCAAGATCCCAATTCGGCTCCTCGGCCAATCATTGAGGACGATGATAATGTGAGCCAATACGAACTTTATTTCCAAACCAACTTGAGTGATGACGTACGCAGGACGATCTGAGTCCCAAGATTCTTTCAAGAGGCCTTCTCGGCGCAAACGGCGTTGGCCAGCCCGTTTCCAGCCTTAAGCAGGTAAGTGACCGTCGGTGATGTGGGAGAGTCACCTAACTTAGTTCATGCATAATAGAGAACTAGATGGGAGCTTGTAGACGACGACCAAGGCGCGAGGCTCAAAATGGTCACCGACGCTAGGGGGCACAGGAAACAGTGGAATGATAGATGGACTTACAGCTAGGGATATAGACGTGGAGACTAGGAGCGGTGACTCGCGAATTTGAGTTACGACCGTGGCGCACTATGTAAGACTCCTCCGTGTATCTTCTGAGACTGACTGTTCTACAAACTTGAATAATCACTGCGTTCAGAGGCCTAATAGCCATAGGCAGCCATTAGGCATAGCCAAGGCGTAGCCACAGCTGCCCAGAGCGTGAGAGCTGTTACGATATCCGCTATGTCATATACATCAAGAAAACCAGAATGAAGGTATGAGTGCTTTGCAGCGCTGTCAAGCGCTAGCTACCTAGAAGGCGGCTGCATAGAGGGTATGTAGGTATGAGTGCTTGAAAGCGCTGCATATGGCTTCATAGAGCTTCATAGCAACTTCATAGCGTCTCATAGCGGGCTCGGCTACGGTTTTCCTGATGTAGCCACCTAGCCATACATAGCCACACAGCTAGCCGAGGCTAGCCGAATCTCGTAACAGGGTTTATGATTGGATCAGGTGGGTAGTTATCTGCCAACTTTCGCTCGTTTCGTAGTTTTACCACCTCTCAAGCTTGGAAAAAAAATAAGGTGTCCTTAACAAAGATTAAACAGTGATTCTGCCTCTTCAGAATGTTGCAAAATGCTCAGAAAGAAGCGCACTCGTCAAATGTCAGATAACAGCGTGACTGGCAGATAACTGTCACATCACTGTTATCTGCGCACCGTGCAAGACCTCCTCCGAGTCCGCCTCGTTCTCCCTGTCTTGCAGCCTGGGATCTCCGGAAGCACCATTTATTGACTCTACCATGTGCTGACCCACAAAATCCCCTTGGAATCTGCAGCTTTTCCTGTGCTCTTGCCTGTATAAATCTGGCTGCTGGCGCGCCGCCTTGGATCGTCCTTTATGGCCGAATGACTCAAAATGTCCCTATGGCTCTCTGGGCTGCTCGAGTCTTAATGTCTGCCCAGTTGAGTACGCACTCTATCTCCATCTGAACACTGTTTCTACACGATTTCACTCTGCGCACCATCGCTTCTGCCGCACAACTGTTCTTCCCTGGTCCCAGTATTTCAAAATAGCTCCCAAGCAGAACGGAACCTCGACTTGGTCAAGATATGGGTACAATATATGAGCGCTGAGGGAGCGAGGCGCTCAGGGCGGCACAGATGCGGGGTACTGCATCACTGCCGACCAGGGTCAGAAACATGCACCCGGTGCCAGCCTGGAGCACAAACCGAGCCGTATGCGCTACGCGCTCGCTGCCGCTGGGGTTGCTGGACGAGCCAAGGAAAGCTGGATGAATCCTGCTACCGAGGAGAGAATTCATGGGATCCCTAATGTATCAATTCACTTCTAGCTTCAGCACCAATGCCGCTCTCCAGCAAGTACTCTGAGCATAGAGGAATTTAACAGTGAGCATTTTATTCCCATTTCCAGGGCTTTTTGGAATCATTAAGGCGCGCAGGGCACGTATCGTGGTACTTGTTCAATATTGTATTGTCGCGTAGAACATGATAATAATATGGATAATGCAAGTTTCTGAGCCCCGGCTAAAGGCCACTCACTGGTCTCTATCATTGAATTCAGGTGTCGAGGCCTCCTTCGAATCTCTCCTGTTCTCTCTTTCTCTTTCCTTTTTCGAATTCTTTTTCGCTTTTTCCCCGATTTGACACCCACCACATTGGAATGAAAACCCGTAACAGCTCCAAGAAGTAACACTCTTGACGGCTTGAAAGTCGCGTCCAAGCCTTGACGGCACTTGCCGAGGTCACGGGGTCCTTAGAAGCTTTCGACACTTTTGGTGATGACGCTCCTCGCATCACCCGCCTCTCCTGCCCTTAGTGTGGCGGGAAATAGCCTTGTGAGATTTACACCTGCAAATTAACCCGGTTAATTAGCTGCTAATTAACCGGGAATTCTTGAAGCTCAAAAAGAGGCTGTAAATTACGGTCTATTTTACCCTAATTGACCCCGATCTTTCCAGCCACTGGAGTGAAGTATTTGAATGGTTAAATGTCAGGCCATGTCCTTTTGCACTATCCTGAGTTTGTTGACTGATTTTCGTAATTTTCGAGGACAGAAATCGAAGCTGCTGAAGTGTTTCGAGTGGCGATGCAGTGATTTGTCAAGAATCTGGACGATTTGGGTGTGATGGCCGTCAAATACCTCAGAAGGCGATGGTAGAGGGACTTTAAAGGCAATGTGGTCTCAAAGGAAGATGGAGGGAGCGACTGGGAGTGGCTATTTGACTGGTAAATTAGCATTTTGACCTATTTTACCGCGGTAAAATAGCTATTTTTCCTCCGGGGCTCCGCCCCGGACCCCGGTCAAACAGACCGTAATTTACACCTGTAAATTAGGTCAAACAGGTCCCCGCTGGGACCAAAGGTAAATTACTCATGTCAACTAGGCCTCCGACCTATTTCCCGCCACACTACGGGCCTGAGGCTGCCCTCCCCGTTTTTGCGCTTGGGCGTGCACCTTTCTCCCTCCTTCCGTCGCGCGCGCTCGGCCCCTTCGTCTTTCCTGTTCTCCCCACTCCAATCCCTTCACTTCCACGACGCATGCCTTTCTCCCCCTCCCCCTCCTTCCCTCGCGCGCGCTCGCCCTCCGCTACGCCCCCCGTATCACACCATCCATCCTTCGTTTCCTCTTCGGTTCTTATTAGCACACTTCGCTCTCTGCCCTCCTCCCCCCCGCCCGCACTGTATTAACACCCCCCCCCAGCTGCCCCACCCAAACTGAGAACGGCATCGACGGCGTCCCGCGCCACCGCGGCGAGGCAGACGAGGCGCTCGCCGCGGGCATCGGGCTCAGCCTTGGCGAGTCGGACTCGGGGCTCGCGAGCGTGATGAAGCCTAAGCCGAAGCCGGGGGGTGCCGGGCTTGAAAGGTGTGGCGGGCAGGGCGGCGCGTTCGCCGGTAAACGGGCTAGGTGGGTCTGGGATGGCGCAGAACGGGGGTGCAGGCGCGGCGGGTGGGGTAAAGACGGGGATAAGGGGCGCGGGAGGCTACAACTTCGGATGGGGAAGATGACGCGGATGGCGATGCGGATGCGGACGCGGATGGGGAGGAGGGCGGGGAGAGCAGTGGGGGGAGTGGGAGTGGGAGCGGGAGCAGCGTGACGCCCACGCCAGCCGCGAATCTGGGGCGCGAGGTGGCGCCCGCGCGTCTGCGGCCTCGGACAGCGCGCGCACGTCGCGGCCGTTGTCTGCATCTGGATCGCCGGGGACGCCGCCATCTGCGACAGCGACGTCGACACCAGCGCAGCCACGGACACGCAACGACACGCATACCAGCGTAGACAGCGCAGACACGCACAGTGATGCCCGCACGTCGTTCTCCTCGCGCGCGGCGGCAGCGGCCGCGTACGCGGAGTGCGGAGACGGTGCAGGCTGAGGCGACGCACGAGCAGTGACACAAGCCGCATAGCGGCGCGATGCACGCTGTGCATAGCGGCGCGGCACATCGTGGGCTTAGTATTCTACGGCTGGTGCGGGGGTGGGCGCGGTGCGGGGGCGGGGGCAGGAGCGGTAGGCGTTCACCACCCACCGTGGGTGTCGGCTTATGGATATCCAAGTCCGCACACAAATCCGTACCCCAAATCCCCACTCCGCACGCCAATACTCAAGCGGACGTGCACACACATCCCCACCCGCGCGCGCACGGGGAGCGAGAGCGGGGGAGGCGTGATGTGGTTATTTCTTCTGGGTTTCTCTGCGCCTGGATCTGGGCCTCAATTTTCTTGGGCGCCGTGACGTCACAATCCAGGCCGTGTTTACCGGGAACTGTTTCTGGCGAAGTTTTTTTCTTTCTTTGTTGCTGGCGGCATTTCTTTGGAGGCGGCTTCTGGCGACTTGATTTTGGTCGCATCGGTATTATCACAGGTGTTTCCCTTTCCGCGCGGTCTGGATGTCCTATCGCTTACTTCGGGTTTCCTGCCTGCTTCACCGCCCACGGCTTGCTTCGGTTTCGCATCTCTTAGTGCTCTCGACATCCACGAACCTCGATCGCACGTCCTGCTTCCGGAGCGCTTTGCTTATTTGATCTCCCACCCGGCGCAAGTGCCCTCTCTCGCTCTAATCGTTGTGGATTCCCTGCTCCCGAAATCCGATTTGTGTCTTTGTCCTTCTACACGAGCCGGCCCCCCATCCCTTATGTATGTATTGTAGATACCGTCAATGCTATTGATCTTAACGACACCGTCAGTCCTCGTGCATAACAACAACAGCTTTCTAGATCCTATTAGGTTCTTAGCAACACCAAGTGTTCTTCCAGAGTGGACCTGATGTGGTGACGATTCGGGGGATATTCAGAATAAGTAACGAACTACAGGTATGAGGAAGACGGATCTCAGTCTCAACGGTGCGTAATAAATAGTCATGGTGGAACTGCTGCACAGTAACCTCTGGCTTGAGCGTATGAGTGATCATAATATACGCTAATGAGACCGTAAAATGAGGGAATTGAGCGCAGGAATGGGATCGATGTGAGTAAAACTGGCGTGCAAGATGTTGGAGAGCCGGAGTGGTAACTCTACCCGAGAGGACTCCTGTTAAGTAGCATCAGATTGAAGGCACCTCAGACTCCAGAGGCGCCACGGGTGATAGCCGCCCGGAGTAGACTGTACAAGGGCAGCAGCGGCAATGCTGAACTTGAAAGAGCTTGGTGCAAAAAAATTGTCACGGAAGCTAAATTCCGCAAGGTAGGGGGGATGGGATGGCTTCAGTACTCGTTCCGTATAGCGACCGCAAATCGCGATACCTTCAGCTTTTTTAAATATATCCCTTTAATTTTAATTACTGATTGCATACAATGATGTTTTGACACCAGGATCAAGACGATATTCGGAGGAATTTGAAAAGAGGTATTATGTAGTAATTACGGTAGATTTCGTTCCATAACAGTAATTGTAGGAATGGATGGAAATGCCGCACGATAGGTCGCTTCTGCTTTAATCGTATAAAGGATGTGCAAGGATGCCAGAGTACAGCGAGACCGTAAAATGAGCGCAGTGACGTTGGGAATGGCGTCAGCCTCGTTGTCCGGGATCGTAAGGTGCTGGAGAGCAGGAGTGGTGAGTGCTTCCAGGAGCTCTTTTTGACCTGCGCCGTGTCCGAACTCCAGCGAGTGCAGGTGCCTCAGAGGCGCCACGGGAAATAGGTTCCCAATGTCAACATCAACATAGTCGCAGCAAAACTCCCGAAGGGTAGCGGAATGCTGCAATATTTCGGTGCATTCAGTGAAAATCAGAAACTTGGCAGAAATGCTTGTTAACTGCGACCACGGCCGCTGAATCTCGGAAGGCCTAAAGTTGCTGAAAAGGGCGACCTGCGTTAAAAGCGGGGCATTACTGAACGGCAATATTGCATCTAGTGAGTCGGTCTCTCCCGCATACTCGGTGGGCCCCAAAGTCAAGGAACGGAGTAAGGGGAAGTCCGCTCCAATCAATCGAAGCATTTCAATGGGTAGCTTGAGGTCGATGTCTTCCCAACGCTCGGAGTGAGGTATAATGGCTTGGATGAAATCAACTATGACCATCCCACTGTAGGAGGACAGGAAAATCGATAGCGGGCAATTTTTGGAGCGTGATACCCAAGTTCTGAGTAAATCCAGCGCCACGGCCAAATACTTTGTTGAAAGACTCAATTCGATGGCTCGCCAGAGTCGCGGCGTGCTGAGCGCTATTTCGCGCCATGTCCGGCAAATCTGGCCGAGTATGTGCGGCGAGAAGAGTCCAATGGCTGGTGGGCGCTCGGGATAAGGTGGAAGGAAGTGGACAAATATTTCAGAGGTGATTTCAGTGGGAAGGGTAAGGATGGGGTATTTGTACGCGTCGAGACGTGTCTGCAAGGCCTGCCGCTCCAACCTGACAGCGTCGGGAGCTTGCTCCAGTGCCAGGATCTGGGCATCCAAGTCGGTCGTGCGTTCCCGAATATCTGACCAGGTGGATCTCCCGTTCGCGCTTCGATTCCGACTTGGCGTCGTATCAGACTCGGAGAGCAGAGAGCCAAGATGATGAGGGTTGGTCATGGGTACTGAATATGAATTTCCTGTGAAGAGCTTAGAGCTCAGTAGAGCAACTAATTGAGCTCCTACCTGTACTTATTCTTCGGAAGGTCGTGGCAACAGCGGGAGTGGCAGGAGGCGATGCACTTGTGTTTGGTAATCTATCCCACGTGTTGCGCATCAGTCCCGGCCTCAATCCAAGCAACGCGTCCTCGTTTTCTCCCAGATGCCATTGTCTAGTATCCTCTGTATTTCCAGAGCTCCTGCACGCTTATTGAACCCCGGCTCATCCCGGTTTTCATTCCTGGTGCCGTAATGTCGTTGCCACGCGCACGGCGGGCCGTATTTACCGCCTGCGCCGAGCAGAACCTGAATTTCATTATGTGAAATTATTTTCTTCTATAGGCCGCATTATACATTATTTGGATGCCTTCTGGCGACACACTGGTACATTACAATTCTGTATTCTCTTGCTCTGAGTTGCTGACTGTGGGTTCTGTATCTTTCTGCGGATCGGGATACTTCTTCAAGATGAAATAATCGAAACTCGCTTGCGCTGCGCATCTCATTCCTGACATACAAATTTAATTTAATTTTAAGTTGTATGTGATACTAATTTCACCAGTATGTGTAGTATGTGTTTGTCTAGTAAATTTTTGACTGCGATGCGGAGTTTTGTTTCCAATTTTCTCTGAGCTCAAGAGTGACACAATTTCATCAGTAGAGCCTCCCCACCACTTCAGATCTTTACGCCCACTGCTACAATTTTCAAACAAATGTTGGACCATAAAAAGTTCAAACGGTATCAACATGGCCCACCCCCGAATCGAACCGGGAACTTCAAAATTATTTCATGATTTTGTGCGGGTTGAACAAAAGGACTTAACCTCCACATAGTCAAGTGTCCTCAACAGGTGCAGTGGACGCGATACAAATTTCGCTATTAGGTCTTCTTGGTGCAATTTTGCACCTGGTTTACTGCTGTATTTGTTTCCAGCACTTGGTGGGATGATAAAAAAAGTTCGGTGGCAGATTCACATGACCTAACCTCGATTCGAACGAGGGACTTCCACATATTGCAGACTATATTTGACCTGTTGAACCAGAGTGGACGCGATACCAGCTTCGCTACTACGTCTTCCCCCCCTTTACTTGCCCTTGGATGGGTGTGCGCAATCGTTTTGGGTTTTTGGCTGCCACGCACGGATTCGCACCAGCAGGAGTGGATGCGATGCCGACTTCACTATTAGGTCTTCCTCCTATAAACCTGAACCTTGCTTAATACCGGACTATTTCAGACTTCTGGGTAGGGTTGAATGAAACAGAAAAAAAGACTTTGTTTGGGCTTGGTGCACTTGATTGTGGTTAAAAAACAGAGGCACCGGAAATGAGTAGGATCTAATGTCGAGTCGAACGAGGAACTTCCACAAAGAGCCGTGCTTGATACCGAAATATTTAGGGCTTCTGTGAGGGGGGAATAAAAAAAGCATACTACAGTCTACAAGCCAAAGGACCTAACCTCAATTCGAACCAGGGACTTCCACGTAATGATATGTACAGTTTCAACTTGTTGAAATGGAGTGGACGCGATACCAACTCGCTATTAGGTCTCGTTCCTATAATTCGGAACTGGGGTTGTGTGGTGGAATATTTGTAGACTCGTTACCAGTAACCACCGGAAGTGCTTGCCACATATTTCGGCAACTTTTGGTTACAGACTGGTTACGAGTCTAGAATATTTGGGGTTTTTTTTTGCCATTTGGTGAAAAAGGCCAGCCACACGGTAGTAGAGCTGCAAAGAGCCGGAGCCGCCAGTGCACACTGGCAGAAGTCCTAGTGCATAGTTGTCAGCGGAAACATGCGAGTCCGCGCAAGAAACATACAGGCAAGCCGACGGGGAGGCAAGCCGGCGGAGCTGACGTAATCCCGCCGCGACCAAACGGTGACTGGCTTTTGCGCTGGCACTCCCGCTCCTCCACATACGACGGCGGCGACCGAAGATCTGGAGCATAGTAGGGCCAGGAGGAGATGACTCAGTTGACCACGCTTACCGCAAACCAAGTCGGAGGCAGAATCGGAGTTGCCATCTTGAAGATGTCGGCCAGCACACACCGCGTTTGGCATGTTGACGACCGTGTGGACGGAGCCGCCGTGGAGCGGGTGGATGGCGACCACGGGCGACGCGCAAATTTTCGAATAAATTCGTTTTATTCCTTCGTGTGCTCGCCTTCGCTACCTCCCGCTCTTATTCTCCTCTCATCTTCTCCGCTTCTCCTCCACTGCCCTCCGCTTCCCTCCATGGCGTGTCGCGCAGCTAGTGCGCCCTCATTCCCGTACTGCCTTCCTTCCTTCCCTCCCTCCGTCCGCACCGCCTCGCGTTCTTCTCTCGCCCTTCTCACACTTCCACGCTCAGTCTGCTATCACCGTATCCCACATCATCTGCTTGTCCATCTTATCTCCCGCCTCACCGCTCCTTTTATCTTCCTTCATCTCCGTCCCGTCTTTGTCTTCATCTTCTTCGTCGTCGTCTTATCCTCGTCCGCCCATGCCACCTCCCCACACCGCTCATGCTCTTCTCTTCCCTTCTCTTCGCGCCTTCCTACATCTCTTTCTTCATCCTTACTACATCACATCTCTTCCACAGCGCCGTTTCCGCCCCGCTCTCCATGTGCGCTTCCACGCGGCCTGTACACAACTAAATTACTCCCCCCGTGCCGATTCCTCGTACACCCTCCCGCACCATATCCCGTCCCTTCGTCCTCGGCTCCCACTCGTCACTCCTTCCTGCTCGTTCATCCTCTGTCGCCGCGTCCGTTCCCCCTTTCTCGCACCGCCCGCACAACCCTTCAGCCCCAGTGAGAAGTCCATATGCGGACGTATGCGGAGATCGACTGAGATCTGAGAAATATGTTCTCCTCTGAAATCATATGAACATGAAATGAGACTTGCCTGAAAATCTTGCCCGAAAGGCCCGTTCTCAACTCTTTTCGCTTTTTGCATACTTCCCGGCTACTTCGGGCACTTCGGAATCGGAGTTTGAAATTGACTTTGTCTTCCACACCAGCATCGTCACGTCCATTCGAGTCCCCTTGTTCTCGCTGGCTGCCGCCGTGCTCAGATTCACTTCGAAATGTCTCTGGACTGTCTCTGGACCTCGGCGGCTGTCAAACGAGTCCAACTGTGTGCTGCCTTTTGACAAGAATGAGGCTGTCCATCTTGCGATCTTGGCTCTTTTCCTGCTGGGATATCATTCTCATATGTGTTCACTCATCGCCTGGGACATCCTCAGCAACATCCCCGAGCAGCGAGTGCTTGGGTTCGCACAGGATCTTCGCGTAAGTGTTCTAGCAGACGCTGCAAGACAGAACGAACGGGCTCATGGTGATCGTGCTAGGTTGGACGGTGGGATTGACCTGCAGGCTCGCGTTGTGCATTTGAAGTAGATCTGCAGCGCCACAAACTGGAGGCGAGGCTATAAGCATCGGTACATCCACACTTTCCTCCATTTTTAGCCACTTTTTGGAGCTATTCTTCTTCCGCCCAGGTTTTATTCTACAGATCGGTCTCTTGGATGTAGCCTGTGCGCCAGAGTACGTCATACTTCTATCTCCCGCCTCGTCTGCTCTCAAATAACCCGGATCCAGCGCTGCCCATCTCCAAACGCCGCCTGCGCTGTGTGATGATTGCGTCGGGAGCGAACAGGTCCAGGACGGCAGTGACATGACTCCGAAAGGCGAGCATCTCCTCTACCTTTCTCCCTCCCGCTCGCCTCACTCTCACCGCGGGGTCCTCGACTGGGAGCCACCGTCTGCGCGCACCCAACGCGCTTCCGGACCCTCCAGTGGACACGGGGGTCAGTGGCGCGGTGATGTGCGCGCACGACGATGCTGTATGCGCGCGCGGGCGTTGAGGGCTTCCACATCGAGGACCGTGTCCGAAGGTCCGTCTGGCAGGTTTCTCACACCACCGCGCTAACTCGTCGACCAGCGCTGCGGCCACCTCACGAGCAAGCAGATCGTACGGTACGAGCTGCGAGTCGTACCACTCGCGGAGTATCGCGCGCGTGGGTCTCAGGTCGGATACCGTGATCGTCACGCGCTCAGACGCGGGCGTGTCGACGAGGCGATCGCGCGGTGCAGGGGCGACGGTCGAGGTGGGCACGGACGTCTCGTTCGTAGAGGTGCTGCACACGTAGGACGACGCGCGGCGGGCGGTCAGTGCGCTAGCGCCGACGGCGGTGTTGCTGAACCTCGCGACGGGCTTCTGACGCCGAACTCGACGGTCGCGCAGACGCGCGAGATGGGCCTCCGGGTGGTCATATTGCAATGTGCAGTGCGTGCGGCGTACCGAGAGATCCAAAGGAGCGGGACGGACGTGCAGAGCTGTGGGGGCGCTGATGCGCTATATTTCGCGGGAGCAGAGCAGCGAACGACAGTCTGCGGGAGTACTTCGGGCGGCGCTGTTGATGCGCTTTGTGGTGTATGAGACCCGGAGTAGATGGTGGGTCCGAGGGCACAGCGGAGGGACGGCTGAAGATACTGGGAGCACGGGGAGCAGGGCGCGCAGGGCGGGGCGGGTACCGGGAATGTAATAATACCCAAAGCAATATAAATATGTATATATTTCATGAACTCCACAGATATTTCATATGGGTAGCGATGTCCGCAGATGGGCCATATGAAAACGGCCACTTTTGAAGCCTGTGGTAGGTTGTGGTAGGAAAAGTTGGCAGGCGCATATCTCAGCCGATCTCCGCATATCTCCGCATATGGACTTCTCACTGGGCTTCAGCCCCCACCCCATCCCCGTCCGCTTCGCATCGTTTCGCCCATCTTTTGGACAACATGCGCGCGCGCCTTCCCCCTTTCTCTCCTACCGTTTGTACCGTCCTCCTCCCTCTCATCGAGCGCGCCCAGCCACCCTTTCGCTCCGCTCTTTCCTCCCTTCCGGCACCCGCGATCACACGCACTGGCGCTCGCCCGCCCTTCGTCCCTTTTTCTCTCCTACCCCCCTTTTCGGCCTGTTCTCTGCCCTCCGCTTCACATGGCCCGTGTTGGAGTTTGGGTTTGCGCGCTCGCCTTTCCCCCCCATTTCGCCCTTGTACCGCCCTCCCTCCTTTCTCCCGGCGCGCGTGCTCGTCCATCCTTCCTCTTTTTCTGTTCTTCCCACTCCACGCCCCGTTCATTTCGTGTCTCCGCCGCCGCGCGCTTGCGTCATCCTGTCCACTCCCTTTTTCACCTTCACCTTCCTCCGTTTTCGCTTCTCTGTCTCTTTCTGTTATCCCAAACTAACACACCCCCAGCTGCCCACCCAAACCCAGATCGGCGTCGACGGCGACCCGCGCTGCCGCGGCGAGGCGGACGGGGTGCTCGCCGTGGGCATCGGGCTCGGCCTGGGCGAGCTGGGCTCGGGGCTCGCGAGCGTGGTGAAGCCGAAGCCGAGGGGGAGAGGGAGTGCCGGGTTTGAAGGGCGTGGTGGGCAGGGCGGCGCGTTCACCGGTGAAGGGGTTCGGTGGGGCTGGGATGGCGCGGGATGGCGGTGCAGGCGCGGCGAGTGGAGCAAAGAAGGGCGTAAGGAGTGCGGGGAAGAGGAGGAGTCGCGGGGAGGCGATATCTTTGGGTGGGGAGGTCGCCGAGGACGCGGATGGGGAGGAGGGGGGGTAGTGCGAGCGGGAGGGGGAGCAGCGTTACGCCGACGCCGGCCGCGAATCTGCGGCGCTGCGCCGTCTGCACCGTCCACGCGCAACCCAACGCGGACGGTGCAGACCACGGGGAAACGCGGAGCGTCTGGGGCGGGTGGTGACTCGGATTCTAGACTGCAGCGTCCTGGCGGCACCCCGACGCCGGTAGCGGCCCGGCTCCGTGTCGTTGTTCGCGAGCGCGCGCGCGTGGGGCCGGTGTCGTCGTTCGGTAGCGCGTACGCATCGCCGGTCGGTAGTACGTACGTACGCATCGCATTCGCCGCTGCTGTCTGTGTCTGGATCGCCTCTGTCTGCATCTACGGTGCCGACACAAACACGCACATCGACCGGGCGCGGGCGCGGGCGGGGTGTAGCTGGGGCAGCAACCGTACGCATAGGCCTACATCGCGAGTGCGTGGGTTTATTATCCGGCGGCTGGGGTGGGAGGGTGTGCGCGTGCGCGTGGGGGTCAGGGGCGGTCAATCTAGCAGCAAGAGCAAGCGCAGGCGCAGGCGTGCACGACGCACCCCGCCGTAGACATCCATGGACGCAAATTCATAAGCACATTCCGATTCAATCGAGACTCGAGTCTGCATGCACACGCACATACCCGGACGCACGCGCAGGAGGAAGAGAGCGAGCGGGGAGAGTGGCGGGTCTTCTTGTACAGCTTTCCTGGAGTCTCTGCGCATGCATTTCTGGGAGTCGAGGTCTTTCTGTACGCTTTTTTCTTTTCTTTCTTAGGCGCCGTGACGTCACAATCCGGGCCGTTTTTACCGGGAGCTGTACTTGATATTCTCTCTCTCCGGGCGTCTTTCTGCGCGATCCGGATGTTCTCTCTGTGGTTTTCTGGTTGCTTTCGCCGCCGACTTTTCCAAGCGGCTTGCTTCGGTCTCATTGTTTGTGCTCTCGACGTCCACCAAACTGGATCGCGTGCCAAGCTTTCAATTTGATTCCCCTAGTTGGACAAGGAGGCAACTGGCGTCACTTGATCTCCCACCCGGAACCGTTTATACAAGTGCCCTCTCACTCTAATTGTCTATGAACCCCCTCGCTGAAGAGAATTCATAGACTACCTAACTCCGATTCGTATCTTTCTGCGTGCGCCAATCTATTATCTAACATCTGTTCTGTCCATCTCAAAACACTTTCTCCGTTCAAAGTCGCGTGGTCTAGGTTGATACTTACTAACCGATACTGTTGCTATTGTATCTTTTAATGTGGATAGTCGAGCCATGTACCTCTTCCATGCTATTGATCCTGACTACACCGTTGTCCTTTGCGTGACACATCCAGAGTTCACGTGCATGATTAGATTTTGCGGTACTTAATCTGTCAGTTCGCCTGCTCTGCGGGTGCACTTCGGTTTGTCGCATTTAATTGGAATGGGGTTGGTTTTGCTAGTGTTCCGTTGATTGGATGCATCATGTATTTTCTTTCCCTTCATCATCATGCAGACATTCATTCGGTCCGATTTTACAAGACCAAAATATCCACTTGATATCGACACTTTTCTTCGCTGGACACGTTTGCGACAGGGGGGGCTAGATTTTCTAACCATATTTGATACTGGCAGTTCATCCTATAATTACGACGGAAGACAAGCTTGAAGGTGATGATAGACCTCGGCTTCTAACAGTAATAGTGGGAATGGATGGGAATGCTGCACGATAGGTCGCTACTGCTTTACTCGTATAAAGGAAGTGCAAGGATTCCAAAGTACAGTGAGACCTTAAAATGAGCGCAGTGACGTTGGGAATAGCGTCAAACCGGTTGTCCGGGATCGTAAGATGTCGGAGAGCGGGAGTAGTGAGTACTTCCAGGAGCCGTTGGTGACTCAAGTCGCCTCCGAACTTCAGCGAGTGCAGGTGCCTCAGAGGCGCCACGGGCAATAGATTACTGGAGAGAAAGCCATCGTCAAGAGTGTTGCAGCGAAACTCCCGAAGGGCAACGGAATGCTGCATTATTTCGGCGCATTCAGCTGAAGACAAACGTTGGGCAGAGATGCTCGTTAACTGCGGCCACGGCAGCTGAATCTCGAACGGCCCAAAGTCGTTGGAAAGGGCGACCTGTTTTAAAAGCGGCGCATTACTGAACGGCGATATTGCATCCTGTGAGTCGGTCATTCTCGCATGGTGGGTGGGGCCCAATGTTAGGGAACGGAGTAAGGGGAAGTCCGCTCCAATCAATCGAAGTGATTTAATGGGCAGCATGAAGTCGATGTGTTCCCAGCGCTCAGAATGAGGTATGATTGCCTGGATGAAATTAATGCTGAGCAGCCGAGTGGAGGATTGCAAGGAAATGGATAGAGCGCAATCTTTGGAGCGTGATACCCAAGTTCTGAGTAAATCCAACGCCCAGGTCGGAGACTTCGTCGGAAGATTCAATTCAATGGCTCTCCAGAGTTGCGGCGTGCTCAGCGCTATTTCACGCCATGTGCGACAGATCTGGCAGAGAAATTCCGGGGAGAAGAGTCCAGTGACCGGTGGGCGTTCAGGGTAAGGTGGGAGGAAGTGGACAAATATTTCCGACGTGATTTCGGTGGGAAGGGTAAGGATGGGGTATTTGTAGGCGTCGAGACGCGTCTGCAGGTCCTGCCGCTCCAACCTGACAGCGTCGGGAGCTTTCTCCAGTGCCAGGATCTGGGCATCCAAGCCGGTCATGCGTTCCCGACTATGTGACTGGGTGGATCTCCCGTTTGAAGCGCTCCGATTCCGACTTCGCGTCGTATCAGAGAGTGGCAGAGAGTCGGGATTAGGGTAGGTCCTGAGTATTGAAAGTCCTGCAAAGAGCTTAGAACTCAGTAGGTAGGTAGGTAGGTAGAACAACTAATTGAGCTCCTACCTGTACTTATTCTTCAGAAGGTCGTGGTAACAGAGAGAGTGGCAGGAGGCGATGCACTTGTGTTTGGTATCTACCCACGTGGTGCACATCTCCCGGCCTCGATCCAAACACCGCGTACTCGTGCTTTCTCCCCGGATCCCATTCTCTAGTGTCCTCTGCACGTATTTCCAGAGCCTATGCGCGCTTATTGAGCCCCGGCTCAGCCCGGTTTTCCGGCGCTTTCATTCCTGGCGCCGTGATGTCATCGCCACGCGCGCGGCGGGCCGCAGTTACCGCCTGCGCCTAACGGAACCGTCTGAATTTCATTAATGTAATTTCTGGCGAAGATTTTCTTCTATAGGCCACATTATACATTATTTGGATGCCTTCTGGCGACACACTGGCACATTACAACTCTGTGTTCTCTTGCTCTGGCCCCTGGGAGTTCTTTGCCTCACAACATTTGTCAAGTTCATGCTCACTGTGGGTTCGGTATCTTTCTGCGGATCGGGATACCTCCTCAGGATGAACTAATCGAAACTTGCTTGCGCTGCGCATCTCATCCCTGACACAAAAATTTCAATCAATTTTAAAGTGTATGTGATACTAGTTTCGCCAGTAAGTGTTTGTCTAGTAAATTTTTCGACTACGATGCGGAGTTTTGTTTCCAATTTCCTCTAAGCTCAAGAGTGACGCAATTTCATCAGTAGACCCTCCTCACCACCTGGGATCTTTGCGCCCACTGCTACAATTTTCAAATGAATGTCGGACCATAAAAGCTTCAAACGGTATCAACATGTCCACCCCCGAATCGAATGGGAACTTCCGCCCTCATCTCACTCCAGTGGAAAGAATGCGCCATAGATGCAGTGATACCAGTTTCACTTCCTCTCAAATAGCTCAAATTACTCGAGCCTGAGCCTGGGCTCATCTAGCAATCTTTTTTCTGTCAAAGGGACAACAATGTGTTTACTCCAGTTCAATATTTCCAACTTTACAAGTTGAAAACAATTGATTTGCCAAATTCATCAAAACACCTGTCCACCCTCGCCAGAGCTCACTTTTCTTTTAGTAAGATCCGGGAGCTTCCACCCGCATCCACTGGTGCCTATTCCCCGTTTAGTTACCCTCGGATAGATGTGGGATCACTTTGCACTGTTGGGTGTGGGTTGAATAAGAACGTCGCGGATTGGCAGGACCTACCAGTAACCTTGGAACGAATGAGGGTCTTCCACATAATCATGGTGATACTTCGGAAAATGCGATGCCGGTTTCGCCCTTTGGATAGATTTGCGATAGTTTCAGGCTTTGGGATGAGGTGAAGAAAAAGAAATAAAAGATTTCGATGTTTTTTTTATGACAAACAACCATGATGATGAGGGAGAAAAAGAACCATAGGTCCGAATTTCGGGCTCACGACCTAACCTCGGTTCGAACGAGGGACTTCCACCTTGACTCATGTACTTGCGGATGTCTAAGTGCAGTGGACACGATGCCAATTTCGCTATTAGGTCTTGTTCCTATCATTTGGAACTCGGGTTGGTGTGTGATTGTCTCGGGCTTGTTGTGGGGGGGGGGGGGGAAACGGAGACTTCTGTAATGACTTACTTAACCTCGGGACTTCCTGGAAACACAGTGAGTTAGTTGTGGATGCGCCGGCTTCGCCATTAGGCCTTCCTGGTATAATTCTGCACCAGTGAGGTTATTTCAAGCCTTTTGGGGTAAATTGAAAAATAAAAAAAAGTGCTGCGCTGAATCGGACAAGACCTAACCTCGATTCGAACGAGGTACTTCCGCAGACACCCACGGATTCATTATCTTGCCAGCAGGAGTGGATGCGATGCCGACTTCGCTATTAGGTCTTCCTCCTATAAACCTGAACCTTGCTTGATACTGGACTATTCAGACTTTTGGGTGGCTTGAATGAGAAAGAAAAAAAGACTCATGATTGGGCTTGGTGGACTTGATTGTGGTTTAAAAACAGAGGCGCCAGAAATAGGATCTAACCTCGAGTCGAACGAGGAAAGAACCGTGATTGATACCGAGAGGGGATGAAAAAAAAACTTGTGATGGAGATATGACCTAACATCGATTCGAACAAGGGACTTCCACATAATGATACAGTTCCAATTAAAATAGAGTGGACGCGATACCAACTTCGCTATTAGGTCGTTATTCATGTAAATCGGGACTGTTTAATAGGTTGGTGAGTGATTGCCACTGATTATTTGGGGTTTTGGTGATAAGGGAGTCTGGCAGCCACTGGCCCACACGTAGAGCCCGAGTTGGAGCGCAGGCATACATGCAAGTAGTGTATTCCAGTCCGAGCAGGGAAGCCCGCAAGTAATACAAGCAGATAAGCTGATGGCGACGGTGGGCGGAGGCAAGCCGGCGGAGCTGACATAATCCCGCCAGCTTCTGTTCCTGCGCTGGCACCCCTCTGCGGATGGCATTAAGTCGCACTGTCAAACTGGCGAGAATTCAAGTGGCTGAGTCGCACTCGCACCCTTTTCGTCATCCCTCGCGTTTCGCATTTGGGGTCCGGTATTCGCCTTCGTCGGCCGCTCCTCGCCGTGCATCGGGGTTTTAACAGTTTACTTGTTGGGGCTTGTACAAGCTTGTACAGGTGAAAAAAGACCACAACTTGACAAGCTGACCAGTAATATGCGCGGACTGGCAAAGCCGGTCCAGTTCGCCGGCTTCCACCGAGCGTACGGTGAACTCCAGAGGACATGTCAGCCCATCCACTCATGTCCACTGTATCATTACGCATCCGGCAGAATCCACCGTATATTCCACATCCACTGGATATTTCTGAATTACTCCCCATATCATTAAATGCATGTAGTAATTACTTGATCAACAAGTTGATATCTGTTGGTATCCGCAGGAATTGAGGAAAAAAAATGTTAGATTCCAATTATAGATCCAGTGGACACAGTATATTCCAGTGTATTTTCAGTAAAAAATGTAGCGGCTCAGACTGTACATCCACTGGTATCCAGTGTAATCGTCGAGTTCAGTGGATTTCAAGATCAATCCACTTGTCATCCGTTAACGTTGTCCACCGGTCTCCAGCGGATCTTTCTCAAAGTTCACTGGATTTTGCATATAAATCACTGAGCTTGCTGAACAAATCCACTTGATCTCAGCGGATATCCACCGGTTTCCAGTGGATTTTGCATAAAAATCCGACTTGAATGAAATAAAGCAATTGAAGCCATATGTAATCCAGCTATGAACCTGTGGCCAAAATCCAGTATTGTCTTCCTAAGGGGGGGGGGGGGATTTATTATACTCATGTGGTCCAAATGTCTGAACAACGAGTCTACCAAAGACAAACAAGTAGGTATGTATGGGTGGTTATCCTTACATAGATGATTTCATGATGCTGTCCCAATCAGACTGAATGTTTGTAAACTCCAGTTAAGTCCACTGGATCCAATGTCATCCACTGAACGGAGCCATTGTTTCCATCGGATCATGATGGATCAGACGGCAAGCGCAGTGAGGATCAACAGACCACATATATTGTTGATTACATCCACCGTATCAAGGTGATTATCACTGACATCTGATGTACACTGATGTACACCAGCGTCCTTTGTAAGTCCGGGCATATAACTCAAGCCGACAGGCTATGTTCGAAACCCGACAAGTGATTTTTTTTTCCATTTTTTTAAAAGTGCGCATTGACTTCCAGGACCCATTTCCAGTCTTTTTTTTTTTGGAACAAGAAAAACAAGTGTGCAAGTGCGCAAGTGTTTTGTCATTTTGCTGATGTGCTGACACGGCGCTTGGTGTAAAACGTGCGCGTGGAGATCGGATCGCAACATGCGGCGGAGCGCGAGCAGCATGCGGCGGGGCGCGAGCAGTCTGCGCGAGCGAGAGCAGCGCATGCTGGGTATCGGTGGGTTTACGAACCTGACATCCGTTGCTCTTCCTTCCTCATGTTTACTTGCTTCCTGCCCTTCGCGCGTCTTTCCTCGCGGGTCAGGATGGATGGGCGGGTGTATACACCAAATTCCGCCGCTTCCCTCGCACGTCCTCGATGGGATGACGAAAGCGCCGACGGAGCCCGCGATAGGGAGGGAAGGAGGGAGGGAGGGAAGGCAGTCGCAATCCTGTCTCACCCACCACCACGCTGACGCGCTTCCCAGAATCGTTGCCAGCGCAGGCGTCTTCCTGCGGATGCACGTTGGCACCGGCGCATCCATTCACGCTTCGACTCCATACCCGATGCGCGCTCATTGACGGCGGTGCCGGCTTGTCCTCCCAGCGCGATCTCAAACCCACCAGCAGAACGCGCTCGTCGACGTGCGCAGCAGCGCTTCGTGCATCTTTCCTTGCAGAGGTGGGTATCCACCCTTCTTTGCGGAGGTGGGCGTCCATCTTTCTTTGCGAAGGTCGGCATCCATCCTTCTTTGCGATGCGAAGGTGGCGCGGGATGGGATAGGACGGGATGGAGATCACGGCGTGCCCATTGGACTCTGCGGGTCCCAGCCCGGCTGACGCGCGCCCACGCTCACTGCAGAGTTCCGCCGCCCGCGTGCCATCAGCCTCCGAAGGGACGCACCATGAACTGGCTACAGACATGCCTAATTTATTGGTTCATTGCTCTTCCCCGTCTGCTTACTTACAATTACTGACTTCACTTTCCAACACACAGAAATTTTCGCAGCCAGTGTCAATGGTAACTAAAATCTACCACCTCTATTTTTTTCAGCTCAATCTACTATCTTAGACCCCGAAGTGATAATGTCTTTTTATGGCTCTATTTTCGTTCTGTCCGCTGTGCCGTTACCTCTCGGTATTGGTTCGTAGGTTCCTAGACATATGAAAAGTAGTATTCCTGAGTGCCATAATTTTTGGATGCTTTTCGACGAAGTTATGAGATCCCCGAGGATCAGACCTAGAAGTGATAACCCTTTTTGGCGGTGTTTTGATCGCATCAAAAATATAGGTTTTCTTTTTTTTCTGTCCGCCCATTGGGCTCCTAGACTTAAAGAAGTTAACAAAACCTTCGAGAATACATCCTTGCATGTCATTATTTTTTCTCAGAGCACAGGAGTACGAATTACGGTGAGCATCAGTGAATTATCACATCTGAGCCTATTATAGTATGGCTCGATTGATACTTGGTGTAGATCACGCCCGGTCCCGACAAATTATCTGCGAACTACGGTGAAGGAACCGCAAAGCAGCACCGCTGGGGAAGATCCTAGCTCAGATCGTGCAGGTATTCCCATGAAATTCTAATGCGTGAATCGCCCTATCTCAATTCTCGCTAGCTCGTGCGCTCCCAATACCGGCAGACATAGTCTCCCATCCGTAGCAAATATACTATTTCAATGCCTAGTAACCCACCAATCTCAGAATAGCCCTTCTTTCTGCCCGCCTAATTGTGCAACGTCCACCCGACTGTGGAAAGCCTACGACTTCCTGCCAATGCAAGAATCCCCTGTTGAACTATGAATGCATCGCTATTCTCCGCAAGAAACTGGTCTCCAGATATGGACTTCTTTATGGTCCTTCTTCCAATCCACCAACTCTATATGCTGTGAAAATGAACGATGCCCTCTGGACCCGCAGACATCGGCCTTAGATCTCCGAAGGTCTTACTCATTCTTTGCGATCCCTAGATATCATACTGAGCAGCTGCCCATAATTTACGCCGTGAACTCACGCGCTTAATTTTCTACTGGGCTTAATTCTTGGTGCAGAGTATTAATAATTATTCAGCGGTAGAATGGCGGAAGCTGGTGAAATTTAAGGCACCCCTGCCTCCGTATGTCCGTGCCACTTGGCATATACCCGCTTGAGTTCAATCTGCAAGTAGGAAACTGGAAAAATATACGACCACCTGCGGGTTTATCTTCAATTAAAAAACCATCGATACATAATAATACTCGCGCGGACAATATTTTGAACTCACCGCATACTTGTTTGTCTTCTGCAAACTCGTAGTTCATGTTCTGGACTGCATGAGCATAATAACCGCCCCTCCCCCCCTGCATGGTTGCATCTGCTTGAAGGTTTGGAAAAAAATTGCGCTTCATGTTCGTGATGTACTCTGTATTACAGATCCTGCAATGTTCCGCCAATGTCGAGTGCTGCCACATTGCAAGGAAATTCGCCTCAATTCTGTTTTTGGCGTACCCTGGAAACGCGCCCAGGTGCTTTTTCCCCAACGGTCGCGCTATTAAATGAAGTAGAATTCGAGAATCACAGTTCGTGGGTCGGGCAATACATGGCTGTGGGTCCCCAAAAGCCTGGAATAGCAGCAAATAAATCAATACGCACACTGTTCAGATATTCCTTCCACTATTGAAAGTAAGATACAGGTTGTATGACACAATATGCATGGGAGATGGGGTCGAAATGAGGCATGAGGCTGTGTATATCTGGCTCCAGCATTCGTGGCGGCTCAGCGCATGGCCGGAACCAATTGACACAGACCCAGACCGATACATGATGCTGGCGGGCACTGTCGAGGAGCTGGTCCGAGCGTTCAACTGGCGGCTGGAGCGCGGATTACATCGGGATATCGTCTAGGAACGACAGATGACGGGGGGAGAGCAGCGCAACCGCGTTCCTCTGCCAGAATATCCTTCTCCTCACCAACGCCGCCAGAGAGATAAACGCAGAGACCATTGGAGACCCACCCGTCACCGCTTTCGACCACCGTAATATTCGGGTGATGGCCGGTGCTATCCTTTTTGCATAGTAGGTTTTCCTTAACTCGTCTTTCCCTCCGTGGCACTCTAACTTCTAAACTCCAGGACCCGCAATTCCGACCACGTCGCTTCAGAAATCCCTCGCGTGCATATATCCCGCTAATAAGGCTGGTGTCCTACCTTCATTCTCCCTCGCGCGCAGTAGGAAAATACTCCGGCTGTAGAAATGCGCGAACTCCAGACCTTTATTTTGTGTTCGCACGTCAAAAATACGGATATTACTGGGTGTGTTCCATTCAGATTTTTCTTTCTTCAGTACATTCCCTTACAAAAACAACCATTTGGATGACGAAGCCTCGTCTTGCACCCTTAAAGGCGAATGCAGAGATGTCGGGAAAATATCAGTTTGCCTGCAATCGCATCTTATTTCCGTCGATCTCAACCGAGGTCAAACATGTTCTCTTCCAGATGCATTTCTGACGTGCGGCTTGTAAAGATCCATAAAGACTTTCCGCTTTCTCTCCCCTTCTGATGCAAATTCCCCGTCCCTGCTTCTCGTTAGGCTTTCCTGTTTCGTTTTGGGTCTGTTATCTCGTCAGTAAATGGGCTCCCGGAGTCTCCTCCCTAATTCGGTGCCACTGCCAGTACTCCCTGATGCTTGGATTGTCCGGCTTTATTTTGGTGTGGTAGTACAGTATACATCAGACTTGGCCAAAAAGAAGAGGATATTCTGAGTAGGATTGAGTGCCTCTGCCATATGCATCGAACGGACTGAGTCACTGAGGCGTCAAGCTCTGGCAAGAATTTCAATCAGCATCTAAGTTGGGACTGAGTAGAATTGAGAATCATACGGAGTGCGAAGAAACACGTAGCAATAGATACTGTCAAATGGTTGGGAAATCGTCACCGAAACGGAAGCTTTCGGGTAAAGGCCGTATTTATCCAGAATGATCCGTCAGTCACAAGTGGCCGCGTGACAGCGTGATCTCGTCTCTTTGCTTTAGCCCAATTTTTGCCACCGCGAATCGAGAGTCTTGAAGCTCAGTGGCACGTATATAACTCTTGACATTGCTTCTCTACTACTCTTTGGTTATCGCACATCTGAACTCCCAGCCGAAATTTCCCTGCTTTGTTACAAGTTTTTTTCGGCCACTTTCACTTGTGCCTCTGCCAGCGACTAGGAATGCATCGGGCATGGGATATTGTTGAAGTGGTGCACATGATATGCGAACATATTGCCCTCGATGGACCCACCGACTCGTGGAACGGACGCCCCGTCGAGAGATATCCGCAACGCCGCCGTGATCTATCTCGCCTGGCTAGAACTTCCACGATCTTCATGAATTCCGCCCTCGATTTCCTATGGAGATACCAGGGGACCCTCCTCCATCTTCTCCGAACCATGCCCCACGACGTTTGGGACATCACCGAGACTCGATTCGTTGAGGATGACGATGAGGAGAACATGCGTCTGACAATTGTGAGATCCAGACTGCCTCCTTGGCAGAATAACACTTACCTTACACAGGGTTTGCGGCGAATTGTCACCAACGCCGACTGGGCCCGCTTTATCTTCTATTCTCGCCGCGTGAGGTCTTTTACCGATAACCACGTCGTTCTTGAAGCCTCAGAGGTCTACGAGACCCTCGCTGCAAGTTTTCCTCAGGACTTCATCTTTCCTGGTCTTCAGACTCTGGACTGGTATCCCATGCACTCCGAACTCTTCCACCACGTCCGTTTATTCCTTTCTCCGGGATTAACTGGTATCCATCTCACAATGCACCGCATCCCGGATGCATTGATATTCGAGACGCTGACGGCTAAATTCCGTGGTCTTAAGCACGTCAGCATCGCCGGTAGCGCCGGACCAACGGCTATCCTGTCCATTTCAAGATTCATATGTGCACTGTGGGACGTCGAAACGCTTGTCGTGGCTGACTTGGATTCAGTGGCTTATTCCCATATAGCGCGCTTTCCTCGGCTGCGGTATCTGTGGCTGATGTCGGGCACGGCCATTCCCTACCTTCAACCCCCAACCGACCTACCTCATTTTCCCGCGTTCCGGACACTTGAATGCGAGTCGATAGAGCATGCTCCCGCCCTTTTCGCAGTACGATACTCCCTCGTCGAGTTCTCCCTCATTGCCAGAAGCTGGCCCGCGACTCCGACAAAGCGGATTGTCCAAGAACTCTATTCCGCGCTCGCGACGAATTGCACTCATTCATCGCTTCAGAAAATTTGCGTACAGAAACAGTGGGATTCCGATGCGATCCACCCAGACCAACTCACTCTCTACTTGGTTTCGGGCGAGGAGCTCAAACCTCTGTTCTACTTCCGCAATCTCGTCGTCGTGTCGCTTTCGCACACTGGCGGCGTTGATCTAGACGACGAGGTGGTTCTGATCATGGCACGTGCATGGCCGCGCCTCGAATCCTTATTGTTTCCCTCCGACTACAAGTATCGCATCAATCCTCGAATCACACTCGAGGGTCTCTACGCGTTGGCAAAACACTGCTCACGCTTACAGTCCCTCGCGATACTTTTTGATGCTACCATTGTCCCAGAGCTCAAGATTGGCTCCAAGCTCCGAATCTCGCAGGCGCGCCTCGTGGAGCTCAATGTCGCATACTCATCGCTCGGTACTAAATGGCGCCACGTTGCTGAATTCCTCGGAGCCATATTTCCATACTTATGCTTGGGAGGAATTCAAACCATGTACCAAGAGCATCCACAGTCGAGAGCAGACGCGCAAGTGGTAGCCTCCCACGAGGCGTGGATGAAAGTCAATGGCGCTCTCTGAATCGGTCGACTGCGGATAAGCGTTTGTTGTTCGTCCTGATGATGTTTAGCGGCGATTCTTTAGAATTTTTTCATGCTATTGCGCAAAAATAATACCTGTCCAGCGCCAACCCTTGCACGCGACAAACAATGGAATTGTGTTACTATTATTTTTATAGTGCGAATTAAATCACAACCATCCTATTGTGTCCGGCTCATGAGCCACGCGGGAATCTTCGTGAGGTCCAAAAAAAAAAAAGATTAGCCGTAAGGTCCAGCTTTCCGATTCGGATTTGTGCGTAATTTTTCGTGCACGAAATCACTCAAAACCTCAAATTCCCCATTGCTGAGGATAAGTATAAGGGGAAACCAAGTTTCAAATAGCAAGTAGGAGGTAGACGATCAAGGAAGTCTCGACAGAATGAGGGCCGAGCGGAAGAAGAACAATTGATTTATCATCTAACAATCTCTGGGTGCTCACATAATCATTCAGCGTATCATAAGTACGGGGCAGATTGGAATTGGGTGGAGCTCTATAGACGGGGATGTGGGGAAGAATAGAAGATGACCGTTGGAGAACAGTAGAGGTAAATGATACTATGAACGTCTGATGCGTGGAAGCCGACGCGGATTGTGTTCAAGAAGTATGGTATGTACTGGATCTCCAAACTGTAGGATCGTTAATGCGGAACGGAACATCGACAGTATCACAACTTACCTGAGGGGTTGACTGGGGAAGATTAGTCGAGTGTCGCGCGTTTCATGGCTTCCAGCATCTCCTAATCTGGTAGGCGGAAGACGTCCGAAAAGTTGCACCAAAGTTTTGCGAAGTTCGCCGCGTGAGTCTCTTTCAGCTTCGGTAGGCACGCCGTGCAAACGGAAAGCTTATCCCAGTCCCCTGGGTACCACACATCGAGAGGGAGGCGATCACCAAACAGCGGGTTCCCCGGTCCCGAAGCTCCATCCTCCGTTCCAAACATTTTTGCGGTGAAACACAATCGGGGATTGTTTGGGCAGTCGGTGATGTTGTACCAGTTGTTACTTTCACCCTAGAACAGACTTTCGCAGCAAGAACCTGATAGAACGCCCACGGATGGGCCACATGTGCCATAGCGACGAGCGCCGCCGCGAAAATTCTGGGGTGCCCATGGCACACGCGGTGCCACTGTGGAACTTTGGGGGAGTACAATCGAACAGCCCCTGGGATTGTTGTTTCCGCTCAGTAACGGAACCGATACGGCCTAAGCCAGTATTTCGGAAGATAAGATAAGATGTATACATGCCAAATTTCACAAGCAAAAGGGTGTTTTTTTGGGATGCGATTGTCACGGCAGCGTCCTCGAATGGATTTCGTGATTCTCAAGCCGTTGGAGTCACTGATATGACTGTAGCTGAATAAGGCTCCGACCATTTACAGCCGTTAACAGTACCGAAGGCGCGAACGAAAAAATTACTGTTTTTGGCCATTTTTGATGCTTTTCAAAGAATTCGCTGTTCCTCGCTCAGTTCTTACTGAATGAGCTCGAAAGTATGCTAGAAATGACCGCCTAGTCGATGCGCAATTAGTGATAGAGCCAGATTTCTTTATAAATCTCATTTTGGATGTGTGGGCAATGTGAGCTTTATCAGCGCAGGAAATGGAATAGCAGGCCCAGGTCAGCTCCAATCGGGCTGGTTTTTTGAGACAACATACTTGGATGCAATCTGATACCTGTCATAGAGCCCGAAATGCGTATATATTTTTCGCTGCCCCTCGCAGCTCACTTTGATTATTTTCTAGTGCAAAATACAGAACTCAATGTTGCAAGCGGAGTTTTCACTCAGTAATTCCATGGAGTACTCTAGCAGCAGTGCAGGTGGACTCTGAATACTACTACGCGGTCACTTGGGGGAAAAACGCGTCCCAGAACGCGGTTACCTTGAGCACGTCGCGCGGCCATCACGGCAGCCGTGACCGCTTCATCACGGCCGCATATCGCCACTACGGCGTCGCCAGCGCCACACCACTCTTCCACCGTGTATGTCAAACCCTGCTTCGCTCAAGGCCGCTCGGAAGAAAGCAGCTAAAGCCTCGACCAGAGCACAGGCAGTCTCAAAACTCCAGACAGCCCTCGGAACATCATCCAGCCCACTTCCTTCTGACGACGACTCGAACTCGACGCACTCCACTCCTCTTGCCTTCCCGGATTCCGATACTCCTATGGCAGATCCTTCAGACGACGAGACACCGAGCACAGTCCGGCAGACCCGGTCCAAGCGCAAGTCCGATAAGATCTCTGATGGTTCAGATGTTGAAGACGCCGTTGGACCCGCCAAACCAGCCAAGAAGAAGCCCGGGCCAAAGCCGACGGCTAAGCGCAGCCCAAGCTTGGACATCACGAGTGATTCTGAGTCGGAGCCGGAAGTCGTGACCAAGAAGAAGAAACCTGCAGCAAAGAAACGGGTAAAGAAACCGGTAAAGAAAGCTGCAAAGAAGAAAGGCAAAGGTGCTCCGCCTCTCATTCCCTTGTTTCAATCCTCATATTCTGCTTTAGAAGCTGCTGAGACCGGCACTGATGGCGAGAATATTCTTCCGGACCCTGTCAGTACGTGCGCAATGATGTCGCCTCTGTACGATTCCTGACGCTGTGCCGTCAGAGATTGTTTTCATGATTCCCGAAGCACAGTCCGAGGGCAATCAACGTGTCCGTATAGAGTCCTCGGCGACGTTTGAAGATGTTGTCGAGCAAATCCACGAAGTCATCGGTTGTGTCAGTGTGCCAGTGAAGCCGAAATTAGCGTATAGGCTTTCCAGCTCAAAGGTCAAAGACCCCTCTGTAAACCTTCGGACTGCGGATGATTGGGAGGGTCTGACCGCCGATGTCGTCGCGAAAATCAACGCCAAGAAGGACCTGACGGTCACAATTTGTGTTGAGCCAGAGAACGTAAGCCTTTGAGCTGTTTTCTTTCGCGTAATTGATCTCATTTTGCTGCTAGTACATGTTTTCGCTCCGGGCTAAGAACAAGAAGAAGAAAACTCCCGCTGTGTCAAAAGGTAAAAAAGGGAAGATGACCACTATGGATCTCGACAACGATGATCCGGACGGGGACGACGACGATGACGATGAAGCTGTTGCTGACGGCGAGCGGCAGGCTATGTCTGAACTGGACAGTGAATACAAGAAATGTGTCAAGTGTGGGCCAGCGGTTTTGTGCAAAATTGACCGGTCAGGCAGTCATGTCCATTTGACCTTTCAGCAGCGCCGAGCATGGGCCGTCAGTCTGGTATGTTCCTCCTTATAGGTCGCAACTGTTGAAACTCAATTGTATTTGATACAGGCGTGTAAAACGATCAAGGTCACGAAAACGACACCGCCTCAAAGTGACATGTTCAGCATGTTCCACGGCGCTCGCAAGGAAGAGAACACGGCAGCCCCAGGCTCGCATAACCCCTACTATCCCCCTCCGCAGTGGTATCCACCCCCGATGCCGCCGCTCGGCTATGGGATGCCTGGTTTCCCAGGTTATGCGGCCATGCTGCCCGCGGCTGAACATCGCCCCATGCTATCTAGCGACTCCCCCGATGACCCCACTGCCTATCCTTCTGTGATCGAGTTTATCGAGAGCCTCGTTGCCAGTGCTCCCCAGCGATATGCGCTTCGCACGTTGGGAGAGACCCTTGATTCACTACATCTCTTCGACATCAGCGAGATCAAGGACTTGACGGTTGATCAGCTGGGTACGGAGAAGTTCGGCAAAGTCGTTCTGGGTGATGCACAGTATCTCTTGACGAAAGTAGTGAAGGAGGTCAAGCGGTTGGACAAGCTAGCCAAGCGGTCCCGGTTGTGAAGTGGTTTCTACAATATTTGTCGCGCCAGAAGTGACTTACAATACAGTATTCATGTCTTATATTTGCTATCCAAAGTCGCGAGGTGTGCGCACAATAATTCATTCCCATTTTATGAATGAAATAAGCAACTACACATATCCAGCGTGGTGGAACCATCCCCGCGAAGCTTCGGGAGTGACCTGGGACATAGCATTGTACAGATACACATACGGCGCGGCTTTGTCATCGCCCTCGCAGACACGGCGGAATTCTTGCCCATTTCGCCGAATGTAATGCTTGATCCAGGAAAATGTTTCTTCAGTCGGATTGAAATCCGGGGAGTACGGCGGGAGGTAGAGTAGCTTTATTCCCCTAATACACAGAGGCATTAGTTGTCAGGAAGAGAGGGCATGAGGAAACTTGAACTTACTTTGCATTACACATTTTCTCGACGTCTTCGACGTGATGAATTCGACAGTTGTCCAAAATCAAAACACTCCGTGGAGCGGGGTATGGATTCATTACCTCCAGGAGGCCCTCAAGCCACTCTACGAACTGTTCCCCGTTGTATCCACCGACTTTCACGTGAGTATAGATGAGGCCGTCGACTGTAATAGCAGGCAGGAGTGAATATCTAGCGGAATCAGTGAGGATCAAAAGGGACAGGACAGAGGATCTACCGGGTTCCGCGAATAAAATTGCATGCTTTGCGTGCTCGTGTGCCTTTGTAAGCCCAACCGTTGTTACGATATGTAGTCAAGATATTCACAGCAGCTTCATCGGCGGTGACAAGATAGTCTGCGGGATACTGACCGACCTCCAGAGCGAAATCACGCCGCGCTGCTTCGCATCGTTCTGCTGCAGGCTTTGAAAGCTGGAAGTGGCTGAGCAAGCAAGCTCTAAGATCGGCCGCAACAGCGCACCTTTTTCGAGGTCATTCCAAGCCGCTTGAGAGTGCGACTGATGGTCATGAGACATAGCTCAAGTCCGTGAACCAACGAGAGCTGCTCTTGGATTTCATCCAGAAATAAATCCGGAGAATGCTCAAGCATGGCGAGCATCATCTAAACATCATCAGGAAAATGGTGGGAAATGGTGAGAAAGGCGCACATCAACAGCCTCTCTCGACATTAGTGGGGCCCTGCCAGAACGAACTCTCTGCCTTGACACCTCTCCTATTTCATTCCAAACCTGCCGGACGCGCTGAACGACGCGCAAAGGCATGTCGAGCAAAATTGAGATCTCCGTGGAGGTCAATTGAAGTCTCTGAGACATGTGTATTACACGGCGCTTGAGATCGCGGGAATAGTGCTGCCTGAGAGGTTCTTGTCGTCTCTTTCGTGCCATAGTAGAGCAAGCTTGAAGAAGTGGCCAGTAGGAGTGGTGAGAGTTTGTCGCAACGCGCGGCTGATGTGACATATCTGTCATCCCGGTATTACCCGCTGCACCGCGACATCAGAATTGCGACTGGGTCGAAACATTCATACAGTAAAGTGCAGCTTCAAGAGCCTCAAAGTCCGCTGCTCGAGTCCACCTGCACTGCTGCTAGAGTACTCCATGGAATTACTGAGCGAAAACTCCGCTTGCAACATTGAGTTCTGTATTTTGCACTAGAAAATAATCAAAGTGAGCTGTGAGGGGCAGCGAAAAATATATACGCATTTCGGGCTCTATGACAGGTATCAGATTGCATCCAAGTATGTTGTCTCAAAAAACCAGCCCGATTGGAGCTGACCTGGGCCTGCTATTCCATTTCCTGCGCTGATAAAGCTCACATTGCCCACACATCCAAAATGAGATTTATAAAGAAATCTGGCTCTATCACTAATTGCGCATCGACTAGGCGGTCATTTCTAGCATACTTTCGAGCTCATTCAGTAAGAACTGAGCGAGGAACAGCGAATTCTTTGAAAAGCATCAAAAATGGCCAAAAACAGTAATTTTTTCGTTCGCGCCTTCGGTACTGTTAACGGCTGTAAAATTTTGTTTACGAAAACCCGCAAAATGAACGGCGTGGTTGGAAGACGTTTATAAACCATTTCAAATGGTATATAAGCGGTATTTTTGAGGGACATTATTTGTGGGCAGGAAAACCTTGCAATGAGGCTGAATTTGGTTTTTTAGCATCCTTTTGGATACTTGGAGTCACATTCCCCTCGTTCCAACGGGTTCAGGCGAGAGTGGGTTCATGCGCATCAGTACCATCAAGGGTGTTCGGAGTGCCAATCCGTGCTCGAGAATCTCCCGCACGTTTGAAACCATCCCGCCCGGCTTAGTCCCACAACTTTGGAAAAGAATTGGTTTGGAACAGCGTTAATAAACACCAAAATTGAGCCGTAAATGTGTTCAAACAAGCCCAGCTGAGTTTATCAACTGTTTAAACCCTTTGTTTTTGGTTTGTTAATCGTTCATAGTCCTGAGACTCCGTAAACTAAACGGAAATAAGAACGGTTATGGACTCGTCGACGGCTCAAGAACTAGCCGTGGATTTGAATTCCATATTTCTTTCGCTGACCATGATATCGAGCCTACTCTTTCACTCGTTGAATGAAATGAATCTTGTATCTACTCCCTCAGTGTCGCGCGATAAGCTTTCGAGTACAATTTAATAATAGCGCGCGACGCGGTGGGAACACCTCGTGACCGCGATTGCACCGCCATTTTGGCCGTTGGCAGAAAGCCACCATCATCCTTCAAGACGATATCGTTGCTCAAATACATACGTACTTTTCAATCTCGCACTCCTCGTCGACTTTGACTGCTAGTGCACTTTTCCCGAGACGAGTTCTTCCCACCCGCTCCATTGCTCCCTGCGCCGCGATTTTGCCGAGCTCACAAGCAAGTCTGCGCGCCGCTCGCTGATGCCTTACCCCCGCTTCCTCTCTCCATGCGTCGGCCACCCAATCCGTTTGCGCCTCCATCGACGTGTCGGGTACTCGGGACGTCCGCCGGCCTTGGGTACGGCGCTCACACTTCACTCATGTGCGCGAAGTCAGCGCTTGCGTTCCTCAGGCCAGCCATCGCCCCTCTTTCCAGAACACTCGCCGTGTACACACCCGCGGACGTCTTCTTACCCCACGAGCGCTCGGGAGTACGCGCTTGTTGGCGGCGCTTGTGACACGCCTGCACACTCTCGTCATCCTCCAGTGCGATCCGACACCCGTCTTCCGCCCCCCTGCGCCCGCTCGTCAACCACCGCGTCGCCCGTCATCCCTGTCTGCAGACTTGTCTCGTGCTTCGATTCGCGCCGCGGCCTCAGTGCGCGAACGACGGTCGGACGGGATTGCTAAACACCGGCACCGCTCATCGAACCGAGATACATAGTGGCTACGCGGAATCTCAGCCCCACCGCTCCCCACTCTGACGCGCCTCCAAGACTGCGCTGCGGAGCGCGCGCTGCCAAGATTACCCTGCGGAGCACCTTCCTCCTCCTCTCCCACTCTACGACCGTCGCAGCTTGCGGAAGATCGTGTCGCAGCCGGGAGGATGAATAGCCGAGCCTCCAGCAGCGTCGGATGACCTTGCAGGGGAGGGACAGCATGGTGAGTGACACATTTTGAAGTTCAGGTGCATCGAATCTAACAGCGTAAGGTGCGGGAATGCAGGATCGGAGAGCGCGTGTTAACCGGAATTTATTTGGAACACGCTGCAGTCTATTTTCAAACGATTCGATCGAGAATTGCCGTGTGGAGGATAGAGGCGTCCAAATACCAACTGCCAGGATTTTTCCTGGGAACTGTAGCTCCTGCCAAAGCATGAAGCCGGTGTCTGTGGAAATGATACTCAATAATCGCTAGCACAATGTTACGACATGAGCGAACTCACTCCAGTTCTTGGCAGAGGCTTGTTCAAGACAGGTTCCAAGTTGCTTCGCGTCCATATATCCCGTGGCTGCATCCTTTTTCGATGCCGGTTTCCCTATCACGATTTTCTCCAGTGGAACTTGGGATCTATCGTGAAGTTCGAACACGGAGCTCTCCGATAGGTAGGAGCCGGATTTCTCCAACATGTTGTGGCAGGTGGTGTCTTCTCCCGGTGCTCAAGTTGCACGGAATCAATCACATCCACGTCCTTTTCGGAAGTGAACTCACAGTTGTAGAACTTGGTCACAAAGGAACGAGTCAGTGTTGAAGGTGGGCAGGAAAGCGAGAAAAATACCTGAATATTATACTAAAAAAGAGCGTGAGTTTTAGGCGCGATGATGGGGAGGAATAGACACACCCAGTCAACCATATGTCCGAACTCTTTATGGACCTTTCGGTAACCTCCGCCCGGAAGCTCGTCTCGTGGAGGAGTGAACCTGGTATCTTCGTTATCAGTCATCGTGAGAGCGGCGATCCAGAATCAACGTACCACCCAGCAATCGCTAAAATATATCATGAGCAAAATATTCTTACAGAATACGACGAGTCTTACGCGCGTGATTGATAATATGAGTCCGGTCCAGCTCGGAATAAAGCTGCTTCGTGAAATCGATTATCCACTGCTCGGATTTACCAGCTGCCATCGCTTTCATATCCTGCAGACCGCTCATTAGCCCGAGCTATTGCCGCTCAGTTCAAAGACATACCTCGTAGTCCACATCGATTCCATCCACGTCGTTGTCCTTTACCCATTTTGCCATCTTCTTAGCCAACTTCTTTGCGTCAATATTGTTGGTCGTAGGCGCCTCCTCCGCCCCGAGCGCAGAGACTAACAGCTTTATTCTGTGGTCCGAATACTCTTTCTTCACAGCTGCGCGCTGGTCCGGATCCATTTTCTGCCACTGCTCGGCTTGAGACCACTCCGCAGGTTTTCCATCGCCGAGGAGGAAAGCCATGATACTGCGGTACAGCGTAAATATTGCGATGAGGTGCTAATGCGACGACGACGCACACAACATTGATGCCCTGCGTAAATGATGAGTGAGAATCTCCGGGGAAAGGAAAAATTCGCTGACCTTCAATTTATCAACGGGTGGGGGTCCGACGTGGGCTTCATTGTAGTCTAACGCGTAGACGACAAAATATGGGGGCTCCATCGCCGAACTTCGAGCCGCGTTTTGGTGCCGCTCCTCCTCTCGGGGATCTTGCGGTGGTTGGTCATCTTTTGGGGGGTCGTCCTGCGGCGGGTCATCCGGCAGATAATCCTCTGGGGGATCATTCTCTGGTGGATTTCCCTCCGATGGGCGTTCCTCTGGTAGGTAGTCTTCCAGCGGATCATCCTCAGGTGGGTCTTCCTGCGGTGGATCGTCCTCTGGCGGGTTCTCATCCAGTGGGTTTTCCTCGGGTGGGTAGTCTTCCGGTGGGCCATCCTCAGGTGTGTCCTCCTGCAGTGGATCATCTTCTGGTGGGTATTCCTCGGGTGGTTCGTTTTCCGGCGGGTCGTCCTCAGCTGGGTAGTCTTCCGGTGGGCTATCCTCAGCTGGGTCGTCCTCGGGTGGGTCGTTTTCCGGCGGGTCGTCCGACGGTGGGTCGTCCTCAGTTGAGCAGTCTTCCGGTGGGCTATCCTCGGCTGGGTCGTCCTCGGGTGGGTCATTTTCCGGTGGGTCATCTGGCGGATTTTCCGGTGGGTCATCTGGCGGTGGATCATCGTCCGGCGGGACATCGCACGATGGATCATCTTCCGACGGATCCTCCGGAGGCACCCCAGCCTCTGGAGACAAATCGGACGTCGATGAAATCGAAGCAGAGTGCATTGTCGCTGACGCAGTCACGGAAGGCGAGATGGACGGTACGTTCGTCCTAGTCCTCGTGAGGAGTCGTTCGAAGTCGGATTCGAAGGCGGCTTCGGCATCGGCATGGACATCACATGAAGATGTATTCCAACGATGAGAACCAGGAGAATGCGAGAGAGTCCTCGTGCAACCATAGTAATGTAGAAGCGTGGAGTGACTGAATGGAGGTGGAAGCGTCTCCTGGGCCTGCCACGCGTGCGTTGTTCCTGGACCGGCCAAGAGTGCTCTAACACTGGATTGAGAGTGGGTATTTAAAGCGTTTCTGAGAGCAGCACGGTAGGCGGTGTCCTAGAAGTCCCAGAGATAGTAGCCAATTGAGTAGATTCGAAACCAGGGGGATGCTCGTAGCCTGCCGGTGCCTGGCCGGGCTCCAGGAGAGTCCAGGTGGAAGGCGCGCGCGTGCTGCACCGGCTCGACGAAGGGCGGCGATGTTTCTGGTGGCGGCCGATGATTATATTTATAATATAATAGCTCTACATTAGGGAAGAGATTTTCTTCTTTCTGGTGCCTCTCATTTTGATTCTCAGTGAGTTGGTAACATCCTCAAATGTCAACTTGATACAAGAACTTGGGAGTGGATTTGGAGGGGATTCAGAGTCGAAATAGGGATGAAACATCCTAATCGCAAGGACCGGAAATACTAACACAGCGATCACAGGTTCTTGTCGCATCCGCGTCAATCCACCTCCCAACACGGACTGGGCAAAATCGCGACTGACTTTTATGCATTCTACCAGAAGTTACATACAGTTAGTTAGAAGTAAATTCGTGAGCACAGTTCAAGGCTGAATTATTTGCTACTTGCATGGCAGATTTTAAATTTAAATTTATGGTTCAAGGTAAAAAAGTTATCATTCATCATAAATGAAAGCACCGGCGAAGTGCCTCTCTATTTGTCACCATCAATATAAGCTAAGTAGCATAAAATTCTCACCGACAGGCTAGTGATGCTGGGGGGGAAAAAAGAGACATGTTTTATGATCAATCTAAAATTCAAATGTTGCAGCAAGTTTAGTCTCCATGAAGCTAGCTGCCTTTCTCTGTGATGACCGCTCAAAAAGTGGCCTAGCAAGAGTCCACAGTTGTCTTGACCTCATGAGATCCCCTCGGCCTGCATAAATATCGGACATCTGTACCATGCAGTCGGCCCTCCAGCGGTGGACATCCATAGATGTAAATCCTTCCAATACGACACCCAGCAGTGTAAGAGCAGAGTCACCATCACCATGTTCAATCAAAATGATCCCAAGGCAGCGGAGGGCCTTCAGAACAGCGAGTTTGTTCTTGGACTTCATCGATATTCCGAGATATAATGCTGTCCATTTCAGTGTGTTCTGCAAATTATCCATCCCATTCCGGAAATCAGCCAATCTTTCCAGGGTGAATTCAGCACCTTCTATATTTCCCTTCTCAAGAGTGACCAGAAGTGATTTTTCAAAGATTTCCTTGGCGTGTGCAAGGTCACCTTCACGGAGAAGCAATTCAGCTTCAACCATGTCACAATAAATCAGACCTCCAGGATATCCCACAGCTGCAAACATAGTTCTGGAGATTGACAAATTATCATGAATGTGACCACAATCTTCCCCAGTGGCAATCTCGATTGATACAATATTCAAGTGGGACATCGCATCGTTAGGTGACACCGCTTGCCCTTGAACAGCCCGCGATACGGATGCATTGAGCTCTTTAGCCTCAGTATATTCTGTTTTGAGCAGGTGTACCTCTGCAAGAGTGGTTTGGGCCGCCGAATAGGTCGTTGTCCCACTTTCTCCACATACCATGAGTAGTTCTGAGCACTGACTGAGCATGTGTGCTGCCGACTTGAGATCACCAAGTCCCAGGCAGCAAGCACCTCCACCCAGAAGAGCCTTGGCTTGGTCCTTCACATCCCCACAACTGACAGCATAGGCTATAGCCTTTTTGGCATAGAGCAGACCTTCGGCATATTTTCCTGTGCGGTCATGAATCTGGGTAATTCCTATGAGAGCCATCTGTGTCTCCCTGTTCAAGGAGCCTGTCTTGTGGCCCAGGTGTAGCGCTGCTAGATGACATTCAAGTGCCTTGACTGTATTGTTGGCTTGTCCGCGGTAGTAGGTTGCAAGAGCATTATACCATTGCGCTAGAGAATTTCTATCAACTCCTAATCCACAATAATATGTTCTGCTTGCTTACCCTGTTGCAGTGGAGTTGCATTGTCAAAGAAATCATTTCCAAATGCTATTGACATATCTGGGTTGGATATTGGTGTGAAGATGCTTGTAAGAAGCCTCTCGCACAAGATCTGCCCACAGACAGGATGGTTCTTCCAAGCATGGATACAGCGCAGAGCATTCGACATAGGAGGACATAGCCCACGGCGTGTCAGTCTATAAAATTTATTCAGTTGTGCAACACTGGTGAGTGTATCTGTTGCATCAGTATATGATGTAGTCAAGCCATCCTGCAATATGGAATTCATGTTTCCCAGATTCTTTGTGATTTGCAGAACAATGTCAGATTCTGCTGATGACATGGTTATGTTCCACGCGTTGAGGAGCCCCCGTAAGAACCGGTTCATGGCAGTCCGCAACTCAACATGCGGGGGAAGTGAACGGTAAACATACTCCCGAATAGGGACCAAAACCTTGAGTCGATTATTGGCTGTGTATGCCAATGAAGTCTGGAGTAGTGTAGCCTTGGCGGTTAAGATGCTATGAATAGGGAATTGGATCTGAACCAGATCTGCATCGGACAGACCATCCGGAAGCATAGAGAGGATGCTCAGCAAGTCCTGTCCTGCGGGAGTGAGGCGAGAGCTGCAGAGAGATATAATGATAGAGATGTCCAGACTGGATCTCTTGTCACAGCCATCTGATAAGAGTCGTGTGCTCTCTGTCTTCCAACGCAACAGAGTATTATCACAGCCATCGTGAGCTGCAACACTGGCAATGAGGCTGACTGCCAGAGGGAGATTATCAGTCAGGGCCAACAGCTTTTGTATCCCGATCTCTTCGTGAATCTCATCGGCTATTTCAATAAATGTCTGGTGGGCAGCAGAATCGGAGAGTGGTTCCAGTGGGGGGATGAATGGTCGAGTCCATTTGACTCTGTTGGGTCTTTCCGCACCTCTCATCGTGATCTGTGTCTTTATCAGCATAAATCTCCTCAACCAAAGCTTGTGACACCGACAATAAGTGCCAAATGTGGAACATCCGTCAGAAGGGAAAGAAATTCTTCAACATCACGGCGTGAAGTGATCGGCTCCCAAAGGGTTTCCAAGTTGTCGAGAATGAGAAGTGCCGCACTCCCATTTTTGAAGTAACCAATTATCTTTTTGACCATATGTTGTCCTCTCTCAAGGCCAATGTGAGATGCAATATTGGTGATCAGGTCGCCGCATGTGGCAGCTGAGTGGCATGTGACAAAATAGCGTTGAGCATATTTCGCAATAATGTCACCGTGGTGGAGCAGGGCTGTTGCCAGACTTGTTTTTCCAATTCCACCTGTCCCAAGGAGAGCTAGACGTGCTTCATCAGTCTTGAGGATAGTCAGTGCTTGCTGAAGTTCATGCGCCCGCCCATGAAATATTTTTGGCGAGGCAGGGAGCATCGAAAGTGAGCCCGAGCTACAGAAATGTGACGCCCCATGTAATAATATCGTTGGCTGTTAAACACACCTGTTACCGAAATGGATTGAGCTACTGCGTGAGCGCTGTCGAAGAAAATCATGTTCGAGTTCTCCAAGGGCGTGGAGGAGCTCACCGTGGAGGAATATTCGGAATTCGTCAACTCTGGATGCTGTTTGAGGAGAGCTACAATTTCTTCGTGAAATCGCTGGGATTCGGCCTTCATTTTCGTCATCGCGATTGAAACTGTCACACCGGTGCTAATCTGCGGCGATGTCGGTCAATGACAGGTGTCCCTGCAATAAAAATGCGCACCCTGAAGGCAATCAATGATCTCTCCAAGTGATCCTGGCAGGCCTCCAGGCTAGATGCATCATTGATGGCCTTGAACAGTTGCTTAATCCTCCCCTTTGGCCCCTGAGCCTTCACAAATGTATAAATCTTCTCCATTGTGCTTGAAACGAGGTTCATCAAAGTCAAGCAATATTCTGGACATCTGCACTCACTTGGAAAATCTGGCGATGTCATATAGCAGTGCAGGGGGAAGCATTCCGTCTGTCTCTGCACTCGAGCAAAGACGGATTATGATGCACAGAACTTCGTGAATTCTCTCTGCCATTTCGAAACACACTTCTTTGTGGGATTTTACGCTCTACAGGAAAGGTTTTAACTCGCCTGGGGAACATTGGACAAAATTTTGATACTTACTTGGAGGCAGTTCAGGATAGATGAACTCAGCATGGCAGTCACATCAAGGAAGGGTATCTCGGATGCATGCGCTATTTCGTTGATGGTAGATGCAGCAAAAGTAATGTGGTGGATGATTTGTTCAAGGCGGGTTGAGCGTTGCATGGGGAAGGTGAGTGGCAAGGCTCCCTGATGTCGGGTCTAACTTTATATGCTAAACCACTGGGCTTCTATTTGGCTATTTCCGAGACGGATCTCCGTCGGAATGTTCAATTTTCCGGCTTTCCACTGCATTCCGCGGGCCCGTAGGCCAAGGGTTTGCCTACCCCCGTAGGTAGTCGTAGGCAAACCTGGAAGGAGACCAGGTTTGCCTACGTGGGCCTACATTGGTTTTCCTGTCCTCGCCGCAGATTTCACTTGTTTCGCTAAGGTTTTGGCAGGTTTTGCCACTGGTTTCAATGTCGGAGACACAGTCCGATCACAGTGATGCGTCGGCATGTTTGGGCAAAGTTTAAATTACATTTAGTAGCCGATGTTTGTCATTCAGAATCACTCTATCGTCGGTCCTGGTGCAGTGTTCGGCATGTCCTTGTATGTTAGCTCTATAGAGATGATATGGATGCTACAAACTGTGGGTACGTTGCTTACCCGTTCTCAGAAAGTACAACAAAATGTTCACATTAGAACCATTTATTAATATCCGCGGTCTATTATAAGCCGTTGCTAAGATCGGCTAAGATATAAGTGGAAGGATAATTTTGGACATTATCTACTATATCTACTATATAATATCAGGGTGCCAGACAAACGTCAATCATTTTCGCACGATCCCATCACGGATGACGGGCTTCTGACGTCACCGGATGAGCCCCTAACTCGGTGGACTGGATACGGAATGCTGCGGTGCTGTGCTGCTGCTCCGCACTTTAAGCGCGGAGCCACCAGCTGCTATCTGCGAGTCTGATCGAGATGCAGATCAACGGGCGGGCATCAGCTGTGAGACCCAAGCAAGACAGGATGGATATCCACGTTGATTCTGCTGCCGATCCACTATGGTTATCGTTGAACATTGAACGTCAATTATGAATTTTCTTTCTGCGGTAGGAATTTTAGGCTCATAAAAAATGGGGAGTTGGGGGATGATCATGGGATGGGAGAGTCTGAGCTGGAGCTTATTCAGAGATACTGTCACAAATCTACAGCCAAATTGGTTGAAGGGGCTGCTGGGAGAGGTTCGGGAAACGCGAAGGATTAGAAGGTGGATCGGCCAGAATTTCTATAAATTTCTGCCAGAGGTGAGAGTGCAAATGCAGCAAAACCTTTCAGTTCTGCAAAATAACCAAGATGACAAACAAGTAGAAAGGCTCAGAAAATGCAGAGCAGGCCAGGGTTTATTCTGTTACTGAATTTAATTGTGCGGATTGTGCAGTAAAAGAACAAATAGTCATGCAGGGTAAATGGCACTGGTGATACTGGACATGCACAGTCAAGGTGAATCACAAAAAAAAAAAATCGGACTTGAAGAAATCAGTAGCTTTGAACCATGTGCAGCATTTTTGTTCGAAAAAATGATCTAATTCAACAGATAATTAGAGTGGACACAGTCAGGAACTGGCCATGGACAAAGTGTTGCAAGAAAGGAAAGACAGGAAGCTGTGCAAAGTCGGATGAGCAGCTGCTGGATGCGAAATTCCCACTGAGACAGGTGGGCTCGGTTATAAATAAGCAGTAACTCAAGAAGAACTTCAGGCACGGCAGTTAGCAGCCAGAACAAGCTGTTATGCAACTCAAAACCGGCCTCAGACCGTTGCTCAACTGGGACGAGCAGAAAGATCCGGCAGTTCAGCGGGACAACCCGCTGCGAGACTGGAAAGATGGTGAGTTGTGCAACTAGGGATGAGAAATTGTTTGAGTGGAAAGTCTCACTGTCCCAGTCAGTAGCTGGAACACGCCGTTGCCCAAGTACAGAGTCAACCGAGCAGTTCGCCAAGGGGACGACAAGCTGTTACACAACACAACAGCTAAATGAATGAGTAATGGCTCAAGGGGAAATTTCACGGATGGCAGCATGAGCTGTTACAGAACCATGTTGTAAACGACTGAGCAGCGGGGCAGGTACTCTGTCTCCAAAAAGCCAGGTTGAGTAGCTAACAGTTGGAGCGAGACATAGCTCAATCAAAACAGCCCGGGGTCGAGACTGTTGCACAATTGATTGGAACAAGCAGTTGCACAAACAAAAATTCACACTGAGGAGTTCACATCTGGGATGATTACAAAATCACAGTTAAACTAGCCGATAAAGTTAACTGTTTCCCCGCGAATTTATTCGCGGGTAACTCTAGTGTATCATAACGACGCATGCGAAACCATGAAGCCGCAGATAGGCAGAGCGAAGCCGACCAAGGTAGGCAAGGGGTAGGCACAAGTAGGCCCCCTTTTGGCCAGTTGAGGTCGACAAACTGTGCCTACCCCCTTTTGGCCACGTAGGCCAACGTAGACCGATGTAGACCCAAGTAGACAAAGTTGGCCTACGGGGCCAGGGAATGCAGTGTTCGGGATTGTTTTCTTCGCTGAGTGACAGAACAGACGGCCTACGCCAGGACTTCGGAAGATAAGATACATACATGCCAAATTTCGACGCAAATCGAGGGAGAGAAGGCTAGTGTAACCAAACGAAGAGGGGTTTTATCTTTCTTGGAATGCGATTCTCACGGCAGCACCAAAGGATTCCGTGAATAGAATTGGTGATTATTAAGCCGTTGGAGCCTGTTAGAGCGTTGTAGAGGAGGAAGAAGGACATGCTGTGGTCCCAGACTGATAATTGTTAATTATGTTATTGGCGGGAGTGCTAGACTAAGAGAGCATCCCGGAACCTTGTGGAAGTCAATGGAATAATTTGAGGATAATTCTATTTGGAAACCCGGTTTCCAAGAGAAACCCCTGCAATCAGTGGACCCCCACAGCTTTTCTATTTGAAAGCCCTGCCGGGAGTGCCCGGTGCGGGCCGATGCGCAGAGCATTGCCATCAATCACATGGAGCGGTAAGTTACCGTCATGGGCCGTACTTAAGGGCATAAAGTGCACATGTAATGTTTTGCGAATATTCATGAATGCTGGCACGTCCCAAAGCATTTTTAGGAGAATGATGGACACATCAATAAACATCAACAACGCGCTCGTTGAGCACTCTAAATGATGAGGGGTGCTCAATTCTTGGCTCATCTCGCCCATCTAATTTTTGCCCATCTCATATTTGTTTGAAACAAATAAATAATTCAAACTCCGCTTTGCAGCGACTCATCCGGCAGGACAATGGCACTCGAGTCATACAGTTTAGGGTTAGAATATTAAGATGAAGACCTTTATTTATGTATTATAAACCATCATAGTCAGTTAAAGCAGGCAGGAGAAATTTGTGGTCACCACCATGAAAGTCATAAGCCATAGCTAAAATAGAGCAAAGAACTCTTTATATACTTGGGTTTAAAAATCCAAAATAAATGTAGAGGATTTGAGTATAATGACACACAATTTCCAGTCTGTTATGCGGGCAAATAAAGGTGCAAGTATATCGAAAATGGTGTGTTAATGCTGGCCAGGCTAAGCGGAGTTTGAATTCTTTATTTGTTTCGAACAAATATGAGATGAGCAAAAATTAGATGGGTGAGATGAGCCAAGAATTGAGCACCCCTATGAGTATATTTCAGAGGCAGTATAAAATAATTTATAATTGTTCTATCAACTCGGATTTTTCTTCAGATCCACAGCAGTGGTGATGGCAGATAACTGCGTGACGGGCAGATAAATCCGTCACTGTCATATGTCACGCCATCAAGCTTTGCTTCATTACGCACTCTGGCCTCCTCAGGAGCCATAAACTCTGGAAATGCTCTTCACGTATTAACAACCACCCATATCCGGCTCAATAAGCGCCGCGCCAACCGACTGATTTTTAAGTGTTCTTTCCTATTCGGGCTACTAGATCCTCGACAACGGCTGCGGCCGTTAAACTTGAAAAGCTCGCGGTGTTCGAATACGGATTTGACATGTCGTTTAGCCTTTTGGCGCGCTCAAGGCGGAAAATTTTTACACTATCGATCAGGCTGCAACTTAACTATACGTGGAAATACTACATCAAGTTTAGTTCTGAACTTCAGCAGGCATTTTTCTCTTCCACTTCAATACCACTGTATTTCACGGGGTTTTCCTTTGGCGGATATCCTACCAGTTCCGTTCTTCACACGACATTCTAGGCTTCCAGATTCTGATGCAGCAAATCTGGGCTCACATTCTGCAGGGTCACCAGGAGCCACGGTCCTCGCCAGTAGCGAAACGCACACTTCTGACCTTGGCAGCTACATGGATACTGGTGAGATTAACTATTTCATCTTTTGGTTCACCCTCCGTTTGTGCCGACCAGCTTCCGAGAGTAGTCACTGAATATTTAAGCCAAGTACCACAGGCAAGCATATATTCAGTTTATTGGTGCTGTCTTATTGATTTTGTAGAACACCAATCGACTACCAGTGCACCGAGTTGTTCTCATAATGTTGCTATTATCTCATGCACAGAAAAAATCACTAGTGCCTATGGGAGGTTATAGGATGTAGAAGTAGTAAAAAATACTCGCCTCAATCATAAATAAACTGCGTGTACCTCCAGGTAACTTCACTTCACCATATTTCACAGCCTCGGACTTTTCCGGGATCCTCTCCGGATCTTTCCTATTCCGATTTCTTTTTTCGCTAAATTTATACCTAGTGGAATGGTCGGAACACCGAGCGTGGCGCCACAGGTACATTGAGGCCGGCTCGCAGGGACTCTAGGAACCTAAAGATGGTTCTGCAGGCGGCTGCGCCCGCTGAGAAGGCCGTGAGAAGGAGGATCGCAGGCGCGCCGCTGCACGCCGCCAAAGCGTCGACGTCGAGGATGCGGCGTGAACGCGACTGGAAAATTTGAAAGAGCCGAACGAGGGATTCCACGAAGCTTTGCCAGGGTCTTCAAGCAGGTGCATGCGGTGAACGCGATGCCATTTCATTATTATCCCAATTCTGAATTTGTAGTACTGCACAATCATGAGCACTTCCACCAGGAAAAAAAAAAAATCTCAAGAAGCATCATGAGCTAACCTCGGTTCGAACGAGGACCTTCCACACAGCGGAAACTCACGAGCCAAAGGGTGTGGACGCGATGCCGCATCGCGTCCAACTTCAAAATGTTTTCCGTCTGGCGGCTGTGGCGGCATCTGGCTGATCTGGTGATCTGGCGCAAATCTCCGCCACACACGCCAGATCTGCCAGAATTTGAGAAAAAATAAATCTTCTGTATATCGCCCTAAGGTTCTGAATTCATGCTAACTACCATATGTGCTACACCACAATCTAGTTATAATGGTGAAATCCGTAAATGAGAGTGGACCAAGAATCACTCAAAGAAATTTCTCTAAGTCAGATTAAAACTCCGCTCGATCAATCAATCAATGGCGTGATCAGTGACTGCCACGTCAACGCCTCTTTCTTCCTCCGCTCATCTTTGCCCCACTTTGCCTTTCATCCTTGCTCAACGCACAAAGCCCGACAAGCTCATCAAGACAAGCTCAAGATACTGATGCTATGCCTCTCTGCTCTCAAACTATCCCTCAAGACTCCTTGCCTGCGCTGGATGATTACACCTCGAAGACGACATGCCTGTTCTTCAAGGTCCTTCAAGAATCGTCTTCAAGCTCTTCAAGAATCTGCAAGAGTCTCAAGAGTCTTCAAGTTCTTTTCAAGTGTCTTCAAGTTCTTGCTCTGCACACCGCTCCCGCAACATTCCCGGCTCGGTCCATATTGATGTGATAGAACGGCAAGGCAGGCAATATACCACGGTATGTGTGTATCACTTCGTTATGAATATTCATTGATGTACATTCATTCAGCTCCGTTCTGCGCTCCCTCCTTCCAGCCCTAGATGGATGGTCCGAGGGTTTGTTCGTGCTGCCCGTATGTAGATCACGGAGACCTACGTGCACGCATGTATACTTCGTTTTCATAACCTGAATACATTCTATTCAACCTTTTACACTGTATGATTGAGCCAAGAAATGAATACCAGAAAGTATTGGGAATCACCAGTAAATGTGTTCTGGCGTCGTTCTGGCGCCAGAACATGTTCTGGCACCTGACATCTTTTTATGTCGCCAGTGCACATTCTGGCGCTCTGGCAGCCTTGGCGTGTCTGGTGCCAGACGCACCAGACGGAAAACATTTTCCTGATGAATGCCAGACCTCAGGTCTCCTTCCTATAAGCTTGAACCAAACCTAGTGCAGAATTATTTCAAACATTTTGTGTGGGTTGAAGCGTGAGCATTTGGGAGTTGGAAAAACCGAGCGTCGATCACACCGCCGGTCTGGCCGCCGGTGTGATCGGTGGCGCTGCAATCAGTTCGGAGCTTCAATTGCACCTACCGATGGCAAACAGACATATACACACCATTGCCGTTCTTTCATGGCCCTTTTCGACGCGTTGCAAGGCTTCCCAGAGCTTGGAGCTCCCTCGCCACTTAAGATAATGCTTTTTATACGTGTTCTCTCCATTCTAATGGAAGATATACTTGTCTGTCAACCAATCAACACAAAACCAATATCTCTACGAAGCTATTGACGGCGGCACTTCTTCTTCTTACAGCCTTGAGCGAAGCGTGTTGCGTGTTGATGCGCAGGTGCGATGGGTGCAGGGCTACACAGCGGGACCAGAAGACGTAGGCGCGGCTGACATGGGCGGGAGCGCTGTGGCTGACGTACGCGTGGCAGCGGGTGAAGGTGGAAAAGAAGGTTCTGCAATTGTTGTTGGACGTGGGGGGTGGTGGTCGTTGCATAATGCAAGCGGCGCGACGGGGAGGCGGACTCGGAGGGGGAGGAGCAGGAAGGGACGCGTCGGGCTTTGGACCTTGGTGCCAGTGTTTGGCTAAGTCTTTGATGTTCAAACTCCGACCGACTTCGGCCGGTATTGCCGCCGGTGTGATCGCCCGGTGTTTCCAACTGCCGAATTTTGTGGTTGAAGCGGACGCGGAAGGTCCTAACCTCAGTTTGAATGAGGGACTTCCACACAGTGTTCACTATTAGTTCAAAGGAGCCAAAGAGTGTGGACGCGATGCCGGCTTCGCCAGTGGGTCTCCCTGCTCTCCCTTCAAACCTCATATACTGCAAAATTATGAGGGAGTAGAAAAAAGAAAGTGAACAAATACCTGCTCACAACTTAACCTCAACTCGCACGAGGGACTTTCCCAGAAAGTATTAGTAGTATACTTGAACGCCAGCGGACACGATACCAATTCACTATTAGGTCTTCGCGCATTTAAATCGGCACTTGGGGACATGTCAATGGTGCGCTGGTATTTTGCGTGTTTTTTTTTTTGGTGTTTTGGTGAAAACTTACTGGCCCACATGGTGGTGCCCGAGTTTGAGCGCGGTACAAGGCATATCGCACATGCAGGTACGAGCAGAGAAACCAAAGAGAAACATCCAGTCCAAGCAGAGAAATCAGCAACTTTGAGGACGTTGACGGTTGACGCATCAGGAAAACTCAAAATGCTATGAAGTGCAGGTGGGGACTATGATAGCCTATGGTGGTCTATGATAGTCTATGTTGGCCTATATAGATACCACCAGCGTCTATGAGTGTCTATGGGTGTCTATGATGAGCTTCCAAGACGTCCCCGATATTTACATAGACTCACATAGTTACAATAATTTCACCTGTTAAAAAGAGAGCCTGGGTTAAATCTGGGTCGCACAATGAGGTCCCGGAGCAGACATACAAATCTCCACAACCTTCCCATTGAATTATCTACGGTGGATGCAACTGGAGCCGGTCCTCGCTGCCGTGTACTTGACGGTATCAGACTCGTCATGATGGATAAAGAAAGTTATCTATGGTCGTCGCGTCCCGTTGGCACATACAAAGCAAAAACAAGAGGCGCCCACGCCACCGTTCCGCTGCTGAACTCAAGCTGAGCGGAAAATCTCCAAGTCCATTGCCGAGACAACTGTGTGGGCATGCACAGCCGCGACAAACATGCCACAACTTTGATGCTGCCAGCGCACCACTCTTTCTTCCATTCCCCCACCATCTCCCCCAACATTTCGCCCCAATGCAACTATGGCCATGTTTCTTTTCCCCGCGTATCCAAATGTTGTCCCATCCTCCAGTCCGGCCTTTTGGTCCCCTTTTCTCCCCGACTTCACCCCGACATCGTACTACCAAGCGCCGCCTTCTTCCTCAACTCATACTTACGCTAATCTTGCGCTGTTCTATAGCATCAAGCTTCAAGTCTCAACCTCGTCAAGAAAGCTCCCACTCCCAACGCTCCGGTCCTTGTTGTTTCCTCCCGATGACTTCATCGCCTCAAGAATTCCCGCAACATCTACCATAGCGTCAAGCGCCCTTCAAATCTATCTGTTACCTCAAGCCTCGCAAGAATCACTTTTTTCCTCAAACCTGTCTTCAAGATGTCGCAAGATCCCGCAAATAGCGCAAGATCTTCTTGCGCAAATTTGTCAAGCGCAGCCTCCGTTCCACTCCGCGTCTCGATACTATTTTTCCTTGGATCGCTTTAACGTCGTATTGGAGCTGGTGGGCGAGACAACGGTCTCTTTGTCCTTTGATGACCTTCAACTAGTGTATTGTTCATATGTACTTGGGACTTGAAATAATATTTTTATGCATAATTTCCTATCGTCTTTGTCAAATTATGGGGACTATGAGAACCATCTGCTCTATCATGTCTCTGCAGCTATGATAGACGAGGGTGCACAGAGGTTATCTATGGTGGTCTATGTGCAAATTCCCGACCCTCCCACGTTTCTATAAAGACAGCCGTTTGCTATGATGTCTATGACAACTATCTGAGTCTATCTGGGTCTATCTGGGTCTTCAGAGCAGATTCAGGTTTTCCTGATGCGGGTGGTGCCAGAAGCATGCCAGCGAAGCTGACGTAATCCCGCCACAACGAAAACCCTGATTCGCTTCTTGTGCTGGCGCCCACTCCTCCACATACGACGGCGCCGACCGACATCAGCACCGAGCACCGCCTGGAATACGAGTGTAGAAGGAGATGCTGTAACTCATAAGAGGGACGTGGGCGAGGGCGGGGGTGACAGGGCTGAGTTGACTGAGGAGGGGCGGGGGCGGGGAGGCGCGCTGGGGGTGGATCGGCATCGCGACAGAACGCTGGTGGGCAGCTTGACGAATAGCTACAAGTTCAAGCAAGACGGGCTGATGAAGAAGGTGAGCAGATTGTGGACGTATTTTTTCTGCGACTCAGGCGGATGTCTCGGGCGCGTTCTTGTTGCTCTGCTATTGGGCTCGATACCAGCCTTTCTGGCGGTCCACGCACTTTGAAGTGCTATGCTATAGACTCTTATGTCCGGCGACTGGTATCTGGTATCTATCCAATGACGTCGCCTCGGGCTCTTCTGCATAGTATACGCGTTCCTTTTGTGCGCGAGCGACTATAGCACGACCACCACCTACCCCCTGCCTCCCCTTCTTTTTTTTCATTTTAATATTTATTTTTCTTCGCACCCCTCCCCGCAGACATTCTGCCTTATCACCGTCAACGTCACGCAGCACCTCATCTCGTAGATCAAGGACATCGAGTCCGGCCGCCTGCGCGCGCCGTCGTCGCTCCCCGAGCTCGCGAACCTCGACATCGCGCTCGCGCTGCTCGAGCGCGGGAATTCTTTTGGCGGTTTTTTTCCCAGCGTCCCCGCTCAAGCTTTCAGGTCCGTTCGTATCCCCGCACTTTCTCTCTGCATGCCCCTCACGTTCTCTTCACCATCCCCAATCCTTACCCGCCTTCCTTCAGCCCTTATCACTCCACTCCACTATCCCCCATCCTCAGCGCCTGCTCTCTCCGCTCCCGGCTTACACCGTACACAATCTCCTTATCTTTACGCCTCTTCCCCGCGCGCAGTACTTCCCCTTTCCTTCCCTGCCCACTCTGCTCCCCGCGCCACCCTGCTCCTGGCTCACTTGACCTGCCGTCTTCCTCCGTCTTCCTCCCTTTCCTCTACACCTCCACCCTATTCAGCGTCTTTCCGCCCCGTGTCCCCACCGCGCTCTTTACCACCCTCCGTCCTCCGCTCCCGTTCCCCTCGTGGTCCTCCACCGCCCTTTCCGTCGCCCCCGTCGTGTTTCCCGCGGATCCTTCCCTCCTCCCATGATCATTTGTCCCCCCACATACAAATTCACGACGCGCGCCTTCCCACCTTCGTCCGAGCGCCTTCCCCTCTTTACTCTCCCGCGCACCTTTGTGCCTCTCCTTCTCGGTCCTCCATCCATGTTCCTTCGTCCCTCCACCCGGTCTTCCTTCCCTTGCTCTCTTCTCCCTTCCATCCGCCCCATCCGCTCCCGCTCCGCCCATCAAATTCTCACTTGCCTCCTCATCTTATCCTCATCTCATCTTCAATTATCCTTTTTTTTTCATCGTCAATTTTCGTAATTTTCATCTACTCACATCCGCGCAGCTGCTCCCCAAAACCGAGAGCGACCGAGGCGGACGAGGTGCCCGCCGCGGGGATCGGGGGATTTAGGCTCGGGGTGCCGCAGAAGTCGAAGGGTGTGGCGGGCAGGGCGATGCGTGTGCGGGAGAGGAATGGGTGCGCGCGTGGGTGGGACGGGTGGGGCGCCAGCGGGGAAGAGGGTGGGGATTGTGAGGGACGATGACGATGCGGATGGGGAGTAGTGGGGGGAGTGCGAGTATGAGTGCGAGCGAGAGCCTCAACGCACGGACAGCCTCGGGTCTGCGTCGTCGTTCGCGAGCGCGAGCGCGTGCACGCAGGGCCGGCATCGTTGTTCGGTAGCGCGTCTGGATCGCCGTCTGGATCGCCTCCGTCTACATCTGCTACGGCGACACCGGCGCCGACGCATACGGCAGCACCGACAGTGCAGACACGCACAGCGGCGGCGCCCACGTCGTCCTCGCTCGCGGCGGCGGCGGCGTACGCGGAGTGTGGGGACGCAGGCGCATACCAGCCCGGCGCAGACTCCGCATACCGGCAGGGCGCATTCGGAACTCGCATACCGGCGGGTGTACAGAGTTGCAGGCCCGGGCGGCTAGGGGGAGGGGGTGTGGGTGTCGCCTTAGGTACGGTGCGGGCGGGGGTGGGGGCAGCAGGGCCAGTCAAACCAACAACAGGGATAGCGCTGTTTACGGACTCCCACACGCGCTCACAACGACTTGTCTGCATGCGCACACACGCATATCCCCACCCGTGCGCACGCGCGGGAAGAGTGATGTGGTTCTTCCAGGTTTCCTGGAGCTCGAGTCTCTGCGCTTCCAGATCTGCGAGCCTTGTCCTCAACTTGTGCTCATTTCTGCGCGCCTCTTCTTGGCCGACGTCACAATTCGGGCCGCAGTTACCGGGCTGGCGAAGTTTCTTCTTTTTCCTGGCCATGTTTTTGGGGGCGGCTTCTGGCGACTTGATTCCGGGTCGCAGCTCGGTACTATTCTCTCAGTCCGGGCCTCTATCTCTCTGCACAGTCCGGATGTTCTCTCGCTTACTGACTGCTTTCACCGCCTGCTTATCAACAACTTACACCAACTTGGATCGCACGTCCAACTCTCCCTCGCCGGATACCAAGGCAATCCTGTATCGTGATCTCTCACCTGCGTATGGGCCTCGCTGCACTCCGCTCCCGCCCATGTCCTTCTGCGCGAGCCGGTCGGTCCACCACCCGCCTTACGTACACTTTTAATGCTATGGATCTTGACTACACCGTCGTTCTTTGCGTGAAACATCCAGAGTCTTCATGTATACTCAGATTTGCGGTGCATTTTCTGTCGCAAAAGTTCAGCGCACTTCGCGGGTACACTATGTTTCGGCTTGTCGGAATTAATTGGAATGGGGGTTGTTTCGTAAGTGTCCGGAAATTCAAAATGTTAAGGTTCCGCATTGGTTCCGCACGCAAACCGTTATTGGGGCTCCGTTGTTTGTTGATGCATTATCATGCAGACGGCTTTTCTTTCCGCGTTCACCGAGTTGTTCCGCCTGCCTTACTGACACCGCGCTACCGGGCTCCGTGGATTTTCGACGGGTCGTCATGCAGACGAATATTTATTTCTGTGTCCACTGAGTTATTCTCTTCGATCGCCTGCCCCACTCCATGCAAATTTGACATTCTTTCGACATCCGCTGCTGTGTCGGCATCCAACGATGTTAGATATTCGCAAATTTTGGACACCTCGTCTTCGTTTGGGACAATACCAGAATGTCGATTTGATATCGACAGTTTTCTTCGCTGTAAGTACTGTTGAAGATGTTTGTTCGAAAGATGTCCAATAATATTTAGGGATCCACCGTTTTCTTCGTTGTATATCTTTGGGACAGAGGGGTCATGGCACTGATATATTTTCCCAGATATACAACAATATTTGTTACTGACAGTTTATTCTGTAATTTCGACGGAAGGGGACCCTGCAAAGCATGAAGGTGATTAAAGTTCTCCGCTTGTAACAGTAATAGTGGGAATGGAAGGAAATACTGCACGAAAGGTTGCCTCGGCTTTGCGCGTATAAAGGATGTGCAAGGATGTCAAAGTACAGTGAGTCCTTGAAATGAGCGCAGTGACATTGGGAATGGTGTCCTCCTTGTCCGGGAGTGTAAGATGTTGGAGAGCGGAAGTGGCTAATGCTTCCAGGAGCATCTGGTGACCCATGCCGCTTCCCAACTTCAGCGAGTGCAGATACCTCAGAGGCGCCAGTAGGTCCTTGGCGAGTCCTTCAAGATGAAGATGGTCGCACCGAAACTCCCGAAGGGCAGCGGAATGCTGCAAGATTTTGGTGCATTGAGATGCAGACAAAGTGTATGCAGAAATGCTCGTTAACTGCGACCACGGCAGCTGAATCCTGGCGGGCTCGAAGCCATTCGAAAGGGCGACCTCTTTTAAAAGCGGCGCATTAATGAACGGTGATATTGCATCCAGTGATTCGGTCTCTCCCACATAATAGGTGGGGCCCAAAGTCAAGGAACGGAGCATGGGGAAGTCCGCTCCAATCAATCGAAGTGATTCTATGGGCAGCGTGTGTCGGAAATTTGTAAATCGGCTTATAAGAGGCTGACGTTATAAGGCTCTCGTAAGAGCCTTCTAAGATAATCATAAGCAAACAGCGCCCTTATGATCGTGAATTCTTCTTGCAAGGCCTGATGCTGCGGATTGCAAACAACGACTGGTGAGTCCCGCAACTGTTCTTTCTCCCTTTTGGCAGCAAAATAACGGTACCACGGCATGTTCATGGTGTTTATAGCGCGAACCGCCCCGATCCACTTTTCTCCGGAGACATTGGACATGCTCAAGGCCTCTCAAGGCCGCTGCGACTCTACTCACGAGATCAACGCCAAGGCCGTCGAGCACCTTCTGTCTTGTGTGCGCCGCCAGCGTACGCCGACCTACTCGGTACTCGGATGTGGTGCGCGGTTTCAAGGTCCAAGGTGACGGACTTACAAAAGTGCCGCGCGCGCCGTGTGCTCACGAGGGACTACTACCGCGGTACGTCCATTTTCTTTCACTGGAACCCCCTCTCCATATCCGATTACGGTCATCTCGAGTGTACGGACACAGAGCGCAAGACACGGCACATTGCGGAAACCCGGGCACGAGGCAGTTTCAAAGGCCTGAGCGCCCGGGTTCCCACTCGTCTCGCACCGCCCGTGTAACCGCAGAGGCGGCCACCGTACGGCTCGATCTCGTGCGCCAGCTGCGGGAGTCGCCCGACTGCAGGAACGTGTGCTGCGGCGACTCCACCTGCACACACATCCGTGGAATCGAGTGCGCAGACCCGGCGTGTCGAGTCGCCGAGAGCTCTGGCTGCCTAGAGCGCACCAGCTTCGCCCTGCGAGCGTCCTTACGGTGCGCCGCGTACTCGTCTCACGAGACAGACTAATGTATGCTCCCCCTTTCCTTCTTTCTTCTCCCTTTTCCCCACCCCTCTTCTCTTCCCTACTACGCTTGCGCGTTCTGCGAGCGGCGCTCCCGACGCGGAGACAGCACATCGTGCGCGCGGAGTTGGTTGTGTCGCCGCGATGCGCCCCTCGCAAGCGGCGCTTCCAACGCGGAGACAGCGCATCGTGCGCGCGGAGTTGTGTCGCCGCAATGCGCTCCTCGCGCAACGCACTCCCCGGCCGCATGCGCGTCCACGCCCCCGAAATTGCAGGCATGGCTCCATCCCGCACGCCGCGGCGCGAAGCTCGGAGTGGAGAGCAGGGCGCCGACTCGGCTGCGATGCCAGAGCACCAGCTCGGTTGCGCACCAGTTCGGTTGCGCGGCCGGGGCAGCAGCTCGACTGCGACGCCGGCCCGCTGGGGTGACGCCTCCGCTTGTGTTCGTCGCAAGCCGCGCCCGCACCTCGTCGCAGCTGCGTCCGCAACTCGCCAACGCCGCGCGTCCACCGCCGCAAGATGTCGGCATGGTGCTCTTGCGCGCATTGAGCGGGCTGAGGTGCCGTGATGAGTTGCGCAGGCTCAAGCTCGTTCCGCTCGACTTGCACAAGTGCGGCGAGCCCACGTCGCGCTCGGCGCCCGATTGCTGGTCGCGCAAGGTGAGGTGGCGAGTGCTGTGGGCTTGGCGCGTCGCGCACCGAGTGCACCTGGGGCCGAAGCGCGCGGCTGAATGAGGGGCTATAGTTGTACAAGTTCAAAGTAATATTAAGTAGACGATGAATATATACACTACCTGGGACCGTTCTGTGAGACCTCGGACGCGTTCTAGGACGACCAAGTGTTCGCTTCAGTGCAAATGAATGATCGGCGTGGCCACGCGCCGCGTTGATGGCGGAGCTCTTCTGGAGTGGCGTGAGCGGGGACGTGGGCGCTGCCGCGGCTGCACCCTCGTGTACCGCTTCCGCCAGCTCTCTTTGTTATTCGACGCGGTTTGGGGGCAGATTACAATCCAATTATAATGCAATTATAAGAGCCGAAAAAAAGGACATCATAAAGTGAAGTTAGGTTCTTGTCTATTATATGCTGCCTGGCGCAGTCGCTATAGTGCGTTATCGGAAAATTATGTAGTCAGGCCAAGGTCCCTAGGTTCGAATCCCAGTAAAAGCATCATTTAATTGTAATAATGTAATGTAAACGTAATGTAATTTAGTAGTCAGTCAGTGTAACCCAGTAGTCAATGTAATAGAATTCTAAGTAATGATCAGTTCGTAACATTAGTCGGTGAGTAAAATGAAGTACCATTAGAAATGGTCAATGGGGGCGGTTGAATAACATTTTTTGAAAATTTAAAAGCCCCAGCACTTGTAAGCCCTTATAAGAGAGGTTCATATAAGGTATCTTTATTCCGATAAGAGAACTATAAGGGGATGGCCTCTTATGGCATTATAAGGCCTTATCGGGCCTTATAGCCGAAGTTACAAGTTTCCGACATGAAGTCAATATGTTCCCAGCGCTCAGAATGAGGTATGATGGCCTCGATGAATGAGAAATCATCCTTGAGCAGCCCACTGGAGGACTGGAAATAAATCGATAGCGGGCAATTTTTGGAGCGCGATAGCCAAGTTCTGAGTAAATCCAGCTCCTTGGACATAGTCCAAGGACTCGAACCCAATTCGATCGCTCGCCAGAGTTGCGGCGTGCTGAGCGCTATTTCGCGCCATGTCCGGCAAATCTGGCCGAGTATGTGCGGGGAGGAGGGACCAATGGCGGGTGGGCATTTGGGATAAGGTGGGAGGAAATGGACAAATATTTTCGATGTGATTTCGGTGGGAAGGGTAAGGATGGGGTATTTGTACGCGGCGAGACGCGTCCGCAGGTCCTGCCGGTCGAGCCTGACGGTGGTGAGAGCTTGCTCCAGCGCCAGGATCTGGGCATCCAATTCGGTCATGCGTTCCCGAATATCTGACCGGGTGGATCTCCCGTTTGAAGCGCTTCGATTCCGACATCGTCGCGTCGTATCAGAGAGCAGAGTGTTTGGATTAGGGCTGGTCATAGGTACTGAAAGTCCTGCGAAGAGCTTAGAACTCAGTAGAGCAACTAAGTGAGGTCTCACCTGTACTTACCTAAATAAATTTAAGACTCGTAATTTTATGACTGCAGAACTCCCGGTAAAATGAGTATGCTCAAACAGCTCAGGATATTGTCGAGCCCAAGCCCTTGAAGACCCGACCCAAGCCCGGGCTTCCAAGCCCGACCCGACCCGGCCAACACTAGCTTCGCACTGCCTCGGAGAGCTGAGCGCGAGTCACTCATCAAGTGGCAGGCGCGCAATCACCGAACTGCATCTGAGCCTGTCTGTACGACGCTTCCTTCGAGGAATGCAGACAGTGAGTCCCGGGTTGCCTTCCCATCCCCATTCCCATGCGCTTCCGCGCTCCTCCCATTAGGGGAAGTCAAAGCGGTCAGAGAGGCCGATTCTGATGTCGATTCTGACATCGATTCTGATCTCGATTCTTGAACCGATTTTAGCCGAAAATCAGAATCGAAACCAGAATTGAGTTCCTCCTCGAGAGGAGGAACAGCCAGAATCGATTTTCAGAATCGCTCTAGTCTTGTGTGATCGTCACAGCTAAAATTACCTAATCTATTTTTATTTCTCTCCTGTCGGTCTGACGGACACGGCGCCTACTTCGTCTCCACCAACAGCCAGCAACTCTTGACGCGTCAAGCCGGCACGCGCAAGTGCTCGTGTCAGTTTGTTCCTCTGCCGCAAGAGCCTCTTGGTGCGACTTTTGTGGTGTTGTAGGAAGGTCTTGAGGACGGTATGGGCCCTGCTCTGACGCGAAGAACGGCGGGGCATGGACGCGTCGGGTGCGGGATGGGCGGTGATCGGAAATGTCACACTTTGTCACAAGATATTAATTGCAATCCTATATATTTAAGTAATGCTGTACTAAACTACCTGGAATCGATCTCAGAATCGGGTCGGTCAGAGCTGATGTCGATTCTGGATCGATTCTGAAATCAGAATCGAAGTCAGAATCGACATCAAAATTGATGCCGTCTGACCGCTTCGACTTCCCCTATTGGCTCCTTCGCTTCTCCCAGACCGTCGGAGGCCGAAGTATTCGGCGGAAAGCCGGGTATCGGTCTTATGCACGATTGGTGCACGGTTTTTTTACTGTGGCGTGAGATGTTTTGTATACCTCATGTAGGTGCTGAGGTATAAAAAACAGTTGAAGTATATAGTTTGTTGACCGCAACCATCTAGGCGCACCCACTCGTTTTCTCTCTGAGCTCAAGATGTCTTTTTGGTGGAACACGGTTGCTCTCCCCATTCTCGGCTTTATGCGCCGAGCAAAATACCCCGAGGATGCGGTCCAGCTGTATACTTTGCTGTTACGCAACGAAGTTCTGCCTCTGCTGGGTCCTCGCATGACGCCTGCGTATCCTAGCTGGATTACTGATGACCATACCCCGGTGGAATTCAGTCTCATTCTTGGGGGCGGAACCAAATCTTCAGTTCGGTTCGCTTTCGAGCCTTCGGCCTTGCCGCTGGCGGGCGACTGTTCGATCACGACATTCCGCCGCACGCTGAAGCACCTCTCGTCCAGCTTCACTATGAAGCCCGAATTCGATCTTGAGTGGTTCGATATCTGTGCCGAGGAATTGCTTCTGCCTGAAAACCAGGGTTCTCCGAATCATTCAGACAATCCAGTCTCCGAAATCTTCCTTGGTATGATTCCGACGTGGCCGTTACCTTTCTAGTCTTGACTGTTTGAAAGGGTTTGATTGTGCCCCCTCCTCGGCCACCATTAAAGTCTATTTCATTCGAACCCTCGCGTCAAGAGAGACATCAGTGGAATTGATGGAACGATTGACCTTCCGCCTGGGCTTAGAAAAGTCGTGGGCAAAGATATCGGACTTTCTCTCGCGTTTCCTTCCGGGGGACTGTCCGAAAATCGAGATAGTCGCAATTGATTGCGTCCCTGGCTCTCGAAATCGCCTCAAGATTTATTTCCGCACTGATATCTTATCTTATGCCCATATGGAATATTTCCTTACGCTTGGCGGGAAAGTGACTAGCGTCTCCGCGGGTTTGCACCAAGCAAAGACTTTGTGGAATGCGATGGTGCAGGCTTCGAAGGAAGCCCATAATTTGCCTCACAATCAGGCATCTTATTTCCGAGCGGGCTTGATATATTACGAGTTAAAACAGGACAGCGACACCCCTTCCTCTAAGGTATATCTTCCAGTTCAAAGATATTTTTCAGACGACCAGAAGGTTGCACGGGGTGTCGAGCGACTTTTATACAATTTCCCTGGCTGCCCTCTGCCAGACAAATACTCTGATTTCATACAGTCTATCTTGTGAGCTCAACTTCGTGTTCAAAAGCTGCACTAAATGACGAGCTAACTTTTCATAGCCCGCACCGAGAGCTTTCCACCCGAATTGGTATCCACACATATGCGGCATGCACTGTTAGTCCTGGAGGAGGCCATCTATCCCTGTATTACAACCCCGAAACCTTTGCGCCGGAGCGGAACGCGGCTCCATACAACTACCCAAGTGCGCAGCTGTTTCCTCGTCGGTTTCTTAGTCTGATACTCCGTTTAATAGTGTTGTTTAAGCCCCTAGGGGACCCGCTCCCCGCACATAAAATGACCCAGGATATTGCAAAAATATGGATTCACCAGTTCGATACCCTTGTCAACGGCGATCAGACTGCAGCCATCTGGCTGCTGGAAGACTGTTGCCTGAGGGATCTACTCGTGTTTCCCCCCACATTCCGAATGCTCAACGGCAGGGAGCCCATCCTCGCGTACCTGCGAAGCCAGTCCACCCGTTTTTATGGCTTCAGGATGCTTGGAGCGGCAATGTTCAGAGCGGTTTCCGACAGTCTGCAGTTACTCCAGGGCCGTATGCATTTTGAGGACGATTCGGCCACTTATACCGCTGTTTTCACCCTTTCTTCGCAAACCCATTGCACCTGGGAGTGTTGGGCCTTGCTTACAGTCCTCAGCGGAATTAAACATGGTAAAAAGTGCGTTGTTGGAGACGAAAGTGTAGACGTGGATGCGCTCATCGTTGGCGGGGGGCAAGCGGGATTGGCGACCGCGGCGCAATTACAGCAGCTGGGCATCAAGATCTGTGTTATCGAACGAGGCCATCGTGTCGGAGATGCCTGGCGGGATCGGTATGAATTCCTGCAGTTCAACACTCCCAAAGATTTTAGTGAGGCGACCCATCCCTCTAGCCGAACGCTCCTCCGAATTGGTATTAACTTTTAATTCAGACCATCTTCCGTACTTTCCGTTTCCAGAAGACTGGTCGATGTTTCCTCCCTCTTCCTCGGTGGCTGATCACCTGGAAAAATATCCTAAAATGCTTGGATTAGACGTTCTGACGAGCACAAATGCCGTTCGCTCGGAATATGACGGGGACAATAAAATTTGGACTGTCTGGCTGCGGCACTCAGATGGCTCCGAATTTACCCTTCGCAGTCGACACCTAGTTGTAGCAAACGGTGTTGACGTGTTAGGCGGTCTGAAACCCAGAATCCCCGAGCTTCCCGGACTAGTACGCCCCTCCATTCACCACTACTTTGATGCCTGATTTCAACTGGTTACAGAACAAATTTAAAGGAATCGTTCTGCATTCAACTTCTGTTCGCGAGGTGCGCCAGTGGGCCGGAAAACGTGTAGTGGTGTTCGGAGCGGGTTGCTCTGGGCACGATATATGTATGGCTCTGTCAAGGCAGGGGGCAGCAGAGGTCACTATGATCCAACGTTCAACCACCGCCGTGATTTCGCGCGAGGCGTCGCTTAGCTTATTCCCTGGTGAGCAGTTAGCGGAATGCGAACATGAAGAAATGCTTATTATTTACACCAGATATGTATACCGGAGACAACCGACCGCCGATAGATGTCGCCGACCAACTTTATCTTGCCTTTCCCGCTCCAGCTTCAAAGGTCCTCCACAATGGCATAATGAAATCACTGGCCTTGGTCGATAAGCAAGTCAATTGCACTGCATTTTCTTTTTGCCAGGCTGAAAAAAGATCTCAGAGAACTACACCTCAATTTACAAAAAAAAGGATTCCAGCTTCCCTCTGGTGATTCGGATTTCATTGAGCGGCTCACAGTTCGACGTGGTCAATTATTTTCATTGATTACATCAACTCATGACTTAACAAGCTTTAAATAGGTGGTTACTATATAGATCAGGGTTGTTCTGGATTAATCGCCAACGGGACTGTAAGCTAGCCCACCTGTATGGGCTGCACTTAAACGACCTTCCACAGGTAAACGTCAAAGCCTACAATTCAATCGAATTCCTTGTTTCGGACGGAATCAACCTCGTTGACGGGCAAAAGCTAGCCGCCGATATCATCATTTTTGCCACTGGGTACATACTGCCTCGTCGTCTCAACAACCGCAAATAGCTAATCCTCTCCGATAGCTTCGAGATCGGGGTCAAACCAGCCACTTTTCTCAGTGATTCTGTTTACCACAAGACAGGGAAAATTGGTGGGATAGACGATGAAGGCGAGACTATCGGCTTGTGGCGGCCCTCGGGTCGTGGGTTCCTATCATTTACCATCTGGTTATACGCTCATTGACTTTCAGATGAAAATCTTTGGTTCGGAGGCGGAGATTTTTTCGCCTGTCGGTTCTACTCCAGACTGTTGGCCTTGCAAATTTCAAGAGCCAAATGAATGTCGCAGAGGTTAAAAAATACTGACAACCGGTTGAAACTGGATAAACATGCAATATTACGAATTGGCGGCCATACCTTCAAGCAAGGGCCAAAAAAAACGGCGGGGCACATACTATACTATTACGCGAGATTCATACGCACTGTGGAACACCGAATTTCACACCCCATTTTCGCCCATTTTATGATTGAATTTCACACCTAGAATACGTGTCTTTCAATGTACAAAAGAGATTTTCACTGTCAAACCCGGTGAAAATGTTTCACGCACAAAATGAACATTTTCACGGTCATATTTCGCCCATTTTGACCGTGAATTTCTAACTATTGGCTGAATCTTGCCATCAAAAAGGTTGAAAGAAATCGCGACACAACTACCTGAACTAAGTCAAGTTACCATGATGATCTTGTAGTAGTACTGGTCAGTAAGTATTGAAATCTGAACTTGAAGCTAACTGGATGGTATATATATATAAGCACAATATCTATCAAGAAAAAACTTGGGTACTGACCAACAGTTTTGTACCGCTCTTAAGCCGCTGGTACAGCTACGTGAAAAAGAAGTTTCACCCTGCTTTCAATGTGAAACCAAAATTCACGTAGATACTTTGCTCTGGGAGCCCTGACCACGTGGTTAAAAGCTGCTTTCACTCTGAATGCGAGTGAAATGTGAGTTTCATGGGACCGTAGTGTGAAATCCACGTACTGTACCGATATGTAGGGGAGCAACGGTCACGGTAACGGACCGCCCGTTGCGTTGCCTCGGTCACGGTCACGGTGGGGCTGGTTGCTTTAAAAAATCGTGACATTGAAAAAAAATCGCAAAAATCACGCAAAACCTATGGTTCAAGGGATTTAAACAACAGACCATATAGTTTCGGCCAATTGTAAATGCACAGACCAGCGCCAGCTGGGCCACAGAGGTTTATACAGATTCTCCCGTTGCTTAGGGAGGCAACGGTCACGATCACGGTACGCTCCGTTGCCTGAAAAAAAGGCAACGGGCATGTCACGGTCCCCCGACCGTTGCTCCCCTACATATCGGTACAGTAGTTCCAGTTCCTCAGTGCATAACATAGAGACCCCGACCAAAGGAGAGTGGACGTGATACCAATTTCATTATTAGGTCCTTGCTGAGTGCTCTTATAACTCGGGACTTAGTAAAGTTGTGTGTATTTCATATTATGGAGCTGTGAAATTCACATTTCACCCATTTTTAGCGCGATTTTTTTTTTCACACCTATAGCGAAAACACGGCGAAAGTTTCCAGAGGCACAGGCCAAGTACGTGAAAATGGATTTCACCTGGAAAAAAACAGTGAAAGATATTTTCACCCTGCTCGCACGCGCGCACATCCCCGCCCGCGCGCAGGAGGTGAGCGGGAAGAGTGATGTGGTTCCTCTCGTCTGGGTTTCCTCCGGTTTCTCTAGATCTGCGAGTCTTGTTCCCGTTTCTCTGCGAGTCTTCTGCGCGCTTTTTTCGTAGGCGCCGTGACGTCACAATCCGGGCCGCTTTTACCGGGAGCTGTTGTGGGCGATTTTTTTTTTTCTGGTCATTTTGGGGGCGGCTTCTGGCAACTTGATTTACGGGCCTCTCTTCCGCGCGGTCCGGATGTTCTATCTTGGTTCTATCGCTTACCGACTGCTTTCACCGTCGACTTCTCTACTTATCAGCAAATTGCTTCGGTTTTCCTCTCCGACGTCCACCAACTTAGATCGCCTCCCTCGTCGGATACCAAAGCAATCCCGTAGCGCTTTTCTTGCGTGATCTCTCGCCTGCGTATGGGCCTCGCTGCACTCCGCTCCCGCCCGTGGCTTTCTTCGCGAGCCGGTCGGTCCACCATCGCTTCTGCCCATTTCAAAGCACTTTCTCTGTTCAAAGGCTGTTAATTCCCGTATTTTGATGTATCTTTTAATGGGTGTAGTCTAGCTCCACCTTGCTATGGATCTTGACTACACTGTTGTTCTTTGCGTGAAACATCCGGAGACCTCGTACATACTTGGATTTTGTGTTGCATACATTATTGTGGTACATTTTCCGCCGCAAAAAAAGGGGCGCCAAGTCCTTTAACACATGGTCATGCAGACGGATCATTCATCTTTCCACGTCCACTAAGTTGTTCGATGGCCTGCGCCACTGACATGCAAATTGGTTCGTTTTATTTTCTTTGCCTCATCGTCATGTAGACATTCATTCAGTCTGGTTTTTACGATACCAGAATACCAACTTGATGTTCACCGTTTTATTCGCTGTACATCTTTGGGACAGGGGTGCATAGATTTTCTAAAGATATACAGGAATATTTGTTACTGGCAGTTAATTCTGTAATTTCGACGGAGGGGACCTTGACAAGCTTCAAAATGATTAAAAACTGTCATTTGTAGCAGTAATAGTGGGAATGGAAGGAAATTCTGCACGATAGGTCGCGTCTGATTTGCATGCATAAAGGACGGTTAAGGATGCCAAAGTACAGTGAGATCGTGAAATGAGCGCATGGACGTGGGGAATTGTGCCGTCCTCGATCGTAAGGTGTTGGAGAGCGGGAGTGGTGAGCGCTTCTAGGAGCCGTCGTTGACCCTTGAAGCCGTCTAGGAGCCCCAGCGAGTGCAGGTACCTCAGAGGCGCCACAGACAATAGGCTCCCCCTGGTAGCGCCACGGCAAAGAGATTGGCAGTGAAACTCCCGAAGAGCAGCGGAATGCTTTAATATTTCGGTGCATTCAGCTGGAGACAAAGAGGAGGCGTAAATGCTCGTCAACTGCGACCATGGCAGCTGAATCTCGAAAGGCCGAAAGGTCTGGTCAAGAATGACCTGCTTTAAAAGCGGTGCATTACTGAACGGCGATATTGCACCTAGTGAGTCGGTCTTTCCTGCATAGGTAGTGGAGTCCAAAGTCAAGGAACGGAGTAAGGGGAAGTCCGCTCCAATCAATTGAAGTGAGTTTTTTGGCAGGAAGAAGTTAATGTGTTCCCAGCGCTCAGAATGGGGTATGATGGCTTAGATGAAATCAATGTCAAGCTGCCGAGTGAAGGACTTCAGGGAAATGGATAGAGGGCAATCTTTGGAGCGTGATACCCAAGTTCTGAGTAGATCCAGCGCCTTGGTCGGAGACTTCGTCGGAAGACTCAAATTGATCGCTCGCCAGAGTCGCGGCGTGCTGAACGCTATTTCGCGCCATGTGCGGCAAATATGGCCGAGTATATGCGGGGAGGAGAGACCAAGGGCGGGTGGGCGTTCGGGATAAGGTGGGAGGAAGTGGACAAATATTTCGGACGTGATTTCGATGGGAAGGGTAAGGATGGGGTATTTGTACGCGTCGAGACGTGTCTGCAGGTCCTGCCGCTCCAACCTGACAGCCTCGGGAGCTTGCTCCAGTGCCAGGACCTGAGCATCCAAGTCGGTCATGCGTTCCCGAATATGTGACCGGGTGGATCTCCCGTTTGAAGCGCTTCGATTCCGACTTGGCGTCATATCAGAGAGCAGAGAGTCAAGATGATGAGGGTCGGTCATAGGTACTGAATGTCCTGTGAAAAGCTTAGAGCTCAGTAGAGCAACTAATTGAGCTCCTACCTGTACTTGTTCTTCAGAAGGTCGTGGCAACGGAGAGAGTGACAGGAGGCGATGCACTTGTGTTTGGTATCTATCCCACGTTTTCCGCATCAGTTTGGGTCCTCGCCTCGATACAAACAACGCGTCCTCGTGCTTTCCTCCTCGATCCACTATCTAGCGTCCTCTGCTCATATTTCCAGACTGTGCGCTTATTGAACCCCGGCTCATCCGACCGGTTTTGCGGCGCTTTCATTCCTGGTGCCGCGATGTCATTACCACGCGCGCGGCGGGCCGCATTTACCGCCTGCGCCGAGCGGAGCCGTTTGAATTTCATTAATATTATTTCCAGCGAAGATTTTTTTCTATAGGCCGCATCATACATTATTTGGATACGTTCTGGCGACACACTGGCACATTACAACTCTGTATTCTCTTGCTCTGGCCCCTAGGAGTTCTTTGCCTCATAGCACTTGCGACAAACTTGCCAAGTTCATGCTGCCTGTGGGTTCTATATCTTCACATCTTTGTGCTATGTCCACCAAAATGGATCACGCGTCCTAAACTCATGTATGTCCTCGCACACTCGACCTTTTCTTTTTGCGGACCGGGATACTTCCTCAAGATGAAATAATCGAACTGGTTGCACTGCGCATCTCATTCCTGACACACAAATTCAATTCAATTTTAAGGTGTATGTGATACCAGTTTCACCAGTAGGCCGTCCCTCAAGTACCTCAAGCCTGTTTTTGTCTAGTAAATTTTTGACTACGATGTAGAGTTTTGTTTCTAATTTTCTCTAAGCTCAAGACTGATACAATTTCTAATAGACCCTCGCCACCACTTCAGATCTTTGCGCCCAGTGGTATAATTTTTAAGCGAATGTCAGACCATAAAAAATAAAAACGGTATCAACATGGCCCACTCAAAAATTGAACAGGGAACTTCCACTCGCATCCCGTTCCAATAAGAAGAATGCGCCGTTGATTGCAGTGATACCAATTTCACCAATAAGTCTTCCTCTCAAATAACTCAGAATCAAGCCTGGGTTCGTTCAGCATCCTTTTTCTTTTGAAGGGACAACAATGTGTTTGCTCCAGTTCAATATCTTGACTTCAAAAACAATTGATTTGCGGAATTCACTAGAAGGGCCTCTCCGTAGCTCACTTTTCTTTTAGTAAGATCCCAAAAAGATTTACCACCACATGCTCGAACGGTAAGGCTCCAACCGTTTCGTTTCCGTTTGCGAATCTGGGAAAACCAAACGGAAACGATATAGAAACCGTTACAAACGGTTACAAACGGTTTGCAAACGGTAGTTTTGAGCCAGTCCGTCATCCTGGCTATATTCGTGGTACGTGGTGTTGTATGACACAGTTAGATTATTGGGACACCTCCAACAGGCATTCCCGAGGACTAAGAGTGATTGATAAGCATTTGGGATGCCTCCAGGTCTGACGCGCAAGATCTTCATGGCCGACATTCAGGTTTGTAGCCATCACACACCGACCTGGTGTCACCAGGAGAAGTCGGCATTTTATTATTATTAGAACTAACTATTTCTTCGCACCATGGGAGGATGTTGGAGACGGGTTAATACTTCAATTGGTACCTTTAAATTGAGGCGGCGCAAACCGTTTGCAAACCGTTTCTGGAACCGTTTGTCAAGCCCCACAAACGAAACGGAAATAAAAACGGTTTTAATCGTTCGTAACCGTTTCCAAACGGAAATGGTTGGAGCCTTATCGAACGGGAACTTCGACCCGCATCCGCTGGCGTCGTTATTCCCCGTGGACTAGGTCTTTCGCCTTTCTTCCCTAACATCAATTACTGCAAAATCTTGAGGGAGAAGGACAGAAATGTGAGACATGGACAATGACCTAACCTCAATCGAACGAGGGAATTTCACATGCCCTACACTTAAGGGTGCGGATTTATTTCAGGCTTTTCGGTGGGCTGAAAGATAGAAGGATTCGACGCGCTACTCACGACTTAACTTCGGATTGAACGACGGGTGACATATCTCAGTGTACTTGAACCGAGCGGGGATGCGGTGGCATTTTCATTACTTATTAGGCCTCACTGCAAATTTTGAAGGGGAAGAGAGAGAGAAAAGGTCAAGCAGCTGACCTGACCTCGGGTCAAACGAGGGGCTTCCATAACGGCTTGCGATTTCTTTCAATGACAGTGGACTGTGGACACAGTGCCATTTTCGCTATTAGGTCTTGTTCCTATATTTCTGCGCCACATTACAGCGAGATTTTTTTTTTGGTATGAGGTGAAAAAAGAGATTGCACACATCAAGGATAGAGTAGCTGTTTGACCAATAATCATTGGATCGGCGACTGGATACAATCGGAGATTGCCGACCGTTCTATGAAGACTTCGTCATATTTTTTGTAGTATGAACGGACAAAGTTTCTTTGTTCAAAATTCTGAAGGGACAGTCTTGTAGCTACGCAAATTCTAAGGCTCTGTATGTTTTCCAAATTCTTTTAATCCACAAACTGGTTGTAAAAAACCAGGAAAAAAATCCTGGAGCAAGTGGCCATGCCTGACCTCGGTTCGAACGAGGGACTTCTACATGATGAAATATTCACCCGCTAATTCAAGTGGACGCAATGCCGATTTCGCTATTAGGTCTTCCTACCCACTGATCAAACCTAAAGTAGTGCGGAAATATTTCGCACTTTTGTGTGGGTTGAATCAAAAAGGGATGTCGGAACACTACCATGACTTAACCTCGATTTGAACGAGGGACTTCCACATGAAGGCCATTACTAGTATTGTCCCCTAAACAGAGTGGATGCGATGCCAATTTCGCTATTAGGTCTTCCTGGTGCAATTCTGCACCTGGTTTACTGCTGTATGTCTTTGATAAAAAAAGTGCTAGCAGCCGTGACTTCAAGACCTAACCTCTATTTGAACGAGCTTCCATATAATGCAATGGCGATACATAGTATTACGTACGAATGGGGAGTGGATGCGATACCGATTTCGCTATTAGGTACTATTCCCTTCTAGTCAAACCAAAAGTAGTGCAAAATTATTTCTGGATATAAAAACACGGGACATGACCTAACCTCAGCCTTCCACTTCACCTCCTGTCCAACAATAACTGGGGTGGATGCGATACCAATTTCGCTATCAGGTCTTCAGCCCCTTTACCCTGCCCTTGGATAGGTGTTTGACTATTTCGGCCTTTTCGGGTTGAAAAAGAAAAGAAAAAACAAGCGGTGGACACAGGACCTAACCTCGGGTCGAACGAGGGACTCCCCCATATGCAATGAATTGCAAGCACAAGTGCAGTGGGTGCGATGTCATTTTTGCTATTAGGTCTTCCTCCCTTTTACCTGCCCTTGGATAGGTATGTGATTATTTCGGGAGCTTTTTGTGTTTGGGAGGAAAAAAAAACAGCAGAGCTGGTTGATGACCTAACTTCGGTTCGAACGAGGGAACCACGATACACTCCCTCTGAATGGTAATGGATGCGATGCCGATTTCGCTATTAGGTCTTCCTCCTATAAGCCTGAACCTTGCTTGATACCGGACTATTTCAGACTTTTGGTGTGAGCTGAATAAAAAAAAAATCCATAGAAGCAGTATGACCTAACCTCGGTTCGAACGAGGGACTTCCATAGAAACCCTAATTTGGATTTATCCCAGCGGTAGTGGATGCGATGCCGATTTCGCTATTAGGTATTCCCCCTATAAACCGAAACCTTGCTTTATACCGGACTATTTCAGATTTTTGGTGTGAGTTGAATAAAACAAAAAGCCATATTATAGACGCAGTATGACCTAACCTCGGCTCGAACGAGGGACCTCCACAGACATAATCGCAATGGAATGGGGAGTGGATGCGATACCGACTTCGCTATTAGGTCTTCCTCCTATAAACCTGAACCTTGCTTTATACCGGACTATTTCAGATTTTTGGGTGGGTTGAATGAAAAAAAAAAGACTTCGATTGGGCTTGGTGGCGGAGGCAAGCCGGTGGAGCTGACATAATCCCGCCAGTTTCTCTTCCTGCACTGACACCCTCTACGACGGCGCGACCGGAATCAGGACGGTCGATCTGGGGAACTGGCCGGAATACCACCACTACCACTATTACTACTAGGAGAAGATGACCCACACTTGACACTGCAAGTCGAAGGCAGAATCGGAGTTGCAATCTTGACTGACTGTGAGGAATCAAGATGTCGGCGCAGCACACACTGCCTTTGGCATGTCGACGCCCGCGTGGACGGAGCCGCCGTAGAGCGGGTGTATCGCGACCACGGGCGACACGCAAATTTTCGAATAAATTCGTTTTATTCCTTCGTGTATTCGGCGCGTGCGCTCCGGCTCGCCTTCGTTATCTCTCGCTCATATTCTCCTCCCATCTTCTCCGCATCTCCTCCTCCGTCCGCCCCGCCTCGCTTTCTTCTCTCGCCCCTCCCTCTTCTCACACTTCCACCCCATCGTTGGTTGTGGGTTGAGTGAAAAAGAAAGAAAAAAGCGGCTGCGAAGAATACAAACAACCTAACCTCGGGTCGAACGAGGGACTTCCACTTTGACTCTTTGTCCAATGTACAAAGCAGTAAGATCCTCCTGGGCCTCATGTGGATACTGTTGTCATCTCGGAGCTGGTATATTGCCTGCGATATTCGTTTTTCAGGGCAAACTTTGACCTTTGATTCAGTCGCTTGCGCTTGGCTCCAGGCTTGCACAACCGCCTGGAATTCTGCTGCCCCTGATGCGGATATTGTCTCTCGCTAGTCACTTCGGTACGTTTTTCAGGGCAGTTTGATTTCGCTTCTCCTTGCCTTAGCACCGGAGGTTCCAAACCGCCTGAGGGATCGCAGGCCTGGATTTCGGCGCAGACCGTTGTCCAAGAAGTACAAAAGGTGGTCGCTGGAATACCACGGACTCAGAATCTCAACCAAGTCTCAAGCCCACTCCCACAATGTTCTCCTTCCCTGCCCTTATTTGCTAGCAATCGCCGCTGTAACCTCGTTCTCCGGCGCTCGAGCGCAAGGGGCGTGTCTGCAGTGAGTACATACCCTCCCTCGCGATCCATAAGTTGACCTTGCGTCCGCCCCAGGAATTCCGGGTATCTTGGGGAATACGATGCTAACAGCGGAAGCTTCGTCGGAGCCGTCGTCAGTGCAATATAGTCTGATTTCAGCTGTCGTCGTCTAACTGGCGACATTCGCAGGCCCAAGTCCTCGGTGATTCGGGAATATTCAGTAAGTCTCTCTGGAGTATTATGGAAGTGCAAAGTGCACGACTGATCTCTCAAAGCTCTTTCCAGGACTGGAGATAGATCCAAATACCTGTCCGTCGCCACGTTCAGCAACGCGTGCAATGACGGCGGTCCCGTATACATCGAGTGAGTGAACTTAGACCTGTATATGGTTTTCACCCTGAAGGCGATATCTAGGATCCTGAATCCCATTGATTCAGGCGCGAGATACATATCCCTCGTCGCCGGCGTAACCGACTGCACCACTGCAGCCTTTACTGGCTCTGCCCCCTGGGCAGCTATCGCCGCTGCCGACGGAAATCCTCGTGCGCTTTCAATGCTGGTCGGTACAGACAACATTGATATTCAAACCGTTGTCAGATGGCGTATTCCCGTTCCCTGGAACACGAAGACCACTCTTCAAGGAGGCTACGGAAATCTGAAGACGTTCTGTGGTGAAAACATGGTCTTTGCTTTGGGTAATGCGTTCGGGCGCCAGGTGTTGCTCCCTGCTTGGAGTAAGTACACCATCCTCACTTGTCGTCCGGGCACTGACAGTAGAATCTCTGCAGAGAACCCCAATGGCAGTGAGTGCCCCGTCGCCCTTCCCTTTTGCTCTGACTGACTTTCGTGGAGGTATGCTCACGGGGCTCCCCGTTGTGCAGGACAACACGTTCAACCGGCGTATGTATACCATCGAACAAACAACGCGGCCTGTCTAACCTCTCTCTCTCTTCTAGTCCTGGCGACTCCCAATCCCGCCACCTACTCCGCGTTTTACAGCGGCGCTTCCGTCCAGCAAGTGGTATGCTTCGTTCCATCTAGTAGTTCTGCGCAGGCTGACCTCGTATCTAGTACCTTTCCATCTTCTTTCCGTGATCCATGTCTCTCAGACGCTGGGTTTAATTGTGATGACGTTCAACTCTTCCTCTGATGCCTCGTCTCTCCATTTGGCTGTCTGTATGGTCTTTTATCGAACTATATTGAGTCCATTCGCGAAGGGGGGATTAAAGCAAAAGGCAAATCTATCTATTATACAAAAGAGAGCGGACGTGTCTCCCTGACACAAGACAACATAAACATTCCGATAACCTGATTGGCTGCTCAACGGGTCAGCTGCTGATGCAACGACTGCGGAATCCCACGTCAATCCTGAATGGGACGTGACAAGGTGTGACTGGACGCGCTTTCTCTCTTCTCCGCTATGGCGCAGCCCTTACGTCGTCTACTTCCGAAGGCAGAGTCTCAAATGCAACTAGAACCCTTTGTTCTTCAGGTGAGCAACACGATATCCCTCATTGCTGTCTATTTACACGGATTCTATTTATATTTATAGCCGACAACCACACGCGACTTTCTTCCCCACGACGCGTCGAGGACGAGATCCCCCACGTACGGTTTAGTCTCTTCTTGATATCTGCTAATTTAACCATTATTAGGACCTCAAACTCCATGAGTCGACGTTCACTTGGCCAAAAACGGCGTCGAGAGAAGGAAGCCCGGGAAAATTACAAGCCAGAGGTGATTTAAATTGTATATGATCCAGACTATGACTCACGAGTTCAAGACTTCCGAATTGGCCAGTTACCGACGATCTGAAGCTCAAAAAGCACGACGACAGCGAGAATTGGCAGCCGTGATGGAGCATGATCTTTTATGCAAGGACCGATCATCGGACTCTACGCATACTGTTCGGTCTCGGGCCCAGAGGTTCCGGAGGCGAGTAGAGAAGGCACAAAAATCCCTTGCAGCAAATCCGGATTGTGGTGAGTTACCTGCCGCAAACATCTGCGCCCGCATGCCAACACGACACACAGACTTGACTGACTCTCTCAGAAGAATCCTTGACCTCAATATTGACAGATTTTCAAGGCATCAGGGCGAAAGTTATCGGGATAGAATGTCGCGCCTGTATCCTGCTAATTTTCTTTGATTTACCATGTTGAAATTAATGAGTTCCCTGTTTCTTTCAATATACGTAACACATAAGCAGTCAATCAGTTGAGACGTGGAAAATGCCACGGGAACCACGAGGTGCTAACCGAAGATTGGCAGCAAGTGGCGAACTAATTCTGACTGTGATCTCCAGTCAAACATGCATTCTCATTCTCAATGCCTGAAATGTATAACATTCTTAAATATCCATCTGAAACCTGACAGGGGAGCCACGAGGAGCCAACCGAAGGTTGGCGATGAGTGGTGTATCAACTTGAATACAACATTGAGCTCCCGACTTCTGTACTTCAATGCTTCAGGGATTCAGTGGAACAGCTGAGGCATTGCTATTTTCCTTATCCTTCTGAAACCTGACACGGGAGCCACGAGGAGCCAACCGAAGGTTGGCGACGAGTGGTGTATTAATACAACATTGAACTCCTGACTTCTGTACTTCAGTGCTTTGGGGATTCAGTGGAACAGCTGAGGCACTGCTATTTTCTTGACTGTCAGACCACAACTACCGTTGCGGAGCACGGGTCCCTGCTAGTAAATTACATAAGAGAGACATGAACGGTTGACTTTCCGCCTCCACCTTTAATTTTGAGTGGGAAATGCACTGCGTACGCGTTCAGCGGGTGAAGCAAAGTGAATCACCACAACATTATGATGTTTGTAGTTGTGAAGCGAGTTTATTACTACCTACATCTCAACCCCATAGCAAACGCAGAAAGCCTTCGCTGACTAATGGTGTAATCCCCATACCGTTTAATTGATAATCGATTAATCACGCGCACGAGCTATCAATGGGAGGAGTGGTTCGAGTCATCGGAGGCATACAGGAGCGGGAATTTTTATTTTCCCTCTGCTTTTTCCGGGTGGAACATCCCATAAGAAAGGCGCGACTAAAGACACAAGGGGATCCTGGCGTTGAGTGTCCCGATGCGGGCGAGGTGAATGAGCGAGCTGCGAGCCAGAACAGTCGGGGCGGCGTCGGAGCAGGTGAACCACTTACGCAACCCAACGGCAGTTACGAGACCATCGGGGCCGGATTATTCTACGCGAGAGCCGGAAACTCCGGCGCTCTGGAAATCCCATCAATTCTCTGGAGCCTAGGCTACCCCAGCGGATTCGATCCTCTGACACACTTGGACATTACAAGGCTGAATTGGAAATTCTTAAGTTAGCCTCATAAGACTGTCCACGTTCTTGTTGACACACCGAATTCTATGTGCGGCTTGCCATGTCAATGCCTTGGTTTCACTATGGCCAGCCTAAGATTTCTCTGATCAGACATCTTTATGCTCTGGATGTCTACCAAGATGGATCATGCTTCCAGCTTCCAGCTTAATTTGTATGGAAGCTACCAGTCACTAACGCACATTATTGGCTCGGCTCAGGGGAAAACTCAAGGAAGACTGTTCATACTTGTCTCCCACATGCAATCGGCAACTTAATTGACCTCTCGCTTCTAATCTTCCGCTTTCGAAATCCGGTTCGTGTATTTCTGCGCGAGCCGGTCCACTATCGCTTCAGTCTACCTCAAAGGAGTCAAGGCACTTTCTCCGTTCAAAGGCTCGCGTTATGTGTTGAATTATACTAACCATATTTTGGCCCATACTGTATCTTTTGTGTATTCTAATTTCTGGCTCCCTCCTCGATGCTATTGGTCCCGGCGACGCTGTTGCTTCACGCGTGAAACATCCGGAGTCCTCGCGCATACTTAGATTTTGCGGTACATTTTCTGTCGCAATTGTCGCAAAAAGTCAGAGCGCTCCGCGGGTACACCGTATTTCGGTTGGTCGAATTTATAGGGTTGGTTTCGCAAGGGTCAGAGTTCAAAATGCAGGATCCGCGCGCCAACCGCTCCGTGGATTGTTGATGCATCGTCTTCTTTCCGCATCCACTGAGAGCCGTTTCTTCGATGGTCTGGCATGCAAATTGACGTGTTTAATTTTCTTCCCCTCCGTCGCCATACAGACATCCATTTGGACTCCGCTCCTGTCTATTGGCATAAAACAATGTTAATATTCGAAGTTCGCGAACTGGGAGATCTCGTCTGGAACAATACCAGAAAATCGGCTTGACATCGACAGTTTTCTTCGCGGTACATCTTCGGGACAGAGGGGTCTCGTTACTGATAGATTTCTAAGATCTACAACAATATTTGCTACTGGCAGTTTTTTATTCTCTAATTTCGACGGAAGGGAACCTTGGCAAGCTTCAAGGTGATAGTAGACTTCTGATTGCAACAGTAATGATGGGAACGGAAGGAAATGCTGCACGATAGGTCGCTTCTTCTTTGTGCGTATAAAGGATACGCAAAGATGCCAAAGTACAGTGAGACCGTAAAATGAGCGCAGTGACGTTGGGAATAGCGTCAGCCTCGCTGTCCGGGATCGTAAGATGTCGGAGAGCGGGAGTGGTGAGTGCTTCCAGGAGCTCCCCCTGACCAACGCCGTCTCCGAGTTTCAGCGAGTGCAGGTGCCTCAGAGGCGCCATGGGCAACCGGTTCCCAGTGTCATCTACAACATAGTCGCAGCGAAATTCCCGAAGGGCAGCGGAATGCTGCAATATTTCGGTGCATTCAGTTGAAGTCAGAAACTCGGCGGAAATGCTTGTTAACTGCGACCACGGCAGCTGAATTTCGGCGGGCCTAAAGTTGCTGAAAAGGGTGACCTGCGTTAAAAGCGGTGCATTATTGAACGGCGATATTGCATCTAGTGAGTCGGTCTCTCGGAATCCCGTGTACTCGGTGGGGCCCAAAGTCAAGGAACAGAGTAAGGAGAAGTCCGCTCCAATTAATTGAAACACTTCAATGGGTAGCTTGAGGTCGATGTATTCCCAGCGCTCGGAGTGAGGTATGATGGCTTGGATGAAATCAACTATGACCATCCCACTGTAGGAGGACAGGAAAATCGATAGCGGGCAATTTTTGGAGCGTGATACCCAAGTTCTGAGTAAATCCAGCGCCATGGCCAAATACTTTGTCGAAAGACTCAATTCAATGGCTCGCCAGAGTCGCGGCGTGCTGAGCGCTATTTCGCGCCATGTCCGGCAAATCTGGCCCAGTATGTGCGGTGAGGAGAGTCCAATGGCTGGTGGGCGCTCGGGATAAGGTGGAAGGAAGTGGACAAATATTTCAGAGGTGATTTCAGTGGGAAGGGTAAGGATGGGGTATTTGTACGCGTCGAGATGTGTCTGCAGGACCTGCTGCTCCAACCTGACAACGTCGGGAGCTTGCTCCAGTGCCAAGAACTGGGCGTCCAAGTCGGTCGTGCGTTCCCGAATATCTGACCAGGTGGATCTCCCGTTCGCGCTTCGATTCTGACTTGGCGTCGTATCAGACTCGGAAAGCAGAGAGTCAAGATGATGAGGGTCGGTCATGGGTACTGAATATGAATGTCCTGTGAAGAGCTTAGAGCTCAGTAGAGCAACTAATTGAGCTCCTACCTGGACTTATTCTTCAGAAGGTCGTGGCAACAGAGAGAGTGGCAGGAGGCGATGCACTTGTGTTTGGTATTGGTTTGGTATCTATCGGTTATGTATCCCACGTGTTGCGCATCAGTTTGGGTCCTGGGATCCAAACAACGCGTCCTCGTGCTTTCTTCCCGGATCCTATTATCTAGTGTCCTCTGCGCGTATTTTCCGGCACTTTCATTCGTGGCGCCGTGATGACGCGCGCGGCGGGCCGTGTGTTTGAGATCGCACGTGTTGCGCATCAGTTTGGGTCCCGGCCTCGATCCAAGCAACGCGTCCCCGTGCTTTCCCATTGTCTAATATCCTCTGCGCGTATTTCCAGAGCCCCTGCACGCTTATTGAACCCCGGCTCATCCCGGTTTTCCGGCGCTTTCATTCCTGGTGCCGTAATGTCATTGCCACGCGCACGGCGGGCCGTATTTACCGCCTGCACTGAGCAGAACCTGAATTTCATCATGTGATATTGTTTCCGGCGAAGATTTTCTTCTATAGGCCGCATTATACATTATTTGGATGCCTTCTGGCGACACACTGGTACATTACAACTCTGTATTCTCTTGCTCTGAGTTCCTTGCCTCATAACATTTGTCAAGTTCATGCTGACTGTGGGTTCTGTATCTTTCTGCGGATCGGGATACTTCCTCAAGATGAAATAATTGAAACTTGCTTGCGCGGCGCATCTCATTCCTGACACACAAATTTGATTTAGCTTTAAGGCGTATGTGATACTACTTTCACCTGGATGTGTTTGTCTAGTAAATCTTCGACTACGATGCGGAGTTTTGTTTCCAATTTTTTTCTAAGCTCAAGAGTGACACAATTTCATCAGTAGACCCTCCCCACCACTATTGTTACAACTTTTAAACGAATGTCAGACCATAAAAAATTCAAACGGTATCAACATGGCCCACCCCCAAAGTGAACTGGGAGCTTCTGCCCTCCAATGAGGAGATGCGCCATGGATGCAGTGATACCAGTTTAACTTACTCTCAAATAACTCAAATAACTCGAGCCCGAGCCTGGGTTCATCTAGGAATCTTTTTTCTGTCGAAGGGACAACAATCCAATTCAATATTTTCAACTTTACGAGTTCAAAAACAATTGATTTGCCAAATTCATCGGAAAGACCTGTCCACCCTCGCCAGAGCTCACTTTTCTTTTAGTAAGATCCGGAAACTTCCACCCGTGTCCGCTGGTGTCTATTCCCCGTGGACTAGGTCTTCCGCCTTTCTTCCCTCACATTAATTACCGAAAAATCTTGAGGGTGAAGGAAAATATGACATGTGAGACATGGACAATGACCTAACCTTGGTTCGAACGAGGGAATTCCACATGCCCTACACTTAACGGTGCGGACTTATTTCAGGCTTTTCGGTGGGTTGAAAAATAGAATGATTTCGGCGAGCCACTCACGACTTAAGCTCGGGTTGAACGAGGGACTTCCATAAAGGTATATCTCGGCGCACTTGAACCAAGCGGGGATGCGGTACCGTTTTCGATATCTCATTACTTATTAGGTCTCACTGGAAACATTTGAAGGAGAAGACAGAAAAAAGGTGGAGCAGCTGACCTGACCTCGGGCCAAACGAGGGACTCCCACAACGGCCCGCGATTTCTTTCAATGACAGTGGACTGTGGGCACGATGCCATTTTCGGTGTTAGGTCTTGTTCCTATATTTCTGCACCACGTTATAGCAAGATTTCTTTTGGTAAGAGGTGAAAAAAGAGATTGCACACCTCAAAGACCTAACCTCGATTCGAACGGGGGGCTTCCACATGGCCAACAGTGCATGTGCTTGTGTATTGGGAGTGGATGCGATGCCATATTTCGCTATTAGGTCTTCCTTCCTTTTATTTGCCCTTGGATAGGTGTGTGATTGTTTCGGGTATTAGTGTGAGGTGGATAAAAAAGAACGGAAGACATCGGCCATGACCCAACCTCGATTCCGCACAGCGGTAATTCGCCAAGCAGAGGGTGCCGATTTCGTTATCCAGTCTTCCTCTGCTTTACCTGCCTTTGGATAGGTGTGTGCTTGTTTTTGGAATTTTTGTGTGGGGAAACAAAAAAAGACAAATCCATCAGACTTTTGACCTTGTGGCCCTTTTACAAGGTCAAACAAGGGCGTAAAGCTCCCCTCACAGCCACAAGTAGGACCTAACGAGGTCGAACAAGGTCAACAAGCTCACAATCCACAAGGTTTGTCGAAATTTCCACAAAATACTTCCCTAAATTTTGTTTTTCAAAAATTGTTCTGGATCGCATTCAACATTTTGTAGCGGCGTATTTTTTTTTTCATTTTTCATGCTTTTGACCTTGTTGTACTTGTCAACAAGCTCACAAGGCCAAAAAGGCAGAAGTTTTTTGTCAAAAAGCTGATCTCTTCTGGGCCATGACCTTGCCTCGATTCGAACGAGGGAAGTCCACGTGATAAAATGTTCACCTGTAAGTGGAGTGGACGCGATGCTGATTTCGCTATTAGGTCTTCCTACCCACTAATCAAACCTAAATTAGTGCGGAATTATTTCGCACTTTTGTGTGGGTTGAATTTAACAAACGAGGTACGAGCGTCATTGTTAAAGCGTCTGTCTACGAGAGACCAGGGTTGAATCAAAAGGGATGTCAGAACTCTTCCATGACCTAACCTCGATTCGAATGAGGGATAGGTTTTCTGGTGCTATTCTGCACCTGGTTTACTGCTGTATTTTTTTCCAGCACTTGGTGGGATGATAAAAAGAGTTCGGTGGCATGCTAGGACCTAACCTCGGTTCGAATGAGGGCCTTCCACGTAACAACACTGGATCCGCCTGTTAACAAGAGTGGATGCGATACCAATTTCGCTATTAGGTCTTCCTCCCATTTGCTTGCCCTTGGATAGGTGTGTGATTATTTAAGGCTTTTGGCTGTGTTGAGTGAAAAAGAAAGAAAGAAAAGATCTTGACGACATACAACCTAACCTCGGTTCGAACGAGGGCCTTCCGCATAACCTATTACCCCCGTGGTCAAGTTCAGTGGACGTGATGCCAATTTCACTATTAGGTCTTGTTCCTATCATTTGGAACTCGGGTTGGTCCGCGATTGTCTCGGGCTTGTTGGGTGGGTTGAATTAAAAAGATTCGGCTGACAGGAAGAATGACCTAACCGCGTTTCAGACGACAGTAATGATACTATATGGGTCAGATACAGTGGATATGTTGCCGGCTTCGCTATAGGTCTTGTACTGAACCTTGATGATGCAAAATATTTCAGCACTTCTGCGATGGGTGAAAAAAAACCAACAGGTGGCGGAAGGACCTAACCTCAATTCGACCGAACGAGGGACCTCTACATACTTCCGCATGATGAGAACATCCCAACTTTAGTACAGTGGATGCGACACCATTTTCGCTATTAGGTCTTCCTCCTGTAATTCTGAGGCCGGGTTACTGCGAAATTATTTCATGATTTTTGCGTGGTTGAATAAAAAAAAAGCGTTGAGGAATGGATCCAACCTCGATTCAAACGAGGGACTTCCACATAAACACCATTGGTGTAGACCAAGGTGCAGTGGATGCGATGGCAATTCGCTATTAGGTCGTCGTTCGTATAAACCGGGGATTTGGGTTGGTTCGTGAATATTTGGGTTTATTGCCATTTGGTGATAGGGGATAGCCACACGGTAGTAGAGCCGCAAAGAGCCGGAGCTGCCAGTCCATACTGGCAGTAGCTGTCAGTGGAGAAACATGCGAGTCCGCGTTGAGTCCGCGCAATAAACAAGTAAGCCGACGGGGACGGTGGGCGGAGGCAAGCCGGCGGAGCTGACATAATCCCGCCAGGACCAAACCTTGATTGGCTTTGCGCTGGCACCCCCGCTCCTCCACATACGACGGCGGCGACCGAAGTCAGGGCAGACGATCTGGAACGCATTGGCCATAGTAGGGCCGGGAGGAGATAATTCACTTTACAACGCTTACCGCAAGCCAAGTCGGAGGCGGAATCGGAGTTGCAATCTTGACTGACTGTGAGTCGCACGGAATCAAACTCTATTCTATTCTGTGCTAATCACGATGTCGGCGCGCCTAGCAACCGTTTGGCATGTCGACGCCTGCGTGGACGGAGCCTCCGTGGAGCGGGTGGATCGCGACCACTGGCGACGCGCTGCTCATCCTCGAGGCTGCGCGCCGCGGCCTCATCCCGCGCGTCACCCGCCGCCTCGTCGACGCCGAGCGCAGGATGATCTGCTCGGGATCTGTGTTTGTGTTTGATGAGGACGAGAGCGGGATTAAAAGGTGGACGGACGGGTTCTTTTGGAGCCCGTCGCGGATATTGGGCAACTTTTTGCTGTATCGGGAGACGGATCGAAGGGGGGCAGGGGGGCGGGGTGCGGAGGGGAAGGGTGCGGGTGCGGGAGAGGGGGAGGGCGGGAGTAAGGCCGACGCGGGCGAAGGTGGGAGCGCGGGACTAAGTCGGCCGCGAGGGGGCGGCGGTGGGGAGGGCGCGCTGGGCGTGGATCGGCACCGCGAGAGAACGCTTGTGGGCAGCTTGACAAACAGCTACAAGTTCAAGCAGGACGGGCTTATGAAGAAGGTAAGACGACGACTGCTACTCTGCTATCTGGCGACTCGTGGTCCCGCGTTGTGTCTGTCCGGCGGCGTCGTCTTGGGCTACTCTGCGTTGCGCGCCCTGCCACCCTCGTCCTCCACGTCTAGACCGGGAGCAGCTTGCGAGCTCTTGCGCGCGCGTGACTAGGGATGCCTCTTTTCCCTTCCCATCCACCCCACGTCTGACGGTTTTCTTCCATCCTGCCATCCATCCCTCCCTATTTTCAATATCTATTTTTCTTCGCACAGCTAACCACCAACCCGCAGACATTCTCCCTCACCACCGCCAACGTCACGCAGCACCTCATCTCCTACTACAAGATCGCGGACGTCGAGTCCGGCCGCCTGCGCGCGCCGTCGTCGCTCCCCGAGCTTGCGAGCCTCGACATCGCGCCCGCACTGCTCGAGAGGGGGAATTTTCGGTGAGTTGCAGAGGGCTTTTTCTTTTTCTTTGCGGTTTTTTCATTTTCGTTTTCGTGCTCTTGCTTTCTTTCCTGCTGGGAATTCTCATGCTCGTGCCTTGCGCGTCCTTTGATGCTCTCGCCTTCCGTGCTCTCGCGCTTCGTTTCCACTTTCGTCCCGCCCGCTTGGTTCTTCATACCCCGCCCTAGCGTCTTTCTCCTCCGTATCCCTACCACCCCCCCGCCCGTACTTGCCTCTACCATCCCACCCCTCCCTCCCCCACCTCTTTTCGTGCCCACTCTATTTCTCGTTTTATAAAAATTTCAAATAAATCCATTTTTTTCATTCGGCTCGCGCGCCACTTTTTCCTCGACTCCGCCTTTCTCTTCCCCCGCTCGCGCTCATCTTCTCCCTTCCTGTCTCCCGCTCGTCTTTCCCCTCCTGTTTCTCGCTCGTCTTCCACCCCTCCATGTCCCTCCCGTACACCCTTTAGGTTTTGGCGCACCTTTTAGGTCTGGGTGGCGTTGGGGGCGCATTCCTCTAGGCGCACCTTTTCCACGCCGTTCCCTGGCCGTCCATCACTCATAGCCCCTCCTCTTTGTTCCTTCCCTTCTCCCCCATCTCATACTTCCGCCCCGCCCCTCTTGTGCTTGCTCCTCGCCTCCACCACCCCGCGCCCCACCCTTCGCGACTCTACCACGTTCATCTTGCACCACATTATGTATAGTCATCTCCGCCCCACTTTATCCTTCATCGTCGTCTCCGTCTCCTCGTCCACCTCCAGCCCCGCCCGCCTTCTTCCCCTACTCGCTCTCCTCCCTCCTCCGCAATGTCTTGCTCTCCCGCGCGCGCACTACCCTCTCCGCTTCCACGCATTCCCGCCGTCCTCCCCACCTTCGCACCGCCCTTCCTCCTCGTCCGCCCTCCTTCCCCGTACCCTCCTCCGTCTTCTTTCCCTTCCCGTCTTCCTCGCTTTCTGCCACATATCTTCCACGACGCCTCCTCTTCGTCTTCGTCTCTGCCCCCCGCTCTTACTTGCACTTCCACCCCTCTCCATGTCGCGCGCTCGTACGCCCGTCCCTGCCCGCTTCCACCCCCTCGATGTCGGGGCCTGCACGGTCTTACATCCTCGCTGCTTTCCTTCCTCCCTTACCGCTTTCGTATTGCCCCCCCTCTTCCTATCGTCCGTACATACATACTCCCCATCCATCCCTCCACTCGCACCCTTCTTGGCCTCCGCCCCCATCCGTGCCCATCTTCTGTTCCCTCCTCCCGTCCTCCCTCCCTTCCACTTCCCCCATCACGCCCGTCTTCTCCGTGCCCCCTTATTTTTGTATCAATAACCCAATCATCCCCCCCGTGCGGATTCCTCCTGCAGCCTGCATATACCTCCCCCCCCGTCACATCCGCTTGTGCGTGCGCCCGCCCTCCGCTCCCATTCGCGTCGCGCGCGCATTTTTTTTTCTCTGAATTTGGCCAGGGGCGCGTCTCTCATTCCTTCCTCTTTTGCTTCGTACCGCCCTCGTTCTTTGCTCGTCCCCTCCTCCTCATTCACCCTTCTCTTTGCCCCTTCCCGCTGTGTCTGTACATACCCCATTGCCGTCTCCGTTTTCTATACTCTTTCTATTTATCTGCCCCCTTCCGTCGCCTGCCTCTTCCTCCGTTTCCACCGCCTCACTCGTTTTTCGTGCACCCCCCTCCCGTACCGCCCGTCTCCATGGCCATTCACGCCCTCTCTCTCCTTCATCTTCATATTTTCATACTCATATTCGTTTTGGATCTTCTTTCCAATTATCCATCGTATCTCCTCCCACACACGCCGATATAACAACACCCTACTAACCTCATTTTTTGCAGCTGCCCACCCAAAACCGAGATCGGCGTCGACGGCGTCCCGCGCTACCGCGGCGAGGCGGACGAGGTGCTCGCGGCCGGCATCGGGCTCGGCCTGGGCGATTTGGGCTCGGGGCTCGCGAGCGTGGTGAAGCCGAAGGCGAAGGCGAGCTTGAAGGGTGTGGCGGGCAGGGCGGCGCGTTCACCGGCAAAAGGGTTAGGTGGGGCTGGAATATCGCGGAATGGTGGTGCAGGCGCGGCGAATGGAGCAAAGAAGGATGTGCGGAGTGCGGGGAAGAGGAGGAGGCGCGGGGAGGCTACAACTTCGGATGGGGAAGACGACGCGGATGGCGATGCGGATGCGGACGCGGATGGGGAGGAGGGCGGGGAGAGCAGTGGGGGGGGTGGGAGTGGGAGCGGGAGCAGCGTGACGCCCACGCCAGCCGCGAATCTGGGGCGCGAGGTGGCGCCGCCCACGCGGTCTGGTGCTCCGATGCAGACCACGGGGAAGCGCAAGGCGGCTGACGACGAAATGGGCGGTGGGGCAGCAGGAGGGAGGAGCGTGAAGCGCGCGCGGACGGCAACGGTCTCGCCTACCTTGGCGTCGAGCTCTGGCTCGCCCGCCTTGGCGTCGAGCTTGAGCTCTACGGCACCACCGACGGTAGCGCGCATGGACAGCGCGGGGTCCGCTGGGTCGTTCGGCAGCGCGGGCACGTCGCCACCGTTGTCTGCGGCTGGATCGCCGGGGACGCCGCCATCTGCTACGGCGACACCGACGCATACAGCAACACATCCACAGACACGCACACCAGCGCCGACGCAGACACGCACACCGACAACGCATCCACAAGCACGCTCAGCGATGCCCCCGCCCGCACCCCCGCCCGCGTCGTCCTCCTCGCTCGCGGCTGCGGCTGCGGCGTACGCGGCGACGTATACGCGGAGTGTGGGGACCACGCAGGCTCCGCATACACACGGGACGCAGCCGCTGTACAAGGGCGAGGGGCCGGATGGGCCGCAGACGGGGCAGTATGCGTACCCGTACTCGTATCCGTGGGCTTATTACCCGGCGGCTGGTGCGGGCGCCGGCGGGGGTGCGGGTGCGGGTGCGGGCGCGGGGCAGGCAAGCCACCAGCAAGGGCAGGCGCAAGCGCAGGTGCAGGCGTACACGACGCACCCCGCGGTGTGGGCGCCGGTTTATGGGCAGCCGCATGCGTATGTCGGGTCGCAAGTACACTCGACTCTACCCGGACATCCGCATTCCGCCCACCCACGTGCGCAGGAGGAGGAGGACAGCGGGAGTGGGAGCGGGAGCGAGGGTGGGAGTGGGGAGGGGTAGCGCCACCACAACGACATCGACAGCCCGCAGCACACCTCCACCGAGTCCCGCGTCCTCCCTAGCACCAGCACCACTACCACCCACCACTGGTTTCTAGCTTCTTGTCCATCCATCTCATTCGTTCCGTCCACCTTTCTTGATTACTTGTCTAGTCTCCTCGCCATCTCCCTCTTCCCCTCGTCGTCTCGCTCTTCCCCTCGTCGATCCCACTCGCTTTCCCCGTGTAATATCATAATCCCTGTTGTTGTGCTGTTAGTGTAATGTCTCTTCTTGTCCATGTTACTCATACTACTGTACATACGTCGTGTATCGCCTACGTTACCTACTCTCTTTCTTTCCTCTTTCGCCCCTTTCTACCCGATTGCATTACTCCTCTTTGATTCCTTGATTCCTTTTTTTTTTGGGTCGTTCGATTTTCCGATTCGTTTTGTATGCGCGAAACTACATACATGGTATAATGCGCCTGTGTATATTTTTTGTATAGTGTCCGATGTGTAATTTGAATGGGGCAGTTGCCTCGAATTGCTCAATAGTAAATGTTCATTACCTAGTATATTAATGAACGCTTGAGGGCTCAACAACGCCAAGGCTCGGATTATTGAGTGGTAGACCTACTGGTGATACTGGTATCACATCCACGGTCAATAAAGCCTGGTTGTCCAGCGCTATGTGGGCGGAAGTTCCCCCTTCGATTCGGGGGGTCATGGCTTTGATTCGTGTTTTCTTTTTTTTTGGTTCGTCATAGGTTCAGAACGTGTGGCACTGGGCGAGGACAAAGCTGAAGTCGTGGAAGGGGCATGCTGGTGAAATTATTTATCGCTCTTGAGCTTGCCAATTTTCCAGTGGAAAATTGGGATTAAACTGTCGCCAAAGTTCAAATTTGTGAACGTTCAAACTTGAACTGTTGAGTTACCTCCACCGCGTCTTAGTCGCGTCGCAGTTAAAAAAAGGGAGGCAAGGGTTCAAATATTTCAAAGGAAGACCTACTGGTGAAACTGGTATCACATCCACACTTGATTCAAGCTTGGCGCCTTTGGTCGCAGATGCGGAAGTTCCCCGTTCGATTCGGGGGTGGGTCCTGCTTGACGGGCTTGGCGTCCTTTTTTTTTAATGTTGTGCAAAAAGAAGAAAAAGGGCTAGGTCTGGGCCTTCTGGGAACGCCGTGTCGGGAGTTCCTCGCTCGATTCTGGGGTGGGTCTTTTGAAATTCTAGTGCTATTTTTTTTCAAGAGGTCGCGACAGAAATTGAACTAGGTGAAAGTCCTGTGTACCGGAGAACTTTCAGTCCACCAATTTGGGAATCACTTTTGAACTCTTGAAAGTGACTCGAGAGTTGTTCTCGTCGTAAAATTGCTTGACCAACCGAAGTGCGAATTGTTCGAAAGAAGATAAGTAAAACTAATGAATCCCCGATAAATAAATGGACAGCGGATGTGGGTGGAGGTTCCCCGTTCGATTCGAGGACGTTCCTCCCGTGCTGGTTTGTTTTTCTTGGTTTGTCAATCGTCATATTGCTGGTTGGAAGTAAATTGTTGAGTTGTACCACTGTGTCTTAAGTTGCAAGGCTTTGAACGCAGGGCTGAATGTTTGAGTGGAAGACCTGCTGGTAACACAGCTATCACGGCCACGTTGAATTCGTTTGCTGGAAATGAAATGTGGGGGTGAGGCATGCCCGGGAGTTGTTGAATTTTTCAAGGGATCCCATTACATAAAAGAAATTTATGTTTCTTGTGAGCGTGGACAAGTCCTGCCTGTGAATTTAGCAATGAACTCAGAAAGTTGAGGCTCCATACATATTCCTGGTACCGATTTAGGTCCAGGTCTCCCTCATAATTCAATTTTGCTGAATATTAAACCCTCGGAATGACCAATTCCCGCTATTCTATAGTGGGTTCTTGTAGTAACCTTGCTTGGCAAGCTCCCCCTCCTCGGAAATTATCTAAGCAACAGTGCACCAAACAGACCATCATACTATTCGAGGCGTGCCCTAGGGTATTCAGTGTGCTGAAAACAAACAAAACACAATAGACCAGATTAGATAGGCGGCCCGTCCCCGCGCCAGTACTATTCGAGGCGTGCCCATGGATTCAATGACTGGTGGGATGGCCGGCAAGCGGCAGGTCACAAACCAAACCGCTCGCTCGGGCCGCGCTTCGCGCGCCCCTCCCGAGCTCATTGGATCTGGAATTGCCGAGAGCTACGTGGAGATTACATAACATCTTTTGGCGACAATCCTGAGCATGGTAAGACACAAAGTGTCCAAACAAGTTTGGTTTGTGAATGTGCTAAAAACAAATACATCACAACAAACGCGATTAGATTACTTCGTCCATGTCACGCAGCGGTGTTGTACTTCGCTCAAAATCTATGGTATCCGACTCGCTATTCTCGCCGTCGTCTCGCGTTCCAACTGCGCCAGCCTCTCGTCCTCGCACGCAAGGTCGGCCGAAGGATGCGTCGGAAACAGCAGGGGGTCTAAACCTCGAAGGAATTGAACCTACTTTCTCGCGCGGCTCCGGGATAAAGCCACGTAGGCATTAAATGGCGTCAAAACGCCTCGAGGCGGAGGCGCCAGATCGATAAGAATATAGCCCATGGTTTGTCCTTGCACCTTATAATCTGTAAACACGTACCCACCCGTTAATGCCAGCTGCCGTCGCTTGATGTTATGTTTTTTTTCCCGCCCCATTGTGGATCTGGAAGCTGTTCGACGACGGCACGATAGGTAGAAGGCCGTCCGGTAACTCTTCGAAAACCGGTAACTCCTCTTCCTTGCTATCCGGACGAAAAAGCACCAGCGTGGGAGGATATTTCAACAGCCCGGCGCTGGTGGCGGGGTCCTCGCATTCTGCATCGGGCTCGCGAGGGTCTAGGATGATATCTTTAACACTCCCGCACATACCGTTCGCCAAGTATGTTTTTGGATGTTGCAGGTGAGTGCGTCACCGAATCTTTTCCTCTACGCGCAAAGTGTACGTATATATATTCGGCGACTCAACCAGTCTCTTTAAGTTATACTCAGATATGTTGTGTAAAAGTCAAATTTCTACAGACGAAAGGAATTTTTTGTTTACTATCAAAGCACTTCCAAGCAAGGTCAAAGACTGCACGGCATGCGCCGGCCACTGGTTAATGAAAAAGTGATTGAAATCCGCCAGAGTTCTTCAGAGCCTCCACCCGTGCCTGTTCCACAACCTCCGCCGCCGCAGCCAGTGCAAGGTTATTCAGCCGTCGAGTTCGACAATACGGATGCGCGTCGTGCTGACCCGAAGAGCGCAGGGCGTGGAAGCGAAAGGAGTGGTTTATAAAACAAAAACGAACAGGACTTCCTAGTGTAGGGAGTCCGTGTGCGGGACGAGTCTATTTCGAACTCGTACTCTCTGTAGCGGCCGACTCGCCTGATGCGCCTGGCCCGCCGACTCCACGTTTAATATCGATATTGTGGGGCAAGCTCACTGGTAGCCAGTACCCCAACCCCACGTCCGATACTAGTTCTCTACGGAAATTTATATCCTTTTGTGGGTGCCAACATTACAACACCAACTCACCAGTGTCGCGGGGTGGTGAGTCTGCGTGGGTCGAGCTCTGGGCGGGACGGGGGTGAATCCTTTGCAGACGACTTGAATGGGAACGGGGGTGGCGGTTGCTTCAGTATTGTTATTATTCCAACAATGCTCCCGTGTAGAAAAAAAACTGGCTAGAGGGGGTTCCACTCCCCGCATCCGACTTCGGAAGGGGTCACCCGTACACGCGACTGTAATTGTTTACAATACCTCGACCTTGATCGCTCTTACCGTCCCCCTTATCTCGTATCCACGTCACTTTTTGTGTCGAACTCTCACGCTCGTCCACCGGGCTCTAAGCAGTGCGGAAGTCTGAGTTTTTGCGCGACTACCACTTGCTTTACTCTATCGTCATGTTCTTCTCCCCACAATATCGCGAGTGAAATTAGGACCTTAGAGACGACGAGAGAACGCACCCCAGACGCGCCGATCCATCATATTTTCCGCTCATGGTACCATTGATTCTTCATACCCAGTACGCACAAACCTGTAGCGGACATTAAAACTTATGCTAATTTAATTATTCGTAATTGATATTTCTTTTGGCCCATGCCGCTGCTGATCAAGAAATATTAACAGCCGAGGGACATCTGGCGTCGTAGTTTCCAACGTCACGTTAGGCATCCTTGAGTTGAATCTACGCGTCGACGTTCTCTCTACCCCCTCCCTGGAATGTCCTCAATCCGAATCGCTTCCCAATCGTCCCTTTTAACTCTCATCGTCCCTCTCTGTACCCAAGCCTCGCCAAACCGACACCCCCCCCCGTCTCGATCTGCGCATCTGCGCATGACATGTTGCAAGCTGCTGCGCGTTTTTCAGATTTCGATCATTTCCTTTTTCGCCGCTATATCAGGTGACCCATTTTTTTCTCAGTTCCCGCAATTTTCCGATGCCGCCGAGTTTGGCCTAAAGATCCCCTATTTGTCCAATCTCTACCGATCCTTGTCTTCTACTTCGATGTCCTTCCTTTGGAACGGAAGGAAGCTGACACCGTTGTCCCGGGCTTTCTTTGCAACAAATCCGGTCCCGCACACGCTCTGGTGCACAGTGGTGCTTTTTTTCCTTACCATAATTGTGCAGCACTGGTCACGGGTCCTACTTGCCGCCTGATTCTGACTTGTTAATAATTTACACACTACAACAGCGTGACACTCGGTACGCTGCCGCCATTGCGCGACATTGCCGCATCGTTATATCTTCTCAATTTCCGCTTTGAGAAGTGAGTTGTTCTTTCGGTTTACTTGAATCTCTTCAACTATTAAAAATATTTGGACTGCAGTACTCCTCCCAGAGTCTGCTTCTGAACCATTGTGACGTTGGCCTCGTTATCATCGATGGGTTATTTACTTTCCAATACATCTCACTGGTCAAATTGTATTTGGGAACCCAAGCATGGTGGGGCAGTATTTATATAGCATGTTCTCACCGTTTTGGTATCTCCCTTGCTTGCTTACCCACTACAGGTAAAAATTGTTGTCCAGCCCCTTGCCCCCCCCCCCATCATCAGCTGAAACACTCAGCGCATCTGCTGGGGTGTAATATTCACAGAAGATGTAAGTAAAGTCCTTCTTTAACTGAATAAATGCCAGGCCGCTTTTGATAGTATCGCCTAAACACATCGGGTTCGCCGTGATGCAAAAGGCATCAGTTATTGCTACATGAAAAGCAACATATTTACTTTTCACTTTTCCTCCAGTGAGGCATGGCCAACGGCCATGCTTGGCTTCGCCCAATCTGAGCTGAGGTTGGTGGAAGCATTGGTTGGGCGTGGAAGCATCTTTCGCTCAGTCACTGCTTCGCATCGACCAGCTCAGATTGGGTATGGAAGCATTGGAATGAGTTGTTTGAGAAATATAGCTTACGGGTCCAAACCTTTCCATTACTGGTTGAATATTGGGAGTTGATCCTGGTTTGATAATGTGTGAATGACTCTCTTTTGTGTGATTCATGGATTGGATAAATGTCTCTTCAAATCTTCCTAATTTCAATGGAGGCCTGGACATCCATGGCACACAAATGTTATACCTCCCCTCCAGATACTTAACTATGTAATTTGAGGCTTTTGAGTCCCTATCCAAATTGAGATCAGAGTGGTGATAAAGTTCAAGGCTTTGCATTACGAAGTTTAGAAAATGAGAACATATCAGATCTTGGCTCCATGGATTACCGTCACGTTTGACTCCCGCTGAAGATAGAATAGCGGGCCCTGCCGCAGAGCGGGCCTACGGAGATTATTTTTTTCGAAATTTGTACATCGTCATGTGATTTGCCGGTCTGACCCGGTACCTCTACGTCGTGCAACTTACATAAATTTAAATTTGGTTTTTTTGCAAATCTCCGTGTTTGATCCGCTCTCGTCGCGACTTCTTCCGAGTCTGCTGCTGGTCCGTGAAGTTCCGCTTATCGTTTATGCCAGCGTCTCTGTATTTGATTGAATAAGTTCCTGGTACCAAATTAGGTCCATCTCCCTCTCATACAGTGATTTCGTGTTTTTTATTCCGGTTGCTATCTACAGTTGGGTCTCCAAATTGAAATAGCATCGGTACATCACATGATGGCACAAATTTGTGTGAGGTTCAAGCTATGTTCGACCTCTCGTTCGTGGATCAACATGCTTCCAGGGATTAGCTTTATATTCCCAGGCTTGATTCCTTCCTTTCCGCGTAAAATTGCCAGGCTGTTAGCCAGTGACTCATGCACGGGGATCATGATGTGTTTTCAACTCGGAATTGTGGCTGCCAGTTAAATTCAACTTGGCATGTAGTGGATTTATTTAAATGAGTTTGTGGCGGACACTGGGTAACACCGCACCGTTTCGGCTCCACGCGCTGCAAGCACAGTGACTCTAATTCAATGGTCGGCTGGAGGCGCCCGACATCTGCCAAAGACGGTCCGTCACAGGATCAACCGTGTCTGCGGCCGTGCGTGGCTCTTCAACTTTCACCTAGTCTTCGGGTTCCCGGTGCATTAACGTGTGGTATTGGATGCAGGCTGCCTGTCACCCGTAAGACCGACGCTTCAGCCGTTCTCTCACACTATTGTGCCATTTTATATAAGCAGCGTGAATACCGCATTTAATTTCGACTGAACTAAGTCCGTGAACGTGTCTGCCTCGATTTAAAGCCTGCACGGTGCATATTCAAGGTCATACATAATTATCCGAATCAACTCAAATGGAGCATCAGAAGGGATGAACGTAGTCTCTCTTGACAGATACTTCAGTATTTCTAACTCGTTAAGGTCCTGTCGCAAATTTGATTTTTGCCTTCCAATAAGAAAAAATAGCTTAGATGACGTTGGAAGGACTTAGCAGGGATCTTTCCTCTCAGAAGGTCCTTATAAGCTGAAAAAAATTCTCATGTAGAAGCTCTTGGAATTGCCTTGGAAGCTTCTTTTGATCGATGAATAAGCGGCTTATAAATCCAAAAGCCGTAACCGTTTTCAAAGTTGGGACAGGATGAACGGCGATTGAAAACAGATATCTTTTTGTCCATTCTTGGCAGCACGTGATTCGACACTATTCTGCGCTCTTCTGCCTTTTAGAAGCTACACCAACACCACGATAGCCCTTAGTAATATCAGATTAGGAAACCGGTTCACCTTAATTCAAGATCTCGGATGCGATAGACAAAGTTTAAGACACCTCGGTGATTTTCTCTTGAACTCGGGGCTCGCGCTCTTGTCCGCCGATATTAAATAATTTCAACTGTCGAGTTATAATTGTGGATTGTGATTTTTAATGTCAGGGCTACTGGCTAGATACAGCGGGAAGGAACAATCTGCGCGTCAGCCAAAGTGAATTCCAGGATACTAAATACCTGATGGAGATGCGACAGAAAAGCGAGAAAATGTAGCAACCAGAGCAAAGGTGACGATGGAGATAAAACATAGCTTACGTTGAAAACCCGGAGAGCATTGAATTCAACTTTCTGTGTGGTTTGGAAATCACCAGTATATTTGTGAGTGGATCCAAGTACCCCTCTGGACTGTGGCCTCAAATATTGCCGGAGAATTCTACGGCACTGAGCACAAGCACATCTGGACAACTATTCTGGGGTCTTTCCGCGAATGGCTTAAAATTGAAGCTCAAGGAGACAGGAGATAAGTTCCGGCCTAGAATTAATTATCCGACTTGGATCACTTCAGCAAGTGCAGTCTTGAGTTCCAGCGACATACATTATATCATGCAGCCCCACCAAGACCCAATGAATACCTCTGGGATACCCAGTTTGTGTTGAACCGTACACTGGTTGAACATTTCGAGTTTTTCAGTGAAAAAATTGGTGGAAGACTTGAATTTTTTTTACCTATTTTTTCAGTGAAAAAAACAGGTGAAAAAAATCAAGTCTTTCACCATTTTTTTCACTGAAAAACTCGAAATGTTCAACCAGTGATATAATGATGGGGTGAGAACAAGATATGAACATAACAAAAGTCGTTTGTATTACTTTCCTCCTATTGGAGCACCGTGACTCTTGGTAATAATTGTTCAAGTTGGTCAGATTTGTTCCTGTGTCCATAAAATATTAATTTGAAACGAGACCTATACTTTTTTGTGGGGTTCGGTCTACGAGGAATGAGTTAGAAATACTGAAGTGTCTGTCAAGAGAGACTAGGTGCGGTCTGGTCTCTTCACTCTCTGGTGACCTTGTGTCCCGGATTTCATAAAGAATAAGTACAGAGCTATTTTATTTTCTGTCCATCACTTTCTCTGCTATAAAGAAAGACTTGGAAGAAAGTGTGCCCAAATCTACAAAGCTGTATTCACAGAGCAAAATTTTAATAACGAGCCACTCTATGGGCAGAAACGCACATGGACCATTGATACGACAATTGTTGTCGAAAAAAATGTATGTGAACTGTGGAGATGCCGAAGCACACAACCATGTTTGGTCGGAAGGACCGATTAAAACCGAACATTTGGAATGACCGATTTTTCCCGCAGGTGTCAGATCATCCGACGATCGCAACGGCAGAGTCTGTGAAGAATTGTACTCGGGTTTAGTACGTTCGAAACCGAGTGGGTGGAATGTCATTTCCTCCCTCCTTCCCACTCAGATACCACCGCAGGGAAAACATGTCTTTCCCAACACTTTCAGATTTCTCGCCAACTGCTCTCGCCAGTGCCGCCATCATTCTGACGACAGTTGGTATTTTCTCCGCATCGTATCTATACAGCAAACATCCCCCCCCGTCTGAAATCGAAATCCATCAACTTGGCGGCATATGGCTCCTCCATGCCTGGCCGTTTTTCACCAGACGATACGATTTTGTGCGGGACGGGTTTCATCGGACTAGCCAGAAGCTCTTTCAGTTTCGTATCCTACAAGTAAGCTGTCGGTATCCTCGATTTCTCACGGAGTGTATGACTGGGGAACAGCATCGCGTTATCGCTTCGTCCGGCGTGGATGCCCGCACGGTCTTCTTCCACGACAAGAGCTTAGATATGCACGAGGGCTACAAAATCTTGCAAGGAAATGCACCCACCTTGACCGACATCAAGGCGGACTTTGATGAAGGATTTCGCGGGGGAGAGTTTATCCGCCGGCTACTTACCCTCACAACCAAGGAGCGTCTACACGACGGTAAGTTTCGACACATCTAATAGACGAGTCTCTGACCTCTGTACAGTCTTTCCATCCTTATTGAACGATGTTAACAACTTGATCTCAACGTGGGGGCCACAGGGGACCGTGGATCCGTTTACCGAACTGTACAAGGTGAGCCCGCTTCAAAACACACGTTATTGGATGCTCATCGGATCTGTCCAGCTTGTCTTCCAAGTCACTGTCCGCATGGCGACCTGTAGTGAATTGGCCAACGATCCAGAGGCGGTTTCGAGACTTTGGGAGCTCTACCAGACTGTCGAGAAGGGCACAACCCCTGCAGCCATCTTGTTTCCGTGGTTCCCTAGTTCTGGCAGGAAGGCACGAGACAAGGCGACCGCCGACCTCTTTGTAATGTTACTGTCGTATGTGGAGCTGAGACGCAACGCCAAGGTTCCTTCTAGCGACGCGATCGATGTCCTCCTTTCCGGTGGCGCTCCAACAAATGCAATAATTGAAGTGCGTTGTCCATTTTTGTTGAAGGGATTGTGGCTTACGTGGAGGCAGTTCATCATTGGAGTCATCTTCGCCGGGGTGGTGAACACCGGGATGAACGGTTAGAAATTGTGTTTTTGTCTGCTCCGTCGTCTCATTCCGGTGATATTCAGTCTGCTGGATTCTCCTCTATCTCAGGCGGGACCTCACTTGGAAGTCACGGGCCACCGCCGAGGTCCAGCAGCTCATAGCCAAACACGCCGTGTCTCTCTCCAAGTCCGACCCCCTGCACAAGCGCCTCGCGTCGATCCCCGTCAGCGCGTGGGAGGTAGACATGCCCGTCGCGGACGCCATCATCCGCGAAACGCTACGGCTGACCACCGGCGGTGGGGTGGCGCTCCGGCGGAACATGGTCAATGCGATCGACATCGATGGAAAGAGCATCGCGCGCGGGGACTTCCTTGCCTACTTGCTCGGGGACGTTCATTTCGATGCGAGCATCTACTCCGACCCGTACACGTTCGACCCGGGGCGATACGAGGCGGGGCGAGAGGAGGACAAACGCGCGCCGTTCGCGTATCTTGGCTGGGGCATAGGTGCGTTGTCTTGTTTGCAGGCGATACTGCATATTGACGGCGAAACCCGCCAGGCCGACACCCATGCGCTGGAATGAAGGTCGCGAAGCTGGAAATGAAAGTGGTTCTGGCTTTGTTCTTGGCGGGCTTCGACTATGACACCGTCGATGGGGCGGGGCGGCCTCTCACTGCTGTCCCAGAGATCGACCGAAACGATATCCATTTGGTGCGTCCTGCCATGCATCCTCCGCTACCATGCAGCTTAACCGAAAGTTTCGATACAGGCGCGCCCACTGCAGCCGTGCACCATTAAGTTCAAGCGAACGGAAGAGTGAATGTCCCTCGGGTAGGCGTCGAAGAATATCAAAGCAAGTGTATACGTATCATACTTAGCTAAAGGAGAAAATGTATGCAACTTACCGGCAAGCGAAAGGCAATTACAGTTTCCGAGAGGAGTGACACGGTTCAGGCAGTTCACTAATAATCCATGGAATCGACGAGGCCACGTCTGCCGTATTTCTGAGACAAGAGTGGGTATGGCAAAAAAGACAATATAAATGGAGTGATACAAATCCTGAGCAAGTCGACGTGATCTATAGGCCATTGCTTACGCATGGCAGTACGAGTCCATTTCTTTTTTAGAGGTCCGATTTCAACTCCGATCGAAAAATGGTAAATTGAGTGTAGGGTTTCAGCAGCTTCGACTTTCCCGATTTTGTTAGGTAGTCTGAGAGCATGTTGGGCGGGTAGTAGGCAACGAGTCGGCCTGCGGACGGGATACCCAAACCCCGTCCACGGGGTGAGTCGCATATCCTAAATCACTCGGAATTCACTCTGGAATTTAGGTAATTCACCTTCAAATCTAGAGGACTTATCTCTGCTGTATCTCTGAATTGCAGTGCCTGGATGATATACACATTTCTGAGGCCTTCAATAAGGCCCGGGCTCCAACCGTTTCAAATTTTAAGTTCGGAATTTGCCGAGAGTCAGATGCGACGGCTGAACTCCGAGGATCATGCAGAGGACCACACTGTGCATGCAACGAATGCATCGAAGACCGCAGCCGAGGCTGCCGTAACCCGCACTCTTGTGCTACAGCCGTACGAGCGCGCCTAGGCGAACTTCTACCCAAGTGGGACCCGCAGGGTGGAGATGAGGACGAAGAACAGCCCACAGTAGACGCCCCCGCTAACGATGGGGAAGTGGTGTTTGGCCTGCCTGAACGTATTGGGCAAGTCTCCGAGGGCCTCAATTGTGGGTGTCCAAATGGCATGAATATCGACGTTGTTGCCTATTCTCGCACCTAGTACCCGCACTGACTCGCCATCCATTGCGATGTGCACATTTTCTGGGATCGGGGTGTCATTCTTTTCGATTTTTCGGGTTGCCAGGACGGTTTCACAGTACTCTGGGTCACTATGGGGATCACCCCCGTTTTGTTCGTATTAAATTTGGCACTGGAGGCCCTACACCAGTCATCTATGATTTCCTCAAGGTCGTGCCGCACAGACCTTCCCTGGCCATGAATGGGGTCAAACGGAGCTTGGAAAAGGGAGATAAATCTGCAGATCTCGGCACACCGGCAGAGCTTGTGCCTCGGCGCCCAGGGAACGCAGTGTGTCGCTTGCAAGCCTGGCACGCGAACCATCAGAAAATCCACTCTCCGCTACTAAGATTGTGCACCCCATCGAAAAATAAAAACCTTGATGAACTCAGGAACCTGGGCAGGCAGGAAGGGCGGGAAACGGCGTAAAGAGCGCCGACGAGTACTTGACGCCATTTACTTCCCACCCAACGTATCGGGTCGAAGCAGATCCGGCCAGGTTCAACGTCCAGATGGTGTAAGCGCTAGTGCTGTTTCCGGTGACACGGGAGCGGGAGAAGAAGTCGGTCGCGGTGACACCGACATGGCCCGTCGAGTCCCTCGCCTCCGTCTCGATGTACACGCTCGTCACCTTCACATCGCTGCGGACCTGCACTGGGTCAGTACTGCGCCAGAAACAACCGGTGCAAGACACGAACTGCCACATTGTATTTGGCCGTCCTATTACTGCCGAAAAAGCACGAGGTTGAGGAGAATACGACACTGTCCTGCACTGCAAATCCAACGCCGCCTTGATCTTTCAGTTTGCCGTCCACCCTGAACCGCATATTCTTGATACCAGAGGCAGCGTCGAGCACAAAGCCATCGTGTGCCAACTGGTCGCCGAAAATATAGTACGTCGCGGTGCCATGATCGAAGGTATGCGAGGACCCAAGCTTCCTGTCGAGGGTGAAATTGTGAACACGTCCAAAGTGGTCATTCCAAAGAAGCAGCACGACTTTGGGAACGGTGGGCAGGTCCCAGAACTAGATAGATTCATCATTAGCGAAAAAATGTATTGGAGTGTTTCTCCGTACCCTAACTCGCCCCCGAAAAGTGAAGGACATTGCCATCCAGCTGGAACTTCAGATCCTGGGGCTTGACAGGTAACGGTGTGATAACTTCGCTGAGCTGAACTCCGTTTGGGACCGTATCAAGCATGCGCGCGAACATGGTGGCGCATGTCGACCGAAAGTGCTCAGGCGATTTGGCAAATCTGGAATTTATTCGCGAGAGAACAATGCAGAGACGGAGGAGACCTACTTGAGCATTGTAACATTACCATCGTGGCCGAAAATCCGTTTGTCTGAATTTGTAGTGTCGTTCAAACCGACCACGAGGGGGTTCTTAGTAGTACCAAAAATATACTCTGTTGCGCTATACAGCCGCGGTCATGGTCAGTGTGGAACCCCGGAAGAGCATGGCCACCCACATGTTGTTATCGAAGAAGTGGTTGGTTGTGTCAAAATGTGCGACAGAGAGGGTGCTGCTTGGGTCGTTCAACTCTGGCACAATCCCAGAGAAGAATGCGTGCTGGACGCCGCCGAACGTGTGGCTGAAGGACCCAAAATTAGATGGATGGTATGGCAGAGATGGAGAACCGACCCGCATGCGACGAGGCTGATCATCTCTTGGGGCGTAAATCCTTGCTTGGCAAAGGCAGCGATATGGGAGTCGAGGGGCTCTCTCGGTGCAGGAACGCCCGGAGAGTTAGGTACCATGGCATCCACCCGCCCGCCGCGGAAAGGGACTACGGGGCCTCCACTTCAGGTCACTTCGATTAGGCAAATGAGGGAGCAGGGAGAAGACACTCACCATTTTTCCACTGATATGCGTACCGCGAGCGCAATGACGTCGGCGACTGCGCTGTTGATCAGGTTCCGTGGAACACCTAAGTGTGAAACGTACCAGAAACATAGCGCGTGGACTCTGGAATGAGCAGGGTAAGGGCGTTCGAAAATGTGTCGCCAAAGTTCTGAGAGAGAGTGGCTCGTCAGTCTGGGTTCCATCGTACCGGCAGCACAACGCACATCGTTCCGTCCTTTCTCCTCCGCTAATCTGATGGACGCATCCAGGCCGCCTGTGCCGTCCGAGTTGTTGTGCGTCGCCATGTCATGGTACGCCTGTATGTGTGCGGTGAGTGTCTGCCAGGAGGAAGGAAAGTGGCTCACTGTGCGTATAAAGTCTGCTAGGTTGGTCCGTCCGGTGGGACCGCTGATGTTCGCCGGGGTAAAATGGTAGGTATCGCAGGGTTGAATGTAGCTTGCGATGCCAGAGGTACCTGGCTGAATCTCGTAGAGCAAGGAATCCAGCTCCTCGAGGATGGGAGCAGGCCAAAGGTAAGCATTGGCGGTTGCGAAGGCGGCCAAGAGCGCGAGCCGGAGCATCGTAAGTATTGGTTTGATGGCAGTGCTATTGCATCGCGTCTTTATACACTGAATCGGCAGGGCGCCGGGGAGGCGCCCACACACACACACACATCATTTTTGATGTCTTGTATATCCTCCGCATGAAAGAAGCAATTCTATTTTTGCCCCGGTTGCACTCGCCGCTGTCCAAGCCCTGTCATTGCATAATTCTGTTCGTTCCTCAATCCAGGGCGAAATTTGACAGCCGAGCCCAACCTACGCTAGACCAGGTCGAGCCTTTTCAGGCCTTTTCGCCCACACTTTTCGTAATGTGAGCAACGGGAAGTGGAAACCGCCGGTGATGCCCATCACGATTATATATTTCGAATGGTAAGGAGTTGCAGCCCGCTGGCTCTACTTCCAGACAAACCCAGAGAAAAATTCTGAACAAAATATTCTCTCGGAGAGAGGCATCCGAGTCAATAGTTTGCCAGTAATCCAATGTAGAGTAAGCTTATGAACGCCGGCTGCCGAAACTCGGAAATCTTGCGGAAGTGGGATCGTAAAGTTACGAGAGTCCGAAACGTCGTGAGAAGATATCTGGTAGGTAGGTGGGCAGGATTGCACGGCCGGTACCGTTCCGGAATGCCGGGCCAGGGAGTATTTTCTGCGGCCTGCCACTGGATCATCATTTTTCTGTTCAGTTACCCCAGCGGGCGGGAGCTCCTGATTCGCTTCCACAGCGTGGTAGATCAGGGACGCAAGTAGGCGAGAGTAGGCGTAAGTAGCGCGAACTATTGGCGCGAAGCTAACATTTGCGGCGCCCACAATGGCGACAGGTCGCGGGAAGTAGAGGAGTTGGTCCAGAGAAAGCATACAGCTGCATACAGGACGACATGTCGGGGGTTAGTTGGATAGCGGGAATCGAGTAGAGGTTCGCATATCTCGCGCAGCGCAGTTCGACATTGGACGGAAAGGATTCTTCGATATAGCGGAAGTGTGGGAGAGTCGTAGGCGGGAGACTGTAATAGAAAAGTGTCACGCTACAAGGATGAATCTAGTCTCGGTTCCTAGTCTCGCTGCGGAAAGCTGGATTCTAGAGCAATCGAAAGAAGGGCCCTGATGCCCTTTATAGCCTACACAAGTTTAAAGGCTAGGTGGGTATATTCCGGTGTGCAAGCCAACTTCCTCACGCACGTCAAAGTCCCTGCCAGTTGTGAATTGCATACTGATGGTAGTAGATACCGTGGGATGCATGTGTGCACTGGAAGAAATGAAGATAATTCAGTGGAGGAGTTGGCTGTATTTGGGCACAAGCCACGCCCGTAGACTCGTTACCAGTCTGTAACCAAAATCCGAAAAATTGTGGCAAGCACTTTCGGTTGTAACCACCGAAAGTGCTTGCCACATATTTCGGCAACTTTTGGTTACAGACTGGTTACGAGTCTACCACGCCCGCCGCACAAGCCGATTTGCGCACGCCAGACAAGCCATCACACCCAAATTCAAGCTCCGATGTAAGGGCCCCGGCGCCCGCCGATCTGCCAAGCCAGTCAGAAAAGTCTCCTGGGCGTGCCCCGCCCCTGCGCATTCCCACCAGAATCGCTGCCCGCATCTAGAGTCAAAGCAACGAGCTAACCCCTCCTAGTACCACTACGCGCGCTCGCCCATATCGCCCAAATACACGCGTGCCGACGACGTTCCCTGGGAAAATAAGAAGGGCGTGTTGTGTGCGTTGACTGTCTTTCTTCAGCAATATACGCGGAGCCGGCAAAGCCGGTCGCCGGCGGCGGCCGGTGCTGGAGTCCACTGTGCATCACTGGAGATTCGTTTCCCTCAAATCCTTCTCCACCAACCTACAGTGGGGATCAGTGGGTGTGAGCATTCCACGACATCCTCCAACATATCAAAATTTCTGATCCAATGTCCACTAATATCCATCGAAAACCACTGGTTATCACTGGGTACAGATTAATTCTATCTCCAGTGATACCCAGTGGTAGTGTGAGATCTCCAGTGGATTCTGCTGGTCCTGGCTGGAGTGAAGATCATGTCACTAGCCAGTGGACTCCAGTGAACACCAGGCACATTGGTTGGTGTTCGGTAGATATTAAACTAAAAGTAATAAAACAACATTGATTAGATGGCTTGCTTGTTCCAGGAAACCTAACAGTAGCTAAAACGGCGATCTGCACGCGCAGAGACGGCGCCCTAGAAGGTGTAGAGACTCGGAAGCTACGGGTTGGCTCCCTGCACGATATTAAACTAAAAGTAAAATAATAAAACAACATTTGATTAGATGCGCCAACAGGGACAGGGGGTGGTGATTGGCGAAGCACAGTGGTGATTGATTATCATGTGGAACTCTTGGCTCATCAATTTGCAGTAAACTTCAGTGAACTCCAGTGGAGGCCCCTATGTCGATCTAGCGAACTCCAGTGAACTCCAGTGCGTAATTACGAGTACTTATGTAATAAGTCTCGTCTCTTTCAGAATGCTTGATCAGCAAAATCATCGATTTTTTCCTGTGTTATGCTCGAAACGTTGAGGGACCTTTTAGGGGCTGTGCTATTGAAATTAGTTGCTATGCTTAATTTATTCGCTCAAGTGGGGATCGAAAAGAATTCACGCTGTGCATCGCGGTTTGTGGGGAAACACCGAACAAACACCGTCAAGTTTCAGCATGGCGACCCCGACGGCGTTTTATCCACTGAACGTTTGCTGTTGATTCACCGCCTTTCGATTTTTACAGCTATATTTGCCGCAGCGTTGGAAAACGCCGAACACTTTCATGAAAGCCACTTATCCTTTCATCGCCCACGCCCAATTCGAGTCGCCCGGGCTGTGCCCTGAAGATATGTGGCGAAGAAGCAGCGTGCGCACAACAGACTTCGTTTGTGGCCCAAGTACTTTGCAGCCCAATCCTGCCCCTCAGCAAGATTTTATTTACCTCAAATTTTCATCGCCCACGCCCAATTCGAGTCGCCCGGGCTGTGCCCTGAAGATATGTGGCGAAGAAGCAGCGTGCGCACAACAGACTTCGTTTGTGGCCCAAGTACTTTGCAGCCCAATCCTGCCCCTCAGCAAGATTTTATTTACCTCAAATTTTCATCGCCCACGCCCAATTCGAGTCGCCCGCGCTGTGCCCTGAAGATATGTGGCGAAGAAGCAGCGTGCGCACAACAGACTTCGTTTGTGGCCCAAGTACTTGCAGCCCAATCCTGCCCCTTTGCGGTCCAAGCCTGCCAGAAGACTCAACTTTTTCCTCTCAAGTCACCCCTCAAGTCGTTGTTAGCGCGAGCCTCCGGGCTCCATGACCCGGGGACTTGTACAAGAAGCGTGGGCATGTCGACCGCCATCAAGGCGGCGCTGCTACGAATATTTTTTCAAGCTCTTCAAGATTTGCACTTTATGTGGGGTGGGCGGGCTTTGCGACCGCTGACGCCGTTCCCCACAATACTTTGCACCCACGCACAGACCATATTGACAGATCCCGGGTAACGCCCGTTCTTACCCGCGCTCGTTGGCCCATCGGGCCCGCTTAACACAAATATTTCACACGTGGTCTCAATCTCGGTCATCGCGAGCTCGCGCAAAGCGCTGCAGCGCGTTCTTGGGACTCCACACTCAGTCTAAAAAATGGTCAACGCGACCTTTGAAGCACCCAGTACGCACCGCCCTAGTTGTCTGCAAGTTACATTATAACACAATTATTCCTTACAATCTTGAATCCACGCAAGCTTCCGCGCTTAGCCTATTCGGAGCGCTTCGTCAAGCCTACGTTTTCGTATTTATTCTTTCGCTACCTTGCCTGCTCCGTTCACTCCTTTCTCAGGCCACGAGACTGGTTTTATTGTCGGTTGTGATCCTTCCTCGGAAGTTGAACACGCTGATCTGTGGTCTCGCATGCACTCTGCAAAGGGAAGACATGCGACAGCCTTCTGTTGACTGGTGGATACCGGGGAATTTTGCCTGGGAGGAGGGACCCTCCTCCCATACACTTGCGCCTTCGGCTTGTGGTCAGGCCCCACGAGGTTACAACCAGAGGTCCTGCTGAATGGCCGGCCAGTCGCAGTTCGGCCAGCGTCTTGTGTGATCGATCCCCTGGAATGGTGTTGTGCTCAGTTGACATCTTGCAGAATTCTAGACGGATAACCACCCTGATAGTACTACTTGTATGTCTTCTGTAAACTCGTTGTTCATGTTGTGGACCACGCGAGTATAATATATCCCCCCCCCCCCCCCCCCCCCCCCCCCCCCCATTCAAAAAATCATGTTGGGGGTAGCGGCTGTGTCATTGTTCATGTTATTTTGAGATCATTGATGGATTTTTCACTGAGTCATCTTCTCAAATTTTTTTTTTGTCTACCGGTTAAACGGGTAACTAGATATCCGAGATCTATATCAGCTTAATCTATATGGATCATCGCTGCTTCGGTATGTATGTAGCCTCCGACGAGCTCTCATTTACAAATTTACAAATATGATAGTACATCTAGAAGCAGGCAACCTCGACAGGCCAAAATAAAGAGGAGGAAAGGCTAGACTATAATAATGCATGTTGCATTTTTCTTTGCTTTCCGAGTAGTGCTGGGTTTAGAATATTGTATTAAACAAGCTGTATTATACAGGGTATTATACATTTATACCCCAAGACTCTCAGAAGCCATGTTTTAACTGTGTATAAAATACCCGCTGATAGTGCCCCTTTTGACTCAATGTTTCGCCGTTTCGGCACCGGGATTTATACAAACATATTAAACTAATCAAACCTAGCACTACTTCCAAGTCCGCTGAAGCTACATGTTTTTGTTTAGAGTACATTCATGAGAACTCAAGCCCATATTTCGGCCATAAAACATCTTCTAGTAACCACTCTGTGCGAGAGTCAGTCGAACTAAGATGTAAACCCGGTACTGGTTTACAGATCACTGATGCCGCTTACATACTCAGTTGTCACTTGTCGTTTACCGTCGTCTTGTCCGTAGCTCGCCCGCCCGCCTGCTCGTCTCGAATCCCATAGCATGGTCTTGTTCATTGCTGTGTGATTTGGCTTTCAGTGTTTCCTGCCGGCCGCAGGTTTCCATAAGAACAAATATAAGTACGAGTTTTGCCGGGCAACGCCGCGGCCCTACTACCCAAGTTAAGTTAAGGAACTTTTTCAAAGTAAAGCCAGAGAATATTAACCGAGTGTTCCGAGGTATTTTTGAGGAATACAACAGCCCCGGTAGAGTGCTTCAGCCCAAATAACTGACCTCCCATCCGCCAAATTCGGCATTTCAGCGCAAATTAGATGCACATAGGTTAGCTTTGCAATATGTAGAGCCCAGTGGGACCGAAAACCTTTATATTGACTCCAGAGAACTTCCTCGCCTATGTTCATTTGTGTGTTCACTGTAACATATTCAGTGTTCATTAAGTTGTCCGACGGCTCATACAATTCACGACATATTAATAAATGAAAATAAGTGCGGAGTTAGTCATTCAATTGGTTCAGGTATATTCTCAGCACGCCATTTGGCGTCCCCCACAATTCACACGGGGCACATAACTAGAATTCAACACTCGCGATACGCCGTAAATGCGATCAAAGTTCCACTCTAACTTTCCGTGAGCTAGTTGAATCTTAAAGAGATGAGGTCATATATGAGTCACCCAAGCTCATGGAAACCGCGTCTTATCATCAAAAAACGCTTTCAGCTGCAATAGAGTCGTGGGAAACTTATTTCTTACTTCAACTGAGGGGAAATGCTTGAAAATTGATGTCGTTCCTGGCCTTTGGGGTGTTTAAGGCAATATAGATCTGTATAAAATAAGCAGCTAGTCCAAAGCTGATCCTCCCTTCCCATAAGTTAAATCACTTATTCTTCCCACATCGCTCCAAGGAGCATTTATATCATCGACTTAACATTGGGCGGCCAGAAATATCCAATGGAGGTCCAGACAGTCACTGTATTTACTGTTGGCACAGAGTTAAGAAAGAGCAAGAGGTGCAGAGGCTGTCAGCATCGGCAGGAAATAAAGTTCAAGGAGGCGGCAAAATTAGGCCGATAAATTACAAGTACACAAGTTACTTTAGCTATGCGCGAGAATAAGTTAAGTACAAGTTAGCCACCAAAAATAATAGGCACAAAAGTTATCAAGTTAGGACCAAAAATTACTTTATTCGCACTGGGCCGCTGAAGATCTAGCCCGCACTCGGAGATCCTCGGGGGTGTGACAGTAACGTTCTACTCACGTATTCGATAATTCCTACAAGCCGTGAACAGCTAGGGTAGTGACGACGTAGATGCCTAGGACACGCACTACAGAACTAGCCAACCAGCATGCACGGCCTCCGTCTCTCCGTTCGGCGTTCCGTCGACAGTAACAAACTCGAAATCTCTCGAAATCAAAGAAACACAGGCTCACAGCGAGAACTCGCAAGTGAGACAGAGACAAACTCGGTCGGAAATCCTCAGGAGTTAGACTGATTAGCTAAAACTGACGTGTGAAAGCGAGAGCGAGAGTCCAAGATCCAATTGGCGCATGTGGATGTGAAGAGAAGAACTTCAACAGATCCGCGCTCAATCCGGCCCTAAGGTGACCAAACAAACTTAACAAACAAGACCAACGAGTCGAAAGAAGTGGCTCAGGCGCGTACTATGTCGTACATAATTTTATTCATATCGCAAATGCGTTGCTACAAACCCTTGCGGCCGACGGGCTGGTGCTGTAACGCACGTCACATTCAACGCGCCTTCTGGCCTTCCGAGGTTGCGCAAGACGTGTACTGTACCATTTCGACTGAGTGTTCAAGTGACGGGTGATGCCAGCCTCCGAACTGAACATTTTTGGTCCCAGCGACGGTGACATTCGAGGATTTTGCGCCAATTAGGGGCTAAATCTGTCAAAAAATCCGGCCCGGCCGTCCCCATGTGGTAATTCTACACGTGAAATGACGAAATGAACACATCAAAAATGATAGGCTCGTGACCAACCGCTTCGCCAAGCACGTGGCTGCGCTTATCACGGTTGGCGACGCGGCTGGAATCTTTGGTCGCCATTTTGGCTGATGCTGCCAAACCAGTGGATGTACTTCAAAATGAGAGAGTGAATAGGCTGAAAAAAAGTGCTAAAATTGATATAGGGAAAGTTGGTTATTTTTCAATTCTAATCACAATATCAAAAGTTTTTTTTCCAGCTTGGGGGACAACTGCTCGACATCGCCTGCGCACGGACCATTTGACGATGACAAGCACTCTCCCCCCAAACCCCCAAAAGAAACTTTTGATATTTTATTTAGAATTTGAAAATTTTCATATTTCTCTAAGGAACTTTTGGCACTTTTTTTGAAGCTCATGGTATGCTCATTTCCCAAGTCCATCAACTGATTTGGCGGCACCAGCCAAAAGCGCAACCAATTGTTCCAGTCGCTTGAGGAAGCTGATTGCCTTGTCCCGTGATCAGCTTATGAAAGCGTACTGGTAACGAGTCTACAAAAATGAACGAACACTCAGTCGAAATAGTACAGTATTTCCCAGCCCCAGTTGCGGAGGCGCCGTCGTTTGTTGGCCCACAGTTCTTCAATGCGACGTGGATCCACCAGTTGCCGCAGCTCTTCTACGAGAATGCCATGTGCGAGCTCCACGGCGCCTGCGAACCGGAGTTACCGGAGTGTTACCGGACGTGCCAATTCTCGTCGACGTTGCGTTTCGTCGGCCACGCCCTCAGCGTGTTTGCCTTGTTCGCACTGGCGCTCCTTGCAGCGGTCCTCTTCCGGCTCCCCAGAGGTCGTGCTACGCGTCGGGTGCGTTCTCCATTCTATTCATTGTACCCACTCTGACTTCCTTCTTCTCAGATCCAGCGCTTTCCGCTGCACGTCGCGCGCTCGACTAAGTTTGCGCCGAAGCTTTGCGCCATAGAAGAAGAAGAGCTGGGCGAGTTTCTCGAACTTCTGTCGGTCCGTTTTCTTCTGCCTATACTCGCTCTGCTGCTCACAGTTTTACCCAATAGATTCAGTCGTCCTTCACCGCGGCGCGGCTTCTTCAACGGCTGCGAGAGGCAGTCGATTCGGCGATCCCTCCGTCGCCACCGCTTTTACATCCCGCCGCCGACCCCACCATCCTCCTGGCCCCGCTGTCTATCGCAGACCTCCCCACCCACGAAGCAGCCGACTTCGACGCACCTCCGTGCAAGATGGCGCGCTCGCTGAGTCGATCCCAGAGCCGGTTACAGTTCGTTCGTTCTTCTCCATTGCGCTTTACTTATGCTAACGCCGATCCTCAGCCTCCCCATGTCCCGATCAAGACCCTCAAGGCGCGCGTTCCCCGTCTCTGCTCGCGCACGGCCCCCGAAGAAGGCCAGCTGGATCTCCCCACCGCAAGCCCCGGCTCTGTAGTCCCCCGCATCGCCCCGCTCTCTCCATCGGTCGCTCCCGCACAGCGCCGCCCTTCGATCCTTATTCCTGCGCCGGCCCACTCAGTTCCCGCCCTGGCTCCTGTGCAAGTCGCACGAGTTCCTCAAGCGCTAAAGCACGACGACGCCGCCATCATCTACCAGACACAGCGACCTTCCGACCCTCCAAATCCCATATCTTATATGAGACTCCCCGTCCTCACAACACGCGCCTCCCCGCGTTCTATCAGCCTTCGCCCAGGGACGAACAGCCACGCCGACGCGCGCCACCCAATATCGTCTTCTACGGACGCTCGGCGTTGCCCCCGCACTGGACGTCGGCCGTTCAGCAACGACCCGCGGCCGTACCTTCTTCCGCGTCAAGCTTGGAACCCCTACTACCACTTCGCCGCGCAGGCGCGGCCGCTCGCCGTGCAGTAGACGGTCCCGCAGGACAACCCCATCCATCGGCCAAATTCTTCAAGACCCTCGCCGTTCTTCATCGTTCTCGCTCGCAATCACCATCCCGATCCCAACTCGAACAAATCAACGCGCTCGCCACCCTATCCTCAACCATCCAACGTTCGCCGGCCACCCGACCTCGCGGCGCGTTGGCAGCAGCGCCGGGGTTGACGTGACCCCGGCGCTTCCACCGCTCCTCCGCGCGCGCCGCACGTCTGCTCCCCTTCTCTTTCCTGGGCAGCGCGAACTCCCACGTGGCGCGGAGGGTCGGTGGGGGCGCCGGGGGTAACGTGCCCGCGGCGCTCTCACCACTCTTCCGCGCGCGCCCAGACCTGAGGAGCAGACGTGCTTCTCTGGTCTGGGCGTGTGTGTGTGGGGGGGTTGATTGGTCGGCGAACGTTACTGGACTGGATGGCTTTTCGACGCGGATTGGTACACGGAAGAACGCAGATACACAATTGGACGGGTTTGGGTCTCTTGGGTGGTGGATGAGGGTATTCTCCCGGTATCGTCGACTGGCTTCATTTCGTTTCGTGCCTCGTACTTCAAGCTGGTCTCGTTGTGTCTCCGGATCTGATTATCTGCTCGACACGGACCGTACTCGGATTCGACTGCTTTGTATATCATCATCTCATTCGTTATGGACCCGATCCCTCTATATTTGCTTGCTTAGCCGGGGACGACTCTTATTTCATCTGCTCGACACGGACCACACTCGGATTCGACTGCCTTCATAGACATATCATCAGCGTTGCTTGCTTGGGCCGTAGACTCGTCTTTTATTATTATTATTATTTTACTGGTGCTTATATCTTTATGGGCTCGTCACCCTGTATTACCATCTGTGCTTATAGAATTGCTTGTGAACTCGGACGACTCCTCTACATAATATGCTATGAAATTTTTGGGCTGTGCTCAACTACGTAGGAGCTTCGTGCGGCGAATAAATACGGGGCGAGCCTGTTGGCAGTTGGGAAGGTGGTACGCATGATTCGTGCAGAAACCAGAATCAATCATAAATACTTCCTTCAATTTGCGTTCGCTTGCTCAACCTTCTACGTTTCCTCAAGTTTGACCTCTTGTGTACTCGCTCTAGAGGCTCAAACAGGGGGTAGAGGGTCCACTTCGAGCGCACATATTAATCTGAGAACCGGTTTGGTTGGTGGCCGCAATTTTCCAGCGGTTGCATACTATTACGAGTCCTAAATTTATTTAGGTAATAGAGAGTTTGCGCAGCAGCCACTCGAGCCATCTGATGGCTGTTTTGCATTGCGCAAAATGATAGCTTGTGGCTTCGATGGCTTGGGTACCTATGCTTGTTGTTGGTGCAATTCAGTTGCTTACGAGTCATAAACACCATGGTTGGATGCTAAGACCCTCCACCACTGCCTACAGGCTGATTGCAGCCAAAACATATTTGTTTCTTTGGATATGGGGCTTTCATGCAGTTGGGGGTCATTCCTTGAGGTAAGCATGTATAAAAACATTCAGTCCCTCTCCATCTGGCCCGAAAAGACTTTCATTGACTTCATTTTATCAGCCATCAATCAGCCATTAGCCACCAGTTTGCGCAACGCAAAAAAGCCACTGGATGGCTCGATTGGCTGCAGCGCAAACTGGCTATTAATCAAATTTCTATATGGACCCCCATCATTGAAAAAATTAAAAAAGAGTCTTGATCATTGGGGCAAGTCCTTCCCTACACTCGAAGGTAAAAAGGAAATTATTCAAATGACAGTGGCAGGCATGACACAATACTTGACATCCGTCCAAGGAATGCCGAAAGAGGTATTGGAACATTTGGAAAAAATGACTAAATCTTTTTTCTCTGGTGTGAGGACAAACGGGCACCTCTGGATAGCGATATTCTGTTTCAACCAATCACTAATGGCGGCAAGAATATGGTTTGCCTCAAAGACCGCAACAAGGCAATCAATTTAAAACTTCTCCAGAGATAAACTTCGATGTATCAAGACCAACGTGGGCTGCCTTCACGGATCGTGTGTTTGCTAAAAATGTTCCAGCTGCCCCCGTTGTATCGCCCGAGACTCGGATAAACCCCTTCCTTCAAACCTGGTCTCCACTGATGCTTCCCCTGAAGGAACCATGCCGAACACTTGTTAAAACAGCGAGAGATTTTGATGTTCAACTCGATGGATTGAATCCAGAATTGAAACAACAAAAGCCGATCTGGTTCTATATTGGAGCAAGTGTTAAATTGAATCGTCTTAACAACTCTGAGGCATCAAAATGTTTGCGAAGTATTCATAAGATAACAACTGTCGGAGAGCTGATGGAATTCTCATCACGATCAGACCCAAACCGACCATTTCAGAAGAGTAAATTGTGCATGCACGGTCTGCAAAGCTGACCGAAATACAGGGTGTCCCAAGCCCTTCAGATGCCACCAGGAGGCATTAGCTCTTCTCGATTGTTTACATCCTAAGTGGGACCCGAGACGAGTTTTACATCAACCCAACCCTGATGTTAACATCGAAGAACGGGCTGAAAATATTTCTGCTTGGCCAAGAAAAAGCCAGTTACCTTTGATCCTAATATAACTGTGAAATCTATCCTCTCATTATCTTTCCGAGCTTTCGTTAATGAACCTAAAAGTAATCACCCAGCAGATCAAATGGATATCATGCAAGAAATTCAGCAACCCGAATTAACAGCCTTCATTGTTGAATCATACGCAATCGATGAAACAGGAAATTTCTGTGCTGGCGGAGGAATCTGGATTGCTCCAAATAGCCCCAAAAACAAAGCTGTTGCGGTCCCTGAACATCTAGCAACGAGCAACAGTGGGGAACTAGCCGCAATTCTACATCTTATTCAGTCCTCCCCCGAAAATATGGTATTAAATTTCTGTCTGACGTCGAAACACATTGTTCGAAAGCTTACAATTGATGTCTGGTCCTCTGAATCGGCGGGATGGACTGGGGACAAAGATAAAACCCTGTTGACAACAATTATAGCCGCTCTCCGGGTGGGAGGAACGAAAAGCTCATTCTGTGAAGCTGGAGAAAGTGATAGTGACCAAAATAAAATTCAACTAGCTCGACAATTGGCCATCACGGCCATGAACAATTATCCAGATGACTATATGATAGATCCAGAGGATCTCATAACGGTACCTCCCAGATATAAACTGCAGGGTGTTAGTTTGGCAAAGACCTCTCAAGCTCTATTTTACTGTGCTATCAGAGAATCAAGACCGCATCCTGAACGTATTAAAACACGTGTAATGCTGGATATAACACGCCACGCCATGAAAGATCAATGTGGCAAGACACCGACAGATGAACAACTCTGGAAGTCTATCTGAGACAAAGATATCACACGCACAATCCGTGACTTTTTATGGAGGTGCCTGCATCAATCATATAAATGTGGCACTTACTGGCAGAATATCCCCACATATGAACACTGGGGAATATGCCCAACATGCCAGGTTGATGAGACCATGGAGCATATATTGCTGGAATATAACGCCCCTGGCCAACAGTTGATTTGGCCAACTATAGGAGAAAAAGCACAAGAAACTACTTGATATGACCATAGGCTTGATCCTGGGATGTGGTCATACAGAGTTTAAAAACTCTAAAGGGAAGAAAAATCGTGCAGCGGGCCGACTATTTAGAATACTAATTTCTGAATCCGCACACATAATTTGGAAACTGAGAAATGAACGGGTCATCTCAGGCCGGACGCATTCCGACATAGAAATACACAATATATGGGTAAACTGTTCAAATATGTGTTTAAAAATGGACCAACTCTTGACTAACATCTCACGATACAGCAGTCGAGCAACAAAATTGGAATGGGTCCTCCAAACTTGGGATGAAGTCCTAATGGACAATGTAAATCTGCCAGAAAATTGGATCTGGCAGTCTGGAGTTTTAGTGGGTATAGATGCTCTCCGTCCCCAGGGATGTGTTGGATTATGGAGTTATGCTGTCATGGCAAAACTCCAAGTATGTTACGGTTACGGTTCCCATAACTGTTACTGTCCGCAGCTATTCCTGTTTCTCTGTTATGCATTGCCTTTCTTGGTTACTTAGGTACCTAGTTAGTATTTAAGTAGCCTACTTTGTACCCAGTACGTCATCGGGATTGCAGCAGAGCAAGCCCAATCGAACCTTCTGGCTTACTAAGCTTGTCCGAATCTCACAGGATGGAACCGCTAGCAAGCTAGTGGTGAACTACCGAGTCCCACACTGCCTGATGACGGGCATGTGTAAGCGCATTTCTCCAGGGTGACTTGATTAGGGGACGTAATCCCAAAACTAGCCTGTTTCGAGAGCTGATTAGATCAGCCGCTCGTCACGTTGTATTCCACCCAAAATAAAAATAAAATAAAAGCTCTGAAACGACGAGTAATTGAGGGGGCAATGATAGACAAAAAAGTTTCTTTCTGAGGTTTTGCAAAAATTGACTACATGTTCAGGGGTTCAGAGGTTTTTGTGTTTTTGGCCCGAGTTTTTGGATTTGGCAGGTGTTTTGGCGTTTTTTGGCATCAAAAAACGCCAAAAAACCTAGCTCAATGACGGAAACCACAAAGGAGTAGATGAGGGTGACCACCTTCAAATTCAGTGTATTACCAAAAAGTGACATTGAATCCGCCGGGTCTTCCGTGTGCTCGCTGGGTCCCACTGTCAAAGAACGGAGTAAGGGGAAGTCGGAACCGATTGAGCGGAGCGCTTCAACGGGAAGCACGAAGTCGATGTATTCCCAGCGCTCGGAGTGAGGTATGACTGTCTCGACAAAAGGAATCAAATCAATCTCGTCGTCCAGTTCATTGGGGTGAGATTACTGCAGGGAATGGATAGAGGGCAGTTTTTGGCGCGACCCAAGTTGTGAGTAAATCCAGTGCCAGGATCCAAGACACCCTTTCAGGATTCAACTGGATAGCTCGCCAGCGCTGTGGGGTGCCAAACACTATTTCGCGCATTTCCGGAAAATCTGGCCAAGTAGGTGCGGAGAGAGACGTCCAGAAGTCGGTGGTCGTTCAAGGTATGGTGGGAGGAAATGGACAAATATTTCGGAGGTGATTTCGATGGTAAGGGCGAGGATGGGGTACTTGTATGTGCCGAGGCACGTCTGCAGGTTCTGGCGCTCTACGCATGCGGCGATAAACGATCGCTCGAGCACTGCAATCTGGGCATCAAGCTCTATGATGCGGGAGCGCACTACTCCAAGCATAGGCCCATTTCCGAGCGGCGCTCCTGTGTCTGAGTAGATTCGACGCGTGTCTGCTTCATGACGACTGCAGCTGAAGCCTGAAGCTGATTGAAAAGTATCTGAAGGAGACAAAGAAGAGTAACTGACTTGATTTTCAATCTCCCCTAAGCGATAGTACTTCGGTTCTTTCAAAAATCCAAAAGGCGAAATTTTTCCAAGTCCTTTTTATTCATCACGTGCAATTTCTATTGACCCTTTTCCGTACTGAGTTCTCCCAGTCCCTACGTTCGAGTAACTCTTAACACTTTTTTTTTCTTTGTCAATTTTCATCGGATCAACTTAAAATAACTTGCGTTGCGCGCTGTGGGGCTCTTGTACCTTCCGCCTTCGTCTATAAGTCTCCCGTGGAACCAGCTAACGAGCTTCGTAGGGGGGGGATTATGGCTTTCAGACGGGTAGTAGCCACCTTCGTCACTTCGTTACTACGCTTATTTCGCTTATTTTCACCAAACCTCGTCACTTTGATCTCATTTAATGAAAGTTTGTTACTTCTGATGATTTTCTGCGAAAGCTCGTCAGGTGAGTGAATTCTAATGAAAATTCGTGAGCTCACAGTTCATCCGATGTTGAACATCACATAGCATATTCGACCTTTTGCTTCTCCCACTACCACGACCATTGCGCCTGCGCAAGGAATCCACGGGATCGGCGACAACGCACGCTGACATTCAAGAAAGAGTTCATCACCGTGGTGCGTGTATGACACTCCCTTCCGTGCTCCATACCCGACATGGACACAAAACTCGTACCGCGACAATAGCAGCGTCGAAACCTCCTTCACCCGGAATCATGCAGGAATAAGGTGGACGATTTTTTATTCAGCATGGCAAGGCCACTTCTCCGGTGAGCGGCTGTTTTGATATTCCATGTCTTGCGTGATATACGGCCCTGTGCAAACGCGACGCGAGGCATAGAGGGCTGGAACTGGACATGTGGACATCGCCGCGGGCGCCGGTGTCGCACTTGAATCAATAGCATCCGCGCATCGCATCGCACCGCAGCGACTTGGTAACGGCGAGGAGCCGTCTTCTAGTCCACGTAGGAGTACTTGCTCCACGGCACCGTGCTGGATTAATGGCCGCCGCAGCATCTGTACAAAGTCATCATGTACTCACCTAACTTACATATTTTGGCACCTACGCCAACATGTATTTAAGCACTGCAATTGCATATCCCCAATGAAAACATGAACTTTTATCTAACTCCCCCACTGGTTGTTTGCGATACAGTAGGTTTAACGTATATGATGTGACGAAATCTCAATGGCCAGCGAGAAGTGACGAGCTTAGGCCGAAAATTTGCTGAACTCACGAACATTCATTGAATGCCATCAAACCGACGAACTTACACGAATTTAGCCGAAGTAACGAAGTGACGAATTTGGCGCGGACTCGATGCGACACAATGAAATTGATGGTTTGGCATGCACCGACAATGTTGGTGCTCCTGGCGCACATATGAGTGGATTGGCATGACTGGTATAGTTTATTATCATACAAAATTTAGCATCCCCATCATATCATCCTTGTGCAATCACTCATATATTTTATCTCCTTGTCGGTAATTTACACACTGCACATTCCCACCAGCATTCTTAGGGCATAAATTCTGTATTCTACTTCTTATTTTTAGAGATGGGTGATGCTCAGGAATGTATTCCCAATATATTCAAACAGTTGGATGTGTTGCACCACACCACAGAACCGCGGTAAATCTATCAGAAGTCATTGCCTATTTATGGACGATGTACCTAAAGCCCAATTGAAATGAGGGAGCATTTGACAGAATATGGTCCACCCTTCCGTTAATATAAACCTGGGGGCCCCAATGATCTAACCGCACACTTATACAGTGGAACTGGGTTACTGGGGAGTGTGTGTCTTTCTCCCAGGCGCATTTTAATGGTTTCCTCCCAGGTGCAGTTGAGAATCAAGCGAGCACATGATATATGGTTCAAGCGAGGTGGAAGATGCGCGGTCAGGCGAACATAGGTTCAATTTCACATTTGTGACACCCGCCCTGGTACATCTAACTTGACTCTGGTTCCCTAGGATCATGTTCGCGCTGAATATTTCAAACGATGACGTACCGGGATAAACTCCATTTGTAGCCAGAGACGGTCCACTACAATCTGCTTGTGTGATTAGAGTCGCTTCCCACCCAAACTGCGCCAAGAGCTTAGGATGCCAGTAATCTTATAAAACAACATATTCTTTGGGTCATGCATTGGCGTTAGATGGTTGTTCCGTTCACAGTCGCATTCGTACAAATACGAATGTTAAACTGTACTATGTACTAAACAAGATGTTTCTTTTCGAACTATTGCACGGTGCAACACGAACCAATAGCATTTACTGCGATATTTGTTGCGACTGTAGATGCTACGGTGACGGCTGCTTGACCTGCTGCAGCTTTAAACGTCTACGAGAAGATTAGCATATGAAACTGACCAGTGAAACGACATTGTCGTGACACGCACCAGAGGTCTCTTTTTTGCTGGCAACTCAATGTCGCTGAACAACAAAGCAAGGATTAGGCCCGCCATTTCGTCCTCTGACAACCCCGGCGTATGGAAGGTGAGAGTGGGCAATTCGTATTTCCCACCCATCTTCAGCTTCAGGGGAGTGTACGTCGCAACGAACTCTGCTTCGGCTTTTTCGACTTCCTTGGCCATGAAATTGCCCTTTTTGTATTTCACTTCGTATTTCTTGGTATTCGAGTCCCATTGCCATTCAGTCGTCCTGAGCGCGTCAAGCCAAGGTAATGTAGTGAACAGGGGACTCACGAGCTGAATGCGCCGCCGTCTCTCGTTCTGACCTCTTTGAACAGCTTGCTCACGCCGTTCACCTCTAAAGTTTTCTCCTTCCAGGCAATTCGTCCGATTACTTTCAGTCCTTCCTCCTCGGCTTGTTCGAAACCGACTGGCGATGAAGAGTTGCCTCTGTAAAGCGTCGTGTGTTTCGGACTGTCCATCCGGCTTCGCTCTGTAACAACGCGGAAGCCGATCGTTTCGCTCGGCGAGCCGGCGTCGGGGACGACGTCGCTGTTTTGGATATCGTAGTTTGTGAATGTGAAAGACATGGTGAGGGTGAAGGGCGACACGCCGTGTGGGTGAAAGTGAAAATCTTTTAAAGAGGGTCAAGACCAATAGCATGATAAAGACCTGGTTTCAATCAACACCTATTTGGTGGAGAGATTGGCGCCATCTTCAATGGAGAGAGACATACTGCGAGAGTTTCTCCAGTTCCATCCAGCTCGGTGGTCTTCGAAGGTGATATGACAGACGTCGTTGAAGCATCCAACCCCTGATTGATTGAGAGTTCAAATGGGACTGGCCTACAATTTTATCCTGATTCTTATCCTGATTCTTACCGGGATGCTTATCCCGTAGGTAGGTAGAAGATCTACCTGAATACAAGGCACACAGATATGGGCGAGCTGAGCAATTTCTAAAAAAGGCACGGTCAAGTTGCCTGGAGAATTTGACTGATTGCATTCAAGGCATTTCTATTTTTCAACCACGGTCCACGGCTGAAGGCGGATCAGAGATTTTTATGTATCGCGGGGCTTCTGGGGGAAGAAAAAAGGCGTGGAATCAGGTACTTCATTGGGAGGAGCTCGCGGTGCATCGTACTAGGGGCCTGCTTTTTTCAGTAGCTCTCGCATGTACATATGTAGGCATCAGCTGATGCCGAGAGGCTTTGACGTGGTGGCGGGTATTGAACGGTCCACACACATAAGCCGGTGTGGTGGAGCGACTAGGATGGTAAGGAGAGGGGGAACGGTGCATATGATCCATGGTCTTGTATTTGGTTATTTTCTTTCCCCCGGTCCTGTCCTTGACATTCGAAGTTTGTCTGATTAGAAACTTCAAATGGAAAATAAAATAAAATACATCCTACATGTGGGAGACACATCTAATTTCTTTAAGCTTCATTATTTGGAGGGGGGAAATTACACACACATATATATGACGGTGGTACTGGGCAGTGTGCTTCTCCCCGGTGCAATTAAATCTGTCCTTCCCTACATGTATCTATAGCAGTGACCAGAGGATGCGATATATACGATTCATAGCCTTGGGGTACCACCCACGCATTATTGTACATTACTGTAGCACGTACAATGCGGAGCCGGGTCCGACTCCAGGATGGATCATGGTTGGTAAGGATTTCCCATTTTTTTGGTCCTCCCGGGTGCGTTTGCATTGAACCATGGCAAAGCGGATAGGAACAGAGGATGTGATCCATAGCCTTGGGGCACCGCACATGCATGATTGGTCAGTCCCATGTGCAATGCGGAGCTGGGTTCGACCCCCAGATGGAACATGGGTGTCAGAGTAGTGTTTTTCCCATTTTTTTGGGTCCTCGGCATCAGAATCAATGTAGACGACGATCTGTGTTCATGAAGATACAACTTCAATGCCTGATTGACATACAGGTATGACACGGTGCATTTCATGTGCTCTGAATCCTCCCGGGTGCGTTCGAATTGAACCATGACAAGGCGGAGAGGAACAGAGGATATGATCCATAGCCTTGGGGTACCGCGCACGCAGCCTTTGTCCCTTTAAAGAGCATTGATAACATTCCCATTGAGTCTTCGTGGAATCTATACACCAATTATGTCGGTCTTGACATCAAGAAAATCATACTCCTCGGAAAAACCCTCAATTATTTTAACCCCGGTCTCCAGCTTTATATGTACGTCTCCTCAAATTAATTGATCACATTCCATTGTAACCCTGTTCACTTTTCCCCTCCAGTGATCTATTCAACTGGTTGTGGCCCAAGATAGTCCAGCTTAGTCTTGATGATTTCGTCGAGTATTGGAACAACCACAAGATCCAGACACAACGTAATAAGCTCCTTCCCTCGGGATTTTCACCTAACTACTGGGCATGCTGGTGCACCGGATCAAATGGGGTACCGGGTCAAACACATATTACCTCGTTTTCCGCTCACATTCTGGTACTTCTGAAGCATACAAACTCTTCTTCTACATGTAATACAGTCTTCATATATCTTGTAATATTTTTGTGTTCAATGCCTACACTACGCACAATTAAAAATCGCTTCTCGCGCAAATTTGCCTATTTGGGACAATCTGTAGACCTTCTCTCCCATAACTCAATTACCGCTGGCCTTTAGGTCGCAATTATTGGAGGGAATGACCTCATAGTATATACGCATATTTCATACACATCAGAATCATGGAGAACGGACCGATATTCATGGCAGGGCATTTGTCAAGATCAGGTCACTGGTCACGATAAATTATACTTCGTCGCAATATATCTCGTTCCATTCTTCATCAGGAGCTTATTCCTGTTGGCAATGTGGTCTCCAGTGGCGTATAGCTACCAACAATTTTTCTATAATTTTATTCGGGGAGTCCCGGGCTCCCTATAAAAGTCGACATCTTTGGTTAGTTTCATCACGTCTCCCCCCATAATTGTCTCTTCTGCACATTCAAAATCATCCCTCATGGCTCAAATCGGTGAGATAATTTACTTATTGTATCTTTGAAGATGATTGCCAACTTGAATCGTTCCAGAAATCGCGGAAGACGCTCCCAGGAAGTGGACGAAAGCAGAGATCTATTCTTGGGACTGGAAACCAGTATTGTGAGTCCACCACATTATCTGTTGGTGTCCAGTTACTCACAGGTGCCCCAGAAACGTCCTTGAGGAAGCCCAACTCGCCGCTGAAGAGCATCTCCTCCAAATCATCGAAGATACGAAATGCGAATCGGATAATGGCAGCATGCCGCCACTTACGAGTTCATCACAGTGTGCCGCCGACAACACCACCGAGAACCTTTCGTGGACCCGGGCTGAGCGTGAGGCTAAGAACAAGGAGATTTTGGAGTGGATGGCAGGCTTTGGGAAGGAGAAGTGGGTCAGGATGGGTGTTTGCAAGCCAGAAGAGGGCGCGAAGTATTTACCCGCTCATTGCACCCATGCCTTCCAGCCTATCCTTGATTTCCCGTTGAAGTAGGCAGTTACAAGTGTTTTGAGTGCTCTCCATAAAAATTGGTGTCCATGACGCGTTAAATCTTGAGATAACACGTAGTAAAGAGTGGAGATGATATTTTGACGCGTCTGCCAAACAAGACCACACGCGTCAAATTTCGACGGATATCCGTGAATTTAAGATATTCCAGGGTCAATCCTCTTCGCTTGGATTTCGAATCTCCTTGGAAACGTCACAGTCCATCTTCCTTCTGCCTCCATGGCACGCAAAGGTAAGAAACCGATTCCAGCTGCACGGAAGAAGGCCTCGCCTCCTGAATTGAAGAAAACACCTGCTGAAGCTGCTCTGGATGAGCAGCATATACGCGACGCCATCACAGCTGTTCTTGCTTCTGGATTTCGTCCTAATGGCCGGCCTCATCTATCTCTGCGGGCTGCTGCCAAACAATTCAGTGTGCCTCCTAGTACCCTCACAGCACGCTTTAATGGGCGACGGACACGGACTGCAAGCCACGAAGATCAGCAGAAGCTGAGTCCTCCACAAGAACTTGTTCTGAAGGAATGGACTCGAGTTATGGGACGTCGAGGAGTGCCCTTGACATTCATGGCCATCGCCGAGTACGCCTCGCACATTGTCGGCAGTGACGTTCCTGTGGCCTGGGCTCAAAGGTTTCGGCAACGCCATCCCGATCTAAAAGCGCGCTGGACTACCGGTCTCGAGAGCTGTCGTGCCCGCTGCTTGAATCGTGCGCTGGTTAGCGAATATTTTGATATTCTAGAATCACTGCTTGAAGAGTACAATATTCCTCCCGAGAATATTTATAATATGGATGAAAAGGGGATCCAGCTCGGCGTGGGATGCCGGGAGATGGTCCTCGTCGACCGGGACATGAAAACAGTCTACCATGTCGAGGATGGCAATAGGGAGCTGGTGACAATCATCGAGACTATTTGTGCAGATGGAACCGCACTACATCCTTCTGTCATCTATAAAGGGAAGACCCGCGATTTGGAATGGGGGCGCAACAATCCATGTCATGCCAGGTGACTAGCAGCACTTCTCTTTGCCCTCTCAATATTAATAGTCATTGACAGCATCTCCTTCTCACCGAAAGGATGGACCGACAACGAGTTGGGCACCATGTGGCTGAAGAAAGATTTCGATCCCGTAACTGCCCTTAGAAATATCAGCAATGGCTGGCGCATCGTCATTTTGGACGGGCACAATTCACACTGCACCTTCGCGTTCTGCCTATTTGCTGCCCAGAACAGAATCATCATCCTCTGTCTTGTTGCGCATACGACCCATCGGTTACAGCCCTGTGACGTTGGCGTCTTCGGCCCCTTGGCATCTTCATGGAAAGCACAAGTAATGCAGATTGCGCGTACATTCACCAGAATCACAAAGTACAATCTCCTCGGCTACTACCACGCCGCACGGACCAAGGCCTTCTCCGAGGCCACAATCAAGGCTGCCTTCCGCAAAACCGGCATCCACCCATTCGACCGAAACGTGATTGAGGACAAAGCTTTCGAGCCGGCCAAGAACACGTCCACCCAGGCCGCACAGCCGGTACCCGCACGCCTTCCCGCACTACTCGGGCCCCTTCCCAGACCTGACGTGTCAACGTGCCCCAACACTCCTGACACAGCCTCGAGCTCATCATCAGTATCAGTCAACTCTTACGGACTAGTCAACGTACCGGCAGCACTACCTCCCAGTGCGTCGATCGTGGCCTTTCGTGAACATAATACGAAGCTCCTGGAATATGCCAATGAGTGCCGGGCACAAATGGAAGCTGATTATGCATCTAAGCAACTTATGGACGCGGAGAACGGACGCCTGCGATCCGAACTGTTCGCCAAGAAAACCCGCCCACCAAAGCAGCGCATCGGAGGAGCGGGTGCACGCCACATGACGGATAGCGAAACCTTGGATGCGCTAGCGATGGCAGACTGGAAGGCTGCTATCACAGTTGTCCACACCCAGCTCCACTCAGACGAGGTCTTCAAAGCAGCAAAGGCGGCGTCCAACACGGCATGGCGGGACATGATGGATGTACAGAAGCGGGCAGAGAAGGATGCCCTCAATGCTGGGAAAGCCATTGAGCGCGAGGCGAAGAGGGCGGAGGTCGAGGCAGAGAAAGCGAGGGTCAAGGCGATTGCCGATGCAGAGAAGGCTCGTTTGAAGGGCATTGCAGATGCAGAGAAGGCTAGGGTGCTCGCAGAAAAGACGGCGGAGAAAGTGGCGGAGAGGGTGAAGAAGGCGGAGGTGGTAGCCAAGAAGAAGGAGGCTGCAGACACAGAGCGTGAGCGAAAGAAGGCTCTGGCAGAGGAGAGGAAGGCGGAGGTGCAAGCAAAGAAGGAGGCCGCAGCACAGACAAGGGCAGCCGCTGCTGCCGCTAAGCCCAAGGCAGTGAACAAACGAAAACGAGGCGACGTCGAAGACGAACCTGCAGTGGATGAGAACACAGGCCCCAGCTATGTCCCCGATGCTGAGCCTGCTGAGAAGCGCCCTCGGCCTGCTCCCCGCCCCATTAACTTCGCGCGGCCTGCTGATGGTGGGGAAGTGCCGAATGGTGGTACTCGTGTGTTTGGAATGGAGGTGGTGAACCAGGACATGAGTTTCATAGACCCAGCGCTCCAATAGGTCGTTATTTAGGGCAGGGAGGCAGAGGGTAGGGTGCGGAGACGAGGCGGGGAGAGTGACAGTCAGTGTCGGAAGTTGCCGAATTTTGACCTGCTTCCCCATTTTTCGTACTTTCTTTACAAAATAATACACAGGTATTTTAATTCGGCTACTAATTTTTCTCAAACTACATACAATGCATTTAAACTCATATTGGAAGGGAATGGCAGCTTCAGAATGTGTTCAACTACTCTACACAAGACGTGAATGAAAGAAACATTTCAGATGATCCGGTAGTGGGTCACATGCAGTACATCTGCGACTTCCTGAGAAGTTTGGCTTGACACATTTTGGGGTATCAGCTACACAGCATTTTGTAGATGCTCTCAGGGAGAATATTCTGAAGTCCCAGGAGGAATGCTACAGATAGGTTACAGACGAGTTTGAGTCGAAGGCTTGGGAGGTATATTACATCATTGGGGCCCCCAGGTTTATATTAACGGAAGGGTGGACCATATTCTGTCAAATGCTCCCTCATTTCAATTGGGCTTTAGGTACATCGTCCATAAATAGGCAATGACTTCTGATAGATTTACCGCGGTTCTGTGGTGTGGTGCAACACATCCAACTGTTTGAATATATTGGGAATACATTCCTGAGCATCACCCATCTCTAAAAATAAGAAGTAGAATACAGAATTTATGCCCTAAGAATGCTGGTGGGAATGTGCAGTGTGTAAATTACCGACAAGGAGATAAAATATATGAGTGATTGCACAAGGATGATATGATGGGGATGCTAAATTTTGTATGATAATAAACTATACCAGTCATGCCAATCCACTCATATGTGCGCCGGGAGCACCAACATTGTCGGTGCATGCCAAACCATCAATTTCATTGTGTCGCATCAATTATGAATTGATCATGGGTTCCAAGACAGAAATTGACCATAGCAAAGGAACTACATCACAAGTACTACCCCGTTTATTTTATCATCCTACCTATTTATCATCTCCACTGCTATGAAGCACCATCACCGAGGTATAAATGCATCAATCCAACATCAATCCTACACTTCCTTCCACCATCTGGGGTGGCACTTTCTTCCGAGGCTTAGACATGCTCACACAGCACTATAAAATGAGATTCAGACAGCCTAGGAACACATCTGACAACAATGTGCAGGCAGGTATTGTTGTCCGAACACGTCTTTACCCAGTTTGTAAATAGTCAGAGCATTAATAAAGTTAAGGGTTATTCCCTTTGTTGTATTATTCATGGCCACTTCTCCCTTTTTTTCGAAAAGCCAGAGGCTTGTACGGTAGCTGGTGGCAACATATTTAGTGCTGGATAAGGCGACTTTGGATGGCACTGTTTACATCTCGGTGCTGCACCAAACATTGTACAAATGGTCGAACCGGCATTCCGGAAGTTTGGATCCCGAATGTCAAATGTCAAAAATTATTAGTCTCATCAAAAGCATAACCTTCATGTGCTTCAGGGATTGGCTTGTTACAAGATGCCAAAAAAACAGCAATGTGTTCTGCGCGTCCTCCTGCGTTATAAAGTGCGCCAAATTCCTGGTGGTCGCTGGGTATTATCTTTGTTAGAAGTATATAAATGATTTGCCCTCCTCAAATACGTGCAGAGACTGTGCCTGGTCTTCAAAAGATGTCGCTGATCGGCGCTTCGGACAAACTCACCACGAGAGAATATCGCATTTATCATTGTGTACTCTGCCAGAAAAAATAATCTGAATTTCCAGAAATGTACCTTGCCTATATCTAGTTTGGTCTGAGCTTTAAAATCCATGAAGATGTGCTGTACTGGATGTCCTGGACCACGGTAAAAGTAACCGCTGTTTGGTCTGATTTGTCATTCCAAAATCTCTTGCACTTTTCCCTCCTTTGAACCCTCTAGGCTTTCAGTTACCTGCTAAAATGTCCAATAAAATTCCCCATACACTGCCGGGTGCCCGCACACCACGCCGCTGTCCCTCTTCCCATTAAATTGGACGGGTCTTGTGACTTGTGTCACACATCCCAATTCAGCAAGAATACCAAAGGTCGATGAACTCGCCGCTATAGCAGCGTCAGAGCTTAACTTTTAGTGAGGGACCTGTTTGAAATATTAATGTGATTCGATAGAGCCCATAATATCCATTTAATTAGACAACAACTTATTTTGTTCGCCTCAGATCTCAAATGACAGTTGGTACCATCAAGTGGCATTCAGAGGAACCTCTTCGCACCGAATAATTATACAGACTGGTCAGACTTGTTCATATGCTTCTGGACATCTGTTTTACCCTTTACACCATAAGATTTGAGCAAGAAATGAGTGAGCTATAGTGCTCAGAATGCATGCCGCAATTTCGGCAGTTTGGAACAAGCCTCTCTCTGAGAATCACCGGCGTGGCGGTCACACCCAGGACAGAGTTCTTTCGACCTAGGTAAAATGGTGGGGGAAAAGTTTACATTTTTACAAACCTTTTCAAATGTATCAAAAGATTTAGTTTTATTTTAAATGAAAAAGTACAAAAATAGGACAACTTTTTGCGACACTTTCAGCAACTGAGAAATTATTTACTTTTGCTATGGACAAAAGGCCTGCTGAAAAGTGTCCTTTCAGCAGGCCTTTAACAAAAGAAGAAGGCTATCTTTCAAAAAATTTAAGGCTGTAATTTTTTTGAAAGGTAGCCTTTCTTCCTTTGTCAAAATGCCTGCTGAAAGGACAATTTTCAGCAGGCCTTTTGTCCATAACAAAAGTAAATAATTTCTTGGTTGCTGAAAGCGTTGCGAAAAGTTGCCCTATTTTTATACCTTTTCATTTAAAATAAAACTAAATCTTTTGATACATTTGAAAAGGGTTGTAAAAATGTAAACCTTTTCCCCACCATTTTACCTAGGTCGAAAGAACTCTGTCCTGGGTGTGGGTGAGGAGACAGGGTTGCTACGAACCTACAAAAATTCAACCTTGACCATCCCGCCTACCGTAATCTGATGGCTGTTTTGCACTGCACAAATGATGGCTTGTGGCTTCAATGGCTTGGGTACCTACGCTTTGTTGTTGGTGCAATTCAGTTGCTTACGAGTCATAAACACCATGGTTGGATGCTAAGACCCTCCACCACTGCCTACAGGCTGATTGCAGCCCAAACATATTTGTTTCTTTGGATTTGGGGCTTTCATGCAGTTGGGGGTCATTCCTTGAGGTAAGCATGTATAAAAACATCCAGTCCCTCTCCATCTGGCCCGAAAAGACTTTCATTGACTTCATTTTATCAGCCATCAGTCAGCCATTAGCCACCAGTTTGCGCAACGCAAAAAAGCCATTGGATGACTTGAATGGCTGCAGCGCAAACTGGCTAATGGCATTTCCTAGCCAGGCTCTGAGAATTCTCGTTGCCGTACCATCTTTTGCGATGTTAACATGTATCGGAAGAGGTGGTTGGTTTCAGAGCTTTTTCTTTTTTTGAAAAAACCTGGAAACCCCCTAAAACCCCAAAATCTCACAACGGATTTGTCAAAAGGCTGATGTCTGACACCATTCCCTGCGCCAATGCGCTCATTTTACGGTCGCACTGTACTTTGGCATCCTGCTCATCCTTTATGCATGCAAAGCAGACACGATCTATCGTGCAGCATTTCCTTTCCATTCCCACTATTACTGTTACAAGCGGAGGTCCTTCATCACCTTGAAACTTGTCAAGGTCCCCTTCGGTCGAAATTACAGAATAAACTGTCAGTGCTGTATATCTGTAGAAAATTTATCCCCCCCCCGTCCCAAAGATTTACGGTGAATAAAACAGTGAATATCAAGCCGATATTCTGGTACCGTAAAACCAGACCAAATGAATGTCTGCATGACGATGAAGGGAAAGAAAATAAAACGTACCCATTTGCATGCCAGTGGACAATGCGTCGAATGCGCTAAACCCTATGTACATTTCGAACTCCGGACACCTGCGAAACCAACCCCATTCCAATTAAATTCGACAACCCGAAATACAGTGTACCCGCAGAGCGACTGAAAATGCACCGCAAAACCCAAATATGCACGAGGACTCCGGAGTTTCACGCAAAAAAACAACGGTGTAGTCAAGATCCATAGCATTGAAGGTGTAGCTAAACTACACCCATTAAGAGATACGTCAAAATACGGGAATGAACACATAAGGCGAGCCTTTGAACAGAGAATGTGCTTAGAAATGGGCAGAAGCGATGGTGGACCGACCGGCTCGCGCAGAAAGACACAGGCGGGAGCGGAGTGCAGCGAGGCCCATACGCAGGTGAGAGATCACACTACAGGATTGCCTTGGTATCCGGAGAGGGAGGGTTGGACGCGCAATCTAAGTTGGTGGATGTCGAGAAGTGAAGTAAGTCGCTGATAAGTAGAAAAGTCAGCGATGAAAGCAGTCGGTAAGCGAGAGAGAACATCCGGACCGCGCAGAAAGAGGCCCGAAGCGAGAGAATAAGTTGCGACCCAGAATGCGACCCAGAATGTCCAAATGCGTCGCTGGAAGCCGCCCAAAGAATGCCAGAAAAACCTTCCCAAAAACAGTTCCCGGTAGATGCGGCCCGGATTGTGACGTCACGGCGCCTAAGAAGAAAGCGCGCAGAAACCAGATCTAGAACAACGCTCGCAGAAGGGCATGCGCAGATACTCCAGGAAAGCTAGACAAGAAGAACCACATCATCGCTCGCCTCCTCCTGCGTGTGCGGGCGGGTGGGGATGTGCGTGTGTGCGCGTGCAGACTCGAATAATTTGCTTGTGAATTTGTGTGCGCATCGTCGGATGTCCACAAGGCCGGGCGCCGTTGTACAGCGTCTGCGCCGCGCCGTTGTGTAGAGTCCGTATTGCGCCGGTCTGCGGCGTCTGCGCCGTCGGTCTGCGTGTCTGCGGATGCGTTGTTGCATGTGTCTGCGCTGTCGATGGGTGTGTTTGTGGCGGCGCCGGTGTCAATGTCGCATTAGTAGATGGCGGTGTCACTGAAGATCCAGACGCCATCGACGCAGACGGCGACGTCCCCGCGCTCCCGAGCGACCCAGCCGACTCCGCGCTGTCCATGCGCGCTACCGGCGTCGGTGTACTTGCCGCCGAGGTGGGCGAGACCGTCGCGCTTCGCGCTCCTCCCACCCGCTGCCCCACCGCCCCCTCGTCGTCAGCCGCCCTGCGTTTCTCCGTGGTCGGCATCGGGGCGCGCGCAGACGGTGCAGACCCAGATTCGCGTTCGCACTGGGCGTCGGCGTCACGTTGCTCCCGCTCCCGCTCGCACTCCCCCAACCACTCCCCCCGCCGCCGCCTCCTCTTCCCCGCGCTCCACACGCCCCACCCGCCCCGCCCGCTCCCGCCCCCTCGCCACATCCTTCAAGCTCGGCAACCCACCCCCTCGCCCCTTCGACTTCGGCTTCACCCAGGCCGAGCCCGATGCCCGCGGCGAGCGCCTCGCCCGCCTCGCCGCGGTAGCGCGGGACGCCGTCGACGCCGATTCCGGTTTTGGGCGGGCAGCTGCGGGCGGATTTTAGTAGGGTGTGGGGCAGATAGTAAGGGAAGGAGAAGCGAAGGCGCAGATGAAGATGAAGGTGAGGGTGGATGGGAAAAGGGCGAGCGCGCCGGGAGTAAGAAAGGCGGCACAAGGGAGGAAGGAGGAAAGGGGGAGAAAGGCGAACGCGCAAGCCTGAACGGACGTGGCGCGGGGGGTGGCGTGGAGGTTACGTAGGCAGGGAGGGACCGGCACGGAGGGAACAATCAATTTATTGATATAATAATGTGGGTATAGAGAAGATGGCGTGTGGTGAGAGGAAGGTTAGAAGCAGAAGCAAAGACGGGGAGGATTACGGGAGGCGAGGAGGATGAGGAAAGAGGACGGAACAAGAACGGAAGATGGGGTGCGACAGCTAGAGGGGAGAGTACGGTGCGGATGGGAGGGCGATAAGGGGGAAGGAAGGAAGGAAAACAGTGAGGATGGGCCGCGCGCGCAGGCCACGTGACGTAGAGGGGGGCGGAAGGGAGGGAGCAGCTAGAGGACGGAACAGAAACGGAAGAGGGGAGAGTACGGTGCGGATGGGGGCGGGAGGACAAGAAGGGTGCAAATGGAAAGAAAGCCCGCCGACGGCGGCGAGGAGTGAGGGGGGATGGAGTATTGACGAGAGGAATGAGGCGAGCAGGGATGGGCAGTAGGAGAGGAGAGAAGGAAGCCGGCGAGGGGTGTAAGACCGCGAGCCACGCGAGGTAAATAGAGGGATGATTGGGAGCAAGATGGACGTGTGAAGAGAAGAGGGAGAAGGCAGGCAAAGCGCGAAGGGGGTGGTGGCGAGAAGCAGAGGAAGGAAAGCGGGTGCCTGAGACACGACGTCGCAGAGAGAGGGTAGAAGGGAAGTGAAGAAGACGAGCGGGGGAGACGAGATGGAGGATAGGGGAGAGCAAAAAGAGGTGGCACGGGTATAGATGTGAGCCTGACGGTGGCAGGACATCCCTCGCGCGGGGCAGATTGACCGCGAAGACGCTGAGAGCGAGGCGTCGGATAGATACCGCGACAAGACGGTCCACCAATGGTCAGGGATGCAGACTCGAGACGCTGGATAGATGCAACGCAGATGCACAGAGTACTTACAACCAGAAAGAGTACATCCTCAATCCCGTAGACATGGTGGTCAGGGTACAGAATAGAATAGAGTTTGATTCTGTGCGTACTCACAGTCAAGATTGCAACTTTGGGTTATCTCGCTCCGTGCTGCCGATGGTTTCCGTCAGCGCCGTCGTATGGAGGAGCGAGTGGAGGAACAGAAGTAAAGGTTGGTGGCGGGATTACATTGCCAACTGTTTCACCAGTGGAATTCCACAGGAAGACCCGTCGATTACCTTGCTTGTTACTGTAAGGTCTCTGCCGAGTCCCACTTTTCGTAGCACCCGGTTCCGTTTTTTCCCATGTATGACTAATCTATCTTGCTCGGATCGGCTTCCAAGTCGCCGCCAACGGCCCGCCAGCTGTTACGATTTCTGGTCATGGTTGGTATTCATTTCTTGTTGGTTGTATGAAAAAAAAAAAGAGGTGGAAATGTCTCACAGTGCCCTCCTATGTTCTTGTTAATTGCCATCAGAAAAGAGTCGGAGGTATGGCAGCAAAACAAGGCTGGGTAAGTGGTTATTATACATGGGGATGCTGGTACGACCACAATTTTGGTCTAGTGTTAAAACTAGATGCATCAATGCATCTCTATGAACCTATGTATGACTGTTTTTGCCACCCGGTGGATGTCCGGCTCAGTCTTCGCCTGTTTTGTGTTACTCCGGCGACTAAACATGGGGGAAATTATTATATATGGTAGGTTTCCCACGGTCACCTAGTTAGTCCCGACAAAGTCCCGAGACAAGGTGCTAAAAAGAAAAATCGGCCTATGTACGGTCTTTTTTTCAAATGCCGGTGTCCCCTTGCAGTCCCTTGCCGCAGTACATCTCGGCTACGGTTTTCCTGATGGGGTATATTACTGATCCAAGCTGTCAGACTGACCACTGGCAGTGCGAGATCATTCATTTCCTTGATTCGAGGATGGCTTCCTGTTTCTTAGCACTTCCCAGCTTGCAAGCCTCTGTGTCATTTTAGCCCGTCAGTGTTGCCGCTCCAAGACAATATATCCAGGACTGTAACCTCTATTCGTGTATGCTTTTTTGTTTGTTTTTGAAACCTCCCGATTACGCAAAGCGGGATGTTTACCGTGGGATTCGAAATCAGATTGGCCGTAACTGCACTGTCATCTGTTGCCTTGGTCAATTGAAAACCAAGCCTGTGGAGCATTCGAAATGCTGATGCGTGAACACCGCAGGAATTGCTTGCGCGGCAGATCATCTTCGCGTTACCTTTCCTTCTGACCTTCAGGGCATACGCAGGCATACGTCCTACCTCTGTTCTGCTGCGCATGAAATTACTTGGAATCGCGCTGTAAGTGCATCCCCTGACCTGAGGAACACTTCTCACTTGAAGCCCTCCAGATTTTTGTCACTCAGCCGCCTGGTTGTTGGCATCTCGCTCTCTGTCCCCACCGCAGATGTCGTGCAGTCTACTTCCGTAGACTGCCAATGGACCGCTGACACCACGGACCCTGCGGCATTCGTTCTCGTCATGCAGTTCTCTAACGCGTCGAGTCTTTTCGGACAGCTCGCCGTTGTGACTACTGTGCAGCGCGGGACTACACTGAGTGGTACTGTGCCAAATATCAAGAACGTTGCGATTCCCGGGTGCGCATGGATTTCCATCCCGCTGGAGCCGCTCTTCTCATATCATCTAAACAGAATGCATCGGTTGGCTGCATATGCAGAGTAAGCCCTCGCTAGCGCCACCGCGTACCTTTGATTGAACCTCTATTCAGCCCCTTCGACGCCAACTCCCAACCGTTTGCGTTGTCGCCGGCGTTCAACGTCGTCGTCCCTAAGATCGTGCTCTCCGTCCCCACCACGGATGTCGCGGCTGGTACTTCCGTGAACTGCCAATGGACCTCAGGCGCCACGGATCCTGCGACGTTTTCTCTGGTGATGCAGTTCTCTAACTCCGGGTCGTCCCAGTTCGGAGATTTCGCCGTCGTGACCGTCGTGCAGCGCGGCACCACAACAAGTGGTACCGTACCAAATATCAAGAACGTCGCAATTCTCGGGTGCGTATTCACTTCCTAAATCGAGACGGTGATACTTATTCCGTTCATTGCGACTCAGAATGCATCGGTTGGCAGCATACCCAGAGTAAAGTCCTCATTACTGATTGCGCGAGCCTTCAATGCTCATAGTTTGCTCTATATTAAGCCCCTTCGATTCAAGCGCCCAGGCGTGGTCGGTGTCGCCGGCGTTCAACGTCATTGCAAACTCGTCTCAATCGTGCGTGTTTGTGTAATATATTCTTCCCAGCGACCTCATTGCCGCCCTAGATCTACTGGCGTGGTTGGAGCTTCTACGTGCGTGGGCTGTGGTCGAATTGAATTGGGCCTCAAGCCCGTGTTCTAGGTCCATTTTGCCAACGAATACATCAACAAGGTATTCCTTGCATCATCGCTAATGCATAGAAGTCTCAATCAATCAAACCCTCTAGCACATCCAAGAGGTATTTTTCCCCCTACTAATTAGCCCATCCATCCATCTGATGATACTCACTAGCAACAACCACAACACAATCATTATCGCGGTCGTTGTCGTATGCGTTGTGCTCGCACTAGTCATTCTAGGTCTCCTGCTTCTGCTCCGCCGCCGCCGCCGACGCAAAAATGCAGAGATGTCCGATATTGCCCGCCCGCGATCGGTGCTCACTGAGGATTTGGGCCCCAGCGGCGCTGCCACATTAAATGCACCGCCGTCGGACATTGCGAGTTTCAACACAGGCCCAGTGTCCCGCCGACACGAGAAGATGGTAAACAATGGATACCTGGTCCCCCAGCGATCGTTACCAGACCGCAGGCCTGACGAATCAAATCCACCGCTGTCCGACGCTGGAAGCGGCAGCACATGGGCGGTGCCTGAGAGCAACAGTGACCGGGAAGTATCCCAGCGGCTCCAGAGAACGGAGGCGGAGCTGGAAGCGCTGAGGGCCGAAGTGCGGACTTTGACGCAGCCTCCGCCGTCGTATTTTCCTGAGTAGGGGGTTTGTCTCCCCCCCACTGTATATTGACAAAAGAATTAGTATCCTACAACTGAATTGTATAATTTTACTAGTATTTACCCATGTCTTCGCCACGGAATCACTGGAAAGCATAAATTGTGAAGACGCCGCTCGTCGTCAACCTTTACCGTAGCTTCAGCGAACTTGGCTGTCCAAGTTCATCAATCAAGCATGAACAAACTTACTTATGTCATCAGCTGGCCAAGTTAAACAACCGTTAGGGCATTAAGATCATGGATTAAGATAAGTGAACGCGTCGATTTGACCGCGTGAAATCGACAGGACACGAATCTCTGAGAAGCTCGTAGAGCCGCGGCGAATACAGAGATTCGGGTGTGGGGAAAGAGCGCGCGGCTCCGCCGCTCGGCCGCTCGGGGCTCTCGCGCTGTACGAGACGATACGCGCGATGGATGGCAAGCGAAAGGAGCTGGGGCGAAAGCCAGCCACCGCCGTGTCTACGACGACAGCGAGCGGGGAACACGAAACGTGCCCTGAGCGCAAGGAGCAGCCGATGCTGGGTGGTGCAAACGAGCAAGCCACACTATCCAAACGCTAGAGGCGATAAAACAGAGGGACGGCGGGCGGGAGAAAAGAGATTTGGGGACGTAGGCGATGAGCGCGAGCGCAGAAGCGTAAAGTGACGAAGTCACGCTCGCGTCACGCTACTACAAATCTCGTGCTACGTTTACTTATCCTACGATAATCCTAAGCCGCTCGTGCCTCGCGTCAGGATTATCTCGGAGCAAATTTGGCAGTATATTGGCTGTATGCTGTTCCCCCAATGTCCTGAGGCTCATATTTGGGTGGAAGTTACTTCGCAACAAACACAACCACACTTATTTTGATGGCTGATCCGGGCATGCCGTTAATGTCCTCTCGCTTAACTTTACTTGGCCAATTAACTTCCCCAGCCAAAAGTAAAGTGAAGTTAAATTTGTATGACCAAGTTAATTTGCATAAGTTACTTTGTAAGCCATCGTGTGTAGATTCTCACACTCGCACTATCTGTGGATCTGGACAAACTGTAAGCGAGCTTCGCTGGGCGAAATGGGTGAGAAGTGCTGCGCATACTTTGACACTGTCCTGGAGTAAGATATAATGTACTTTTTCAATCAATTCGACAAGGGGTGTGACTGTGACGCAAAATTTCCAATTCGACAACTCAACAGACCGGAAATTTTGCGTGACCAACCGGAAATTTTCGACAAAAAAACCGCAATTTTGGTTGAAAATGGGCTTTTTTTGCACATCTTCGGCAATTTTGTGGGTGATCAACCGTTAGGCACATTCTACAAGTACCCCTGTGATGTGTGACTGTCGAATCGATTGAAAAGATACAGTAGTCCAAAGCTGGAAGTTTCACGACAGGATACTTATCGCTGGTTGGAGATTGCAGGGGGTAGAACTGAGTCAAGTGAGAGGAATTCGAGTTGCGGAAGAAGCTCAAGCATATTTCTACAGGTAATCAGACATCATCCTTGTTCACATCGCTAGCGCTGATGCGCTTTCCCTCAACAGGACGCGGAAAGAAGCTGATGGTTTAATTGGACACAGTGGGAGCTCGTACAAGCTCTGCGCGGTGTCACGGAAGGAAAGGTACACCATCTTCACTTCGTTGCCTCTGCATATTAATGCTCTCTGTCTCCTAGATATTTTTGGGACCCACGCCCGTGTCACTCATGCGATTCCTGTATCCCGAAGGCCTCGCAGTCGGACCACGAAGATCCGCGCCTTGTAAAAAGCAAATGTGAATGGCTTGTGAAATTCCGTCAGATTTACAAGTCAAAACCTACTCTTCAATGGGGGAGCAAGAAAAGACGGAGTTCATCTTTGTGAAGATGCGGTTACTCAATGCGGTTGCGTGGCTAAAGGATGCAGAATTGAATAGAAACCTTTTCAGCGGGGGAAAATCCGTAGGCGATTTTCTTTTAAGCTTTGAGCGAAACTCACCTGAATCTAGAGGCCCGCAGCTCTCGCAAAATTGGAATTGCATTAGTACGTTTGGACTTGCGCGTATTTTATGTTTGCAATCTGGTCAAATGCTTCACGACAACCGAGCTCATGAGATGGCCCGGGATTGAGACACTGTATGGCAGATTTTTGTATAAGATGTCGGTCTTCAGTGTGGAGAAGCGATGGGAAGATCTGCACACCCGCGTTATTGAACATGCAAATGAATCCTTACTTGATTATTTGTATGGCCGAGTTTTTTTTCAGAACCACCTCTTCCACAGTGACTCCCGGGGTTTTTACTGCAACCATCCGAAGATATAATCCAGGGCCGCCGAGAGAGGGCCTCAAGATTCCAAAGCCGTCTTCAGATCCCTGGGCCTAATTATGGAGGAATATTACTTATACTCATTTTTCTTCTTTCCCATACTATCAATTTCTTCGCTACTTTTCGTCGTCTCGCCACTGACTTACTGACTCAACTCATTTACTAGTTCTTGCTTATTTCTATCACCAATATCTAGTCATTTATTACTTGGCTGGGTTCTTCAATACTACGTGAATTCACCCAATTGAACCACCAGCTGATCTTATCATATCATATCTTATCTCGCCATCAGCTTCTTGAATCTTTCCGCGTCCTGTTAAGGGGAAAGCGCATCAGCGATAGTGATGTGAACAAGGATGATGTCTGATTACCTGTAGAAATGTAGGGGGCCAAAGAAAAAAATTGAACTCAAAGTAGCGGGATGTTGCTCAAGAAAAAAAGTAGCGGGATTCGAACTAACTCAACTAAAAATAGGAGCGCGGGTTCCAAAAGTAGCGGGATTTGTGACTTTCGCGACACTTTTTTTTTTGAACTTTTTGAAATTTCAAAGTAGCGGGGAATGGGCTCAAAATGCGAATATTAGCGGGAAATTCCAAAGAAGTTGAAAAAAAGTAGCGGGATATTACAGCCATTTGCGGAACATAAGGCGCGGATCATTTTTCTAAAAAAAGCTCATTTTCGCCAATGTCTTTGTATCTTCCTCGTCTCCTGTCCAAACCGCTATAAGCCTTGCTTAGGCAATGTAGAAAGAGAGCCACAGTGCATAGGCTATGTAAAACATTTTATATTAATCACAGAGGACTCCCATAGGGACATCATGTGGTTTTGACATAATGCCCCTCTGTACATAGGAGACACGGCCAAGGGCACTGAAATTGTGCACTGAAATTCTCAAACATCTGGAATATGTTGAACCATGCACTTGAATTGTAAGTTGAGCCACCCAGCTTGATCCTAAGAATATTTTGTTTTTGATGGGAAACCTCTGTGATTAATATAAAATGTTTTACATAGCCTATGCCCTGTGGCTCTCTATTCTCCAGAATTGATCGAAAACTAATAGAAGAATTAATTCCCTGGGCTTAATTCTCATTCCAGGTACAGTTCTTGTCCAGATTAATTCTGCTCATCCAGGACCCACTCCTGACAACCTTCCATGTATGCTCATTTCACCTTCCAAGTTCAAGACAAAATTAATTCCACTCCAAGTAAGTTTCATTCTGCCTAGCTCTCGTTCATTCTCGCTGACTATGTCTTCTATTTCATTCTCTGTGGATTTAATATTGGCCTGTTAGTTTACGCTGTAGTATATGTCGTTTAGATAGAAAGAAACTTAATGTAAAGTTGTTTGAAACAAAGACGGAATTAATTCTATCTACTGATATCACTGGCGTGCCGTTTCCTTTTTTTCCCAAATATTATACTGCATGTACGCCATGTCTGTTTCTTGTATACCTTGCCTATATTTGCTTGCGTTACTTCGTTGCTTGCTGCGTATTACGAACACACCCCGATTCGATGCGTTCCTAACGCGCGAGAATCCGGAGCTCATGGATGTGCCGTACATTTTTGTTTGATTATCTTTCATTATAATATTGGTTGGAAATTTTTGTGCACTTTTGCCGATTTACTATTCCTTTTGCCAACGGTTCCACTTGGCTCACTTCTGATCTTCGATTTGCGCCGTTGTATTCCCAATATTCGATTTACTTGTTACTCGACCCTCCCCTCAACCTTATCCTCATCTCTTCTTTCTTTTCCCCGGCCATTTATGACGAATTTGCTGCTCCCTTTCACCCATATTCATGGTCTGTGCGAATCTAACTTGTATTAAATCCAGGTGCACATCACACGCTTCGCGGAGACGCCGTGCGAAGCGGAGCGGGGCGTGACCGGGAGTGGGTGATGGCGGAGTATAATATCACGATGCGTCGTGCGTATTCCATCTGCACATAACACATATTGTATTTTGGGTATTATGACGCGAAGCATGACGGCAAGGGTCAGCGGATACACGCATTTCACGCTGGGCGGCGCCAACCGACTATAGAATCCCTATCAACTGGCTCTCAGGAACCAAGCCCCCTCAGGATGAGCGATGGAGTTCAATGAGAATCTTGAAGAGGGTAAGAAGTAGTGTATGACGCACTGCTGCTCTCATTTCACCAAAACACAAAGGGAATGAGGCAGTAAGAAGGGGTTCAACTCCCCGTGCTGGCCCCAAATTATGGTCTATGGTGCATGGCCGCTCCTCATATGATGTGCAACAAAGGGTTAAAGCAGTAAGACAGGGTTCGACTCCCTGCACCCGATTAACAAAAACAAAAACACAGCTTCGCCAGCATTTACTACCTATGTGGGCGCTTAGCATATGAATAGGACTGACGGATCAATGTGCTGTTCCACTGATTCTTCGTCATTTCAGACAGGCCCCAACACAAATCCTGGAACATCTAAGATTCGGTATATCTACCTGCACTCATGTTGTACATCATTTACCTCCTAGAATATTCGTTGTAGTTCACGGAGACCCCCCTCCGGGATCTCATTCTGTTTATTTTGGACTTCAAGGACTCCAAAAAAAAGTTCTGAAATGTTATGACCCGCAGTATATCTACCTGAACGAACTCTTGTTGTACACCTTTTATCTACCGTATCTGAACCATGGCGGAAGTTTGTCTAGCGGGGGTTGTGACAATCACCGGGTTTATTGTTTCAGCGCTTTTTGCATCCGTATTTTTCGGGTCCGGGCAATAAAAACCAGGAGACATAGCAACAGTTGAGCAGTGACTTTCCCGCTCAATTGCATGACTCCTGAGCCTATCAATGAGTTTCTTTCTGCATACAGTAACCATATACCCTAATCAGCCAGAAAGAGGAATGCATGTGGGATAATTCTATTTGGAAACCCGGGATTTTGGGTTTCTCTGGGCCGGTGTCGGCCGGTGGCATCCCAAAAGGGAAGTTCCCATGAATAGGTACGAAATACCAAGATAATGTGCGGATGCAAATAAAGGTGGATGTTGTCACATGGAAGGAAGATAAGATTAGATGAAAGGCGCTTTAGTGGACACAAATTTCTAATCCAACAAAGCATTGCCAGTGTGCAGTATGATTGCCCCCGGCAATTGCAATTAGGATTTGGATTAACACTACAAGTAGTGCGACACACTGTGTTGATTTTTTGTTCCAGTACGTGCCAAAACGCGCCAATTAGCGCGTTGTTGATGATTGTTGATGTGTCCATCAATAACCGACGCGCAGTATGATCCCAATCCCAATCCAGCACCCACGGTATTGGGCCATTTGAAGTCAAACCGCGTCAATGAGCACGCTGCTGTTGACCTGTCCATCCTTCTCCCCAAAATGTTTTCGAAAGTGCTAGTGATCATAACATTTGACAAGTACGGCCCATGTGCAGTTCTGAACGAAATGCGTGAGAACACTCGGGAACTTTCTGCTCCGCGTGATTAATGGCAATGCTCAAACTACACATCGGCCTGCACCGGCGCAGCGGGGCGCTCCCGGCGGGGTTGTCAAATAGAAAAGCTGTGGGGGTCCTCTGATTGCAGGGGTTTCTGTTGGAAACCAGGTTTTCAAATAGAATTATCCATGCATGTGTGCAAGGTCTGCAACAAAAACAGGATTCCAGTGATATATCATTACGGAAACCTCCAAAATTTATCCGTGGTGGGAATTTATTGATTTGACTGTGATCATTTCAGGAATTCTGGGCGTTGACGGCCTCGAAGATTGACCTAAGTTCAAGATAGTGCATTATTTAGATGAAGCGACAATATATGCATGACCTAGGACATCCTATTTATCTTCGGCTTAGTTCTGTGGGCAGACTGGTGGCTGTACACCTTATTCCAATGCCCACCAGGCGATTTTCACCTCTCCTCCGCCTCGTCTCCGCGTCTCTGGCGTCCCACCCACATACCGCACCATCTTTCCTCGCGTGGCCTCACCTTTCTTGCGCCTCCCGCCTCATCTCTGCGTCTTCAGAAAGTGCGAGCCTACCGTCTTGCTGGGAACATGCCGCGCGTCGTATCGACAAGGACCTGACGATGTGTCGTCTTGTGGGTAATGCAATTTCTCGCGCCTCTTCTGCGGCACGCGGGAGACGCGTCGTCCTTGCACGTGCTTTTGAGTCACGGATACTCCAACGCACGCTGTGCGTCAGGTTTCTCTCGGCTTCATATATACCTGCGCGACGCGCTTCATACCTACGTGACACGCAGCGTCTTCCTATCTAGCGGCGCCTGCAGCCGACTGTATGCTTAGCCCGACTGGATGCGGGCGGGGAACGATGGATGACCACTCGCCACGGGTTGAAAGATAGTCGATGATTAAGGTTATATTGTTCTGCGTGGCAAAGTGGGGTATATTGCTCGGCAGAAAGCGACGGAGATTCATGCAACGTTGGTGTACTTCACCTGCAACTCGGGACCGTGGTTGCATAATTGACAAGACTCGTACGTACCAGCTAGGAGCGTGAAAACAATCATAAAAGATGATTGTAGTAGCGCCGGAAGGCTTGCGAGCGAAAAGGATTCAGCGGCGAACTTGTGGGATAATATTGATCTTGGCCACCGTAACATACGGAAGGAAGTTTCCCCGGTCTCAGTTTGTCCTTCAACTATTTACTTGACATGTACAAAGATATGTAGCAGAGCGATGAGTGGAGAGAATATTTACGGAGATGGAGGTACTGTGAAGGTTATAAGTAAACGGAGGAAGGACGAACGACGAGGGGCGTAATGAAAAGGCAACCACGGCCAGCTCCAATGTAAGAAATACTGGTGGAACATTTGCAGAGGGGAATCGAGGCCGAAGAGGGACTAGTAGAATATCGAGAAATGAATAAGGGCATGGACAGTGAAGCTTCGCGACGCACCAACAGTCTTCGAGGGCACAGCACAGAAGTTAGTCGCCACTGTCATCGTCCTCCACGCTTTCGCTGTCGTCACATTAATTCTTCTCAGCGCCGACGAGAACTTTGATGACTTTGATTAAGGGGAAAGCTGCGCGATAATCCGTCCCGTGCGCGGAATGGGAGACATGGAGGGAGTCGAGAGAACAGTGTGATCTGGAGAAAAGGGTGATGAGAGGGGAAATGGGTTTGCCACCGAGCTCGCGTGCTGATATGGAGAGATGTCGGAGAGCCGGGGCTGTCAGGGCATCGAGAAGTTGCTTTGGGGCACCGTGAACATTTGTAGCGTTGCGTAGAATCAACGATTGGAGATGAACAAGTGGCGGTAAGGCTCTTGGAACAGCACTGGGACCCAATAGGGTGCAGCGGAAACTGACGATGGCGGTAGCTTGCTGCAGAATGTCGGAAGTGAGGCTGAGCTGAATCATTTCAGCATCGATGCTGGTAAGCTGTGACCATATGGGCCCGCAATCCAGTCAAGTTGATCGACAGGAAGGGCTAAATTGACGTATTCCCAACGTGCCGAGTGCGAGATAATGGTGTCCGTGAAGTGGGGAAGTTCCGAGAATCTCGGTGTGTGTGATTTTTCCAAGGAAAGAGACAAGGAGCAGCCCCTGGAGCGCGAAAGCCATGTTTGAAACACCTCAAACGAAAGTGTGCTCCAGAGGTCTAGTTCGATGGCTCTCCATAACCAGGGTGTGTCGAATGCTATCTCACGCCAATTCTGGCAGACCTGTCCAAGTGATGCGGGTGAGAGAATACCAGTCATCGGAGGACACTCGGGGTACTCCGGGAGAGAAGCAATAAATATCTGTGAGGTGATTTCGACCGGGAGGGTGAGGACAGGATATGTATAGTCATCAAGTCGCGACTGCAAGTTCTCTCGCTCGCTGCACACGGCATCAAGAGATTTTTGGAGAGCCAGGATACGAGCATCTAGCTCAGAAATACGGGAGCGAATATCCGAGCGCGAAGATCTGCTGCTTGCGGTAAGTATCCTCGGATTGGACCATCGTCGACAGCAGGTCTAGAAAACAGTCGAAAGCTTCAGTACTCAGTGGGATGATAAATTCAAGGAAGTTGCAGACCCAGCGATAGCCTGGACAAGTCAACAGGTACTAAGTGGTGGTAGCAAAAGGAGGCCGCGGTCACAATTTAGTCACCGTTATGCTGTGTTCTCTCGGCAAAACCCGGTCACAGACCATCCATGCTAATTTTTTTTCAGTCCTCTAAGAGCATGCGTCGTGTTTATTTATTCTTCTTCTGTCTGGCATGACCGAAGCAATTACCGTGCATTCAACCAATGGCAAAACATATGTGTCCATCAATTATATGAGTGCCGATGCTCCATTCAAGTCAGGTGCAGACACTTGCAATATTAACCAAGAATTATAGTCCACACGGCCTGCAGCAGTCAATGGTGATTATCACCTCCAAAATCATTCGCATCAGCTCAACGTGCTTGTGCGATTAGACCTTATTAGCAGCCACTGTTTCTTTGATTTCGATGGCGGTCAGTTTGATTTGAGTTTTTTTGTGGAGCGTGCAACTGATTGCCACTCCTTCAACTCACCTTAACCGAGACTTGATCTAGCGCGACCAATACCTGAAGTGCACTTAGTGGGCCGGTCTTTGGATACCGCGACGCGCTGGCTGCGCCCGACGAGCTCGATTTCGTGGCCTACCCAACAGGTGGATTCAAGTGCCGAAAGGCGACTGTACTGTGACGCATCAAAAAGTGGGAACTTTACCGAAATTTCAACAAGTAATTATTTTCTTTGACTTAAGAATTGATTTTTTGGGGGCTGCTAATAAGGTCCATTGCACGGTCGTGAAATTCAACCAGGTGAGCTATCTCCCCGTGAAAATTTGTGTTAATTTTGTTATCTTCTCCACTCTGACCCGTGACTTGCGCCCGTGGGAGAGTCAGCCACTTCACAGCAAGATTCCACCTGTGGCGCTGATATATGACCGCATTTGCACCCGCGTTCATCGGCTAACAACCCGTTGAGGAAATTGGCTGCATTGGGTTCGCATCGACGGCACCAAGACGGCACCTAGGCGAACGTCGAAATAGGGAACGACCAACAATAATTACCCAGTCTGTACAACAGGCTCAAGCGATCTGGAGCACCTAGGAGCGTTCCTGACACAGGCTTTATTTCTGGTGGGGTTCCACAAATTCGTGGATCTGTGGCCGAGACCTGCGGTGGGCTATCTGTGATTTTCATACGTCATTGAGGCTAACGAAGGAGCTATCCTCGAGGCAGCTGCGTGTTTTGCGCCATAGCATTTTGTCATTAGAATTGGCCTCCACAATTACGCAAGATCGGCTCCAAACAAGCTGTGGTTATCATTTCCGGTCCAATACAGTCGAGCGCTAGGCGTGGAATATAACCTTTTATGGGATGACGTGGGTCTAAAGAAGAGATGATGACGACTGAGCACTCTCTCATCGGTGCGAGTATTTAAACTGACCGCTTTTTGACCCGCCAGCCCCACCCTCGAGTGCGTCATGCCTTCAAGACGCGTCCGGTTTGCCTCGACGGACACCTTCTACTCGCCGCCTCCCCCTCCACTCATTGACTCCTCACCGTCATCATCAACCTCCTCGCTTGGTCCGCTCACGCCGCCGCCGCTGTATGCGGCCGCACTATTAACACCGAAAGACCTCTACCGCGCATCCGCTGCGATGAAAGTGCAGGCCCACAATCTCATCGCCCTGTCGCCGATTCCTCTCCTTCAATACGACGTTTCCCTGCATCCCTCCACCATTTCTAGCCACCGCCCCGGCCTCTCCGCGGCGGCGTTCCTCGAGCCCGCCGTCTATCCTCCGCGGCTCTCCCTCTCCCTTGTCACACCACACCTGCCCTGGACGATCCTCGTCCCGGTATCAAATCGCCCATACGTCTCCGTGGGCGACGTCCTCTCCGCCATCTACCGCACGCTGCGCGTAAACGCGACGCAGGCAGAGTTCAACGCGCTGGGCACCGAAAAACTCATGCGGCGCGCGTCTACAGCGTACATGCGACGGTGCGAGCGGCTGCGCGGCCACAGCGGCTACTCCCAAGAAAAACGCGAAGGCGTGAAGCGGGTGGACTTCTTGATGGGGTACACCACCTTCCAAGGGATCGCGCCCACCGGTGGGGCGCCCGACGTCTGGCAACTTACTATCTCGTGAGATTCATGCGTTGACCGCTAGACTATTTGATTGCGCCTCTGATTGTACAGTACCTCATTTGTATCCATAGCTCTATGTAGTGTAGTAGCCGAGCCTCCTCGCGTCCAGTACGCTGGCAGTATTTCTGTTGATGCAGGAGACAGATTCCAGTTGCGATTGTAACTGTGCCTCCTCGCGTCCAGTACGCTAGCAGTATTCTGTTGACGCAGAGGCTGATATTCAGTCGCCAGTTCATATGTGCCTCCTCGCGTCCAGTACCTAGTAGTATTTCTGTTGATGCAGGAAGCAGATTTCCGGTTGTGGGAGTAGCCGTGCTTCTTCGCATTCAGTGCCTAGTTGTATTTCTGTCGATACAAGTGGCAGCTTTCCTGTGGCGACTTGGAATTCATCTCGTTTAACCTCAGTAGATCGGACACAATATTACCAAGGGCCGCGCCCAAAAGATCGTTTGCTTGGTTGTATTTGTCGCCTATGGGCACGATGCGACGCGGCTCACACGTGATATATCTTGAGTCGGCCGAATTCGGCTCCGCCTTCCTTATCCCACCCGGTTGCGTCCCGCTTTGAACCGGAGACGCCTGCCTCTCTGCGTCCATATATTCCAAGCATTTCTCTGGAGAAAAGCTTCGCTGCCTCGTCTCTCCCTCCTCGCTGCCGGAGACCTGGTTTCACCGAAGCAATCCAAAGTTTTTGATTCCTCTATACCAACTACATAGTGAATTATATGACCTCGCTGCCTGTCGCGGCCATATTGCGGTCACAGTTCCTCTCCATCCCATTGCTGACCTCCCAATTCCTCCCAGCGTGAGGCCTCCATGGTGGCGTTGTTATGGTAGGAAATCAAGACAGCGAGACCACTACGCGCTCTACACCCCATGTCCTTCCCGTAAGTCAATGCCGAAACCGAATTTCGACGTTCAAATCGTCCATAGACTCGGAGGACGTCCCACCCGCTCCGCCCCCATCGGTCGCGACGTGTTTGGTTGCGCGCGCATCGCCATCAACGCCGCCGGCCCCCGCTTAACACCGCTGCCACGTCTTCGACTCACACCAGCACCACGGACTAGCCCTCGCGCGCCTCCATGCCTGCCCGTCGACGACTCTTGACTAGCGGCGTCCCGTCCCAAATGACTTTCCCTAATCCGGTTTTCAACCTGCTCTTGCCCGCCACCGTCCTCGACTCAGACGATATCGGTAATCATGGGCAATAAGGACTCGTACTGCCATGTGCAGCAATGGTCCCAAGCCAAGTTTTGTTGCTCAGCACAAAAAAAAAATCTCACAACAAACGGTTCAAATAGAAATTGGCATCGCATCCACCTCGTGGAAGTTCCTCGTCCCACTCGAGGTTAGGTCCTATAATTGTCCTAGCCCGAAGGCCCTGCCATCCCAGTGGAAGGGAACAGCAGATGTTCACTCAGGACAGTGCAAGCATGGACCGAATCCTTCTGCTCATAGGGTACTCTATGTAATACGGTAACTTGCGTAGTGGGTATAATCTCAGGAGGGGGCATGACTGTGAGAGTATCTGTACCTGCATACTAGTGTCAGGTTCCGTTTAGAATATAGTGATCACAAGCCAGATGAGGACATGCAGTCGTCGCAGGTGAACAGCAGCTTCCAAGACCGAAGTGACGGCTTAGTCCATCAATCAGGTGGGGCAAAAGGCCTGAATGTTCATTTGGTTTATACCATGGGCTGTGGCTAAATTCATGAGAGAACCTCTCGGCAATTGCATGAAGCCGTCAAAGATCTCAAGAAGAGGATGAACTCTGGAATTTTCTCTCACAAGTTGAGTCCGTTTCAAACCAAGATGCGCAAAGTATCCCACATGGCTGGCGCCACTGATACTCAGTGCAGTTGAAATCACAGCAATATTATCGCCACACAGAGTAGACTCGGGGGAAGAAACAATGATAGTAAATGCAGAATATGACGTGCGATAGGCTTTCGGAATTAGCCAAGTCGAACACCATGCGAGAGCAAATGAGATGTGAATTGGGGTTGGACACTGACATGGAGACACAATGGCTGTCAATGTGAGCGAAGAGAGAAGGGCGATGAGATGTAATGGACTCCTTAAGATCGACGGGTAACTTATGCACAGTGAGCAGAGCAAAAAGGCCGGCACAAAGTGATTCATGAACAAGTCATATCCAAAAATGTCTGACCTTGAATTTAAGAGAAGTTCAGATTTGTCAGATTATCATTAACAGTGGTCCGAGTTTTAACAAAGGTTTCAGCGTTATGAGATTCAGTGTAGCGAGATAGGCCTAAAAGACATGATGAGATGGAAAAAACAAAGAGTGGGGCAGAGTATTCTCGTAGATGCTTAGTGAGATGAGGAGGGCCTGGTCAATTGAGAGCACAAGAAAGAGTGGGCCACTGCACCGGAAATCGAAGAGTTCACAGGATCAAGGCGGTGCTGCACTTCTGGAGTGCTCGAGGCTTGGTCTGGTGGAACAATTATTAGCGCTGAAAGCCCTCACGCCGAGAGAACGGATAGGGTGTAGTTTGACAGTCTGGGAGCAGTTCAAATCGGTCGAACGAAGTGGCAATGTGGCGACCTGCTTGGGTTAACCCAACCAGAACATAAAGCAACGTCGTCCAGCGCAAGCGACGACATGCATGGATGACATGTAACAATTCACAAGGCAGGAGAGCGGCCTGTAAGTTCCCAGATGCGTGGTGAGCTGTGGTGAGCAGAAAAGATCCAGCTGGCAATACAGCCAGGAAAATGACCGTCTGCAAAGAGGACCATGTGGGCAGAAGATGAAGCAAATAGCTCAAGATATTTCATCTTCAAGCACAGGCATGGTGAGGCGGACCTAAATAGTGCAAGCAGCAGAGGTGAGAGCAAAAGACAAGACGACAGTGGACTTGATGGCACCTCAAGTTCAATGATAAATGATGCAGATCTTTTTCGACGCTGATAGACCGTATCTACCGGGCCCGTCGATTGCTAATGACATTTGTAAGTAGGACGTCTAAATAGACACAAGACATGCCTCTGCTTCGCTCCGGCAAATGGGGAAGTAGATAAATTAAGGACTGAAAGTAGACATCGAATTACGGGAGAGGTAAGAGGGAATAACATGATGAGATAAAATAAGGTAGCGCATTGAGGAGAACCCAATCAGAGGGGTGTGCTTGAAACGACATTTTCAGGTACAGGGGGGAAGCCCAGAGGAAGCTCTCATATCGGGAAAATGTCGGGAAAGTCAGAGACACTGAAGGGAGATGCAGGATCGGCACGGTTGTTCATAACCCAGAGAAGATACCATTAGCCACAGAGACACGTCAAGCCATGACACGCAATATTAATTAATGCCAGAATAAGTTCCCAGATATTTCTGTATTTTGAGGGACCGTCTTTGTTAAAGGAGCATCAGTTAAAGGAAAGAGCTTTGTTACAGCTGAATATTCTGATGGGGGGCCCAGGCAGAACGGTATAAGGACCCGAGGCTTGCATTCAACACGAGGACCGCTAGAGCAGGCTATTGGATATCCGAGAATGATAGCATGAGACAGCAGGCAAGAGCAGAGTGAATAAAGCAAGGGTGCAGAAAGCAAACCGGAATGTTGGCTTTTATCTGTTTAAAGGACGTACGTGGCCGCAGCATGACTACTACGGCCAACGTGTCATCCAAGAACTTCTTCCTGAGCTGTGCGCTCACGCGACTTGGGTCCTTGCTTCCACTGGCCCAATTCGTGCTGTTTGCACAGCTGCGGTGACTCGGCAAGTTACGGCGCATCGGCAATGGCGGGTCCAGCGGGAACAAACTGACTGCATAAGAATGATGTGCAGCCTCGAGGCATGCGACGGAAATGCTTATTGAGTTTGCGCATTGGTCATTTGACGTTGAGGAAGGAGCAGGAAGAGGGAGAAAGAGAAAAGGGGATACTCTCGATGGAGATAAAACCAAACAGATGCAAAGAATCGCCGAGCATTTGCTTAAAGAACGGTTAATGCCGCGGTGCTTTTGCTATAAAGGGAGTTTGCTCTTTCCCTTCTTAGCAACCTCGAAATTCCCCTATGGTGCTCAAATTTTACTTCCAGGGAATCGGTGGGGACTGGTCGACCTGATCTTGACCGAAAAGCAAGTGCCGTATGAACGCATCCCGGTCGATATGGCCAATGGCCAGCACAAAACTCCCGAGTTCATCGCCATGCATCCTTTCGGGAAAATTCCTGTGCTCGTACGTTGCCTTTCGTCCCCGCTCGATGAAAAATATCTTGATGTTTACTACAGGACGACGACGGCTTTATTTTGTGCGAAACTCGCGCTATCTGCCGCTATCTTGCGGATAAGTACGCAGACAAAGGAACACCGCTTCTCCCAACCGACCTGAAGAACAAAGCGCTATTTGAACAGGCCGCTTCGTTCGAGTACACGAACTTCCATCCCCCCGGTGCACAAGGCCTTTATACTATAGTGGAGAGTGCGGATACATGGCTATTTTTTGTCGCAGAGCACTAAGCATACACTCCTACAGCGATGTCAGCCCAGATCACATCAAGGACGCCCTCTCTGCGGTTTCCGAGAAACTAGCAGTCTACGACGTCATTCTTGGAAAACAGAAGTTGATCGGGGGAAATATAACATGCCTCCCACTCTGCCAAACTGCTGCTCACGTTTGGCCCTCTCTACAGGAGCTGACGCTGGTGGATCTGTTCCACCTTTACTACGCTCCTTAGTTTGCGGCCAAGGGGGTGGATGTTATGACGACCAGTGGGCCCAATGTTGCGCGGTGCGTATCCTTTGGGTTTAAGGATTTAATTTAGCTCACGCCGGATCTGAAGATGGTGGAACGAATTGATACGGCACCCAACTTGGGTAAAATTGAAGGAGATTGAGGCGGAGGCAAATAAATAAGCGCGCGAGCTCAGAGTACATCCGTCGAACCCGAAGTTATGTAAGTATCATGGTTATGCGACTTTCGTGATTTCCACACGGTCGAACAGGAGTTGAGTATAAAAGACTACATATACAGTCCATGACGTTTAACTCTGTAATGATACATCAGCCGCGCCGGCTTCCCAGAGATTCTGTGCTCTTCGGAGATTCTGTGCTCGGCGGAGATTCTGTGCTCTTCGGGTCGCAGGGATTCAAAGCAACCAAAAAATGCGTAACGCCAGTTGAAATCGTGACGCCGTCGATCTCAGCGCCAATAGCAAATCCGGCGAGTTGATCGGTGCTGTCGTCATTCAGTTCGACGCTCCACACAGAGTATGCAGAGTTTGCGACCACAGGCTGCGCAGGACGCTTGATGTCTGTCTCCTGGACGATCGTACGATTGGTCTCGTCTCGCACCTGGAGCTCAGCATACAGGCGCGTCGGCTCAACGCCGTTGCGAACCTATTCGTGGTCAGCCGAACTCCCCAAAAAAACAAGCACATCCACACGCACCCCGACATCGAACCGCGCCAGGAAAGGCGAATCCGATATGATGCAAGAGGACTGGGAGAAAACGATGCGATCATCTACAGCGAACCCAATCCCGCCTTGGTCTTCCAGCTTGCCATCCACGGTGAAGCTCATACTGAGGACGCCAGCCTCCGGGTCGAGCGGGATAAATTCCGGGGTAATGCTTGTGCCTTTGAACGCATACCAGTTGTTGATGATACGGCCGGCCATGGATTTACTGACGCGGTCGAATACCGTCTCCACATTGTTGGCTGGGTTGTTGACCCCGGCGCGATCCGTCCAAAGCACGCGAACGACGGGGGCATTCTCCTTGGAACTGTTGAAGACCTGAAGAGCACAATCAATGGGGAACTTTGGAAGAAATCCGAGACTGCACGCACACGAACTGTGCCAGATAGACCCAGCTTGTCACCCATCAGGACGATTTCAACCAGGTCCGGTCGAACGGGCAGCGGGTTTATCACTTCGCTGAGCTCAACTCCGCGCGGAACAGTATCTATCATGCGCGCAAACAGGTCCGCACACGTCGCAGTGAATAGGTTCGGGGAGTTTCCGAAACTGAAAAAATTTGAGTGAGATTTCAAGCACAAAAGCAGAAACAGAGAGGGACGCACGAGAGCATAGTAGCATTCCCATCGCTGCCGAAAATACGTTTATCCGAATTGAAAGTATCGTTTTTGGCAACAATGAGGGGATTGGTTGTCGTGCTTTCAAGATACTCTGTTACTCTGTTGGGTGTCAACACCGGGTTCTTGTATGGCTGAAGCCACCTACACGTTGTTGTCGAAGTTGGTGTTGGTCGTGTCGAAGTGAGCGACTGAGAGCAGATTATTTTCGGGGTCATTTAAGTCTGGTACAATATCAGGAAATTGTTCGTGTTGAACGCCGCCGAATGAGTGCCTGAACGAGATGAGATACTGTGCACTGGGGAGCGAACTGGTACACACCCGCATGCAACGAGGCCGATCATCTCAGTTTTAGTAAAACCTTGGCGGGCGAAGGACGCGATGTGCGATTCGAGGTCCTGCTGCGGCTCCGGGACACCAGGATTGTTAGGAACCACGGCATCTACGCGTCCTCCCCGAAACGCGATCTGGGGGCCATTGCTGCGAATCTTAGTTCAAGTAGACCGCATGCTAAAGATTTGGCAACACGCGGATTACCAGGTCTCAATAGCTACAACGAGCGCAATTGCAAGGTTATCGGCGTCTATGGAATCTATAGTCAGAGAGATTTACCCAGTAAAGAGAAAGCATACGAGAAATATAGCGGTTTGTGAAGGTGCCAACTATGTCCATGGTGTTTTTAAAACCGGTCCCAACATTCTACAGTAGGTAACTTATAAGGACCATGCGCCACAAATTTTGTGAGATTCACCTCTGGGCGCGCTTGCTCTTCCTTGAAGCGAATCGAGGCATCTAGCCCCCCTGTCCCATCCTCCACATCATGGGTGGCCATGTCGTGGTAGGCCTACGTGAAGATGAGCCTCTGGTTGTACTGTTTGGCTACGACGCACGGTCCGTATCCAGTCGGCGGCATTGGACCTTCCACTATTCGGAAACTCCTCACTAAAGAGGAAGAAATCGCAAGGGAGCACGAATGACGCCATAATGTTGATTTGATCGTCCTGGTCCCAGCGCCGCGTCTCCAGGGCGTCTAGCTTCGGCGACGGCCACACATACCCATTCACTGTCGCCAGGAGAGCAAGAAGAGTAAGAGCGGACATTTTTTAGGGGCGCTGATCTTCCAAGTCGGCTTTTATAAAGCCATTCGCCGCAGTCTCCAGGAATTGCACAGCCGTAATTAGTAAGGCTTGACTACAGGCCTGGAAGAGCAGTATCATGATATGACAGTCGGCGGATGGCTCTGCGGTTCAGAGGAAACCTCTTGGCAACAACCACTCCATACGAAGGGCAAAAGAAGTCCTAATTTGCGCATAGTCATCTAAGATCGTCGCCAACCGATCTTTGTCGTTTCAACCATACTCTGCTTGCGCTGCATGATTTTCTTGCTATACAGTTGCACTAGTTGAATAACAGTCTTGGAAGGAAGGATAATTATACTTGAGTCCGACAGAATTCTAATACGGCGGGCCTCAAAGACTCAATGCTGACGACGATCAATCGCCACCTCGCGAGAGCGAGGCTTGAGTAACCCTTAGCAACGCAGTTTTCTCCAGTCTCTGGTGTGGTCAAAATTGAAACTTGGGTAGCGCCCCACTGCGTTGACTACAAATGGAGCCGTTAGTGGTAGCCTGGATCGGAAACGGACCGGAACCAAAAGAGAAACCCACGCCCTACGCCTTGACCGTGTCGTGACGATCTTCACATGCCCAGCTGATGGCAACGTGTCTGAATTGATTGAAGGCAAGAAGATGACTGGTGGGATGGCCGCAAGCGGCGAGTCACAAACCAAAATTATCACTGCGTTCAAGCTCCAGGTAGCCGATGGGATTTCTAGACGCCTGTAGGCCGTGGCGAGGCGCAAAAATCGCCGTCTAGCTCCGGCGAGGTCCGGCTAGTTACCCGTCTAGTCACCTCGCCACGGCCTACAGGCGTCTCGAAATAGCTCGGCTAGGCCCGGCTAGGCTCGGCTAGCTCTGCGGCTAGCTGGGCTCTGAACGCAGTGTATTTTCAACAATACGCGCAGCTCGCTCGGGCCGCGCTTCGCGCGGGCCCTCGCTCGCTGCCATTTTAATTTTAATTTACGAAAGCGAGACCCTGGGAGACCGGAGCCGGTTACCGAGCGTAGCCGAAGGAAGTCCACGTGCAGCTTACATAACGTCTTTTTGGGCTGAGCACGGTAACTCGCGTACTTTCCGCCACAACGTGGAGTCCAGATCGGGAAATTTGATCGCGGCAATTTATTCGGCGATCTTTGCGGCACACTTCGGCAGCTCAAGTGAGGAACGCATTGTGCCCTTGGTTTCTCGCGGTGGATCTTCATCATCCAAGGGCCAAATTTTCTAATGCATGCAATATTGTGTGAAAGGAAATTTTATTATTGATATTTATCAGCTAAACAGTACAAAGCGAGTGCATGTGGCTGGTCGGCGTGTCTGGCGACGGCGGGGGGCTCGGAGAGAGCGGAGAGCAAGCGGAAGGCGTGGTCGGCGGTCACACACAAGTCGAGCATCACGATACCGGACGCAGAGGATGGGAAGGCCTTGAAATAATCGGGCAATGTCCTTGGGGCGTACTTTCGTGGCGGCGGAGAGCCCGGTGAGGGTAGCGGGCAGCCGAGTAAAGGCCGGTGGTGTTCTCGCCGCGTGAAGCTTGTTCAGTATCAATCCTGACGACACGAGCCAAGCGCAACGACGTTGGCGCGAGTCAATAACGGGGACGTGAGCATGCTCAAGCGTTGATTGAGTGAAGGAAGCTCCGATATAGGGATCTGAGTGCCGTGGATAGTATTGGTTGCCGATGGAGCGGCCTGCGGGTTTGGCGGACGACGGTGGTGGGCTTGAGCGGCGATTATCTGAGGATGGTGGCGGAAGGAGTGTGGCTGACGGTTTGACCTCGATGATTGACGTGGCGGAGTTCGAATGGTCGCCGGCTGTGCCGTGATCAAATTCCCTTATTTAGGTTGCCACGTTATGGCGGAAAGTCAGGAGTGAGCACGGTAAGACACAAAGCTTTCAAAACAAGTTTTGGTTTGTGAATGGGATTCTCTGCCGTCGCGATAAATGGGGACATTTATAGTAATGCTGTCCACAAGGTGCGTCGATTGTGTGAGCCTCATTTGGGACTTCTTTCGACCCTATTTCACAGGAAATTCAAGAGTTCAAGCACCGGGTTATTATTTGTCTCGCCAGATATGTGTCTAAAGCACGAGAAGTTCCGCGCCCTTCTCAGCACGCCCGCCTTTGCCACAAAAATCGCCGCATTTGTGATTAATGAAGCCCATTGCATATCTCAATGGGGCGACAAGTTTCGACCCGAGTACTCGCAGCTCGGGACGCTTCGTTCCTTCGTTCCACTCAGAGTTCCCTTTTGCGTCGCATCTGTAACTCTCCCGCCTCATATTCTGGATGATGTCCGCAGGTCGACTCGCATCTCATCCGACAACTCTTTTCACGTCAACGTGGGCACGGATCGTCCGAATATTGCGTGGTTTGTCCATCACATGAAGGCCGGCAAGAAAGACCTTGAGGCCCTCGATTTTCTCCTTCCGCCTGACGCCTCCGAGTACGACATTATTGAGCTTATACAGTCGATGGTATTTTTCGACAACATCGAGGTTGGTATGGATGCCCTCGAATACCTTCGTACACGTCTCCCGCGGCTGGCGCGCGGGCAGATCGCGCTCTACCATTCTCGGCGAAGTAAGCGCTCGAAAAGGATTATTATGGAGAAGTTTCGGACGGGGGAAATAAAAATTTTGCTGACAACGGAGGCGGCGGGGATGGTACATTCTCTTACTCTATAATTTTTTCAGGCAGACTTAATGTTAATTAATTTATACAGGGCTGCGATATTCCCCATGTCGAACAGGTGGTGCAGTTCATGGTGCCGTCCTCATTTTCTATCTGGATGCAGCGCGCCGGCAGAGCAGGGCGCAATATTATCATTGCCGCGCGTGCAATCCTTCTCGTGCAGCCTAGTGTCTTCCAGGAGATGAAGGTCAAGGACGGCGATGATCCAACGTTCCGAAAAGCGGTAGAAGAGGGTCTTCGTACTTGGATTGAAGCTATGGGCTGCCGGCGAGAGGTCGCCGATGGATACTTCAACAGTGGTACCGCCCGCAAGTGTGAGTTTTGCAGTTCTCGATAGCATTGGTAGCTGATTTATGCATAGCTCCCACCGGCATTTGTTGCGACAACTGTCTTCGTGAGACACACCCAGATCACGTTCTCCTCAAGCAACACCCTCAGTTCAAGCTCAAACAGGCGGCATCGGAGCGGCCCAGCTCTCCCAGCAGCGATACAGAAGACTCCCCAAGTCAGAATCCGGACGCAAATGGCAAACGCCCTATGCGGAAGGGTTCTGGTACCGCCAATCGCACCAAAGACCATCTCAAAGGCGCGCGCGATCTGCTTACACATTGGCGAGATGAAAAATGCCGAACTCTCTATCGGCACCGACCGTGGGGCCCTGCGACCCTTTTGCCCGATGCTGTTCTCACCCACTTCGCGGTGAGACAGTATCTGAAAACACCCAACGATCTTATGGAGTCAGGATGGAGTCCCACGCATGCGCGGACTCACGGCGTTGAGCTCCTTTCCCATCTGTCAGACTACGATGCCAAATTTCACCATGCACGCATAGCAGAGATCAAACGTGTGGCGGATGCCAAGAAGGCCAAAACCGCGAAGCGTCAGAAGCTTGCAAAAGACCTGAAGGCTGCGGAGGCGTTGCGGCGTAAGGCTTTGAAAAGTGCGGCGACACCCAAGAAGCGGGCGTCTCGCACGAAACCCAAGGCACCTGCCATTGGAACAGTACTCACACCTACCGCCATTAATTTCCAGACACTTACACATCCTGCGCCACCCTTTACCTTCCACACTACCCCCCTTTCCCGCCACTCCTTCACAGTCTGCATCACACGAAATACCTCGAACAAATAATCCGCCATCCTTCCCTTACGCAACTCTACCGGCATTTCCATTCGCAGCCCTCGGAGATTTTGACTTTCAGACCACTGCAGGACCGTCGATGCCGGCCAGATACCCCTATCCCTCCTATTATTCCACCCTAGATACGCTTCCTCTTCCGTTATTCTTCCATGACCAATCTGGAGTCCGATTGCCCATAGCCCCCACATCTTTTTACGGCTCTGCTCTTCCCCGTCCCTTCATACCAGGACACTTATCGTCTACACCTTGTAATCCTCCTTCATAACACGCTCAAAGTAACCCTACTACTTCGTAATTTTCGCCTTACTTACATCCTTCTGTACCGTACAATTATAATATGTCTCCATAGACACAACTTTAAATAATCCCCCTTTTCCGATGGTGTGGGCCTTTCACAAATCCCAAAACTAATTTATACTTGCTCCCCTACATGCCCATGAGTGCTCCCAAATATTCTTGACTTGAGAGGTAGAACCATGGCAGGATGGCGCGACGCTCCACAATGAATCCGGACTTACCATGTGATCTGTTAATTCACTTCCGAGGACAAGTCCGACAACAAGGGTGCTAATAAAATATATTCCGCATCTTCGGACCAGTCCTCCCCGGTCGCCCTCTCGTGTGTCCGGCGTAAAAACCATGCCTCTATCGTTTTTAGTCGCTCCAGGTTATTGGCACCCTCCGTGATGAAATCCGTTGAATGTGGGGTTTTGAGCTGACGGCCGGGTGTCCAAACGTGAAGCTTGGATGTAAAATAGTGTTTAACGAGCTTGGCGACGTCTAGCTCTTTGTCTGGGACTCCATGTTTTGCACCACGGGAGGAGGTCTTGAATTGTTTTTCCATATGCCGTTGAACTTTGCGCAAGGTCGGTATTGCTGGAGAAACTTTGCCCATGTACTCCATGGTGGCACCCGGACCCATCGATCTATAATTGACCTAGAATATCTATTCAAGACGAGCCAGGAAACAGTTGGACTGAACTTACCTTGATATCGGCAATATTTTCCTCTTGGCAAAGATCGAATGGTAACCAGCTATCAAGCTGCCTGTTCACGACATTAGCCAACAGAACTCCTTAACATAATGTCTACCTGGCCCAATAAGTTCATGCGATGAAGCAGATACAATTAGATAGCGCACCGTAATTCCTGCGGCCATTCGCGTTTCATTCCTTGAAAAAGCTCCAGCATTTCAATCGTATACTTGGGATTCCCTCCACCTGCAAATCGAAAGAGTAAGGTGGGCATCAAGTCCTCGATTCGTCCGACGTCTCCAGCCTTGATGGCTTCACGCAGTTGCAAATATGGGAGAACATCCATGTTCCACATCGTCCACTGCCTGTAAGCATAGTCGCGCTCATCGACATCCATCCGGTCGATGGAATTCAGTGCTTCCCGAGACGCGTGAGTTCGAATGAATTTCGCCGCCATATCTCGCAGTTCTTGTGGAGATTTCGACTTTAGATCTGCTAAAGTTTCGACTTTACCGATGTCGAGCCAGGTTGCGTGAAAATGCGCCTCGCTAATGTGATGGATTGCTTCATCGAGATTGTGCCAGAATGGGCCCTTCGTGGATTGAGAAACAAGTCCTTTCCTTTTTAGAATGTCAAAGGCTTGACGCAGACTTCCGATACTCGCAGAAGTTCCCAAATATTGTTTGTGGAGCGAGTTGGCGAATGCCATGACCAGATGAAACCACCCGAACATTGGCACCATCCAATCGAGACGGTCAAATGAGTTATGGTCTTCGTGGCGATTTTTCCAGAGTCCGCGAAGCCTTTCGATAATAAGCTGGTCGCCGATCCAGACTATGACTCGGGAGAGCGAAGTGCGAATCTGTTCGTCGGTACAATCGAGGAGAAGCTGGCGGAATGCGTCGGCCATCGCGGTTAGTGTTCCCTCGTAGCTGGCCTCTTCATTTGAGCTGGTCTCGAGTATGTGTCCCGTGATCGTGTTATCTTCACCCCCTTCAAGCCGATGAACTGTAGGTGGAGGTTTAAGTAGTGGATCTGCATGGTGAGGATAATCAATAAAGTCCGGGCTTTGCAGGAGGAGCCGTAGGACGTGATACTCGCTGAAAGCCTCCAGGCGGTCGTCTGCCTCTTCACTCCCATACAACACCTCTGCAAAATCGAAAGGCTCCAAACAATTTTGTGCCCGGAACTGTTGTAATGTACGATTCATGTCGAGCGGTAGTGCGGCGCGCAGTGGGAGCACGTAGACTGTGTATGCACAACCACTGATGAAATGGCTCTGATTATTGAGCCGTTGGGAGAAGACCCGAAGTGGGACATTCATATTGTCGTGGGATATGAGCCAGGGGAATTTCTGGATAACAATTCGTACTTCATCCATGGCACGGGCAGAGAGCGTCCCATAAGAATTGGCTGCCCATTTGTGGCTCATGAGAATACCGAGTGCATGGAGGGCGTCGAAGGCTCGGCAGATAGACCGCATGCCTTCAGATATACCGACCACAATTTGGCGAGTCGGCTTCGACGATTGGAGCGGGTGAACTGTGCTTGGGAAATGATGTGAAGAACGACCTGGTTCGCAGTCAGCCTTCGTGTTCGCTCCTGTTGGAAATTTCCTACTGCGCACCATGTCAGGATTTTTGTGTTTATTGCGTGCTTCCTGCTCTGGAGTACAGATTTACGGATGAATATTTATTTCTCGCCCACCGCTGCTTCCTTATACTGTCAAATAACGACCAGACCTCATCGCGCCACGTAGAGCGGACCTACCAGTGGAATTGACGGACTGACCTTAAAAAAAACTGTACATCTATGACGTCTATTGGAGCAAAAGTGGAGCAGAAGGAGACTCAGCGTCAAACAGAGGTAAGCAAAAATCAGAGAGCGCCACTTCATCAAAACCGTCTACTTTTTTGAAAACAGCTGTAAATGTAATCATGAACAAGAATACTCAGATACATTGGCCAGTTTGAGCTGCAGCACTCTAAACTACGCGCAGCTGCCATTGCCGAGACCAAAGCGGAATGACAGTTTCTATATGGAGTCGCGGATCAGCGGCCTGGTGGTGGTCTTCAGGGTCCTGATGGATGTTAGAGGAGTCAATGCCGCAAGTTAGGTTATCAACACGCCTTGATCTTGTCCTCTTCCTTCATCTTCGCCGAACTCGATCCTTGACGCGTCCCCTCCCCGGAAATTCAGCTCAAAAAGGCGGTATCCACACATCCGCAAAGGATCTGATTGTGACGCACAGCATCGGTGTGATTCCAAGCCTGTGAGGGGAGACTCGACTCAGGAGCGGTGGGTTCTATCGTATTAGCTGCGAGCGGGAAATCCAAACGGTGTGAGTCACTATACGGACTCAATTCACACTTATCGGACGCCTACGATTGGCCCTCGTTCTTTAGCGAGGCGTGCATCGTCTGTCGCTCCAGCCTTGTGGGTACTCGCCTGAGCCTGCAAGAGCATGGATGGGATCTCGGGATATGTATGCCAGATACATCGGCATTCCATGGACCAGGAGCAGCAATCCCATGTGTAACTTCTATCCTCGACGTTCACCGCCCCTTTTCTCTTGATCTCATCGATGTCAAACCACTGGGCTGATACTTACTACTTCCAGATTCCAGTCTTGGGATCACTGGGCAAGTCTCAATCCTGATCGCCGTCGTTGACAACCAAGTCAGCAGTTTTATCGCCCTCCAACGCCAAATTCTGACGTTTTACAGCTTGGCCCAACTCTGCGTGATCGGCATGACACAGACGCCAGTGCCTCACCAATCTGCAGTCTCCCCGCCGTCGGACTTACTTCGCCTATTGCGAAGTAACGAACCTCCACAAGAAGCCCAGATACCCGTCATTCACGACATAATATCCGATGACAAGAACCGTATAAGCCTCATAGATGCGGAGATCGTCTCTTTGCAATCTCAAATCCACAATCTGAACGCAGCCCTCGCGCAATCTCTCCAAAAACGCAACGATGCTAAGTTGCACGCTCTCCAGCATCGCTGCATTCTTTCTCCCATCCGCCGTGTTCCCCCGGAACTGATCTCCGAGATTTTTGATCTTGTATGTGGCGGCGAGGCCGGGAAGCGACTTCCCTGGTACCTCGGCCACATCTCGCGATCGTGGAGACATACAGCACTGTCCCTTGGGCATTTGTGGTCCTCCGTCACCGTCGATTTGCGTTTGTCGAAAACGGATGTCCTACTGGCATCCATGGAGGAGCAATTACGGCGAGCAGCACGCGTCCCGTTGGATGTTCATTTCCCACATGTTTACACTAATATGGATGCTCCGCTACTGGATCTGATCCTTCGGCATTCCAATCGCTGGGGCAGCCTGTGCTTAAGTCGCCGCAGAAGACTGCCCCACCACACTGCGGTGCTGAACTGGCTTCGCCCTGTCGAGGGTCACTTGGAACAGTTGGTGAGGTTGGAGGTACCTCACTACTGGATCACCATACCGGACATCTTTTCCACTGCTCCTCGCTTGCGTGAAGTCATCCTAACCGACCAGCACCTCTCGGAATCTCCACCATCCATTCCGATTCCCTGGCAGCAAATCAGCCACTATCGAGGGACATACGGATCGGAGCGTCAGCTCGAAATACTCGAACAATCCCCCAATCTTCTTGAATGTGCACTCGGTTTCCGAGGAGCCCTGGGCGTAGTCTCCAATATAACTCCCACGCTTCCCTACCTTCGTCGCCTCACCTTGGACCCACATACTGCGGTTCGTAATATCACGGCACCGGTGCTTGAGGATTTGTTCCTATCTTCGAGCACACTGCGAGAGCTATCCTGGGCTCAGCCACTTCTCCTTCGATGCTCCTCCACACTTCAAAGGCTGGCTCTCAGACAATCCACCATCTGCGCGGAGCTTATCCCCGTCCTCCGTGGCCTTCCACTGCTCGCACATCTCGTACTCGAGTACAGTGCTGGCGCGGACAATGCGCAGACCGACTTTTTCAATTCCTTATCCACCACAGCTGCCACCTCCAACCCCCTCGTCTGCCCCAATGTTACCTCGATTGTGTACGGGTATCGCTTCAAAGGTCTATCCTCCAAGGATTCCTTCTTCGCCATGGCCACATCCCGCTTCCGACCAACCTCAGCCGGTTATCGTCCCTTGTCCCGCCTCCGACTGTATGCGGTCCGGTACATTCTGTCGGACAACATGCTGAGTCGAATGGCACTCCTGAAAGCTCAAGGCTTTGACGCCGCCTTCCTGAATGAACGTGAATCAGAGTTTCTGGGCGAGAACTTGTTTGTGTTCTGACGCAAATTTGTGATCAGGCTATTGTACCTTTCCTTGTATTTTAAATCACAGATAATTCTGCTACTCTTGATTTTGCTTGCTATTCAAGGTACCGAAGTAGAGATTTTTACACCCTCACGGTCGATCCGGCCTCCATGAAAACGGGATCCGGAATTGCGTCAAGAAATTAACGAGGGTGATTTTGGGATGCGACATGCCTGTTCATTAACGTTCATTCGCGACCACTGTGTCACCGTGTCAGCGTGTGAACGGTTGTCCTCACCGGAGTATATAGAGTCGGCCTGCGAGACTAGATTGCACCGGGAATTGATCGTTTTCAGGGTAATTCAATCTCGAATCTCGCTGAAATACCACAATCGATTGTGAGGCGACTCGGATACAATCATGAGGTGGTCTAGAACGTATGTGGGGCAATACATACCTGAAACCGGCGTTCTCAAACGGAGACGTATTCGCCATTCCGTCTCCTATCAATAATCAATCACTTCGCCTGGGTTATGACATGTCGGCTCCGTCATCACCCGGAGTGCATACCATCCCCGCCGAGCTGTGGCCCATAAATCTCTTTATCTCGTCGAAAAGAAATCCTGTTTTCCCACTCGATGTCATATCAGTTGCCATTCTTCCAATCGTGAGACAACCGTTAGACCTGATGAACCTGAAATCACGGAGAGGTGCTACTGAGAACGAGCGGAGCGTACAAGACAACCTGATCTGTGTGGGATTCGAAATTAAGTTCGAATTTTGGTTTTGATTCAAATTTTGTTCAAGTTTTGTTTTCAAAAAGTTCTAGATACTCGTAGGGATCGTCGGAGCTGGCCTTCGGCGGAGTGAACAGCTAGAGGCTAAAGAGCTCAAGATCAAGATCTCAAGGCCTGGGCCTGAGCTTGGCCTGAGCACTGCCAGAGCATCCATTCCAGAGTACACTCGATGTGATGACGATTGGGGGCTGCGATATTCAGAATAAGTAATTAGAACTACAGGTATCAGAAATTACGACAGATCTCAGTCCCAAACGCTACACGGTAACAATGGGATCGATGTGAGTAAAACTGGCCCAGAGTACAAGATGCCGGAGCCGGAGTGGTCCCAAGAGGCCTAGGACTCCATCCTAATATTCTAGTATCAGTGATTAAAGGGACCTCAGAGGCGCCACGGGCGATAGGTCATCCGGGTGGACTGTACCACAGCAAAACTCCACAGGGACAGCGGCACGCTGAAAGAGTTCGGCAAAAAAAAAGGTCACGACAGCTGAATTCCGCAAGCTGCAAAAATGGAGGTGAGGACTTCAGCACTCGTTCCGTATAGCGACTGCAAATGCGATACTTTTCTCGTCGTCAGTTCTTTCAAATATATCCCAGAATTTTTATTTCTGATTACACTCCATACAATGACGATTTGACACCAGGATCAGACGACCTGCGAGGAAGTAAGTTGAGCCAGAGGTATTAGTAATTACGATGGACGTTGTTCCGTAACAGTAATGGTGGGAATAAAAGGAAATGCTACGCGATAAGTCGCTTCTGCGCTGCGCGGATGAAGGATGAGCAATGATGCCAAAGTACAGTGAGACCGCAAAATGAGCGCATTGACGCGGGGAATGGTGTCAAGAAGGCTGTCCGAGATCGTAAGGTGGTGAGTGCTTCCAGGAGTTGTTTTTGACCCGAGAGGCCATGGCTATCATAACGATTGGCTCCTAAGTACAGCGATTGCAGGCACTTCAGAGGCGCCAAGGGCAATAGTAGGTTCCCGGCACGAGCGTTAATATGATCACAACGAAACTCCCGAAGGGCAGTAGAATGCTGCAAGATTTTGATGCATTCAGATGCAGACAAAGCGTATGCAGAAATTGTCGTTAACTGCGACCACGGCAGCTGAATCTCGGAAGGGCAACCTACTTTAAAAGCGGCGAATTACTAAACGGCAATATTGCATCCAGTGAGTCGGTCTCTCCCGCATAGTAAGTGGGGCCCAAAGTGAGGGAACGGAGTAAGGGGAAGTCCGCTCCAATCAATCGAAGTGATTCAATAGGCAGCTTGAAGTCGATGTGTTCCCAGCGCTCAGAATGAGGTATGATTGCCTCGACGAATGAAATCCCATCGATCTTGAGGGCTGGTAGATCGTCGGAGAATTGCAGGGAAATCTGCAGACGGAGGCGATCCAGACACAGACGGCGGTGGCGATGCGGACGCGCTACCGAACAACGACGCCGGCGCGCTCACGAACGACGACGCGGACCCGAGGCTGTCCGTGCGTGCTACATACCGGCATCGGAGGCCGCCAAGGCAGGCTCACCCGCCGCCGCCGCGCGCCTTAGATTCGCGTTCGCACTGGGCGGCGGTGTCGCGCTGCTCCCACTGTTCCTCATCCGCGTCGTCGTCGTCATCGTCGCCCTCACAATCCCCACCCGCCGCCGCCTCCTCTTCCTCACCCTTCCGCGCCCCACCCGCCGCGCCCGCGCCTGCAACCATTCAGCTCCCGCACACACACCGCCCTGCCCGCCATACCCTTCGACTTCTGCGGCACCTCGAGCCCAAATCGCCCGATCCCCGCGCCGAGCGGCTCGTCCGCCTCGCTGGCACGCAGCCGACGCGTCGATGTCGGTGTTTTGAGGGGGAGGGCGCGGTGAGTAGATGAAAATACGATAATTGACGATGAAAAAAAAACTTGAAGAAGTGAGAACTGGATGGGCAGGGGGAGCGGGGCGAAAGGAAGAGTGAGACGAGGAGAGAAGGGAGGGAGGGAAGGAAGACCAAGTGGAGGAACGACAGAACATGGATGGAGGACTGGGGGGGAGGGGAGCGCGAGGGAAAGCGGGGAGAACGTGGGGAGGAAGGAGGGCAGGGAAAGGTGCGCGGGAGAGTAAAGAGGGGAAAGGCGGCCGGACGAAGATGGGAAGGTGCGCGTCGTGGGGCAGGACAAATGATAATGGGAGGAGGGAAGGATCCGCGGTAAACACGACGGGGGGCGACGACGGACCACGAAGGAAGCGGGAGCGGAGGACGGAGGGTGGTAAAGAGAGCGGTGGGGAGACGGGGCGGAAAGACGCTGAATGGGGTGGAGGTGTAGAGGAAAGGGAGGAATACGGCAGGTCAGGTGAAGCAGGAGCAAGGTGGCGCGGGGAGCAGAGTGGGCCGGAGAGGAAGTGCTGCGCGAGGGGAAGCGGTGTAAGCCGGACGTCGCAGAGCCGGGAGCGGAATACTAAGGACGGAAGGAAGGCGGGCAAGAATGCGCAGGCACAATATTAATGTCACGATATGATAAGGCAGAATGTCTGGGCGGGGGCTATCGTGTGTTCGTGATATTTGAGAGGGGCGCAACCCGCGGGGAAGAAAGCGCGCAACGAGGAGACGCCACCGGTTGCCAGATTGCAGAGTCTAGAACGCGCCCAAGGAGTCACCAGAAAGAAGTAATCGCCGTTTGCCTGTCCTGGTTAAACTTGTAGCTATTCGTCAAGCTGCCCACCGGCGTTCTCTTGCGGTGCCGATCCACCCCCAGCGTACCTTCCCCGCCCCTGCCCCTCGCGGCCGACTCAGCCGCCTTCGCCCGCGCCCCCTTATGAGTTACAAGTATCTCCTTCTAGCACTCGTATTCCAGGCGGTGCTCGGTGCTGATTTCGGGCTGCGGCGTCGTATGTGGAGGAGAAGAAGAGAAACGAAATTTTGCCCTAACGGGATTACGTCAGCTTCGTCGGCATGCTCTGCCCACCGGGTCAATGGCAAAAACGTCAAGGCTCAAAAAATCACGCACCACCCCAACTCCCGATTTATGTGTACGAAGACCTAACAGCGAAATGGTATCGCCTCCGTTGGCGTTGAAGTATACCCCTAGCTGACAGTTTCTGCGGAAGCTCCTCGTTCGAGTCGAGGTTAGGTCCTTGTTTTCTCATTGAATCTTTTTTTTCCAGCCCACAGACGATGCCCGAAACAATCACAGACCTATCCAAAGGCAAGGTCAGGAGAAGACCTGATGACAAAGCCGGCATCGCGTCCACTGCACCTGGGATTTACCATTATATTCAACTTACATCAAAAGGCCTGAAATAACCTCGCTGTAACATGGTGCAGAATTATACCAGGAAGACCTAAGAGCGACATCGGTATCGCACCCACTCTTGTTAGCAGGCGGAAATAGTGTTGTTACGTGCAAGTCCCTCGTTCAAATCGAGGTTAGGTTGTGTCCCGTTAGTATTAGTTGCGTATTTTTCTTCTTCTCCCTCATAATTTTGCAGTAAGCTAGGTTCAGTACGATAGGAACAAGACCTAATAACGAAATCGGTGTCGCATCTACGGCTTGATCTTGCGAAGCATTGCTTATGTGGAGGTCGTTCGATCCGAGATTAGTCATGCACCGCAATTCCCAATTGATTTTTTTTTCTGGCTGACATAAAACTAATCTCACTCCATACTGTGTTCAGGCTTAGAGGAACGGGACGTAATAGCGAAACTTGGCATTGCGTCCACTCCCCTTTGAAATTAAATGCTTGGGGTTCATGTGGAAGTCCTTTGTTCGAATCAAGGTTACGTCTTCTTTTGTTCAACTCATACAAAAGTCCGCAACAATAACCCACCTTTGCAAGGCCAGGTAAAGGGTCTGAAGGCCTGATGGCGAAAATGGCATCGCATCCACTCGCATTGAAAGTGAACAATGCTTCTAGCTCACGTGGAAGTCCCTCGTTCGAATCGAGGTTAGGTCGTTCGTCCTGCCTCTCTACCATTTTTTCTTCTTCTCCTTCAAGATTTTGCAGTACTCAAAGTTGAAAAAACATGGAGGAAAACCTAATAGCGAAGCCGGTATCGCGTCCACTACACCTTCCCAACGCTATATTTGACATTTAGGTTCGGTCATTATTTATATTTTTTATTCACTCCACCCCAAAGCCTGAACAATCACACACCAATCCAAGGGCCAGTAAAAGGGAGGGAGACCGATAGCGAAATTTGTATCACAGCCACTATCGAGGTTAGGTCGTGACTTGTGAGCGGGATTTTTTTTTCCTTCCCTCGCTGAAGCGCTCAAATATTTTACCTCAATCAAGGTTCAGTACTCTAGAAACACGACCTAATACTAAGCAAAAATGATATCGCGTCCACTGCACTTAGACCTGAACAAGACATGAGTCAAAGTGGAAGTCCCCCATGGGAATCGAGGTTAGGTCCTTTATCCGTATCTCTTTTTCACCTTACACCGAAAAGAAAACCGCTGTAATGTAGGGCAGAATTGTACCAGGAAGACCTGCTAGCTAAACTCGGCATCGCGCCCACTCCTCATTAAAGTCGATGCGGCTTTATGTGAAAGTCCCTCGTTCGAATCGAGGTTAGGTGGAAGACCCTCGTTCGACTCGAGGTTAAATCCTTCTCTTAGTTCTTTGGCTCGCATGTGCTTTTTGATTCAACCCCCACAAAAGCCCAAAATAATTCAAGGGCAAGTAAAGGGGAGGGAGACCTAATAACGAACTCGGCATTGCATCCATTCCCCATCAACGTGTAATGGTTGATTCATGTGGAAGTCCCTCGTTCGAACCGAGGTTAGATCATGGGTAGGTCATGACCTCTGTAAGCGGGTTTTATTTTCTTCTCTCGCTGAAGCGCACAAATAGCTTACCTCAATCAAGGTTCAGTACTCTAGAAACCAGACCTAATAGCGAAAATGGTATTGTGTCCACTGCACTTAGACCTGAACCCCAGTGAGAATGACAGTTAGCCAGATCGAGGGAAATTGAGCCACGTCGAACGAGTTCGCTGTGGATCGAAGAATGGCCAAAAGCTAGTTCTGGCTCAATGTGTTTGTCGAACCAGATCGAACTACATCGAGGCAGATTAAACAAGCATCGAACTAGAGCGAACAGACATAATTATATTACCATGCTACCTAAATACACGTGAAACTGGTGCGCCCCGCGCCCCGCTCCCCGCCCTGTTGCCACCGTCCCCGCAGCATACCCGTCCCGTTCTCCAGACCACCGTAGCTCCCATCTGGTCTGTGCATCGGCTTCAAAATCCCTACATTGCGGCGAAGGGGTACAAGCAAAGTTCAGGGTGTCGAGCGGTAGCGGTGCGAAGCTGGAAGAATGAATGGTGCGAGTGGGGATTGGTAGGGGCGAGATCTGTGCAAGGGTGTCAGAAATTGGGGATGGTGGCTCAAACGAGCACACACTATACAGTCCGGACAATCGCAAAAACAAAGATAGTGAAGCAGCAGCGAATATTTACCAGAGAAATTGACCGGGTCGTGTTATATTGAGGAGTAGTGTACTAGAGCCACTGTGCTCTGCGGGGTATATCGCTAACATCAGCTGGGAAAGGCAAAGAAGGGCCGTGCTCACATCATCTAAGGTACAGTGTGCATCCGTCAAACAGGTGCATCGTCTAAAAGTTTAATTTAAACGGTGTAGCCATGAGAGACAGAGAAAACATACTAAACAAGCGCTAGGACAGTTCTGAGAGGTCGGATGCGAGCCAGAGGATTAGAAATGGATGCTTCGAAATAGAACTTCACACCGACTTACTACAACGCGAAAGAAAAACCCAAGGACTTAAAACATCAGGGAAGGAACTGAAGCGGAGACATCGAGAAAGGACGCGAGGGGAGGTATAGAGATCACAGTATTAGGGACCTGGAATGGAATGAGTCTAGGAAGAGCGGAGTCCAGGGAGGGATGTGGTGGGAGGAAGGAAGAAGCGTGGAGTGATTTGAGTCAGGATCGTACGACTTTGGATTAATTTTGCCAAAGTCCCTTTGCGCACGGACCCCGCGGCGCAATAGATTGAAGAAAAGCGGGCTGCATTGAGAACGAAATACAAAAGTAGACAACTCATGCCAAAGCGGATTGATGCAGCTCGATTTCAATTGATGTGGCTCGATTTGTTCGATGTAGCTCGATTCCGTTCGATCTGGCTAACCGTCATTCTCACTGGGCCTGAACAAGCACACGAGTCAAAGTGGAAGGCCCTCGTCCGACCCGAGGTTAGGTCATTCATCCCACCCAATGGTTTGTTGTAATCCTACCTACCTACCTACCTACCGGGTTTGAAAGAGGAGCAAGAAGAAAGTCGATTTCGCTTTTTAGATAATCGTGCGGGCCTTAGGTGCGAAAAAAAAATCGGTCTAAGGTCTTTTTTTTCGAATGCCGGTGCCCCCTTGCCTGTATGCCTCCGATGACTCGAACCACTCCTCCCATTGATAGCTCGTGCGCGTGATTAATTGATTATCAATTAAACGGTATGGGGATTACACCATTAATCAGCGAAGGCTTTCTGGATTTGCTATGGAGTTGAGATGTAGGTAATAATAAACTCGCTTCACAACTACGAACATTATTAATGTTGTGGTGATTCACTTTGCCGAAGAAGACTTCATCTTCACCCGCTGAACGCGTACGCAGTGCATTTCCCACTCAAAATTAAAGGTGGAGGCGGAAAGTCAACCGTTCATGTCTCTCTTATCTAATTTACAGATTTGCTTTTTGCTTTAATTCCCCCCCTTCGCGAATGGACTCAATATAGTTCGATAAAAGACGATACAGACAGCCAAATGAAGAGACGAGGCATATGAGGAAGAGTTGAACGTCATCACAATTAAACCCAGCACCCGAGAGACGTGGATTACGGAAAGAAGATGGAAAGGTACTAGATACGAGGTCAGCCTGCGCAGAACTACTAGAGAGAACGAAGCATACCACTTGCTGGACGGAAGCGCCGCTGTAAAACGCGGAGTAGGCGGCGGGATTGGGAGTCGCCAGGACTATAAGAGAGAGAGAGGTTAGACAGGCCGCGTTGTTTGTTCGATGGTATACATACGCCGGTTGAACGTGTTGTCCTGCACAACGGGGAGCCCCGTGAGCATACCTCCACGAAAGTCAGTCAGAGCAAAAGGGAAGGGCAACGGGGAACTCACTGCCATTGGGATTCTCTGCAGAGATTCTACTGTCAGTGCCCGGACGACAAGTGAGGATGGTATACTCACTCCAAGCGGGGAGCAACACCTGGCGCCCGAACGCACTGCTCAAAGCAAAGACCATGTTTTCACCACAGAACGTCTTCAGATTTCCGTAGCCTCCTTGAAGAGTGGTCTTCGTGGTTCCAGGGAACGGGAATACGCCATCTGACAACGGTTTGAATATCAATGTTGTCTGTACCGACTAGCATTGAAAGCGCACGAGGATTTCCGTCGGCAGCGGCGATAGCTGCCCAGGGCGCAGAGCCAGTAAAGGCTGCGGTGGGGCCAGTGCAGTCGGTTACGCCGGCGACGAGGGATATGTATCCCGCGCCTGAATCAATGGGATTCAGGATCCTAGATATCGCCTTCAGGGTGAAAACCATATACAGGTCTAAGTTCACTCACTCGATGTATACGGGACCGCCGTCATTGCACGCGTTGCTGAACGTGGCGACGGACAGGTATTTGGATCTATCTCCAGTCCTGGAAAGAGCTTTGAGAGATCAGTCGTGCACTTTGCACTTCCATAATACTCCAGAGAGACTGACTGAATATTCCCGAATCACCCAGGACTTGGGCCTGCGAATGTCGCCAGTTAGACAACGACAGCCGAAATCAGACTATATTGCACTGACGACGGCTCCGACGAAGCTTCCGTTGTTAGCATCGTATGCCCCAAGATACCCGGAATTCCTGGGGCGGACGCAAGGTCGACTTATGGATCGCGAGGGAGGGTATGTACTCACTGCAGACACGCCCCTTGCGCTCGAGCGCCGGAGAACGAGGTTACAGCGGTGATTGCCAGCAAAATAAGGGCAGGGAAGGAGAACATTGTGGGAGTGGGCTTGAGACTTGGTTGAGATTCTGAGTCCGTGGTATTCCAGCGACCGCCTTTTGTACTTCCTGGACAACGGTCTGCGCCGAAATCCGGGCCTGCGATCCCTCAGGCGGTTTGGAACCTCCGGTGCTAAGGCAAGGAGAAGCGAAATCAAACTGCCCTGAAAAACGTACCGAAGTGACTAGCGAGAGACAATATCCGCATCAGGGGCAGCAGAATTCCAGGCGGTTGTGCAAGCCTGGAGCCAAGCGCAAGCGACTGAATCAAAGGTCAAAGTTTGCCCTGAAAAACAAATATCGCAGGCAATATACCAGCTCCGAGATGATAGCAGTATCCGCATGAGGCACAGGAGGATCTCACTGCTTTGTACATTGGTTTGATCCCCGCAGTAATGATAGAGATCACAGTACGCTTACCCTCCGATTTCCGCACTTGTCGGCGGGCAACAGCAACAGGTGTTGTGGAATATTCTTGGCGAGTTGCGTTGGATTTCAGTGGAGGGGAGGCGGAACCGAAGGAGAGGATAACAATGGACCTGATGCACAGAGAGAGACTGGTACTGATCATGCCCCAAACGTGCAATGTCTTTTAATTCGCGTTTGTGCCTGGCAGCCTGGGGATAAGTGCAGGGGTAGGTTCCAGAGGTGTGGCGACGCGTGAATGGGTCGAGGGGATGGAGAGGAAGCAGACGCTTGGAGGTTGGGAGATTTCAGTGAGCGAGGTTCGACGGAAGATGGCAAGGCAAGAAAGAGACAGCCTGATGATTGTCAGTAGCCGTCCGATCCGATGTCCCACGGGTTCGTTTTTCTCTCGTACCCGTTGCTTACAACCGCATATGTAGTGTCGAAGCAGGCATTGAGAAGGTCGGGGAACAGCGCGACGAGGCTTGTCGCCGAGGCGCTGCCCGAGGACATGCTCACAAAGAGGTCCGCCGCGCAAGACCCCAAGCCCGAGTTCTCCGTCATCACGCCCGACGAACTGGTCAAGTCCTGGTCAAGTCCGACGCGTTCATGCCACGAGATTGGACAACTTCCTGCAACCACTCTTGGGTGCCTTCCACCACGAAATCCTCTGGGAATACCCTGTGCTTTTGGCTCTTACCTGTCACTCAGATCCGGCTGCTTTTGCGCGCTCCTTCGTGGCAAACGCGAGGCGATCGCGTTCGAGATCGCGGAGATCGTCAGCGACGTCGCGGACAAGTGGGGCATCTCGATTGAGGGCATCCTAATCAAGGTCGACTCGGCGTGCCTCGTGCGACAGGCAGCGGACATCCTCGCGAGTCTCGCAGAGATGCAGATCCGGCAGTTGGAGGCTTGTACGTCTTCTCCTGATTCGCTGTTTGCCGACCCCGGTGACATACAATGCAAGCGATGGCCAAGTCGGGCAACACCAAGGTCATCTTCATGCCGATGCAGTTGCACTCCGACGTCATCGGTCAGCTCGCGTCGGGCTCATCCAACTACGGTGGCGGCAGCACCATCGTGCAGAACGAGAGCGGCGAGGACGCCATCAACCGCGCTGGCCATCGTCGCCACAACTTTCTGAGCCGTGCTTCTTATTATTCTATCCGCTCAATCTTCATCCAACCAGTGTTTCTGGTTGATTTCAACTCTGCGCGCCGTCCAACTTTGGCTTCTACAGAGCAACTGCTGTCTCAAACAGTTTCTAAATGTCCAGGCTTGTAACTAGAACGAAAATCGATGTGGATACGATATTAGCAAGAGCTCTATCCAGCTACAAATGCCGGGATCCTTTGAATACATCAAATTGCGCGCGCCGGTGAATCTTGATAATGGTAGCATCTTCGACAGCTCCCTAAATTAAAGAAGTGGATTGAAGAGTAATAAACACAATAATGGTACGCGATTCCTGTTCGATTTTTTAATTCACTCATCTCACAATTGCTCGGAATGATTTTTTCAGCCTCTGTTAATCGGCCTCTTTAAGTTTTCCCGCCGTACCGCTGCCTCCCACATGCGTTCTGAACAGACATAGAGTAGTAATTCAACTGTGGTGCACATTATTCTCATTTTCGAAGCGTTTTCAGAGCAGGCGCGCACGGCGCCGCGCGCCATTGTATATATCTTGTAGAAGGTGTCAAGATATAATTATCTTTACTTCTGAGCTCCAGTTGAATGCGACTCGATGTTCTCGCTTCTTGAATTCAGGTGCCTAGACCACCTAGTGGGTCCACGGAATCTCCCTTTCCCTTTTTTCTTTCCCTTTTCGAATTCTTTTTGCTTTTTTGCCCCATTTGGGACCCACTATATTGAAATAAAAACCTACGATTATTCCCGAGACTTTTCCGATTGGCTTGGCCAATCGTCTTATGGGGTCTAATAAAACTCGCGGCTCGTGTCTGTGAGCGAGGTTTTGCTTGTGTGTGCGACGGCAGGACGACGCGCCACAGCGCAAATTTCTAAGCTGATGGATAGAATTGTAGTCTGCAAATAAAATGAATTATTTGGAGTATTCCAGTTTTCAAACCAGGCTAATATCGCTGACTCAAAGCCTCCGCCATGCAGCGCTGCTTAGACCCAGAACTCTCAAAGCAAAATTTATTGGTTGTGTGGAATCAGGAGGTGGCAGTGCTTCCTGATATCATCAATCTGATTCAAAGTGCCCATTCCGAGTCCAATGTCACCGTTGTGGATGACTGTTGATTCTTTGTTCAGGACTCTCAAGCGCTCGCCGAGTCGTCGTTTTAAAAACGCTCAAGCGTCAGCCTTTTCCGCACGGTGAGCCGTCCAGCGACGTATGAATACGTAGTTGAATGACCTCGATGATGTCACTCGAGACTCCAACCAGTACCTTACGTAACAGCCTTCAAATCCACCGTCTTTCCCTTTCCAAACCTCCATGATGGATGTACCCATTGTAAGAGACTTTCTACCCATTCCAGACACTGTGGCGCCAGTCACCGACCCCGAACACAAAGAGGTCGCTCATTCTATCACTCAATCACCCACCGATAGTCATGCATTGGCTCAGGTAGAGCGAGAAGACAAGGGAGCAGCGCAGGAGGGGCACGACGCTGAGGTGCTGGACTTGGGGTGGAACCAGCACCCCGACAAGGTGGCGAAACCACTCATCGCCGGTCTCGAAAACGAAGAACTATGGCTACTCATTCGGCGGTTCAACAAAGTGCGTTTTTACTTTTCATATACTGTGCATCTTGGCCGAAGTTGCGCTGCTCGCCATAGCAAATGTATCATGTCAAGGAATATCCGTATCCACTGCCCGGAAAACTCGATCTTAACATCGCCGATGAAGAAGAATTCTCGCCTGACAAGCTCAGAGCGAATCTGGAGAGACTTTATGTGACTGTTGGTCTTTCCGTCATCTCCATCGTGAAGCATGTCGCGAGACTGAGGTCCTGGCGAGAAACTCGACGCACAAGCGTTTCTTGTGGAGTGGGTCTTTGGGCTCCCTGCCATCACGACGAAGACTCAAACATTATTCTAGGTATATCTTCTAGCGTGGCTTCTGGACCTGCTTGTACCCACATTGGTCGTTGTGGCTCTCGTCCTCATTGTCTATTCACCTGCGCGAGCGTTACTCTTTCCACCTGCACCTCTCGCGCTCGTAGACCCAGTTAGCGGCGGCATTCAAAAACCACGAGCGGGCCTCCTGGGAAGCACTGACACTGCGACCGGCGCTCCCGAAAATCACAAAGGTGAAGCTGCAGAAGCCGAAGCTGCCCACTTAGTGACATCCCTCGCCTCCCTGGCGATCGCGAGCGCAAGTGGAAAGCACCCTCAGAGCGAAGCCCCCCATGACGGTGCCGTCCACGACATCGCACCGGATCCTACCGAGATCGTCGCTGGGGCCACAGAGGCTAAAGCTAAATCTGAGGTCAAACCGAACAAGCCGGCCCACGTCAAGGCAAAGGTTCCGATGGAGACCGCGGTCTGGACGATGTTCCGTCCCATCCTGCATGGCATTGGAGACGTTGCGGATACCTACGAGCGTTTTGCCAATGTACTTTCACCCACGCCGCCGTTCCCCCCCCGCCTTTACCGACTTCGTCTAGCGGCCCTGCTCGTGCCTTTTCTCTTCGTCTCCATGTACATCACGTCGTACATGTTTGTCAAGACCGTCACCTTTGGATTTGGATTCGCTTTCTTCGGGGACCCGATCATTCGTGTTGGTGTGAGATGGTTAAACCGAACAATCCCTCATTGGGAGAAGCTGTTGGAGCTTCGAAAGTGAGTTGTTTTTTGCAGCTCCGTATATGACCGTACGTTCTGATTGCATTGTAGCACGGTTCTGAAGGGTGCGCCTACGAACGCTCAACTCGCCATCACATTACTTCGGATTGGCGAAGTAACAAAGCACCTTTGCCTCCACCGCCGGTCAGCGAATACCCGCCGCCGGACGAGCCCGTTGAACTCTCGGACGATAATCTGCGAGCTACCGGTGCAGAACCGCCACTGAACGCTACAGACGAAGAACTCGATGCGGCTCTACAACCCGATCCCACCGTCGCCCATCATACCGGCGACGAACAGATCGACCACGCCAAAGGCAAGTCTAGCGGCAAAGCCAGCAAAATTGTCAACCTAGTCAAGAAGGGCATCCGCGGCACCGTCCATACCGCGCTCGGTGCCGATCAGCTCAAAGCCAAGGCCGGGAGCGAAACGGCCAAACGGCGGCTGGGAGTTCTGCCACGGCATCGGGAGATGACTGGGCCCGTCGACTTTGCGTGTCGATATGGGGGTAAGAAGGGACACGCGTACATTGTTACGAAAGCGACCATCCCTTGCGTAGCGTTCTCGTTAGACGGCAAGATCAGCAGCCTGGGCTCCTCGGCGCGGGCGGAATCGGACCTGAATCCGATTTGGAGCATTGCTGTGGGGGATATCAAGGAGATTCGCAAGGTGGGAAGGTTTGGTTGGAAGGCGAGGCTTGTTGTTGGGTGGGCGCTGGATAGGGAGATTGCCGATGGGTTGGAGATTGTGACGAGGAGGGGGGAGGTGGTTTCCGTGACGGCCATGGTGTTGAGAGATGAGCTGTTCAATCGTCTGGTAGCCATGGGCGGACAGAAATGGGAGGCGTGGTGAAGTGCACTGTGATGATATCCGAGTCAAATACTCGCTGTGTCAAAAAGTAACCGGAGAGCAGGTTTGGCACCAAAAATAAAGTTTCCCTGGGAGATTTTGCACCTCAAAGCTTCCAAACAGTATCACAGAGTCCCACATACCAGCGAAACCTCGGCATGCCTTTGGGTTCCAGCAAAATTTTCAATTTCTTTTCAAAGGGGGTGTAATTTCTTTAAGGATTAATTGCTGCCTGCAGTACCGTAAGATAGCTCGTATTTCCCAAGAGCTTATGTATGCATTCTAGTATATGTGAGACTTTTCCGATTGGCCTATATCAGCTTGTTTGGCGTGCGCAAATCGACTTGTTCGGCGGGCGTGGCTTGTCCTTAATACAACCAGCCCTTCCACTGTATTAAATTCGCTTCTTACAAGGCTGATATCAATGCAAATGTGTCTAATACCACCAGCATGTACCTGAACACCACAGGCACCATCGTATTGTGGGTTTGGACCAAGTTTGGACACGTGCCAACGCTGACAACCCAAAGTGATATTCCCACTGAGCTCTTTTCTAGTCTGCCTTACAAATGTGATACTTCACACGTTGTGAAGATCCAACCAGAATGTCAAACGGTTTGCATCATCAACTGATCTGAACAAGCCGGTAACTTCAAAACACACAATTTATCCAACCCGAGGCAATTTCTGAACTTGTTCAGTGAAATCGACCACAAGCCAAGCCAATCATGCCTTCAGAATCAAGTACTACACGCCAATTTATCTAGTACAAGCCAGGTCTATTTGAATGCAAGCCAGTTTGTAAATGCAAGCCAGTTCATTCAACCCAACGGCATTCAACACTGCTTGTATTCGCAAAGAGCCAAGGCTTCCTGCATCCGCAACCCATGACTACTTGGTCTTTTAGGAATAAAGTCATCCCATGCTATTTCGTACATGATAAATTATTCCGGCTAGCCAATTGGCTTGGGGCACGCTAGTCGGTGCTTAGCAAGTCTATTCAGGTATGGCAGCATTCATAGGTCATTTCCACGTTTTCTAAATCTTTAAATTCCACCCGACGGCATATTTGCTTATTCAAACAATTGTCGCACGTCAGATTCACCGCACTATGAAGCCCATGGCTGCATGCACCCCGGTTTCCCACCATAAGTCAAAGGTTTCGGAGGCCATTATATATTGCAGTAGAGCAAGTCCAAGCCAAATTTAAAGTGATGATCTTACAAGCCAATCATAAGCCGATTTGCTCATTGGAAGCCTATGTGTACGGTTCGACCAAATTATCCTGGTCAAAGGTTTCGGAGGCCATTATATATTGCAGTAGAGCAAGCCCAAGCCAAATTTAAAGTGATGATCTTACAAGCCAATCATAAGCCGATTTGCTCATTGGAAGCCTATGTGTACGGTTCGACCAAATTATCCTGATCATGCTGCCGCTGTTTCACTACTCAAAGACAACGTGTAGATGATCAAAAATAGGGCGTGCAACACCAGAGGTTGGAGGCCGCTCGTTCCTTCGATGCATTTACATCATTGCATATCGGCTTTATTCATCAGACAGTCTAGCCGCAAACGATAGTACTCACAGCAAGTAAAAAAGAAGCTCTGTTGCTTGTCATCCCTCAGGCTACAGAGACTAGGTGGCATGTTATTACTGGAATATAACGCGAGACAAACTGCATTCAAATATTACGGAGTCAGTGCATTGATTGACATGGAAACTTTTATTTAAAATTTGTAGGCCGAGCTACCTAAACTGAGCCGGTTAAATTTCAGCACAAGCCGACTTTCGCCCCTGTACCTCGGTTACGCAGTCAATGCATTACGCGAGTTAAATTTGAACTGCAGAAAATTGACTTACATCTAGATATGTTTCTCTTTCACGGGTGTGCCAGTTTGAACTCCGTAATGCGTGAGATTCTGAACAGTCGGCTCTGGATTATATGCTCCCACAGCCGAATGGAAGCTACAAAAGCAGGAATGTAATCAGGTTATGAATTCTGCACGGCATCTAGGTCCTTTGACAGGGTGGAATGAGGTTTGAAGCGAAAAAGCCACTGATATCGGCTTAGATAAGGCTTTATTCAGTTCGATGAAAATATCCAATTATCACCCAAATAATATTGGCAGTTCCTTAGTCTTCTCAGGAGGTGGCACCCGGACATTCTCAGACACAATTTGGGGGCATGGGAGCTCTCCCCCAGTAAATTCTTGAACTTGATGCCAGCAGGCCAAGCCGACACAGTGGCGTGGGCTTTTGTAGGGGTGAAAATTTTGGATTTTCGTCACGCCCGCACGAATTGGAGTGCCCGCGCCAAAAAGCTCATTGGCGCGGGCGCACGCCGCTTTTTTGCAAGCCAAAAAGTTAAGTCCGAGCTTCAAAACCGCAGAAATGATGATACCAGCACCTAATATTTACAGAGGCTATTAATGGAGGCTGGTCACATATAATTTGGGGGCACGTTAGCTTTTTATAGTAGTGAAATATTGAAATTGACGTTGGCGGGCAAATTGGCGTGGGCTTTGATGCCATCAGGACAAAATGGCTTGCGCACTTCGGAGTTTGAACTGAGTTTGAAATCGATGCCAAGTGTCTCAAGAGCAAAGCAGAGAACATCCAGCAGCATAAAGCATGCTAACGAATAACCTTGGGTTACTCTGAGTGGGACCTCAAAGTATATTTAAATTTCTCACAGAATGGAGCTACATGGTGTCAATTACAAGTCCGGCGACGGCACTTTTCACCATAGCCCGCCGAATTGCGGTGCTTTCGCTTCCCGCATGCATGGAAATCCTCTTGAGTATTTCTACTTCACATACAATAGACAAGCTAGGGATTCTGCAGATTCTGAGCTGCCTGGTTGTCAACTTGGGGACAGATGTGCACATTACCACAGAATTAGTGCTTCCAGCCCCTCCATCTTTCGGTGGCAGGATGCTACGAACTTGTAGAGGGTACCCCCATATCCAGAATCGTATTTAGGCGCTTTTATGTCACTACTGCGTCGAAATTAATATTGGCGGCAAATCGGCGGGCGTGAGCAAATCGGTTTGTCCCACCAAACGCCCACGTCAAAAAAGCCAATTGGAACAGTTGCATGCTCTATGGTGTTCGAACCTAGTATTAAATAACCCGTCATAGACGCGTGAGTGCCGGTGCCCGAAGCTGATGGTACGGAGCCGGTGCTACTCCGCCCAGTATTTATGCCGTTTCCAGAGCTACACTGGCTCTCAGCAGAGTTCCAACACAATTTATAAAATGTGAAGAGACTCTAATGGGTGAAAGAACATTTTTATGAGTGGTAATTGGTATTGAATCCGCAAAACTAAGCGGACAAAGCTGTTCATACCTCCAAACCTGCTCCTACGCATCTAATCTGCCCAAAGTTGTTGCTGAAATACTTTAGAAGGTCCTCAATGATTTTAGGGTTTGATATATACACTAATGAGAACTGTAAGCTCATTGTAAAAAGTCTTTTTGGATGACGCAGTTTCAATTCTATTTGTTTCGAACAAATAATAAACCCACGGGACGGGCTCACAAGCTATGAATTGAGCACCCCTAACACAGTATTAGAATTGCACCCTATCACATATGATGAGTGAACATTGGGATATTGTGAAGAACTATATGTATTATAGACCGTGCGTAACAGTAATAGTGGGAATCGAAGGAAATGTTGCACGATAAGCTACCTCAGAATCGGTTGTCTGAGTGATCCTCAAGGACGCCAAAGTACAGTGAGACCGTAAAATGAGCGAATTAAGGACAGGGGAGGCGTTAAGCTGGCTATCCGAGACTTCAAGATGTTTGAGGGCGGGGGTGGTGAGTGCGTCCACGAGACGTCTATGACCCCAAGCACCATGATCACCATAATAGTCTCCTAGCCTCAGCGATTGCAGGCACCTGAGGCGCGCCACGGACACTAGAGTCGTGCCGTCATCACAAAGGCACACAAAATCGCATCGAAACTCCACAAGGGCAGAGGCATGACGCAAGATTTCGGCGCATTCAGTTTCAAAAAGAACGTGGCCGAAAATGCTCGTGAACTGTGACCATGGCAGTTCAATTTCGGAAGGTGCAAAGGAGTCGATGAGGGTGAGTTCCTTCAAGTTAGGTGCATTGCCGAAAAGTGATAGTGAATCCTTGGGCTCCTCCGTGTGCTCGCTGGGTCCCAGAGTCAAAGAACGGAGTAAAGGCAAGTCGGAAGGGATTGGTCTGAGCGCTTCAAGGGGTAGCAGGAAGTCGATATATTCCCAGCGCTCGGAGTGAGGTATGATCGTCTCGACGAAAGGAATCAAATCGATCTCGTCGTCCGGTTCGTCGGGGAAAGAGTACTGCAGAGAAATGGATAGAGGGCAGTTTTTGGAGCGTGCGATCCAAGTTGTGAGTAAATCCAGCGCCATGGTCCGAGACACCTTTTCAGGATTCAACTCGATGGCTCGCCAGAGCTGTGGGGTGCCAAATGCTATTTCGCGCCATTTCCGGCAAATCTGGCCGAGTAGGCGCGGAGAGAAAAGTCCAGTAGCCGGTGGTCGTTCATGGTAGGGTGGGAGAAAATGGACAAATATTTCGGAGGTGATTTCGATGGGAAGGGTGAGGATGGGGTATTTGTATGTGTCGAGGCACGTCTGCAGGTTCTGGCGCTCAGCGCGCACGGCGATAAGGGATAGTTCGAGCACTGCAATCTGGGCGTCAAGTTTCACGATGCGGGAGCGTGCTACTCCAAACGTAGGGCCATTTCCAAGCGGCGCTTCGGCGTTCTGAGTAGACTCGGACTGGCGTGTCTTCATGACGACTGCAGCTGATTGAAAAAGTGTCCGTAGGAGGTGAAAGAAGAGACTGACTTGATTTTCAATCTCCCTCCAGGCGCTAGTAGTTCGGTTCTTTCACCTCGTGGAAACGGATAAAGATGCGGCTTGGACACGGCAAAGCGAGAGAATGTATGCACGATTCAACAGCACTTGAAACACCCAGTCTTGGGTCTTATGAAGTTCGGCTCTCCGTCCCTGGGAATAGAACAGTGTGAGAATGTTGATACAGACAGCGGCGTCGATCCTGAGACGTCCGTGATCGTCGAAATAGGGCTGAAATTCAACTTAATCAGTTGCTCGGAATTTCTTTTCGAAAAAACTGGCGGGATTCAACTCATCTGGATAATCTCAGCTTCATTGACATACTCCAGCATCTCATCCATTACATAGTGAATCGTTTCCGCCTCGGGTTTGAGAATAATCAATGCTAAGGAGGTGGTGTCGAGATCAGCGGGGAAAGCTTTGCTTGTGAACATGCTTTCTCCTAGGAGTGCGTCAGCGTCGACATGGCGCAGGGAATACTAACCTTGGAAGAATTTCCAGGCCCGGGGGTGAGTCTCCAGATGGACGAGTGATCTATTGGACTGGTCGGACAAACGGTTCAGTGGAAACTACCATAAAAACTCACGAATCGCCGGTGGTTTCCAGGATAAGGAGTTGTGCAAAGTTCTCGTGGACCTCGCAACCGTGTTCGGTCACTGAGCGGGGCATGCCGGCGTGAGCTTCGAGGAACCGCTGCCCCCGAAAGATCATGTCTCGGAACTGGTTGTAAGATGGACGCGAGTGTGTTTTGTCCTACAGTAAGGCGGGCTTCTATACAAGACTTGTTCATGGCAAACTCCTGACGAGATTAACTTAAATGAAGAGGATCCAGTAGCTCCTGAAGGTTCCTCCTTCCGGCGAAACCCATAAGGATGAAACCGAGGGAACCTGCACCCCGTCCACGGGGTTATAACCATCCAGCGACTACTTACCGGTGCAATGGGAAACGTAGATAAAGCGCCTGCCTATTTGATTGAGGAGGACCAGCGTTGACGGGTCCCGAAAGTCCTTGAAGGAGCGTTTGCATCGAGTGGGTTCCTGTCAGATGATTGGTCGAATGGAGGGGTGAAGTGCGGATAGATGAATGCGAGCTCTCAAAGAATGTTAGATTCAACGGAATGCCAGCGAGGGTAGAAAGGGAAGTGACCTCGAAGTCGGGTCGTTTAGCACTCCTGTCAAACACTGAAACTCAAGCAGTGAGCGGAAGCCGTCAACTGTAATTCGAGCCTGCTGTCTCCCGAAACATACCGCGAGGGATCAAGAAGGCAGAGGATTCCGAGTAAAGGAGGGGCGCGTGAGATTTTGGACTTGCCCCTATAAATCTCTTTGTTGTCCTACGACAAGGCTAACAAATCTATCACTCACGCCGACCGAGATACCGTTGAGCCTTCAGATCGCCGGGACCCAAAGAGGCTGGGGAGAATGATTGTAGCTTGGAAGTTGAGGACAAGTGAGTACTATGTTTGTGAATGTTATGAAAATGATCCCGGACCGTCTGCCGACATCCCGTCCTGACAATCATCCAAGTCACTGCGCGATACCTATCAGCGCCGCACCAACTCCAGCCCCCGCAGTATATTAGCCCATGATTGTTTTGAATCTTCCTTCAAGGATGGATAGCAAAAGTACCCCCCTTTCGAGTCCCAGTGTATGGGATTCAATTTCCTTCCAAGCCTCAAGGAACATCGCTCGCAAGTCCATTGAAAAAAGGTTTCTCCAAGGGTTAGGCCTTGTTCTCATCCTCTGGAGTTTCTCTACAGGCCTGCATCTGATTCCCCACTGGAATGAGGTGCTCTTACGGTCGGACTCGATGGTGAGCCCAACTACCCATTCTAAACGACGCGGATTCAAAACGAGTTACAGCCCTGGCCCATTCCTCCAGACGTCTCCGTCGATTACTGCACCAAATGGTCGCCCAAGGAGAATTCGGGAGAATACTCGTCCGATGCTCGTTTCGAACTTCCGATGACGGCAGAGACGCTCTTCCTCCTTACGCGCAGCGAGCTGCGGTCAGATGGGATATTTGCCTCTGGCAATGTCCATTATTCTCAATCTCAGAACGCATCTGGCTTGGTATCGGTGCATACAACAGCTTCTTCCTTCCGCGAGGAGTCTCTGGAAGCCACTCAATCCTGTCTTGTGCGGCGCGAAGGAAACCAGACTGGCGTCGGAATATTTGTGTGTATCTGGGCGTGGCAGATGAACTTTTATTTATTTATCTAGGCCAAATGGGAGCACGATCACCCCCCTGGTCCGCGCGCGAGAGTCAGATTCGAAGTCGATGTTGTATTCCCTAGGGCCCCTCAGGCTGTTCCTCTTGCGGTGAATAATTTCTGGACAGATGTGGAAATATTTTCGCAGAGCGTTGAAGATCTGGGGGGTATTATGTTCAAAACCATCTCGCTGAAGAGTATCCTGACGCCTATCATCGTTACAGTACGTGCATATTGTATTCTTAAGCGCGGTTCACTTTGACCTGCATCTATCGTAGGTCCTCCGCGCTGAGGACGTCAAGATCGCAAATACCGTTGGTCTAATCAGAATTGAGGTGTGTGAAGTTTACTGGCGCATTTACCTCAACACTGACAATTTCGCAGTCCCTCTCCTCTGCGAGAGCCGATATCACCACATCAGCAGCCAGCATCGAAGGCCAACTCAACATATCCGACACACTTATTCTCGAGACATCAAGCTCACCAATCAATGTCAACCTGAACCTTGTAAATGGAGCCGAACGCAACATTACGAAGGCACGATTTTTCGGAGTTGTCACGTAGGTATTACGTCAAACTCAACTGCTGTGCTTGCCCCAAAACACGCAGCGCTGTGGCCGCCAACATCACGCTCGATTCCCCCAAAAAGTCCGGTGCGGCCTTCGACATCCTCACACTGACGTCATTCGGCGCCCTGATGCTCGATGTGCTTTCCGCCCCGGTCGATTCTAACCTGAACCTCGCCGCTACCACGTCCTTCCAAGAGGCTATCGTTGCGCTCCCGGAGACATACGAGGGCTCATTTTTGGGTCTTACATCGCCACACTCACAAGCTAGGGTTGAATATGACCAAGCAAGGCGGGACCGAAAGCTCGAGTATGACGACAGTAGGCCCGGGTCTGTACGGGGGAACATTTTCTCGGCGCCAGAGGGAAAGACGCGAGGTGCTGTGAATGTGACGACGTCGCTGGGTCCGGTGGTGCTACGTTTTTGAAGTTCATCTGGATTCTGGATGCCAAAGCGGCGGTATCATCCCGCCTGGTAATAATTTTTGCTCCCGTTTCTGTTATCAATCCAATGCCTTTGTCATACTGTGCTGTATAATCTTCCTCCTTCCTTCCTTCCGTCCGGGTGATTATTCATTTTCCGGTCGTGATCCTTCGGAAAAGCGGACGGGGGCGACCATCCCGACTCATTTATAAACGGTAATCGCGGCGCAAGATGCACACCTCCAGATTCTCCCCGATGACTGTCCTATTAACTGGGGGAACTGGCAAATCAGCCACACCTCTCGCTAACCTCCTGCACAAGGCCAATCAACCCATTATCCTCGCCACCCGCGGCGGGAATGTCCCCGCACCATTCACCGGCGCGCGGTTGGACTGGTTCGATGCCACGACCTATAATATCCCATTCGAGGTCGCTGCAGATATCGACCGCGTCTACCTCATTGCGCCGCATGTTCTGGACATGTTCCCGCCAATGAAAGTATTTATTGACTTTGCTATTGGGAAAGGGGTGAAACGGTTCGTGCTGATGAGCACAACTATACTGGAGGCGGGCGAAGTGGGCATGGGGCAGGTGCACGCGTACCTGGCGATGCTGCCCTCCGAGTACGTGGTACTCCGGCCATCGTGGTGGTTTGGTATGCCTATTCATCGCCTCTCTGGATAAGAAATCCATTATTTTGATTAGAGAACTTCCTCCCGCAATCCGGGGTCCGGTTCAACAGAAAAGACACCGTAATGTCCGCTGCTGTGGACGGTCTGCTCGGATATGTTTCGACGGAAGACATCGCAGAGGTGGGGTTCAAGGCGCTCGTAGACGACGTTATACAGCACAACAACCCAATCATCGTGGGCCCAGAGTTGCTCTCGTACGACAAGGTATGTCGTCAATTGAGAATATTGTGCCTGCGGAATATCTGATCTCCAGGTTCCGTACACAGATTGCCTCTATTCTGAGCGAGGTCCTCGGGAGGGAGGTCAGACACAAGAGACACAGAGGCTGAGTACAATCAGGTTTTCGTTTCACGTGGGATGCCGGAGGATTATGCGAAAGTCATGAGCAGCATGGAGGGATTGATTGCTCAGAAAGCTTTACAAACGCGCCGAAGTAGTTGGGAAGAGAACTATCAGAGAATTCTTCGAGAACAATAAGGAGACGTGGCGGGTTTGAACAGGCCCGGGCTCGAAGGGCGTCGAGAAACAGTACCGGCAAATGGGAGAATATATCACTTGTAAATTTAAAGCAGTATGTTCTGGTCTGAAGCGTTTTGGCTGTCAAAATATTCGGATGAGGACGTATGGCCTGCATTTAATCTCCTCTCCATATTGGGGCTCCGAGCGCAGTGTAATCGTCCATTCTCTCCTTCGCTAAGAGTGGGATGAACTCATGTCGGGACATGCCACTCAGCCACGGGTAAACGGTCTCCGAAAGTGCCGAACGAACGACATGAAGGAACGTGGGGGAGCACTTCGATCTCGAGATGAATGAGGTGACGACGGAAAACGCGGTCAGTATCAAACTAGACCACGAGCATTTGAACGGAGAAAGTGCTTTGGGGTGACCAGAAGCGATGGTGGATTGGTTCGCGCAGAAAGACACAAAGCCTTCAGCTCCAATTGTCTATGAAATCGTTTCGGCGAGGGAATTCGTAGACAATTAGAGCGAGAGAGGTCAACTATACAAACGGTTCCGAGTCGAGATCAAGCAGAAAAGCGCTGCCGGGTTGCCTGAATTAAGTAGAAAGTTGGGCGCGCGATCCAAGTTGGTAGACGTCGAGAGCACAGAGATACGAAACCGAAGCATCCCGCAAAGTTGATGGCGAAAGCGGTCGGAAAACCAGTAATAAGCGATAGGACATCCGGACCGCGCAGAAAGACGCTCGGAGCGAGAGAATACGAGTTGCGACCCAGACTGTGCATGTCCCAGAAGCCGCCCCCAAAGAAATGCCGCCAGTAAAAAAAACCGGTCGAACGGTTCCCGGTAAATGCGGCCCGGGCTGTGACGTCACGGCGCCTAAGGAAAGACAGAAAAAACTGAGTCGCAGAGGCGCGCGCGCAGAAACTCCAGGAAACCTAGACAAGAAAAACCACATCACTCTCTTGCATCCTCCTGCGCGTGCGTGCGGGTGGGGACGTGCGTGCACACGCGGCAGACTCGAAGAATTTGCTTGGTATGTGCGCCTATGGAGCCCTGGAATCGGCGCCCAGACGGCGGGGTGCGTCACCGTGTACGCCTGCCGCCCACGCACCCACATCACCTGCGCCTGCGCCTGCCCCCACCCGGACTCTCACCGGGATAATAAGTACGTATGTCCATCTGCGCGCTCGCCCACGTTCCAATCCCTAAGCCGGAAGCCTGCACCAGTGACGCCCAGCCCGCGTATACGTCGCCGCGTACGCCGCCGCCGCCGCGAGCGAGGACGACGTGGGCGGGACATCGGTGTACGTGATTGTGTCGGCGTCCCCGTCAGGCGTGTCTGTGTCTGCGCCGATGTCTGCGGATGTGGATGCGCTGATGTCGGTGTCGATGTAGATGGCGGCGATCCAGACGCAGACACCGGAGGCGCGTACGTGCCCGCGCTCTCGAACGACCCCGCCGACCGCGCGCTGTCTATGCACGCTACTGGCGTCGGCGGTGCCGTAGGGCTCGAGCTCGACGCCAAGGAGGGGCGAGACCGTCGGCGTCCGCGCACGCTTCGCCGCCCTCTCACCACCCCCCTCCTCGTCAGCCGCCTTGCGCTTCCCCGTAGCCTGTACCGGCGCGCGCGCGGACGGTGGCGCAGCAGCCACCTCGCGCCCCAGATTCGCGGCCGGCGTCGGGCGTCACGCTGCTCCCACTCCCGCTCGCACTCCCCCCACTGCTCTCCCCCATCCTCCTCCACATCCGCATCATCGTCGTCCTCACGATCCTCGTCCACCGCCTCTTCGCGCCTCCCGTACTCCTTACGCCCTTCTTTGCTCCACCCGCCGCGCCTGCACCACCATTCCGCGCCATCCCAGATCCACCGAGCCCCTTTACTGGTGAACGCGCCGCCCTCGCCCGCAACACCCATCAAGCCCGGCACCCCACCCCCTCGCCCCTTCGCCTTCGGCTTCCGCTCGCGAGCCCCGAGCCTAGCTCGCCCAGCCCGAGCCCGATGCCCACGGCAAGCACCTCGTCCGCCTTGCCGCGGTAGCGCGGGACGCCGTCGACGCCGATCTTGGTCTTGGGGTGGGCTGCTGCGAGGTGGGGGTTAGTAGGGTGTAGGGGAGAAAAATGGATAAAGGGAAAGAGAAGCGAAAAAAGTGAAAGTGAAAGAGGGGGTGAATGGGCGAGGGCGCGAGTGGAGAAGGACGAGGAAGGCGGGAGGGAGGGAAGGGGGTGCGGCAGCGGGAGAAGGGGGGAGAAGGAAGCGAGCGAGGGATGGACGAGCAAGCGCGTCCGGCTGCAGGGGTGGAAAGGTGGAGATGAAACGGGGGACGGAGCAAAAAGAGGAGATGGAGAGGGTCAACGACAGGAATGCGACATAGAGGGGGGTGGGAGGGGGTGGAGCAGAGCGCCCGACAGTCATGGGTGGGACGCGCGGAAGCGGAGAGGGTGGTGCGCACAGGAGATACATGAGTGGAAGCAGAGGGAGAGGAGAGGAGACGGCAGGCGGAGGAGGTGGAGAAGGAGGTGGACGAAAAGGCGAAGACGAAGATGAAGTGGTGGAGAAGAAATCGGGACGGGAGAATATAATAAAAATAAGAAACGGATAGTATAGAATACGACGGTGTGCACAAGGAGCGTAAGGGGGAAGGGCGTGGGGGAGGCGAGGAGTAAGCGCAAGACGGACCGGCAGAGTGAGATGTGGACAAGAGAAAACAGGGGGGGAACAAGGAGGAGGCGATGGACAGATAGGGATCGGAGGCAGTGGACGGGGGACGGAGGCGATGGACGGACAGGGAACGGCGTGGAAGGAGGCGTGGAGGCATGGAAGTATGGAAGCGGAGGGGAGAAGACGAGCGCGAGCGGGGCAAGACGAGCAAGCGGGGCAAGGAAGAGTGGAAGCCGAAAGAAATGGCGCGCGAGCCGAATACACTCATGAATAATGAATTTATTTGAAATATTATGAGGGAAATAAAGTGGGGCGAGATGGGCGGGGGTCGGGTGGTAGAAGCAAGGGGGAGAAGGACGGGCGGGCGCACGAAGGTACGCGGACGCAAGACGATGCAAAGCGCAAGGCGAGAGCACGAAAATAACCGCCCCCAAAAAAAGAGGCCACACCACAACTCACCGAAAACTCGCCATCTTGAGCAGCGTGGGCGCGATGCCGAGGCTCGCGAGCTCGGGGAACGACGACAGCCGGACTCGACGTTGGCGATCTTGTAGTACGAAATCAGGTGCTGCGTGACGTTGGTGGTGGATGGGGAGAATGTCTGCGGGAGTGGTGTTAGCGTTGTGCGAAGAAGGATAAATAGTAACAAGGGAAAAAAGGGGGGGGGAGGCGAGAAGGAAGGTAAGGATGGAAGTGGTGGGCGGCAGGATGGGGAAGAGGAATAGGACCGGTGGCAGTCCCTGGACGTGCGATAGTCGCTTGCGCATAGAAGGAGCGCGCACGCTATGCTCAGTCTCGAAGCGAGAAGGCGCGCACGATGCCCAGTCGTAGCAAGGGTAACAAAGAACCAGAGACGAGCCAGGTAAGATGCGTCGGATAGATACAACGCAGGTCCACCCAGAACAAGAGGTCGCCAGATAGCAGAGCAACAAGAACGCGCCGAGTCGCCAGAAAGAGTACGTCCACAACGCGCTTACCTTCTTCATAAGCCCATCCTGCTGTAGCTGTTCATCAAGTTGCCCACAGGCGTCCGTTCCCGGTGCCGATGCACTCCCAGCGCGCCCTCCCCGCCCCCGCCACCCCGCGGCCGACTCAGTCTCGCGCCCCACCCTCGCCCGCGTCGTTCTCCCTCCCCCTCCCCCCCCCCCCCCCCCCCCACCCGCACCCTTTAGGTGGTTAGGCACAGAATAGAATGTCGCAAAATCCCGATCTGCCTAATCAGGCATAACCGTCTAATTGGACATGATTGGTGTCCCATTCCACCTGATTGGACCCCACCGGGCCACATTGGGTCTGACCAGGTTTCTCCTCCATACCCTCGTCTCAGCCTCACATTTATACACTTGCTAGCGCCGTAATTGATCATCAATAATGACATGTCTTTTGCCTACGCAAGGCAGGTGTAACGCGGTCTCCGTGTACTCAAAATCGGCACGAGTTTTAAAGGGATACCAGGGCCGGCGAGCGTCAAGCTCAGCAAGGACAGCTTCCTTCTGGGACTCCTGAAAAACGGCATCCAAGGGAACAATTGTCGGCACTTTGCCCGTGTGTGGATGATGGACAATCTTGATGTAGTGCTCGCTAGCAGTCTCCTCGTCGCACCGTGGTTCCAGCTCTTCTTCTGATTCGGGACCGTCGGAAGGGGCGGGAAAGCCTATATATATGCCATGTCAGATTTCTCGCTCAAGCCTGACGGCAGACCATAGCTTTCCTTCAGCATCTGGAGGTTCCCAATTTAAGTGTCCGACGGCCACATCGGCCGTTCCTGCACCCATGTCATCATCGCTGGGAGGATGCTTTCGAGGAGCTAGTCAATTTCGGTTTTCCTGGACCAAATATCTCGATCCTCTCACCTGCTGGCGCTGCTTGAGCTCTTGTTCCTTAGACTCGTTACCAGTCTGTAACCAGTATCCAAAAAATGTGGCAAGCACTTTTGGTGGTTACAGACTGGTACATCTCGTTGACGTGCATTGGGCTGTCCCCGGAGTTTGAAATTTTAGCGGGTGCCGCGATCGGCCGGCTGAGGAGCCATCAAACCCGATCATTTCTGGTCGAAAGCTGATAGCTCTTTCCACTCTTCCAAGGCATAAAAAAAATTAAATGAGGAGACAGATTTAAGTAGTTTTAGGGTCATATTACTCCTAGGTACTTCAAGTATATTTATACCCAAACTGCATCCCAGAACAGAGCCCTCGCCAAATTTTCAAACTCCGCAGACAGCCCGATTACGATCAACGAGTTGTACCAGTCTGTAAACACCGAAGCGCTTGCCGCATTTTTTCGGCAATTGTTTACAGACTGGTTACGAGTCTACTTGTTCCTCCAGGAATCGTTTTTTGCAGCTTCTTTCATGTGTCTTGAAGCCACGTGTTGGCCGAGATTGTTGACAGTAATTACAGAGTCTTTCATGTTCCGATGAAGTAGCCTTGAGTTTTCGGGAGGTCCGAGGCATTCTTGGACGAGCGGTGTGGATGCGCGACGAGGACGTGCTCGGCTAACAGGATTTGTTTGGTCGATGAGATCATCACAACGCGCTTGCACCGCTCCAAAGCTCCACTCTCTTCATTCTTGACTTCCACTGTGACGATGCCGCCGACTCTCCCTCCCCGCCATCGCCAACGCACTCGAGTAATGACTCCAGAGATCGAAGACGAAAATTCCCCTCCAGCCGATACTTCCGCAGCACTAGCTGGTTCAGCACGCTCTGCAAGCCCAGTTTTGCGTCGCAGTATGTCTCCGGATACTCTGTATCGGGTGTGTGTCAAAGAGTGTTGAGTCAGCGGCCGGTCTGAACTAAGTTCTCCTTCAGGTTGCGCGCCAGCTTCAGGCGAAAACATCCCATAAGCGCCCGCTGCAAGACCACACCAATGAATAAGAACGTCCCGAGTCGGATTCAGAACCCGTGCCGAAGAAAGCCAAGGTGGTGGAAAGCAGTGACAGCGATGAGGTTAGCACATATGCCAAAAAATTCACGATTATGGGCATGCTCTGGCTGCGCAGCGAGGCTACCGCTTTCGCGACCCCGTTAAAGGACGACTACACCCCCTCAGGCCGGTTTGAGAATCAAGACTCGAAGATACAGGGCCAAGTTCACGATCTCCGCGCTTTGCTGCCTCGGAAATTCCACGAAGATTTTACCAAGAGATGGCTCCCGTCGCTGGTGAATTGCTTGCTTCCTTTCGTGATCGTTGACGCGTTTAAATGTGTCGAATAGTTCCACAAGCATATGCAGTCGCAGCGCTCTTCCACAGCATCACGGCTGCGCGCCCTTGCACCGATTTTTGACTGTACCGACGAAGAGTTGGCGGCCAAGGCCGGTAGGGAGAGACTGAAGGAACGAATTGGATGGAAGGCTGATGCACAGGGAGGCGGCCGATTCGATATGAACGCCGTTGAGATCTTGCACGCGAAATGGACAGGGAAGTTTGATCTGAACACGATTTTCCTCGGCGAAATCTTATTCCGAGTACGTACTTCCCTTTCGCCTGCCTGGCCATGAGCTGACTTCAAACCCGGACAGGTCTTTTGCGCCATAATCCACGGACGGAAGACAGCGCTTGCGATGATGCACAATCTACCCGGCTCGCATAACCAAACTGTCTACATCACCAAAAGTGTCGAGAGCTTCTAAGGACCCCGTGACCTCGGCAAGGGCCGTCAAGGCTTCTTCGCGACTTTCAAGGCAGAAAAAGTGTCATTTCAGCCTGTCCACCACTTGGCCTGCGGCTTCAAGGCTTTCCGCACCATTTTAAGTGCTGCTCAAGCTGTCATTAAGCCTCGACTGGGCCACTTGTTTTCGCGGGCTTTCTGCCGCGCTCTTGCTCGTCTCTTTCACCTTCCTGGTGCTAGAAAAATCTCTCGGCGACGTCTATGAGATACTACAACTCTATCTGGGCTATTATCCTATTTATTATCTTGATGCCGGTTTGTCTGCAATGCGGCCGCACTTTTAGCGCGGGTCCCGGTATGTCCAGGCACCGCACGAAATGCCCAGCACTGCGCGCTCAGCACTCAGCGGCAGTTTCTCAAGCTCAGGCTGTGGTCGCCGCTGAAGCCCAAGAAGCTCAGCGACTAGCCTCAGAAACCCAAGACGAACCCATGACTGTAGTTATTTTTATTTTTATTCATGGTAAGCGGATTGTACTTATTTGACTCGAAAAATACAGGACATTGAACGCGCTCCGTCTCCTGTTGTCTCTCCACCCAGTCCGCTACCCCCAGGCCCTGGTGTTCGTCCCCGACGACGTATTCGCCTTCCCTCCAGGTATCGGGATGACCTACCCGCCCCGCCCGCAGCATTTGAGCCTCCCGCGGAAGTGCAACCTCCGCCCCAAGACACGCCGAGTGCTGTCGTACCACCCAAAAAATGGGTTAGGACGGAGCCCAACGAGCACGGTCTTTACAAGGTCTTTCCAAACCGCCCAACCCACGATCCTGATAGGTCCATCTCGCTGGATGACCTCTGTAACTCCTCCGACCTCCTCGTCCCCCCCAAACCACCTGCGAAAACCGATTCCTCCGTTCCCTTCTATCACCCTTTCTTGAGCGCAAGCGTTGCGTGGCTGATGGCCTGGTTTCATATGGGATCGCTCCAAAAATCTATCGCTGAACTTGATTCCCTGGTTAATGATGTCCTATTGGCGGAGGACTTTGACCTAGCGGATTTGAAAAACTTTAGCGCCGCCAAGGAGAATAAGCGTCTGGACGACAGCGTGATAGATAGCGAGAACGAAATTCCCGACGGATGGACCTCAGTGACAATCAAAATAAAGTTGCCGGCCACGAAGGTGACTGTGACGGAGGACAAAGCAGAGGAGTTCGAGGTCCCGGGACTTCTCTATCGACCGCTTCTTGAGGTCATGGTCGAGGCATTTAAAAGCCCTGCCTTCATGGAATACCACATCACGCCTTTTGAATACCGTTGGGACCCAAACCACGACGCCGATGACCCGAAGCCACCCGAGGAAGATGCCGACGAACCACCTAAGCATGGCGGTATGATCTATCACGAGCCTACAGTCAGAAGCGATTGATGATGTATAAACGCCTCTAGTTAGAGGCCATTTTTGATATATCAGCTCAGCATCTCCGATGAAAATGACAGTGCACCTACCATATTTGGTCGGCGATGTGCTCAGGGTCGCCGTCATCGTCTACGACGATGAGCTCAATAGGTGCTCAAAAAGGTAATATCCGCATTTAGTAATGGGTCTAATAATACATACACGACACTCTCGCATATGTATTACTTAGCTACGTACTGCTGTATACACCGATTTCTCTGCCCCCACGGCGGCTTCCCGACTACTCTTCCTCCTTCCTACCTCCCTCATCGTCCTCCCCACTGAGCGTCGGACCTGCGTGCGCGTCATTTTTTTTGTGCTGCTTGCCGGGATCGCGGGTGCGGGCTTGCCACAGATGCTGGTGTCGCAGGTGCGGGATCGTGCATGCGCGTGTGTGAGGAGGCATCTCTGCGGCCACCGGAGTGGTCGGCGATGCTCGCCGTCACCGCACGCGCATTTTTGGCTTCCTGCGGGTATTGCGTGCGCTGGCTTGATGACATTGGCTACAGTCGCCAAGATGTGCCTGGCAACGGCGTGCGCTTGCGGGCTTGGGGCCCCTGCGGGTCTTTCGCTGCCGCCGGCGTGCGGTGCGCGCGATCGGCGGATCGCGCCGGTGCGCCGCTGGGCGGTGCGGGTGTACTCCCGACCCTGGCGATGTCGATCCAGACCAGAGTAGGCCAGGGGCAGGCTGGCTGCGCTGACGCCTCGGCGCTGCTTGGGTGTGGACGGGCTGCCGGTGTGGAATAGGGAGTGAGACACCGAGGGAGCAGGGACATGTACGCTGTCGTCGGCGTCTGTGCGCACGGATGCCCTGCTCAGGCGTGTGGTCTCGTGCCCACGCGTACATCCGACGCGCTCCTGACAGGGGCGCCGTGTGTGCGGGTCGTACTCGCGGTGGTGGGCTCTCGTCCTGGCGGCGCGCAGTAGCCAGTGGCAGGGCTTCCCAGGCTGCGCCTTGGCACGACGCTGCGTGGGGTGTAGCATTGCTAGGGGCGGCGGAGGTAATCGGGGGCATCGAGGGAGAGGTGCAGGGCCCAGGGACCACGCCGAGACGCCCCCGCACGATAGCACTCACCTGCAGCGAGGATCTGCCCGCCTCACGGACGCGGGCGTTGCTCAATGCATGCAGTGGCATGTTAGAGCGGTAGGTACGCCACCGTACGCGGTTCCAGCGACCATATCCATCATCTGCGCCGAGGCGCCGCCCAACCCGAACGCCACCGCGCAGTTGCGCGATTGTGTGCGCGCCACAGAGCGGCCCCAATGCCGCGGGCGATGGCGGAAACCAAAACGAAGCTGGGGGCCCCTCAAAGATGTGGACGCATGGGCGGTCACGCCAGCGCGTGGGCAGGCAGAAGCTGCGCCAGCGCCGCGACGCTCGCAGCAAGCTCCCGAGCGAGCGAGCCACTAGCTCCGTGAGAGGGCGCTGCGGCGACATGATGCCACCACCGGCCAAGCCAGACCGACAGCATCGATATCGCGCGCGATGGCGGGCGCCCGTCGACACCGGAAGCATGGACACCGCTGCACGCAGCCGCTGCACCGCAAGCAGCAACACCAGGAAACGGACGCCACCTCGAAAAAGAGCACTCACCTAATTAAACCCGACCATCGCACTACGATCTGTATCGAAAATCGTCATGATCAGGTCGAACGGCGTCCAGTCGCCTTAATCAGCGCGCGCTAGCTCGGGCGGTGATCGCGCCGCGTTGTCTTGCAGCTGCACAGTTGCGGAGGTGTGTTTTGGGTACTGTGTGTATGGTTTTGGCGGTTGGCGGTGCCGATGGTGCTTTTTTCTGGGGTTTCGATAAGTAGCCGTCGTCGGATCCCGAGCGGCATGTCGTAGCCGCGGAAATGGTGAGAGAGAGCACCTGTGTGCGTGTTTGCCGTCCAATTTGCGGGTAGAAAAACATTGCTGTCCTGCTGACAGTGTGAGCAAACGGTGGAGCAGAGCGGTACAAAAGGGCGGGCAGTGGCACACAGCACGACGCGAAACGAGAATGGTGGTTATTCATAGGACTATGGTCAGCCCAGCGAATGGCTTCCATACTCGTTTCGCGGCGTAAAAGAAAGGATGAGAAAGAGAGAAAAAACCTACGGAGATGGTGGTCGGAAGAAGGAGTGTCACGGTGTGACATACTCACAAACGGCGTCACTTTACTGATCAGAAACACCGAGGATTGTCTCCTTTGGTGCGTTGAAAGCTCCGATACAAAAAGCGAATAGAGGGATCGACTCAGAATTAAAAACCGTTCATCTTGGCAGTGGCACATATGATATATTCCGCTTTCTGAAAAACGGCATATAATAGGAAATGGGTTTGTGCGGGGCCAACAGTGCAACAATAGGCCGTTACAGGGCTGTTAAGGGTGTAGATACGAACCAAGAACTCCGTGGATTATATATTTCACAGAATTCTGATAGTGGGAGAGTACAAGGAGGATATATATATTGTAATAATATAAAGCACGGAATAGGAGACGTGTCCTGCCTGCAAACCAAAATCTGCTTCGGCAAAAGATGATTAATTTTGTCCTAAAAGCGATCCAGACAAGAAAGCACTAAAAATAATGGGGATCAAAAATCAGAAACAAAATAATGCATGTAAAAAACAGCCACACAATTTTTTTACTGGTCTAACTAGGATAGAAAAGAGCTCACCTGGCTGAACCGAATCCGTGGATATATAACTTTGGGTGCTCAAGAGCAACGAGTGTTCAAACTGCAAAAGGTGAGTTTGGCGTGGTATGAGTTTGGTTAACAAACATGTAATAGCATAACACTATTCTTGCTCGACTCCCATGTCCAAACTCAAGAATAGCTGGGAAAAGCTTCCGGATGACCGCAGGATCTACCTCTCAAGGTTAGGACTCCTGTTTTATGCCGAAACAGTTTCTATGACATGTATATTGCAGGCTCAATGCCGGAGCAAAGGTAGAGACCCATAGCAAGATTTGCGGGCCATTACAAACAATATATCTCTCCTCTTGCAAAGTCTTGATGTTCCTGATTTTACTGCACTGCTTGTGTTCGGAAATATGACCGAAATACAAGAGAAGAGGTGTATCCAGGTCGCCGAACATGTATGGTTTCATATTTGGCAGAAATCCCGATTTCGAGAACAGTGGGTTTATTTTCTCTCAATAGCACGGCTGCAAGATTTTGAAACAGAAATACAAGCTCCTCTGAAGGCTCTCAGCCGGAAACTGTGGAGAAATGCTTGGAGTACGAAAATAGCTTGTGTGAATTACGGATTTTCTAGCAGGCCAAAATACCTGGACCAGATTGGTCGAGTGAACTCAAATTCTATTTTCTAGTGGGTGCTAGCACATAAACTAATGTATGGTAACAGGAAGTCGCGCACTCAAATTTGCGGGGTCCCCGCCGCCATCCATTCCTGTCCCCACGCTCCCCCCAATGCGCTGCGCTATTTTGTATTCAAGATTTCATCCCTGGCGCGTGCGTGTATTCAAACATGTTCCAGCGCTTTCCTAGATGTTTATTTGAGCTCTACACCCGGCGAACCTGATCACCTCCCGACGTGGCGACGGCTGCACTGCAACGCCTGTTTTTTTTTCAGATCTGGGCTTCCGGCTCATCCACCCACGCGCTGCCCGGCCAATTTTCTATTGGACCTCCCCCATCAGCTCCCAATCGCACCCGCCGCCCGGTGCGCAGCACTGCGCGCCAAAGTTCTATCCAATATTTGATGTCCTCCCACACCCGTTCCCCCATCACCAACGCGTGCGCGGCGCGGCGCCTAACGCTGTCGCGACAAATTCTTATTCGCTCTTCGGGGGTTGCCGAACGTATTTACGGCGCGTCCCACTCCTCTTCGTCTTTGACACCCAAGACGCGGGGGCGGCGCTGTTCCCGCGACTATAATCCGCGGCGCGCTCCCAACTTTGTATATTCAAGTCCTTGTTCCGCCGTCTCCCTCGCAGTTCGACGGTAAGGCGCCGACGGCGCGCCGCAATGCCGTGGATGCATTTTCGTCTCTCCCGCGAGTTCCATCAGCATGCCAGCTTTTTATTCACCCCACTCAAGCCAGTTTCTGTCCCAGTCAAGTGCACAAGACACATACCATCATTTATTCAACCGTCAACACGCACAGGATTTTTTTTTCCAGCTATGGTGGCTGTACGACTCGTTTTCAGATTCCGTCCACCGCAGCTATTTTTGAACTGCTACGACGCGTTTCTGGTTTATTTCGATATTACGCGCTTGATTTAATCCAGTTTTGGCATTCGCGCACGCTTTTGTGCACGTCAAGCCCCGGGTTTGTTTTATTCAAGCCCGCACACAAATTACATTTGAATCCCGGACGTGTATTTTTCAATTCACTAATGTTCTTGGGTCACGATGATACGCCGTCTATAATCGCAGCCTTGAAACACGCTATTTTGCGATTCCTATAAGAGTATTATAGGTGGCAGGATCCCTAACAGTCTGTATGACTCCGACATATAGGCTATAGGAAACTCGGTTATGGTCAAAGAGCACCTAGACATTGTCCTATAGACGGTACCTTTACAAATGAGGGCCTCTATAATCATTATCTTACTCTCCGCGACATCCAAGATGGACTACACAACACAGAGTAGCATCTATAGGAGACATGAACGTAGTCCTATAATCAAGGAGCGAAGCATTTGAAGCGGAAGCGCGTCCTATATTCACAAAAGACATACAACAAGTCTCCTATTGCGGCCCGAACCGGCTATAGGAGCACGTGCAATGAGGTCATGACATTATAGGGATCGGCCGACCGAGTAAATCCGACACGGAACATATAGGGTGGACTTCCGGAGTCCGGCGGTTACCGAATTGCACCCGTTCACTTTGAACTACGGAACCCATAAAGGGAACTATAGGGAAAACCTGCATCCGAATTGCCGTAGAGCCGAGTTAAACACATGGTATAGGAAGGGCCAATAGCGAATCTCTCGCGACGGTCTAGACTCCGCAACCCAGCGGCATCCAACCCTATAGGACCCGGAACGAAGCTCCGAGCTCAGTTTGAGCGTCCTATACGATTATCCGGACAGGAAAACACGGAACACATGTGAATAAAGGAGTCGCCAAGCCCTCCTTGACAAGCCTATAATGACTGTTACTTATAAATCCCACATACCCTAAACCCTAAACCCTAGTTCTCGATCGTTTGTTTATTTATAGCTTTCCAAATAGTATATAGGTAGGAGTTTTCGTTAGATTACGGTAGCTCACGCAACCCCCCCACTTCGGCGACCGCTACAGTAGTAGTTGTCTCCCTATAGGGCCAATTGTAGAGTCTCGGATACATAAAAGACACTCAGTTAGAGGTTTTGCTACAAAGAATCTATAAAGCTTTTGAAGTTACAATTGCAGTGATCTCAGGGACCTATATAAGCTATAAGAATATAAGCTATAAGGGTTTTGTGCAGTCAGAACATTGGTTGCTTTTGAGAACGTTGGATTAAGAAGGCCTATATAAGCGAAGCTATCAGTTGAGACATTACAGTGTCCACACTACACGGTCCTCCCGTTAAAAGAGAAAACCCTATAAAGACTTGGAAACCCTCGGGTGACTTTGTTGACTTCCTGTTCGCGTTCCTATACATATATTTTCATCCAATAAAATATCTTTCGCGCCTAATACTTGGCCGTCTGACTCCTACAATAAAAACAGCTATCGAAAGGCATTGTTGGTGTGTTAGTTGGGTTGTGATATAGATTCTGCTGGTTATAGCGGTTTCTTATACACTTTCCTATATATACATTTATAGTGTGTTAGTTCGGCAGCCCTATCAACGATTGCATATATAAAAGGCAAAATTCATGGCAACTAGCGACGTTGTACTAAGGGAGCAGCGCATCGCGCCAGCTGCGGACCGGGAGGCGGCTTTTGAATGGATGGGGGTGAGTAATGGCGGGCAGCTGGCAGGAGTAGCGGCAAGCGTGGGAGGTGTATCTGGCTGTGGATGTATCATTGGCTGCACATTGAAGCTACTCTTGTAGTGAGGGGAGCTAACAAGGAGGGGTTTCAGGGGAGGGAGTATTTTGGGGCAATACGGAAGCGAGCGAGGGTGGTCCTAACATATGTCAACAAGGCCCAATGGGGTCTGCCGAAGACAGCTGATGTAGTGATGCGTTCTACCGACGAAGGCGGGAGTGCCCTGGCAGCGAGCGCGCGCGTGCCAGAGCGGCTTTTGGCTACTTTTGACAGCTCTTATAAAGTGATATATCACAAGCTCCTTGCAGTCAGAGGAGATGATACATCATGACCGGCTTATGATCAGAGGACCTGTGATAGATCACATCCCCACATACGCCTGGACGAACCCCTCAACGCGAATGGCCTCCCGCCTCTTCCAGCTGGGCATCAGGTCATGAGTGGCGAGATTTATTATTCCCCGGCGATGCTCAACGCACATAACACTTTGCCGTGCGACCCCAACCGACCCAATCTCGAGACCATTATCGCAGCCTACATGCTCTGGTCGGACTCGACTCACCTCGCAAACTTTGGTCTCGCCTCGCTCTGGCCCCTCTACACATTCTTTGGCAACCAGTCGAAGTACACGCACGCCAAGCCCACTGCAAGTGCTGGCTTTCACACCGCCTATTTTCCCTCCGTGAGTATTAAAATACCAGTTTTGCCATGTCCTGAGTCCGCACAGCTTCCCGGCAACATAAAGGATTATTATCGCGAGAAATTTGGCACCGCTCCATCCGCAGATATGCTCGCACACCTCAAGCGCGAGCTAATGCATGCTATTTGGGACCTCCTTCTCAGCCCGGAGTTCATCCATGCCTACGTTCACGGACTGGTTGTGCGGTGCTACGACGGAGTGGAGCGGCTCGTGTTTCCGTGCTTCATGACTTACGGTGCAGACTATCCTGAAAAGTAGCCACGTTCAAATCATTTTCTTAACTCTTACTCACAATTGCTACAGGGTACTTCTCGCGACCATCAAGTACTTTGGTGGATGCCCCTGCCCTCGATGCTTTGTCAAGAAATCCGAGATCGCAGATATGGGCAAAAAGGCCGACATGAAGCGCCGCCAGAATATTCGCACGGACAACAGCCTGTTTCGCAAGATCATCGACGTCACTCGGCGCTTCATATTCGAAAAAGGCTTCCTCATCTCAGGGGTTGCGGTCGCAAACAAGCTCAAGGAGAACTCCTGGGTCCCGACGCGCGTACGCCTGCATTTTCTCCCGGGCATCAGGCTGTTTTTTTTACCTCTTCTCGTTAGAACGCGTTCTCAAAATTGGCGGATCATGGCTTCAATTTCTTCACCATGTTCGTGCCGGACCTTCTTCATGAGGTCGAGCTTGGCGGGGTCAAGTCGCTCTTTGCGCACCTGGTGCGGATTCTTTACGCCTACGACGGGGACTCTGTTACAGAACTGGACAAGCGGTACACATTTTGCGTCACTCATGCTCGTCATTCTCACGCACTGAACAGGTTCTTCAAGATTCCGAAATTTGGAAGAGGAACGATCCGCCGCTTCCACGCCAATGCGTCAGAAATGAAAAGCTGGCAGCCCGAGATTTCGAAGATATTCTCCAGGTACTTATGGTCCTTATCCTCACCGTCCTAGTCGTTTAATTACTGCAGTGTGCAATTCCCGCGTTCGAAGGCCTCCTGCCCGAGCCTCACAATACGATCGTCCTCAGTCTCCTTTACACTTTCGCCACCTGGCATGTGTACGCCAAACTCCGGCTCCACAGCACATCTACAATCCGTGCCTTCCGGAACGCCACCACGGAACTTGGATCGGTAGCACGAAAATTTCTACGCACAACCTGTCACACCTATGTCACCCACGAGCTCCCCACAGAGCGCGACCGTCGAGCGCGGCGACTTGCCAAGAAGAGCGCCGCCAAGGGTGCGGAGGCCGCAAAATCAAAGAAGCGGAAGTCCTGGAACATATCGACCTACAAGTGGCATTCGTACGGGGATTACGCAGATACAATTGAACAGTTTGGAACAACAGACTCCTACTCGACACAAATTGTGAGTCGTTGCCGTTGATATTCTGCTGATATTGATGAAATGGATAGGGGGAGCTTGCACACAGACTCGCCAAAAAATTCTATGCGAAGACAAATCGACGCGGCTTTGAGCGCCAGATCGCCTGCCAGGAACGACGTTTAAGACTTCTACGGGCTATGCAGCGCTGCATGATGGCGCAAAAGGCTCAGTCAGAGTCAGACACAAACTCGGGTACTCCCCCGGCAGAAGAACCCATTACAGTCCCGCCTGCGTCACTCCCTGTACAAGTAGCTCCGGCGTCTCAAGAGCCCGCTCTCAGTGCTCCCAGCGACGCCGCTCTCCCCCTCACTCCACCCCGCCAGCACCATCACATTGGCAATTCCAGGCGCACTAGCTTCCTCACCCGGGAGCTTCCTCAAAAATACCCAGATGATCCCGCAACAAAGGTACTCGAGCACCACTTCTGTGTCGTCGCATTTACTAACTCATTTTTCAAGAATTTTGTCATCAACTTGAAGTCGCACTTGTTGGGTCGGCTGCTTGACATTCCCTACGATGGCGACGAGACCCAATTTACGACTCAGGAACTCTTGGACGTGACAATTGAGAAGGAAAAACTATACACTCATGCGGGTAAATTACACGACATACGACCTCCTCCGTGACAGCGATACTATCAACGTCTCGAGTCACCCCGACTTCATGGTACTCGCACGCGAGGATGAAGGCGAAGCGACCTCCCACCTTACTGGTACGGCCGTGTGATTGGAATTTTCCATGCAGATGTTCGTCATGTGGGACCAAGATCGAAAACCAAGGGAAAGACTCAGCGTATGGAGTTCTTGTGGGTTCGATGGTTTGGGCGCGACATGCACTCCCGTGCTGGATGGAAGGCCAAGCGCCTTCTGCGCCTCGGATTTCTTGATGCTACAGACCCCGAGAGCGGGGCGTTTGGATTTCTTGATCCTGCAGAGGTTATCCGGGCGGCCCACATCATCCCGGCCTTTCATTTCGGTCGCACCTCGCGTCTGCTAGGACGTTCTGTTGCGCGCTACTTTGACAACGAGAACGATGAGGACTATGAAGCGTACTACGTCAACTGGTACTTTTTATCCCGCGCACAATCCTTTGTCACTAACTTGTTTTTCAGTTTTGTTGATCGTGATATGTTCATGCGCTTCTCAGGAATGGGTGTGGGCCACAAAACGGTGGCTGGCCCCACATCTACGACCCCCACATCCGAGGACATCGATCTCCTCGAGCCCGACTCGGACGACGAGATGGATGTCGACGTGCCAGAGCCTGGATCACATGCCAGCGGTGACGACGACGGCGAGGATAACACGGAAGAGCAGGATGATATTGACGAGGAGGTGCCCGAGGGTAATTCGGACTCAGGAGAGGAGGAGGAGGAGGAGGAGGAAGAAGACGGTGAAGAAGAAAATGAGATGCCTGCTACCGATGAAGAGCTTCGGGATGCGATTGGTTTTGATGCATTATAGATCCATATAATTATTTCACTTGTTATCCTCTTGAGAAACCGGACCATGCGCCAGAATTTGTATGTTTTTATGTGACATCAAAGCCGCACGTGATCGTGTTTTCGGACTTTAAATGCTGTTGATGCGTGACCGACAGCGCGCGTCTCTTGCTCTCGACCCACCACACCCACTCCCTTTTCCCTCCTCTTCTCCCCATGTCCACCATCGCCGCAGCCCCATCCGACCCCCAGGCTCAGGCCCCTCCAGCACCCCCCGTCACGGCCGCCAAACGAAAATATCTAGACGTCCTCGCGGCCATAGGCGCTTCAGCCGTTCCAGGTCCCAGGAAGCGCGCAAAGCGCAGCACGTTGTAAGCTCAGCTGGTACTCACAATATTCAGCTGGCTGATGTATCTACAGGGAGAACAAATCGCCTCTGGAGGTCTTGAAGGCAGCTGCGCAATTCCTCATTCGCTGCGCCACACCGCACCTCGACATCGGGTTGGTTCTCCACTACGGATCACAGGCACTGTGGGCAGCCTCTTCCGCTGATGCACCCGATTTGTCCTCAGAGTCAGTTCTTGTCATTACACTCTCAGACTCCCCGGATGTTATTGACCTTTGTGCACAGTGAGAAGCTAGATCAGGCTGCTCATATCGCGGTTTTCACCAAGACGATCGTCGGCGTCCCTGCTTCCCTCGAGATCATGCATGAATTCTTTCTGGACGACCGCTGGGATACTCTGGTGACACTGGTACGTTGTCACCCATCTCTCGTTGTAATCACCTACTAATATTTTGCTCAGATGCGCAGAGCTGGTCTACAAACACGGCAGAATGACACCGCGGGTCTGAAGTACAAGACGGTCTACCTTGTTCCCGACCCCATGAAGGACCTTGCTCCCGTCGTAGGCCTCGCTGAATCAAAGTCGGATCGCGGGATCAATCACGTCGACTTACGGGGCTACCTGGTGCCCGTCAAGATCCGCCAGCAGCTGTTGACCCCGGCGCCGACCGACGGGGAGGATGTCGCAGCATCGTGAGCACAGTTGACTGCGCATACATCCATCTTTTTTTGACCCTCGGCGCACTTCAGAACACTCAAGGGCCTACTCGATGGCACCATCAAGCTCACACACAAGAAATGGCCCTCGTGTTTCTACGCCGATGGCGCGTACGACCCAAACGATCCGCAGAAGGGCCTTTTTCGGAGCGAGTTTCTGTTACGCGTAAGTTCCTCTTCTGGCTATGTCTATGTACCCTACTGATATGTTCTCGAAGATCACACGTCACATCTGGACCGCCCCTGGCTCTGCTCTCCATGGTGCATCCAGTCTCTTGCGCGTCAGTAACGCCCGCGCAGCCGGCGCCTTCAAGGCGTGCCCTGAAATGATAGGCTACTCATGCTGGCAGGTGCGTTTGCCGACTTTCCTCGTCCTCACTGCCCCCTAGATCTTCCCGGTACTTGCCCCTCTTGCTCTTGATCATCGTCATTCGCAGCTCGCTGCCGCAGCCCATCGCCTTCCCACGTCGAGGTTCTCTCCGGGCGTGTACTGATTGATGGGGCGGGTGCAGGGTCGGACCATGATCTCGGCGAGTGAGTGGACGCGCAAGGACGGGGACTACGACTACGTCAAGATGTTCGATAAGGTGGTCAAACTGTTCACCGACCATCCGACTGATCCCTGGGCAATCGAGACCCTGGATTGGTATACCAAGTGCGTACTTCTCTCTACTTCTGACATCCGCCATCACTGATGAATCGTCAGGAACGTCTTCGGCACGCAGCGCAATGGATCCTCCAGCACGGGTGCCAACGATGGCTCGGACGACGACGACGACATCGACTCGGACGACGAGGCCATCAACGCTCAACGGATCGCTCGCGTCGCCGCTCACGCCACAGCGACTGCCTAACTCGGTAAGCAACTGTCCACGTTTTTACGACGATATTCTAACATACTTCAGCATCACACTCTTTTCTCTGCTCATTGTAGCATGTGAGGCGCTAGTCTTATCCTCACGCACCAAACTCACCCTCTCTGTCCAGCGCAAGCATTGTCCCGAACTATGATGTAGGTCTACGTCTTTATATTCCTCTTTTCACCGGCTCACCCTCTTTCTTGCAGTATAAACGAGTGAGTTTATTGTTCGTGCCTGTCGCTCTTATAGCTGATTCATTTCCTTTAGACCGCATCACACTAGTACCGTGCATCACACTAGTACCGTGCATCGTCTCGTGAGTGTCGCGCAACTTTCTTTATTCTCGTTACTGATCACTATCATAGTCACCTCAATATGTTTGTTCTCTTCACCTCCAAGTCCGCAATCCGCTCACTTGTTCCGTATTGAAACAGACTCTTTTTGGTAAGCCTCGTTATTCTGGCTTCATGGCGGCTCGAGACTGACACTTGCAATATAAGCGACGCGTCGTAATTCTCGTGAGTCTTACCGGTTCTGAAGTGGATCGGAATCTGTCTGTCCGTCTCTGGTCAGTCAACAGTGTCTTGAATTCAAGTTACTGACACCGATTTTAGTGGACTCGAACCCCTCAATGTATGTGTGTTACTTGCCGCGTGCTGCTCCCTACTGAATTTCTACAGATCCATATGTATCCCTATCGCATCCTCACATGTACGTTCTCTCTCTCGCGGCCGTTGTACAGCGCTGATCGAAATTACGAGTACTTATGTTTACATATGTTATCGTTTCTTTCAAATCTCAGGGCACCCAAAATCGATCACTTTTTTACTAGTTTCCGATTTCGTTGAGGGACCCCTTTAGTGGCTGTGTGTAGTCTTTATACTATTTCTATTAGTTGAAAATATATGGAAAATAGCGGCTGTGCCTTTGTTCGTATTTGGTTAATTGTTCGTATTTACATACTCGGGGAAAAATACCCCCTACTCAGTGAAAAATCATCACTTGCGCAAACAATGGCAAAATTTTTTTTTGTAGTCACTAGACTCGTGAACCAGTCCATTGGCGGATGAAGACCGAGCAAGGCTCGGGCGAAGGGACGGATATGGACGGAGGGCAAACACGGCCAACATCAGAGCAAATACAAACAAGACGGTCATCCTGCCAACGGACTGGGCCGACTTGTCGCATCTTTTGGTGATCGTCGTTGCCCCCGCCATTTCAGAGGCTTGACTTCACCAAAAAACATCGAAAATATGCCAAAAAGTGTCCCCAACTCCCTTAGTGAAAGATGAACCGTTTTAAATTCTCTATCCAATGAGCAAATTTTGTTTTTTGGGTGAAAATAGATATATTTAGAAGCACTCCTCAGGCTGGATCAAATCACTGATTCCGCCCACAATATATGGTCTGCGGCTCCATCTACACCTTTCTCTGCCTAGTTAAAGCTTCTAAAACACACTTGGAGTGCCTCTCAGCATTCCTTCTCTCTGGGATATTTTTCCTGGCCTTGGTTTTGTCCATTTTCACCCAAAAAACAACTTTGGCTCAACTGATAGAGAATTAAAAACCATTCATCTTTCAGTAAGACACTTCGGGACACTTTTTGGGGTGTTTTCGATGTTTTTCGACCAAGTCAGACGTCTGAAATGGCAGGGGAAAAACTCATCACTGAAACACACGACAAGACAGCCCAGCCGGTACTGGGAGTAACGAGCATCAGCGAGGATCTTTGATCCGTGATCACCCGACCAGTTCCGGATGGGGACGAGCCTATGTAGTCACCATCATCCTTCGGCATTCTCCCTCCCCCTTTCGGACTTGAAGAAACTGAAAACTATAAAAACAGAACGGGATCCTCCGACGAACTTGCGACGAACCGTATCTAACTGCAATGGAGCGCAACTTTTTTGTATGGCATATTTATGCCGCTTTCAATATCGTATAACGGCATATGATATACTTAGAATGTGGTTGCAATATTTATCGCGGGAAATGGGGGCGCAGGGCATAGTGTTTGGCCTTGATTGGCAGCAGAGGCTGCGTTTTGTTTGGTTCCGTTCATGTAAGTACACAATGATCACTCCTGACTTTCCGCCATAACGTGGCAACCCAAAACAGGAAATTTGATGGCGGCCAGGCGGCAGCATTTGATTCACAAACCAAAACTTGTTTTGATCTGCTTTGTGTCTTACCCTGGTCAACTTCCGCCTAATGGCTTATGTAAGGCCCACGTGGATTTACCTCCGTCTAACTCCGATAGCCCCGATCCTGTGTCTTGTCTTCTTCGACGCGTCACCTCTCCTTCCCATCCTTCTCTTTCCTTTACTATCTCTGTGCCCATCCTGAGCTGGTCCACGTGAATCTTAGAGCGCCAAGTCTCACTTGCGTAACGCTGCCGCCAAGAAGCCTGCATTGAAAAAAGTCACCCGCCTAGCTTCTGCTCTCTACATCTACGCTTCCCTCAGTACTCTTTCATTATGGTTGGACAATACACCTTTTTATGTCTTGAAACTGTGCTCTGCTGCCTCAAGTCGTCTGCTCGAAGACGGAGGAAGATCAATGTGAAACAGGCCGTAGCAAGGCCGTAGCTACCCCTAAAGTATTTTCAAATTCTTCGCTGCCAAACAGCGCCGCCGCCCTCTCGCTATCGCATCCTCCCCACATATGGCAGCGCTTGCCTGGAGATTCCATTGGGTTCTCTGCTATGTTACTCTTATATCATGGCTCCTTGTAGTCCACAATGGAGCATCCTTTGAACCGAGCGAGTCCTTGCTGACCAGGTGTCGGATCCGCCTCAAACTGATACTACGTGCTAGCGCAATGTAAGTAATCACCGTCTCTTTTAACTGCACTCAGCTCTGATTGTTTCTTAGCGCTGCGCTTAATCGTCTTGTTTCCCCGTTTCAACTAGCTTTACAATTTTTCTGGAGCACAGTCTCGCTTCAAGGTGAATGCCTTGGATCATGCTGTCCGAGGATACTTAACTCCAATGTTGAAAGACGATACACGCGTCGCAAACGTCCAGCTCAATCGCTTCGCATGGCGCCGTGGTAATTTTCAAAAACATCCCAGGCCATCTTTATTCGAGGACGCACACACACACGTTTTCCTCAAAACTACTGCCTTCGGCCCGGACATCCACTTGCGGTTATTTTGTTTAGCTATCCACGTCTCTGTCAACTAATTTGGGAGCGTTTAGGCTGATTTCCGAATACTGTCGTCACCTCTGCCGCCAAATCCAATGCAACTGGTCCAGACGTGCGCGCTACTGCATCCGCTTAGTGAAGTTGCTGATTTCTTTACCAGCATCAAAGCCCTCGGTCACAATCCCTTCCGTTCTCTATTGTCATAGTCGGACTGCTCGACGGCAGCGAATGCTGAGTAATTTGCGGGAAGCTCGCGGGAAGGATTCATCGATTACTTGGATGCTCTGGAAACGAATTGCTGGTGAGTGTAGCTCGTTGTGTTTCCTCATATCTCTCTCAATCACTTTAGTTATCATTCTGTACCTTGAACGATCAGGCTTGCCACCCGACGTAGGTTATAAATTCACGTACGCCAATTCTCGTTTCCCGCTTTAGCGGTTGTTAAACTGAAATTTCCTCCAGCGGCTACGCAGCTCCTAATTCCCCGACATGTGGAATACTCCCATAAAATCCAATGCGCAGGATCTCAGCGGACGTCTCGCACTGGTTGTTGGTATGCCAATATTTGTTGTGGACAACATCACGGTTGAGCTGGGGATATCCAAAGGCAGCGGCGGCACCCTCATTGGGCTGAAATATGAGGTTCGACATGGGCGTCGCTACGCTATCTCTGCCGAGGTGGAGATTGTTGCGTACACATCATCGGATGCTGGCGCCGAGTATCCGCATCGCCTTACGCTGAGCCTCATAGCTGAGCCAATCACTTACAAGAGACGGCGCAGCGAGGTTATTTATAGTGCGCGCCGACATCAGCTTCCCCTCATCGCCGGCTTCAGCTGCACCGCGCACAATTCTCAAAGCCGCTCGCTTGAGGCCGGAGTTGTCCATTTGGCAAGTTGCCCCAGTACTGCCGCAGCGTATGTTATGCTGTCCAGGATCAAGTGCGATGAAGGAGAGCCAAAAGGCCTCGCAATCCTGGGCGACATTGATCCGAAGCGCATTTCGACTCACGCACCAGAACAGGTGAGAGCTGAAGAGAAGAGACTGAAGGTTTTGGCAAAACGGACCCTGCGGCGCACGAGAGACACACTCAGCTGGTATACTGAACTGACGGGCAAGGAGTTCTGAACTATACATGATTATTTATTTCGCTCATTCATACTTATTTCTGGACATCCGATATTCAATAAATTTCGTTTTGGTTTGTGCCTCGCCGCTTGCCGGCCATCCCACCAGTCATGACGGCAGGTCGGCAACTTGCTCTAGTGTGCGGCTGACAAAGTTGTGTCAATGGTGTCTCTCCCTCTCACCACCATGTTGACTGCCTCGCTCTCACCATAAACCACACCCAGCCTCAATTATTCCATTGCACTCTGTGCAGCCGCCATCTTTGTCTCAAGATTGCAAACACCGAAGACGGGAAGAAGGCCCAAATCGAGGCATATCTGACGCGTACATCGACTCGCCCAGCTCAGTCTTCTTTTCAATGCTCCAATGCTTACTCCATGTCCCCTACTCCGTCCCCTATCAATCTAACACTATGCCACTCTCATATCTGCACTCTCAATATCTATTCTACCCACATCCCATGGCCATCTACTACCATCATGCTCTGGAACTTATTTGTGCCAGTAGTTGTCTCCCTCTACTTGTAGATATGCACTGGCATTGATATAATTCATCATTTGCTTCTTACTAGAGACTTTTCGTCTAGCAGAAACTGGTTCCGCTCTTCTTAAGTCAACCGGCATGTCTCCGGCAAACTCTCGCTTGCCGTTCCTGCCGGCATCAAATTGCCGCATTTGGATGCCACGTTATGGCGGAAAGTGCGCTAGTCACAATGATAGCTTGGTCGCCATTTGTGTTAGCGTAGTGCCTCAGTTACGGAGCAAGAAGTAACTCTACTAATATATGTAGTACCTGTTAGCGTAGTCTACAGGATAATCAATAAGGTAAGTATTGAGAGAAAATATATCTACGTACGCCTCAGTTACGGAGCAAGAAGTAACTGAGGCTGTGTGCTGTCGCGTAAAATTATGAAGGACTGTATGAAGGAATGAAGGTTGGGATTATGGGATGAACGAATGTATGTATGAGATAAGATAGATAAGATATACTGCTAACAATTTGGTTAATTGCATCTGTGGCTTGTAGACTGCCCGTACTACCGTGCGCATGTTGACTTGATGTGATCCGTAACTCAACAACATTTGCCGACGTGCCGACACCTTGTATTACTTGCATATTAAATCACCGAGCGCTCCCTCCGCGCATCGCCCCCTGCATCGCTGCGCTGAACACATGCAGCCCCGCGCTCAATGTTCCGTCCCGCCATCCCCGATGTGCCTCCCGCCCACAGCACCGCCTGCCCCGCCTCCTGTGTCACCGGCCCCCCTCGCAACAGCTCCCGCCCCCTAACCGTCCGCCAACTCTCTTACACACTCACACCCCCAACACCGTCCCTCCTGCCCGTTACTAGCCGAACCCCCTGCCAATAAATATGCTAGAAGTACATATGTTCACCCTAAATGATCCTATTACTTTTTATATAATCTGGCTACCCCAATACAGATTAGATGACACTTTGCAACCCAAATCTACCTACCCCCTACACTCCCAAATCCATCAACAATTGGGGTGTGATGCTGCCTTGAACGTGTCCTTCCAGGGAATTTCTTGGGAAAATAGCAATACACTACACTACCACATTCGAGCCGATCCCGCATACTGCTATCAAATGCACATTTATTTTCCGGCACTCATTTGTTTATGGCCCGGTTTCGGAGTATATGAACAATAGCCAATAGTGAATTGTTCCACACCTGCACTGGATTCAACACTATCCCTGCACAATCTGTCTTCAAATATTGTTGACGGTCCATTGGTTTGTTATTTGATTTCACTGCTTCGTTCTACTGACTCTCATAGCGCATCAACGAGCGCTCCCTAATCTTCCACACCCGCGCACTGGCCCGCTCCGCCCTGCGCCGCTGCGCTGAGCATCCTGCATCGCCATGCGCCTCCCGCCCACTGCAGCGCATCAACAAGTCGGCCCGCTGCGCTGCGCCTCCCGCCCACCACAGCGCATCAACTTTGAGAAACCCGGGGACGGGATGCCGAAGGCGATGCGAGGCCATTCTTCTTCTGATATTACTTTATTCTTATGCTTAATCTACTTGGAACATATAACAAAAAAAAAAAAGTAAGTACAAGTTGCATGCCGGGCGACGCCACGGCCCTTTACCCCAAGTTTATAGGTCAATGTCGAACGCACTGTTTTCCTCGGTATGTTGTCCGCGGTTGACCGTCTGAGCTGCACCCTCATTCTTGTTTCAGATCGTTATATGCCCGTTTTTATGTTGTCGAGATGGTCGCTCTGTTTGTACTTCGATAGATTAAATGAATATATTGGAGCGGGTGGAGCCGGTGCTTCGGGCACGGTACAAAACTGTGTTGGTGACATTCCAAGATTTCCCAAAGTATTATATACTCACTAACTGTGCCTTCATTGGTTGCTGACACTTCTAACGGTTTATTCGAGTCTTACTTAACCCCACACAACTGACATTAGATTAGATTAGATTAGATGCTTGAAAAGGTAACAGAAATTACTGGCGGCGCCTAGTTAAAATGAGCTGCTACCACTACATCACAAAGTAATGAGTAGCGGCACTTCCTGTTTTCTAATTTCGCGTTCTCAAACCCCTGTCCCGATCAGGTCCGATTATGCCCGGTTAGAAACTTTTATCCGGTCAGGCCCAATTATGTCCGGTTAGAGACTCGTATCCAGTCAGGCCCAATCAACATGTATACGATTTTTTCCAGCCTTATCGGCCCAGGGGTCATCTAATCGTCTCATCGGGGCTGACCGGGTCTGACCCGGCAATTTCGATTTTTGCGACAGAATAGAGTTTGACTCGTGCGACTCACAGTCAGATTAATGTCCCGTCGCTGGAGACTCGAGAGCAATCAGTCAGTCTGAAGTCAGATATTGCAACTCCGAATCCGCCTCCGACTTGCGTTGTCAAGTGCGAGTGTGTGCCAGGGCTATTTTCTCCTAGTACTGGTATTCTGGCCAGTGCTCCAGATCCCCTGTACTTTCGGTCGGCGCTGTCGTATGTGGAAGAGCGAGCGGTGCCAGCGCAAGAAGCGAATCAAGGCGGGATTACGTCAGCTCCGCCGGCTTGCCACAGCCCATCCCCGTCGAGGGCCAAGCCTCAACGTCTTGCTGGTTTCTCTACTCGGACCCGCATGTTTCTCTGCTCGGACTCGTATGTGCGATATGCCACTGGCAAGTCGATCTATGTATCACATTCGCTCCGCCAATAAATGAATGATTCCAACGAAAACAGGTTACAGCGGTACCTTGGCGGTACCCCCGAGAATTGCCCAAAAACCTCAAATAATCATATGAGAGTTTTCTTCGTTATTTATTTCAACACTCACTGATTTCAGAAGTTTCACGGTGAGCATTCATCCATTTTACTGGGCCTAGTTCATGGTCTGGCATGTTTACCAGCCGTGTTAGTCCAATCACAGGTCGCAGGTTTAACGTTCAACATGCAACTTCCAAGTCCAATGAGACTTCGATTGATGGCGGCAACAATCGGCAACAGCCGCCGTTGATGCGTAATTGAACGGTTCTCGTGAGTCTGAACCATCCCCTTTATCCATGGAATTCATTTGCCCATAATATCAATTCCATATAGATTGGTATTCTGCCATATTATGTCTGACCTTATTGAAAACACATGGGGCGCCGATATCATAGTCTAAGAGTGCAAAAAGCTCATATTTGATGACATCAAACCCCCAACATGCTTCGTTTTGCGTTTCTGGACCTTCATATTCATGTTTATTTGCGGAAAAAATACCAATGAAGGTCCAGTGACATATTTTGGAGAATTTAAGCAGCTACATATGTATTCTAGTGGGAAATTCCAGCGGTACACTGTGCTATCATCTTTGCGGATAGGGGTCGACTTCTTGTTTAGGCCTCGGCGATCAAGCGGAGAGGCGGAACTTGAAATAGCCAAGTAGGAAGTTGAATGTTGGACTTGCGTTCTAAACTTGGAATAAAAAACGATAATAACTGTCATATAATCACGCACACCATCTCAAGTTCCGATTTATACACGTGACCTGATCTGAAATTGGCATCGCATCCACATCCTTTATCTTTTTTGTCCTAAGCTACGTCGAAGGCCCTCCGAGTCGTTCGAATCGAGGTTAGGTCCTGCTTCCAGCGTAGATTCGTTTTTTGGTTCAACTCACACACAAAGCCCCGGTATCAAGCAAGGTTCAAATTTCTAGCAGGAAGTCCTGGTGAATCGGTATCGCGTATACCCTTTGGCTCGTCAATTACTGCTGTGTGGGAGCCCCCATTCGAACCGGTAGATAGCTAGGTGGTTCGGTCATGAATGGTTCTAAGCATATGCGCGTCCAAATATCTGGGCCCTTTGTACACCTGGCTACATTATTAAATCCACCGTGGCGTCCCTTGTTTTTAATTTTCGGTCTCTTATCTGAAATCATAGCCTTCAAGTTTGCCGTGGTCCCTGCCAATTACTGCTGTCAGTGTCAGCTCAGCCCCCAACCAATGAACAGCTTTCCTAAAAATATAGGAATGCGGTGCAGCAAGCGCTTCTCTTTACAGCCTTGCTACGATACCTCTTCCTCTCAGTCCATGCCTCTCTTCAGCAACAGTACCGGTATCCACATTAGTGGGGGGAACTTCTACGATGTTGGTGGCAACCTGAGCATCCGAAATAACCAGCAGCTTCTGGTACAGGATCACCAGCATGCGGAAAGCGGCGGTTCTCCGGGTATTCTTGAGGGAACACCGACGCAACAGAGCCTTGGCTGGGACGATTCAGATGGCGGTCGCACATTTGTAGGAGCACTGAGGAATAGTCGGCATGCAGGGAGGGAGAATGCGGCCATTGCCTTATGGTGCGCATCAATTTGGATTTATGCATGTCCGCCTCTTAATTTGTTTCGCAGACGTGTCTCTTCGGTACCAGACCCAATCACAGAGCGATTTGCAACCGGCATATGACCAAGCTTCATCGTCTTCGTCATTGGCCGGCGCACTAGTTATGCCGTCGTCGACCACCTCTCCTTTCGATCATCCATCCCTGCCATCACACCCTGTCCCTCAATTTTATGATTCCACGCTGACTTCTGGTAATGCGGGCTGGAGCATTCCCCGCCCATCCCGACCACTTCCACCGCATTTTCATCATGACAACCAAGCAATTGAATGTATCCCGCCGCCCGCTCTACCTTTCGACTTCTCCACCCATTTTGACTTAGGGTCTTCAATGGAGTCGTGAACTACGTACCTCCACGTGACTGGCGTGCAAACGAGCCGAAAACCACGATTAACGGTGTCACATTCGTCGGAGGAGATATGTATAATGTCCCCCGGAGCGGAGAAACGGGCACGTTCTGTTCTTTGAACAAAATCAATTTGAGCTGACTACGAGGCCAGGAATCCATATTTTACATCGCTCCGTAGTTCTCGATGCGATGTACGATTCAGCAGACAGCTACCCTCAGCCACGATGCCATCCCGAAACACGTGTAGAAATGCTCGACAAATTGTTCAAATGGTCGACGGAGTCCGAGTGGGCGGAGTCGCGGTGGTCATTAGAGTCGAGCCGTTATGTAGAGACGGTGCTGGACGGCCTTCCTGTTGTCTGGCTGCATGGGCCAGCCGGAGCTGGAAAGTCGGCGATCATGCGCACCCTCTCTGAACCACAAAGTTCGGGAATTGGCCGTAGCGGCAAATGTCACCGGCGGCTGACATCGGCAATCTTTCGGAGTTTGAATCTAGGGGCTAAGCGACAATGAGTGTCCTCTGCCCGCAGTCCGGTAGGAAAAAGATAGGTGGGGATTGTAAATACAGCATTGTTGTGCAGTGACAATGTTACTGCCCTAGATGCCGCATGTAATGTGAATCAAATTGGGTATTTGGTTGGTGTTTCAACTGCCGCTACTTTTACCCCGTTCTTTTGTTAAAAAAGAAGTGCGCCGGATGAGATTGAATTATTAGACATGCCAGACAGGTCCTGTGTTTTTCCTACATTAAAGGCTGCCCTACTCGTGCGTCAAGATCATATTGATGGCATCAATCCTGACGAAGCAGCGTCTTTCGACCTACACGGAGTGCGGACAGAGTATTTGGCTAGTCGCGACCAAGAAGAGAATTTATTTGGTCATAAAATATATCAATAATTGCCCCCCATCTACTTGAGCCCAGTAGACGAGCATAATACTGCCTAATGATATTGGACGCCGATATCATGCCGATCACAAGCCGAATGTCATTTCGTGATCGAGCCGCCGATGCCGCCGGTGATCCCGTTGATCCCGGTCCCCCAGTTGCCGTTTTGGCCATTTCCCAAATGCTCTCCTCTGAACGATTGGCAGATGCTGGGCGTTTCGGAGGCGGTTTCTTTTTCAAGCGTGGGCATGCTACCTGCGGGAATGCTCAAACACTGTTCGCTACGCTCGCCTATCAACTCTCCCTCCGGATTCCACAGCTGAAATCGGCCATTTCACAAGTGGTGGAGGAGGATCCATCCGTGGTTGTGAGATCGATGACTGTTCAAATACAGAAGCTCATTCTTGACCCGTGTCGCTCACTTGATAATCTGGAGCCGCCTGTCATCATCCTCGACGGCTTGGACGAATGCGAGGGCCACCGGGTACAGCAAGACATTTTATGTCTCATCGCACAATCCATCAGTATGGATCCCCCTCCTCTTAAATTTCTCATTGCCAGCCGACCGGAACCCATATCCACGAAATCTTCGAAGATCCCCTCTTTGAGGGCCTCTATGACTCATTCGATGTGACGCAGTCGTTCAAGGACGTCGAAAAATATTTATGCGACGAATTTACGAGGAGCCATCGAGAACACCGCGAAACCATGGGTTCTATTGCAGGCCTGTGGCCATCCCAGGAGGTCATAGATCAAATCGTCCGTAAATCCTCTGGGTACTTTATATACGCGACAACGATCATCAAGTTCGGATCGAAATTTCCGCCCCACAGAACGGTTGGAATTCCTCAAACAGGAATCACATTCGGAATCACCTTTTGGTGCACTGGATCAACTGTACACTCAAATTCTTTCGACAGTCCCAGTCCATTGGCCTCTTATTCCAATCCTGCAGGCCCTATGTTTCTGCAAGTTCACTTTAACCCCTACCGGGGTTGAGCGGCTTCTTGAGCTCAATCCTGGGGATGTTCGTCTGGCTCTGCGAAACCTCCATTGTCTTTTTGAGGTCCCTGAGATTGAAGACGACATCTGGAATGTCTCTATTGACGTGCACCACGCTTTGTTGCGAGATTTCCTCAACGATGCAACACGAGCAGGTGTGTTCTACATCGGTGACCCAGAACACCGAGTGGATATGTTTCGCCGTGTTCTTAAAGCACTTTCTTACAAGTGTGACGATACATCAATCAACCGTGCTTGCCCAGTTGGATTGTAAGTTCACCTGGTGACGGGTGCACCCCATTGACGTAGTAATTCTATCAATAACAGATCATTCTACTACGACCATGTGCTGGAGAAAATTCCACCCTTGCCCGAATTTATACCCCTAATTCGAAGCATAAACCCCGACTTGAGTTTCAACTGCGACGATCACGCAAAAGACATTTTTTCGGTGCTGAAGGTCAGTCTCTTACCTGGCCGATTCCGATTCTCACCACTGTTTAGAACATTGAGAATCCACCAGCAGATTTAGTCGAACTGTGGGATGACTATCAATACATGTCCTACCTGGACAGAGCTCTCATTTACCCATCTTCCGACAATGCTCTCCTCTCAGCTCAAGACTGTGAGCCATTGTTTCGAAGCCCAATACTTCGCTGTTTATTCCAGGCAAATTTGCTGTCGGATGGCAGATCTTTTGGTTCGCTGGACCATAAATTGCTCCTGGATGTCTCATGGGATGACCTCAGGGCCGCCATAGTCAGCCTACGGCCTATAATTAGGGAAGATAAAGCAAAAATGCGAGCACTATCCAAGTTTGTCACAAAACACCTTCCACCAGAGCCCGCTCTAGCATTACGACTGGCACGTGGGTCCGCACGGCTATTGAAAGAAACAAGCTTTACGACCCGTGCCTTCGGCACGGACACTCGCTGGCGCTCGCATCCGTTCCTACGGCGGGTCGACAGCTTGTTGGGGCTTCGCCCCAAACCCCAGGGACGCTACCGCTTATTCAGAGAAATGGTTACAGTTACATTGGGTACTTTAGATATACACGATACTGTTATATATATGATAGTAGAATTATGAAACTGCACAGATTCATTAGATATTTTGAACCAAATCAAAACTCGTAACTCACATTTTAAGTAAGAAGCACATTAGGATACACAATGTTTTTTGTCAATGTATCAGTTTGTCCTTCCTTGAAGAGCACTTTAATACGACGACTGGATGTGCAACGGGAGAGTGCAACATAGAGCTGTCCATGGGCAAAAACCTCTGTGCGAAGATCAAGACCAACATGGGCCACAGACTGCCCCTGTGACTTATTAATTGTCATGGAGAAGGCGAGTCGGACTGGGAATTGACGGCGCCTCATCCTAAATCCGATCTGGTCTTCATCCGTAATTATTGTGATTCGTGGAATAAAGGCTGTTTTACCACCATGCTCACCCCCAATGAGTCGAATCTCTAATACACGGCTTGTCATTCTTGTCAGAATTCCTCGGGAGCCATTACAAAGGCCATTGGCTGGATCCAAATTCCGAAGCACCATGATTGGACAGCCAACCTTTAATGCGAGTTTAGAGATTGGTAATCCAGATGCTCTAATAGAGTTCAAATATTCAATCGGATATTGGAAATCTCCTGAATCTGCTCCGGCTTCAGGTGTTACAGAGTCAGCACTGTGGTAAATTGTCTCCTCGCCAGGCATTTTCCTGAGCAATTTTCTATTGAGGTCATCAACATCATCATTGCGAGCTGAGAGTATTGTGCGCTCCAGAAAATATTTGTCATAGGCCAGCTGATCATCTGACTGCAGTGTAGACATTCCTGGATAGAGCTCATTGACTAAAGCATCAACGGTGTTTTCGGGCAACTTCATGTTGTCTGGAAGGGTGATGTTATGTCCCTCATCCAGGTTTCTGCCATGGCCAACATCAAGTAGCCAGTTGGCAAAATTTCTGTCTTCTTGAAGTGCCTGAGGTCCTCCCAGTCGCATGTTTTGTGTCAGATGGAGAACTTCAATTTTCCGCCACAACCTGGAACTCCGAAGACACAGTCCCACAATTTGCTCTCTAGATCCCTTCACAACCACAGGCAAAATTTGCTGGAAGTCTCCTCCAAATACAACTGGGACACCCCCAAATGGTCGAGACTCATCATTGCGCACATCCCGCATAGTCACATCGACAGCCTCTGCACAGCGTCTGTCCTGCATTGGGACTTCATCCCAAATGATTAGGCGAACCTTTGAAAGAAGCTCTGCAAGATGTGTTCCCTTCTTGACACCACAACCAATGTCTTCATAAAGTTTGAGTGGAATTTTAAAAGTTGAGTGAGAGGTACGGCCTCCCATGAGCAATAAAGCTGCAATTCCCGAAGATGCCACACACAGAACAATCATGCCCTCACCTCTGAGTGCATAACAAAGAGTGTTATAAACATGAGTTTTTCCGGTGCCCCCAGGCCCATTTAGGAAGAACATTTTCGGATCATTCTCTTTGACTGAATGCATAATTTTGTCAAATGCTGAACGCTGCTCGGCATTGAGGCCCGCAATTCGGGGCTGTGCTAGATTGGCTTGTTCCTCCTGGTTGTATGCCAACTGTGCAGCGATGAGTCGGTTGCCCTCAAGCTGAGCCCAGTTAGCAACTGGCAGGGGCATGGGAGGGAAGTCTTTCAAGGACTTGGATGAGCCTTGTAGGATTTTTTCAAGAAGGTAAAGTCCATAGTCATGAATCTGGTCCTGGGAAGGGTTAGGGAAACCTTTCTGAATCAACTTGTGTTGCACATCATCACACAGGTTCTCCCTAAATCGATTCCATAGGGCAACAGGATCTCTCAACGGGGAATTCTCTTTTAGAATGGTAGCAAACAGCTGCCGAAGCTGATGACCCGTTTGCATGCCAGCAGCTTCCTCCAAGCACTGGTACCATTCATTGTCATCCTCCAAGAGTCCACGTGCAAGACACGCTTGTTGAAATGTATCATAAGTGACCCCATCCACAGTCCTTAAATCCTCAAATGATATGGCCCCTCGGACAACAGTGAGAAGTGTGCGAAGATAGAATCGCTCGCCTGCCTGGGGTCCAGCAAAGTACATGCGACCAATGGCAAATCCCCGTTCTCTGATCTTCCATGCCTGAACTGTGCGAGTCTTTTTCCATACAAAATGCTGGGGAAATTCCTGATAGAGATGTGCCTGAGCACCGGGCATGTTTTCTGCATTGGCCTTGAAATATGCAGTGAGAGTGGTATCTTTGGCAGCTGCCTGCTCCAGAATCTGCAGCGCATCTCGGTCTTCGTCAAAAACAACAGTTTGCTCATTGGGAAGATGGAGCTGCAGGCGTACAACTGTTGGAATCTCCTGGTGCATCTCATATCTCAAGAGGCGCCACACAGCCTCTGGAGCTGAGATATATCTGCTGTCAATATGAAGCTGGATTTCATCATCCTCCTGATCCACAGCAAGAGTTCCACGATCATGGCCTTTGAAAACATATTTATGGATGTATTTGGTGGCCTTGATTGAAATGCAGCACTCGAGATTCATATGGCAGACATATTCTAAGATAGCACTTTAAAGAAAAAACATTAGCAACACAGAACTCTGTAAGGCCAAAGTAGAGACATACCCTGGGCAGTGAGGAACAACCCATCGATTATCAATACTCACATCCTTCCCATTGATCTTTTTGACAAAATGGCGCCCATTATCGGGTCTGGCATATAGGGTGTAGCCGTCCTTAGATAATGTAGTTTCTGCTTGGAATGGCTTCGGATAACCCTTTGAGCATTTGCCATTCTTCATGCAGGGGGCATTTGGGTTGTCGTTTCCACATGGGCTATGTATCATCATTGTTGCAACCAATTCATACAGTCTTGGATGTGTGACAGGATCTGGTATCTGAGCAGATACAACTCGGTCAATGTCTTCTGCCCTTTTCAGACGGGCTTCAGGTGTCAAGAAAATCAGGATATGTATGTGTGGAAGGCCTCGCTTCTGGAATTTGATTGTGTAGACCACTCCAGCACACTTCCCAAAAGCTCCTTTTTTGATGGCTTTCAGCAACACACGGACCTTTTCACGGAAGACACGTGCAACTAAATCAGGACGGTCTGAAGCAGACTGCCCAGGAAGAAGTGCAGATTTAATCTCTTTCCAGTTGGGATTGGCTGTCATGGTCAAAAACCAATCTGGCTTTCCAGAAAAGCGTGCAATAGCAATTGAGTCCTGATATAGCTGAAACATGAATCTTGAACCACCTATGTAGGATGATGGCAGAATGAACCGTTGGCCTAAGTTTCCCAACTGTGCTCCAACATCATTGGCAATTGCATCTGCCAGTCCTTTGTACAAATCAACTCTGAGCTTAGATTGATTGAATCTCAGCCAGGATAATCTGCTCTGGTCTGTGGCTGCCCATGCATCGACAATCCACTGTTGGAATAAGTTTGCAGCCCTGAAAATATGCATGGAGTCAGTTGCTCTTTGATGAAGTCGATATGCATAATATTCGAGCAGCGAGACAGTGGTGCGATTTTTTCTTTGATTGGTCTCTTCCCCTTCAGCTTCTCGCTCTCCCCAAGGTTCATCATCAACATTGTCTCCCAGCGCCAGAGGTATCTTTGGATGCCAACCATTGTCTCCAAAGGGAAATAACAGCACATAAAGCATGGGCTGATAACTGGCATTGGTTTCATAGATGCGACGCAAGGGACCTCCCCGCTCATGAAGAATAATATCTCGATGATCTGTCACCAAAGATCCATCCCCTGGGAGAATGACAGCAACATCATTGGCTGTAGGAGCATTGTAGCGTCGTGGATCTGTCCCAGGCTCACAGGTAATTATAGCATAAATCTCGGATTGAACTTCAGGATGAGCTCGTTTCTGCTCTTTGATTCTCTCATAGGCTGTTTTATAGAGACCAACATAAGCATGATTACGCCTCACACAGAGGGCAAAGTGAGGGGCACTTGTCATAAGGGCACTGGAAGGGCACTTGATGGGCACTTGCAACGGCACTTGCACGGCACTTGCTCTGGACAAGCCAAAAAATTACATAATACATTGTCCCCATGCATGGGTTCAATCCCTGACACAGACATCTTTTATGTATATTTTTATGTCCTTCAATTCAGTGTCTACAACCACTAAAATTTGGTATTCAGTACATATTGGTCCCAGATAGGTTAATATTCAACACTAACCTAATGTTGACTGCTACCGGCTAATGTACCACCAAATAATAATAATAATAATAATAGAGTATAGGTTGTACCGGAAAAAAACATTGGACAAATAATTTGATGGGACAAGCCTACCAGATGAGAATTGAAACTTTGGTTCCCTCCAAAAACAAAATTTAACACTCCAAGCCAATGTTGAGTCTGATTTTTTTGATTCCAAGCACACTGAACTTTAGTTGGTGGATGATCCGCACCACCCATCCTCTGCTCATCCTCCGCCACCTGTCCACCAACCAGCTTGTCTTCTTTCACCGATGATCTATTCCTAACGACATAAAGTTAGTGCATTAACATAATATATCCTTCACTCACAATCTGCATTCCCAGAGCGCAACCATTACCGAAGCTCCAAGGTGTCCCAATACTCTATTGGTTTAGCTAAGACAGAGCACAAACTGACTGTACATTCCATTTATTTTAAGAAGGTCAACAAGCTTTTAATTTCAGAAGCTCTAATTCAACCTCTGACACAATCTCTTTCAGACCGCTGGACATAGTAGTCATTACGAGGCCTTACACTGTCCTAAGGCAACTTTAGTTCAAGTCCAGTCCGGGCTGATGTTTGGTAAGCCATACAAATTTGACTTCTATTTCTATTGATTGACTCCTCATTATTCTAGGCCCTGCTCTAACAAGGCTATGCCTGGATTGACTGCACCCGAACGCACTGCAGCCTTAGCAATAATTTTGGTAAGCCATCCATAGGTGAATCACACTTGTATAAACTGACTAGATTCATCTAGCCCGGCTCCACCATTACTGTGGTTGGATTGACTGGCTAATGTGGGAAATGGCCTTGTCAGGTTCTCTAGCAAAAGGATTTTCACCATTCACATCCAAACTTATTATTTCATGGGCAGATTTTCACAGTTCATAGGTTCGCGAAAGATTGGGTTATCTTACACACAGTCTTCATCAGATCGTCGACAGCATACCCGACCGTGCTGGCATGTGGATGTCGAAAACCCTGGCATTTCCTGATCAGCCCAAGGAAAAATACACCATTCAGTATCGAGACCCTCTAATTGCAATCCAGATATGTTCCCAAGAAGGTTTTCTTCCATAAATCTCGAAACAATCGCATATATAATGAAATGTGGACGTGAAAATGGTGGGCAGCAGTTCAAGTAGGTGTATCACTTCATTTATGATGATATCTGAACTCTTCAATGCAGAGTAAACTCCCGAACAGTACCGCACTTGCTCCGGTTATTATTGCGACCGATAAAATTCAGTTGACTCAGTTCAAATCAGTATGTCCTGTCTACTTGACACTCAGAAATATCCCGAAGGCTCTGTGATGGAAGCTGTCACAAAATGTCTCCATTCTTTCTGGCTATTCATCTGTCAACAAAATTATATGCACAGGTCTTTCATAACAGACCATAAAAACACGAAATTAAAAGGTTTTTTCTGCAGCCACTGATCAAGGTGGGAAATGAGGGCATGGAGGTTGTCAGTGGAAAGGGAAAAGTTCAGCTCATCTTTCCTATTCCTGCATCCTATGTCGCTTGCTTGCAGTAAATATGGTACTTGCTCAAAGTGCCAGCAGAGGGCTACCAATTTGGAAAATCCGGATCCTGGAGCACCACAAACACTGAGCTGGATGCTCAGCATAATTCGAGATGGGGAGAAGAATTCTAGCGCAGAAAATAAATTTCATGACCATTGCATGAGCCACAAGGTCGCTGTAATCCACCGGCCTTTTTGGGAGGGATTTCTCCCCACAAACGTCTCGCTCTCCCTGACCCCCGACATCTTACATCAGCTATATCTTGGAACTACAGACAATTACAACACAGAAATGTTTGAACGTCTACACATCAACTTCATGAAGGAGGGTTGGTGGGTATCCAATCAGTGTGAAGAATTTCCCCAGATGATAACATGGCTGGGTTGCCAACAGAAGATCTCATCCAACGCAATACCACTACTTTCTTTGGTGATGTGTCATCCTTTGCAACATACATGGCATGGCTAGAAACAACATGGACTGCACAGCAGGAGCCTGTAGTGTGCACATTTACAGGTCAAGCAATTTGGCTCGTCAAGACCCCTCAGGATCCATGCCAGCCTCTCGCGACAATCGAACTGACCCACAACCCCAACACATTTATTCACACCTTAAAGGAATTTCTCAACCACATTAATACCAGCACAAAGATGGCACTAAATCAGCTTCGTTCTGCTACCCTTCTAGTTAGTCTACCACAACTTCAAATCTAAGCCCTCAACCCTTGATCCTGGAGCAGTTGGCTCAGGAGAAAATGACAACAAGGACTTTCAAACTGTTCTTGCCTGCCTGGAATCCACTGAGTGCATGTCTCTGCCATGCTTTGACACCATAATTGCACGTAACAAGGAGACAGCAGAAGCAACCAGTTTCTCTGGCGAGTTCAATTTGCTGAAACTTCAACTGAGAACTATTTTTTATGAGGGACACACATGGGACATGTTAAAGTTCTATTTCGTCTTCCTGAGAAGTTTGCCGATGGTTCATGGGTCCCTCACAATTGGCCGAAGACTTGTGTTGCATACATTGAATGGTTCACACCATTTAAATTGCAACATGGAGACAATCACCACATGTATTCTGTATCTGTCCCACCACTCCCCACCAATTGATTTCACAACATTCCTTTGTTTAACATTCACCAGACTTACCAATTATTTCCTAATTTCAGTCGTGGTAATGCCAGTGCTAACTTGGATTCCGCGTGGACAACTGACACTGTTTTAGATTACGAGTACTTATGTTTACATAATACTCATTTGTAGGATCTCACAGCAGCAAAATTTTAAGAAAAGTTTTTACTTGTCTCCTCGAAAAAATGCTAATGATTCTAGGGGCTGTGTTGAACCGATTTTACAGTTTCATCACATTTTTTTCTGACTCTCTTAAGGCTCTGAGCATTATTTGCTTGTACTTTGATGGCACCTGATAACTGGTTGTCCACTGGGTGTATGTGTTCCGGAGCCACATGGTCGGGTTCATTATTGAATTCCTAAGTTTCTAGCTCATTTTTTATGCTCCTCTGATGAAAAACGAATACACTAGAGCTTTACCGGATTGCCGATATATTTTCTGATGCTATCACGGCAAATGCCGCACTTTAGGCACCAAGATCTGTGCGACCCGCATTTAAGCGCAATGGCGGTGTTCTGCGGTATTGATGCTATAGACATCTTGTAAACATATACTAGTCTCCTAGTCTCATTTCCAGATGTTAGGGCAGTGGCTCACTGTGCAAGCGCAGCGCGTGGCGATCGCTCGGCCTCGGATCGCCGATCACATCAGCGATTTAATCTGATCCGTGGCCAAAAAAACCTAAGGCTTGTTCGATTCTCAGGGACGTAGTTCGCATCTGCAGTACAAAATGTAGCCATGATACTCCCAAATAAAAACCTGAGGCCAGATTTCTGACAAGAATAAATCTGGTCTCAGAAGTTCAAAGGTTCAGATATTAGAGGTTATTTTGGCACTCTTGGTTCGAGCTTCAGTTCAACTATGTGGAGCTTTCATTTGTTGAATTCAAGTACAATCTTTGCTCAAGTATTGATTTTCTTTGATTACAAAATAGTTTAGAGGGTCAACTAATAACCTCTATTCTATGCATTTCCTACAACTCAGATTTAATGTATGTAACAGCCCGTATTAAGATGCCTTAGTGGTTTCAAAACTGGAACTGACAATGTCTGCCAACCAAATAAAGACAAAATTAAAGCTGCTGGTCTTCCATCGATCATTGCCGGTCAGGGCGGTTTTTTGCTACGGAAAAATTAGATCTATGCTTCAAAGAAGATTTTACTTTGGATTTTATTATATTTAACCTAAAGTACGAGTTTTTGCCAGGTGAAGCCACGGCCTACAACCCCAAGTCAATGTATCTCTTTTTTTGCAAACAATTGGACCGGTCTTTACACGTACAAGTCCATTTGCTAGGATGTTTCAAACCTGTAACCACTTATGATGATTTTGTAGACACTTATAGATTTGTAGCACATGCATAGACAAATATAATTCTGACAGGGGGTCAGACACATAGACCCTGATAGACCCATATAATCCCCACCAGCAATATATAGCATTTCAGATTTTCCTGATGCAGATCATCCACCAACTAAAGTTCAGTGTGCTTGGAAGCAAAAAAGTCAGACTCAACATTGGCTTGGAGCACTAAATTTTGTTTTTGGAGGGAACCAAAGTTTCGATTCTCATCTGGTAGGCTTGTCCCATCAAATTATTTGTCCAATGTTTTTTTCCGGTACAACCTATACTATTATTATTATTATTATTATTATTTGGTGGTACATTAGCCAGTAGCAGTCAACGTTAGGTTAGTGTTGAAGATTAACCTATCTGGGACCAATATGTACTGAATACCAAATTGTAGTGGTTGTAGACACTGAATTGAAGGACATAAAAATATACATAAAAGATGTCTGTGCCGGGGATTGAACCCATGCATGGGGACAATGTATTATGTAATTTTTTTTTAGCTTGTCCAGAGCAAGTGCCGTGCAAGTGCCGTTGCAAGTGCCCGTCAAGTGCCCTTCCAGTGCCCTTATGACAAGTGCCCCTCACTTTGCCCCCTGGGTCAGCACATCATCCAGAATATTCATGACCTCTTGGCGGAGGCCTGCATTTGCATTGAGACCTTGGTTCCGTCGCATTCGAGCTGCATTTGCTTCCTCAGGTGAATAGAAGTAAAGCTGTGCATAGATCGGTTCTTTTCCTTGCTCAGGAAGCAAGGATCCAACTCTATGATGTAATGCTCCCTGAATTTTGAAAACATAGGGGGAGGTTCCACCTAAGATAGTTCTGTCAACCTTGACACCCAGAGAGGCCAGAGCAAAAGCAGCATTGTAGGAACGAATATTCTTTATGAATTCTTTTGAATAATGACTGGAGCCATCATAGAGCTCACGCAACTCTTGTGGTGGAACACGCACAGCAGGGAGTTGAATTTTCCCATCCAAACAGCAGGTTCCAAAGTGAAAACTATTTGCTGTGGACTTTGAAAGTAGCTCTGCCTTCCAATGCAATGCTCCACACTGTGGGCAAACCAAATTCATAGGCCCAAGATTGTTTTCAGGTATGCTGGCCTCAATTACAGGCCTAAAATACTTGGGCAAGTCTCGAATTGCCACAAAGTTAGGAAATGGAGGAGAATTTTCCCTAGGAGGCTCTGGATTGGCTGGTGGCTGAACTAAATTCTGCAATGGAGGTGGGTTTAACTGAGGCACCTGTGGTGCAGGTGCTCTTGGAGGGGGCTGTGGGGAAAAATGCCTAGGGGCTGCATTCAACTCTGCTATCCGTGCCAGAATTTCCTCTCTAGTAAGAGGTGGAGGTGGCAGAACCCTCTGCAACTGTTCTGGATCTGGATCTGGAAAAGGAGGTGGAGGTGGAGGTTGTTGTCTTGGATTGTATGGTGCAGGCACAAAAGGACGGGGAGCACCAAGCTCAGCTATCATATTCTGCATCTCTGCCAGGGTGAAGGGAACTCTTCCAGGCACAGGACCACCACCAAAAGCATCTCCTGTAGGATTGCGCACAGGAAAAGGAGGTGGAGGTGGAGGTTGTCGTCTGGGATTGTATGGTGCAGGCTGAAAAGGATGGGGAGCACCGAGCTCAGCTATCATATTCTGCATCTCTGCCAGGGTTAATGGAACTCTTTCAGGCACAGGACCACCACCAAAAACATCTCCTGTAGGATTGTGCACAGGAACAGGCCCTTGAAGCTGGGGAAAAACTGGGGGTGACCGATGACGACGGTGTTCAGGGCTATCAAGCAACCGTGCATTGCGCTCCTGAGTCTGAGCTGATATACGTGCACGCTGGGGAGTATTAGGAGGAGTTTGATCCCTTGAAACAATAATTAGCTCGACAGCTGTGGTTACGCATATGATTATACATGCATTTGGAGAGCAAAAACAATAATAAATGCAGCACAGAGGGAATTAATAAGCCAGGGCTAAAAAATAGTGTCAATATCTGACACACAATTGAGCAACTTCACATACCCAGGGAGAGATCATGGGGGGAAGAGAGAGAGAGAGGGGGGGGGGGGGGTTATCCGATTAAATCTCGGGTAGCGATAATTGTTCATGGCATTCCGCAAATAGCCGCAACTCCGAAATTGCCCAATTCCTTGTGAGAAAGTTTATGGCATTCCGCCAAAGTCCGCTGTCTCCATCAGGTTGCAGTCCCGAAATTCCGAAAGCCGAAAGCCGCAAGTCCGAAATTGGTGAGAACATTTATGGCATTCCGCAAAAGTCCGCTGTCTCCATTAGGTCGCAAGTCCGAAATTGCGCAATTCGTCGTGACTTTCCCTCGTGACTTTCTCACGTGCTTTTGATGGTGGCGGTGTCCATTGTCTCTTAATATATAGGATGGCGACTGGTCAGAAACCTTTATACCAGAGGTAGGGGATCTTTATGCAAGGCGCTGGAAGTTCACATTTCTATCAGGGATGTATTGATGCGGTGGGGCCACTTCGTCAGGTCTTCCGCAGATTCACCTGAACTCCTTCAAGACATTCGTGAATTCCTTTCTTTCGAAACCCTCAGTGACCGCCATATACATGCAGAAGTACTGGACAACTGCCACAGTATCCTACAATGGCTGAAGGTTGCTGTTTACTGTGAAACTCTCAACAAGGATGCTGATTGATCTGTTCAGACTTTCCCAGACCCTCCATTGGATTTGATTGACATTTGGGAGGATTATCTTATGGAGTCATGCAAGGCACACTCCCTTCACGGCACATGGGATAACAAATCCCTTGAGGACCGGTGGAGGGCGTGGCAGACTGACACATCATGGTGGCTCCCTCATCATCATCATCCGATGTTTCAGCAGGATCATTAAGTCTACACAAAAATGAACCAACACCTCGTGGTAAAAAGTCGAGTTGGATGGATATTTTTTAATCTGGCATGTATAGTTCTATCCAGATGAATGAGATTTTTTTTGTAAAATATTTGTAGGCATTCCAGAATCCAGATGACAGAATTGAGCATAGGACACTGGGTCTATTCAGGATACTCTGGGCAATAGACAGAATGTCTGTGTCTAATCAGTTCTTGATTGTCGGAATTGGGTGCAATTTAATATCCCGAGAGGTAATGTATCCACTTAGCTTTTGTGAACCTTCTGAACATTGCAGTGGCATGTATTTGTGTGCCAGGGCAGGTCAAAGAAAAAATCCTTTGACTATCTCGGATTCAGAATTGCCACTGAGCTGACAGAAGTCAGAGAATGGGATTTGGCCGTAATGTGTTGTTGTGTATGCCTTGCCATGTTTTTTTACCTGCATAAACTGCTCGTTACATTCAGTCTAGGGCTACACAAAGGTAGATTTATTTATCTTCCTTATATTAAGTTCCAATTTAGATGTTCAACCATGTTGCCAGTGATTTTATTTGATATCTGCGGAAGTTGGTTAGGCATCATACAGTGCGAAACAATTTCAGACTAGTTTAAGTTCACCTAAAGGGTAGAAAGAAGACCTAATTGCGAAGTCGGCATCGCCTGCACTCCCCTTCAAAGACCAATGCGTCATTGTTACGTCCTCCTGTCAGTCATTTTTTTTCAATTCACATGAAAACGGAACCTATTTTCCCACTATTGTTGGAAGGAACTCCGCGCCGTTTCTGTTGAAGCTCCTCGTTCGAGGCGAGGTTGAGTTCTCTCATTGCCGAATGCCTTTTTTATTCAACCCCCACCAAAAGGAATCTCGCTGCAATTCAAATGTGGTGCAAAATTGGACCAGGAAGACCTGATAGCAAAGCAGGCATCCCGTCCATTTATCCTTATAGGAGAACGTATTGTTGATATGCGGAAGCCTCTCGTTTGAACGAGATCAGGTCTTAGCCCAGTTTTTTCCAGTCCACATGAAAAGATTTCACAAAACGGATACAGAACCCAGTTCGAGACTCAAGACGGCATCAACTTGCCAAGCATTTTGAGGCAAGGAACTCCCGGAGCAAAAGAATACAGAGTTGTAATGTGCTAGTGTGTCGCCAGAAGGCATCCCAGAAATGTGACCTATAGAAGAAAATCTTCGCCAGAAATAAACGGTTCCGCTGATCATCATGCCAACTAAATGCGACGCGTTGCAATGTCATCACAGCGCCAGCAAATAAAGTGCCTGAAAACCAGGATGAGCTCGAGTTTCACAGGTGCGCAGAGGCTTTGACAATATGAATATGGGTTGTGTTCAAATCTGGGTAACTCACGGCGCATGTTGTAAAACTGTTTGCTCATCAATTGCGCTTCAGGCTACTTAATGTCGAGGTCGATGTTGTGTACGAACAGTTGCCTGTTGTCAAGTCAGAAAGCATCCCAAGAAATGGGGCCAGTGAAAAAACAAATCTTCGCCAGAAACGGTTCCAGCGGTAAATGCGGGCCGTGGCCCGATTGATGCCGTAATCACGCAATAGAGAAGTGCACCGCATTTGCCCCTCTGTCTAGCGCCACGACCTTCTGAAGAATAAGTACAGGTAGGGGCTCAATTAGTTGCTCTACTGAGCTCTAAGCTCTTTCCAGGACCTCCAGTTCCTGGTACCGACTCAGGTACCAGGTCTCCAAATCAGAATTAAAACTTGTCTATTGCATGCGCCTTTTTGCCGGATCAACGGACCGGTCGTTAAGCTAGGCACCGTGACAGATCATCGGACCTCAAGGCCTGAAGTCCGAAAAAGTCCGAACCTCCTGCAGATTCTGATTTCAACAGATGTACTATCCTGCTTCTTATCCTCAGAAAAAAAGATGCGACCACTTTCAACCTTTTACTAAATGTCTAGATACAAGAAAATGCTCAGAGAGCCATCCAATGGCTGTAAATATTTCGGAAAGAGCTACCAACTTTAACGGACTCAGACTATTGCAGCAACAGCTTGCTCACTGACTCTGATCTTGGGAAATGGCCCCGGAGGGCCATCATATAGCAATTGCTGGCAACAAATTAATTGTTAAGCGGTCCAACCGTATAATAAGGTGTACTGGGAGGTACCAGGGGATGCCCAGAGGGCCTTAGTATACTCATATGGGAAGGTTATATTTTGATAGGCTGCACTGGGTAAAGAACAGGATAATTTATTCGTAGTAGTAGCTGACTATTTATACTACTCTTTAGTCTACGACAGATCCTGGATGTGTCATGGTAAAGTGCGATACAAGTCTGAGTCCGAGTGAGTCATAATAGGCGAGTGCGTTGTACTCCGGGTCATGCATTCCAGGTCTGGACTCCGGGTCTCTAATAATAACGTAGCGCTCCGGGGCATGTGTTATATACTGCGGTTGCCTAAAATAGATGTAAGTAGTTTGCATGTGATACCGGGTCTCCTCAATCCGGGTTACTAAGGCAATCCGGACGTCCATGGTATGAATTTCCTACAACTCATGGCCAACCCTAATAATTAACAGCTGTGGACTACGCAGAATCGATACAAAATTGATCGAGAATCGACGCGAGAATCGGGGTCGGTCAAACCTGATGTCGATTCTGGGATGATTCTGCTTCAAGAATCGATCACGAATTGACATCAGAACTTGTGTTGAGGCCATTGCTTCGCATGGCATTACGAGTCCTTTTCAGGTCTTCGACTTCAATTGCTGTCTGCATAAACAACAAGGCTACTAATACCTACAATATTTCTGGGCCAAGCAGCATATTGGTTGTGCTCACACATTCCTTGAAAGAATACTACCCAGCTACTAGTTTCTGTGAGCCTGCGAAAGGGCTTTTGTTAGCACAATGACCACATGCAGGCCATATGTGTCAGGCTTTGCCCGTGGTGTCAGCCAAATTAAAGAAGGTAACAGCATTCCAAATTTTGGCTCAAGCCCTATCTAATTTACTATATGTGCCTTTCCATCGCCTTTGGTGATGATGAGACATGAATACCCACTTCTAACAGCGGGACTCGGGGGAGGTGGCCTGTGTCATCCACCGCACACCGGAACACCGCACTGTGGTGCCAGTATTTGGTGTAGTTTAGGATGTCTGATGCTGCACTTCTAAAATATGGGGGAACCTGCAGTCATTTGGGATATGAATAATTTTACACTCAGAACAGCATAGATACCACCCATAGGCATGGAAGGTAGTGATCTTTTCGCTTACCGTATCATAGCCTGCTGCACCCCACCTGCGTTCTACTTACTCAGAATTTGTGTACTTGTCTACTTATCTGGTCTCTGGATTAGCATACTCGGAATCTCTTACATATTTCGAATTATTGCGTGGTTTGTGATACATGTACTCGGCCCGCAGTTACATGAATCCTACACTATTATCCACAGGAACCTTACTGTGGGTTAGTGACAGTTTGAAAACCTGCTACACTGATCCAGTACGCAAAAATCCATAAAATGAAGCTGTGGTACAGGAAGCCAAAGCGAAAATGGAGACTACCAAAGTTCCGCCCCGAAGTCCGTGCACGTCGAGGATTAAGGGAGGATCTTGAAGATATTGGCCATGGGATATTCGCCGCACCCTAACCTGGAGAATTTTTGGTTGGAAGATGATGATGAGTACATTTTTTACCCCACATACCTGGAGGAAGATGCTTCTACAGGGCATTGCTTTACCGCATATAAGTGTGTTGACAGAAAAATTAAGCCGGTACTGGCTACCTTTCCCGAAGACACCACTACAACTATGCAAGTGCCTGAGGACCCTCTCCTCACTCTGCCAAAATTATCCGCACACCCTCCCCCATTTACACCAACCGAATGACTCACACAGGAGCGCCTCGAGAGCCTCCAATTAAATTCGGATGGGTTTTTGTCTCCCAAAGAACTCGCTTTAATCATGCATGTAATTTCGCTGAACCAGGACGCACTCGCTTTTGTTGATGAGGAACGCGGAACTTAAAAGATTTGTATTTCTCGGATTATAAAATGGCGACTGTACCGCACCGTCCATGGGAGTACAAAAATATTTCCATACCTCCTGGTTTGTTGCAGAAAGTCATTGATGTGCTGAAATTGAAGATGAACGCTGGCATATACAAACCTTGCCAATCATCCTACCGATCAAAATGGTTCTGCGTGCTGAAGAAAAATGGAAAGCTACGAATTGTCCATGATCTTCAGCCACTCAATAAGGGCTCCATTCAAGATGCAGGGATGCTCCCGATTGTGGATGATTTTGTTGAGGGTTTCGCAGGACACCAATGTTACACGGTCTTCGATTTGTATTGGGGATTCGACGCACGCAAGATGGAGCCACGTAGCCGCGACATGACTGCTTTCATGACCCCTCTTGGATTAATCCACATCACTTCCATGCCCACCGGATACACCAACTCGCCTGCAGAATTTCAGCGGTGCATGACCTTCATACTCCACGATGAAATTCCTCACATCGTGAATGTCTTCATTGATGATGTACCCATCAAAGGTCCCGCGAGCAGCTACCCAGACGCAGATGGAAATCCCGAAACCTTACCAGAAAATTCGGGAATCAGTCGCTTCATCTGGGAACACGCAAATGATGTTCACCGCATCATGCATTGAATTAAATGCGCAGGCGCTACATTCTCCGGCTCCAAAACTCAGATTTGCTGATGCAAAGCCTTAATAGTCGGGCAATGGTGCCATCCCGAGGGCAGGTCCCCTGACACGGAACATGTGGATAAAATTCTGAGTTGGCCACCCCTGGAAAATCTGCAGGACGTACAGTGATTTTTAGGTTTATGCAGCACGGTGCGAATTTGAATAAAGGGTTATTCCGGGCTGGTTCGACCACTTACAGAATTATACCAGAAAGGAGTTGAGTTTGGATGGGACGAGAGATGCCAGCATCCCTTTCAGCAAATAAAGGAATTGGTGAGCTCCGCACCAGCATTGTGCCCCATCAACTACACCTCACCGAATCCCATAATTCTCTCCATGGACTCCAGCAATAAAGCTACAGGGATGATTCTTTCCCAAATTAATGAGAATGGAAAATGCGGGCCAGCAAGATATGGATCTATCCCCATGTCCAAACGTGAAAGCCGATATTCTCAGCCCAAGCTGGAATTATTTGGTTTGTACCAAGTGCTTCAGCATCGGCAATTATATGTCATCGGAGTCCAGAACTTGCAAGTAGAAGTCAACGCGCAATATATTCAATGAATACTGAATTCACCGGACTTGCATCCCAATGCAGCAGTTAACCAGTGGGTCCAAGGCATTCTGATGTTTGACTTTGAATTGATCCATGTGCCTGCGGAACGATTTCTCGGCCCCAATGCCCTATCCCGTCGGCCTCCAGACCCCGATGATCTGCAATTGGATGATGACGACAGTTGGCTCAATGACATCGCCCTTCCTACTCTTCTTCCACATCACAGACCTCCCCGAATAGACTCTAGCCCACGTAAACCGCCCATGTACCCACCTACAGACCTTCCCTCATGCTATCTAACGCATGCCTCGACCGAGTGCCTTCTCCTCGACATCAGACATTTTCTTATCACTCTCGAGTCTCCACATATCACCGATCTAGCCGCCAAATGCCGTTTCCTGCTGCAGGCTGCGAAATATTTTGTCTCCCCAGATACTGGGCACATGTACCGATGAAATGGGAAGTTACCACCTCTTCGCGTAATTTTTGACCCCGCCACACGTCTTGACATTTTAACTCAGGCACATGAAGACTTGGGACACCAAAAGCTCGAAGCCACGTATGAAACCCTACGTCGCTGAGTATTTTGGCCCCACTTGGTGCAGATATTCAGCACCATGTGAATTCATGTCATGAATGTCAAATTCGGAGTCTTAAACGTAAGGAAGTTCCCGTTACCGTTTCAGTGCCGATGATGATCTTCAGCAAGCTTTATATTGACGTAATGTTCATGCCTAAAGCGCAGGGATACAAATTTATTGTGGCTGCTCGAGACGACTTAACCGGTGTGTGTGAAGCTCAGGCACTGAAGTCTTGTACCGCCTGCACCCTCTCCATATTCTTTTGGAAATACATTTATTGCAGGTATGGAGTTCCCCTACAGGTCACCACAGTTAACGGTTCCGAGGTCGAAGCTGGGTTTGCAGTGCTGATGAAGCGCATGAGCGTCCCGCATGTTAAAATTTCCCTGTACAACAAGCATGTGAATGGTTTAGTAGAGCGCGGCCATTTCACGCTCCGCGAAGCTCTCGTTAAAGCATGTCGGGGAAGGATTACTCGCTGGCCTGACTTATTAGCCAAAGTGGTATTCGCATATTGTGTGACTGTCAGTAAAGTCACTGGGTTCTCTCCATATCAGCTTCTACACACCACCGACCCAATTTTACCTTTCGATCTAACCGAGGCTACTTTTCTGGTGGAAGGGTTTTGCTCCGGATTGAGTACCGCGGAATTGTTGGCCCTTCGTGCACGACAGCTCGGCTGGCATGAGGAGGACATCAAGAAAGCAGCGGAGACCCTGAAAGCTGCGCGATTCAAATTGAAGGAGCAGTTCGAGCAAAGGTTCATCAAGAAATTGCAGAAGGAACACTATAAATCAGGTGAATTGGTCCTACTGCAGAATACTCGTGTTGAAGCCTCCTTAAATCGGAAGGCTCAGCCACGCTACCTCGGACCCTTTGAAGTTGGCCGGAAAACATGTGGAGGCGCATACGAGCTACTCGAATTGGACGGAACCCCGTACCCCCTGAATAATGTTGCCGTGTTCAGACTCCTTCCGTACATCTCCCGTGACCATTGGTTTATGAAACGGTGATGGCTGGGCGACGATGACGAAGACGAGTAAATTTTCTTCGCATAAGCTCCTGCACACACCAAGCAAACTAATTCGGGATGGACTTCTAACTTTAGCCTCACATATACCGGACGACCTCTATAGAATGACCCTGCCTCTCCGCCTTCATGGGCCCTACTTCCTTCTACGCACTCACGCTTTGGGCTCGTCACAGACTTGACGAGGAAGTTTACTGCTACACTGGTTCGTACGAGCGAAAGCGAAACGCGTTGTGCCGTGAACTGAAGTTCCGCATGCCCTACCTCTCTCATCCCTTAGCAAGTCAGAGACCGCCATCACTCGCAGCGGCTTCGAGTATGCCCCGCGATTCACCAGCCAAACACATTTCGAAACCCTTCGAGACTCGGTACTCCCCAGCCAGGATGCCCCGCCAGTACGCGACTACAACGGACGGATAGTATTTCAAATCGAGCTGAGTGATCGAGTATCCTTCTCTGGAAGCGGTACTACTATCCCATGCTATGCTATCCTATATCCCAACGCGGCAGCCTGCATCGACTTTGAGGACCAGCTGGTACTTGCTACGCCGCAAGACAAAGTATCTGTGGTGAAGGTCATTCGGAACCATGGACAGTCCCGTCGCTTACCCTTCACGGGTTGTAATCAAATGTCTCGATCTACGTTTCCACTCCCCCACTTGCATAGTACTCCTCGCCCCAGTTCGCCTCTTACACAACACCTTTCTTCCTACTTCGTTGCCTAACAGCCTCTTTCTAGGAAGCTCGGTTAGCAGCCATGTCCTGCTCGAGACGGCGTACGACCTCGTCTCAGACCATGCCATGCTTCCTCGAGGATATTACCGAGAAGGAGAGTCATTCAGAATGCATCGGATTCCTGTGGTGATATCTTCAGATGATGAGGAGGAGGAGGATCAGTTAGTGGAGGACGTGAACAGTGCCAAATAATTCTCTACTCGATTTCCCCATATGCACCATGCAGATCTTGATCTTGTGACCACGAATTCCATGAAGTTTCCACAATTTTCGATCAAGCATCAGAAATGCAAACTTAAATTCTGGGAATGGCTGAATTCGAGTCATAACTCTTGCTTTCCTTCCACAATGAGGCCCCTGCATGAATGATCTCCGCCCAACCACCACGACCCTTATGACACGGCTACCCCCAGGCATGCCGGCTGCCACCGGATGCTGAAGGCCTACGCCTTTAAGAACTCAATCACCATCACACCCTCCTTTAATTACGCCTTTTTCCCTCTCGCTTTTTTTGCCCGGTCCTGTACTCATCCCCACCACCAATCTCCTGCCTTTATGATAGTTAATATGGACAGCTTCACCTTCTTCAACAATTGTGCCCCTCCTGCCTTCATCGGAATACCCAACGGATCGCCCGCTCCACGCGGAACTATGTGGAGGTGGAGAGAGTGCCCGGGATGGAGAACCTTCATGCATTCGTACCCTCTACTCGCCCCAAACCAGCCCCCCAACCTTCCACCTCAGCAGCGCATCGCATTCCTGGTGACCATGTATGACACTGTCGAGGTGCAGCCAGATCACCGTGTCCCCAGATACGTTGTCGGCTCCGCTGGTATCTTGATCATTCCCCCAGCAAGCCAGCTCATACCCGCCGAGGAGCTGGTGGTTTTTGCACCCGTAGCTGCCCACGGTCCCGCTGATGCGCTCCCGCAGTACTCCGTAGTTGAATGCAAGGAGCTGTATGCACCTCAGGCGCCCAGGCTGATACTTCTTGCCCCATCGGACCTTTTCGACCTTCCTCCACTCGCCGTCCCCAACCCATGTTACACCGGGGAACAATATATGCTGACCCCGATAGTCACGGAGTTGCAGTTCAACTTGCAGCTGGACGAAGAAGAGGGAGGGGAAGAGGAAGGAAGAGAGACAGAAGGACCAACAGCCGACCTCATCAACACCACTGATGACAACACCGTTGATAGAGCCATCAAACACCCCATCTGAAACTACGTAGGCAAGCAGCAGCTGCCCCTAACAACCACCACTAACTCCCTGAAACTTAGAAAGCGATGCCCTTCTTGAAGCTTTTGGTCAGGCATGCTTTACGAGTCCTGAACTAGTTGGCTACTACTACTATCCTTGACATATGCATTTCCATACTACGCACCCCAATACACATGACTCCTTACTCGATCACAGGGCCAGCGCGTGGCTTCTCAAAACAGAGATGCCGAGACTTACGTAATTTTTAAAGTCTCCGATCATGGAATGAGGCATTCGCTTCAGGGAAATGTGCCGCCTAACATGTTTGGAAATTCGCTGCTGCATGGCGATTAATCAGCTCTGCTTTCGGTATAAGAGAACATACAGTGTCCTTGATCTCATCAACTGTACACATGGACCCCGATCAGACTGAAGACTCCGGATCTCGGCGGCCCCATTTACGCATACTCGGCAACTATACCAGCCACTCCAGAACAGAGCCGAGCTGATACTGTCGACCATCACTCCGCTTGATCCGATACAATTCGTCATAGCTCGATCCACACACGCTCTTCCCCCACACCGAGACCATAGCATCCTCGAGGCATACCTCGGCCCGCCCATCTGCAGATTTGGTAAACGCGTGTACCCTATCCAACGACTTACTGGTGGTCTACTGTACCATGGTTGCGTCATCCATTGCACCGGATCACGGTCGGGAATTCTTATCCCCTACCAATTTGGAGCCTGCAGCCGATGTGATGATTACATAATGCTGAAGTGTAGCAGAACCGGCGCGGGTGACATTTGGATCGAGGCCACATACAGGAGGGTGTATTGGGACATGCTACCATTGACCCTTCGACGACGGCCACAGGAATCCGAACACGAAAACAGCACGGAGATTTTGCATGTCTACTGGCACCCTGATGACAAACCTGGGAACTCGTCCACCCTTTCATGATGGAAGATGAAGAATTTCAGAAGGTCAACCGAGGACAGTTGAGGTATGTTCCCCGCGGATGTCAGACTCCCACTAAAGTGGTAGTCAGAACATGACAATTCGAGGCGATTTGCGCTATCGGCAGACACAAGGGAGATTTGATGGGATCGACTTCATTACTCACTCCAACTCATTTGGAGTCACTTCCACTCATTCGCCGAAGTATTTGATGGGATCAAATTTCCTTTTCGTTTGACACACGAACGCAAGGGAGATTTTTGATGGGATCAATTTCTTTACTCACTCCAACTCATTTGGAGTCACTTCCACTCATTCGCTGAAGCATTTGATGGGATCGATTTTCCTTTTCGTTTGACTCATTGGGAGTCGCTTCCATTCATTTGTAGCACAGCCACTTAGAAATTTTGGGCTGGACCCACAACAAGTCATTTCAACTCATGTAGAGTCATTTGGACTCAGTTCCTTGTAGTATAAATTTAGCTAGTTTTGTACCCTTTTGGAAATCGAAGTACCTTCCAGTTGACTTCCCACATACATTTTACGCCTACGGGAGCAGTACAGTTACTGTTCTGCCCCACGCTACTGATACTCCGCATGCCTCTGACTCTTGATCATGTAAATTGAGCCACATTCCCCGACCCGCACGCACGCCCCCCGACTCTCGATCACGTAAATTGAGCCACATTCCCCAACCCTCACGCACACCCCCGACTCTCGATCACGTAAATTGAGCCATGTTCCCCAACCCACCCGCACACACCCCGATGCTCACTTACATAAGTCGAGCCACATTATTCCTACCTGCTTACCCCTACGCCTTCATTCCCGTACCCCTATTCCAATCCTTGATCCTACCTTTTGATCTATTTTCATAGCTACAACTTTGTTGGCGCTTCCCTGTCGAACCTTACTTTATAAAAATTTGTGCTTGGATTTAATTTTTCGCGTGCAAATTTTTGTCAGATCCTCCCGCCTCTGACACTGCATCTATAGCCACCGGCCAGCCGACAGCTCGGACATCATAGATTTCGATGATTTGGCTGCTGCTAAAGCGACTCTTGGGGACCTGCCATGGTTCGATGCTGGTTCATCTACTTTCTAAACCACAAGGAAGATCCCTAATCTATTTAAAGCTGTACTTGATACGCCGTCGGTCCTTAGCGTGAAGGATTCTATGATCGCCCATCTGACAGCCTGTCCCCACGCTTCGACGGCAGCTAAGAAGCTGGCAAAGAATCTGAAGCCCAATAAGTCCAAGCAGAAGACGGCGAAGGACACAGCCGACAGCGACGCATCTAACGATGCCCATCCATGGAAGCGGAAACGTCTGTTACAGGTCCAGAAGAATATGACACAGTCTCAATTGAAAGTCTTCAAGGGCCTCGACATCCCGTTCAGTGAACCATAGACCGAGATTATCAAGAGCCAATTTCTCCGTGCGACTATCTCAGCAAATCTTCCCTTCCGTTGGATGATGGATCCCGAAATAATGAAGCTCTTTCTGATGTTCCGCTCAAGGGCGATAGATATGATACCAAGTGATACAGCCGTTTTGAAAATAGTATACACTTTTTGATGAGCGCTCCACCTTCGTTTTTGCTTACCTCTGTTTGTCGGTGAGTCTGCTTCCGCTCCACATCTTGTGTCATGCGGTGGGGCCGCCCCACACCATTACGCGACGCAATGGTACCTTGCTCGACGACTACCCATGGCTAGAGGCAACAAGAAGAATATTTCCGACGAAACCAAGCAGGATGTCATTCATCTACGCTACAACCGCCATCGGAAACAAGTCGACATCGCGAGCGACCTTCGAATCAGTCTCAGCTCAGTAAAGAAGATCTTGGGCTCTTACCGACGCGATTCGCAGGGACTGCGTGTCCCTACACTTCGAGTCCGGGGTCGTCCACGAATCCTACAAACGGCCGACGTTGACGTGAGTCCTTCTACTCAAGCATTTCTGCGTGATCCCCAATTCTTTCAGTTCGTGATCGGTTTAGTCACAAGAACCCCCGACATCTGCCTGCACGAGATACAAGCAGAGCTGCGGGAGCTCTGCGGGGTCAATACCTGTCTCTCTTCTATTTGGACTGCTCTGAGACGTCGTGGATATAAGAGGAAGCGGGTAAGCTGCCAATCTTCTTCTCTCGTCTATCTCGACATTGTGTACTCAGGTGTCTCGGGTGGCCACTCAACGCGACGAAGAAGCGCGCACCAACTACGAGATTTACATGACGACAACCTACCGTGCGGAGCAGCTCGTGTTCGTTGACGAGGCTGCTTGCAACCGCAATACCGCGAAACGAGGTTGGGCTTGGGCACCAGTCGGAGAGCCTGCACGGAGGCACGACATCTATATTCGCGGGACAAAGTGTGTTCATTATCTGGTCTCCGCACACTGGTTCTAATGTTTTCTAGATATTCCGTTCTCCCGGCTCTGTCTTTGGATGGCGTTTTGCACTTAGACGTCCTCGCGGGTTCGTACAACGCTGCTAGCTTCAACAGCTTCATCGACGGCCTTCTCGATAACATGAACCCGTACCCCTGGCCGAACTCGGTCATCGTCATGGACAACGCATCCATCCATAAGTCCGCAGCACTCCGCCCCATGATAGAGCAGCGGTATGTCCCATTGATCATGAATTTATCGAAAAACAACTGAGATTTTGACAGAGGAATGAAACTGGAGTATCTACCTCCTTACTCTCCGGATTACGACCCGATCGAAGAAGGGTTTTCGGCGCTGAAGGCCTGGATCCGGGCCCACCGCAACTACACGGACGGAGCTATGGCGGGCGGGCCGAATGCAGACTCGCCGTATGCGATGATCTGGCGAGCCGTGTACGAGTCGATGACTGCCGATAAAGCATGCGGGTGGTTTAGACACTCGGGATACCTTTAATGTATTGACTACAGCGTAAATAAAGTACATATTTGACATTTAACATACATTACTTCTCCTCTCGCCGGTACAAATTCTCGTTCGGTTAATTGGTTCTTCTGGGAGTAACTCACGCAGCACATTTCCCTTTCTGCGCCCTTCCCATAGCAAGAAATGACTCCTCAACAAAGAGTTCAGCTAACTGCACCGGCATGTTGATTTGTTGGACATAGAAGTCGGCATCCAAAACAACGACCTGATCAACATGAGTAATTTGGAAGTCGCGAAGACCATCCGCGAAGACAACAGCTGGGAACGTCAGTTCAACGGAGTCTTCAAAAACACCGGAGTCGTCGATCATTTGGAGGACTTCAGCAACAGATGGGAAGCGAATAACATCGACGGTCATGTTCTCCTTGCCGCAGGAAGGCGACTGTGAGCGGTACGGGGAGGTCGGAATATTATCAACGTTGGCATTTGCTGCCGTGATCGTTCCCAAGGGGCTGCGACGTGGAGGCGACAACGTCTGGCCGCCGCCGCTGGGACCAGTGTTGACCGTGACGTGGATGGTGGGGGCGCTGACCGACTGAGAAGGCGCAGACCGAGTATTACGGCGTTTGCGCTCCCGTCCAAAGAAGTCTTGGAACATGATATTCTCCGGAGGCTTGTTAGTCGTCGCATGGCCGAAGGACTGAAAGGATGGATAGTACCGAGCGAGAAATGCCAGACAAAATAAACTCACAATTTCCTTGGCCCAAAGTGACACATGCTCGGGATCGACGCGAACATGATGGCCATCCGCGGGAGACACAAAGCAAAGGTCGCCTTTGTGGGTGGTGCACGCGAGGTGAGTTTTCAGCCGGCGGTATTCCTTGGTGTAATCAAAGGTCTTCCTTGCGGCGTCTGCGGAAGCCGATCCACTGGCGGATCCGGATTTGCGTTTAGTACCGGCTACGGAAGCCGACGGCGTCGTGGCCGTTTCCGTAGGGAGATTCTAATCCGTGCAAGTGTTTAGTGACAAGAAAAAGCCAGACTCGCATATCAACATACCAAATTTCTGATCATACAAACCACCTGTCGCGTCCTCGCCCTCCGTGTCAGTCCAATGCCAGTTTCGAGACAGTTGTCCCAGTCAGCTGCGGTCGCCAATGCGTGGGTAGGAGCATTTGCCCTGTCTTTATCCCACTTGAAGCCCAGACACGCGTTGGCAGGATCGACCCCCCATCATCCTGCATATCTCGACATATCCGTGGGCAAACGGGACGTTGCGGCCATAGTGTTTTGTCTGGGTAACCGGCTGCGCTCCGATGATAGTACTGTTGATGGGGATGTCAAAGGCAAGAGTGACATCTCGCATGGACGTGAATCCCAATCCTGTTAAAAGACTGGAAGCATACCTGCAGCTGCGTTACTGTCCTGTGGGGCAGCCTCTGGGGTGTAAGGAGGAGGAAGTTCAGGGCCGGGGGGCGGTGCAAGGACGGTCCATCCGTCCTGTTGTCGGGTGTGCTCGCGATAGTGCGACCTAGTTTGATTACTTGATTGCATGATGGATTCTCGCAGGATGAAGGAGAGAGAGAATTAAATTATTGTTTCCTGTTGAATTCCCTGTATATAAATACATTGGAGCGGCAGTGGGGCCTGCAGTGGAGTCACAACACCGCGTAGTGGTCCTATGACGCAAAGTGTGGAGCGGAAGCAGACTCACCGACAAACAGAGGTAAGCAAAAACGAAGGTGGAGCGCTCATCAAAAAGTGTATACTATTTTCAAAACGGCTGTAAAGTTATTTCCGATCGGCTTCTGGACGAAGAGACAGCAAAGGTTGAAAAGCAAGTGGCAAAAGCTTTGAAAGGAAAGTATGTTACGCTCTCGTGAGTCAATCATGGCCTTATAAATGTGCGTAATACTGAATACTTTCAAAACAGCTCCGACGGGTGGAAAGATAAATATTCTGTCACCGGCGTAGACGCATCTGTCGATGGAAAGGTATGATCTTTTCCTATATAATAATATCTCGCGTACTCATAGACGTTGCAGTTGTATTTAATCGACCTAATTTACACGCGCGGAAAAAAGAAGGACGGCAAATCAATGTGTAAATCATTTTTCGACCAGATTGATAAGGCGGAAGACATGTACAAGTGTATTGTCGTCGGCTACGTCTGTGATAACGACGGAGGAAGTCAAAACGGTCGCAAACGCACTGTAGCTTTGCGTCCGTGGATAATTGGCCCGCCGTGTTGTGCTCATCAGGTGAAGTCAAATCATTTGTGCCTACGATGCGAGACTCATGAGTGGAGTACAGGGGCAGCTGATTCTCCTCGATTATTTGAAGGAGAATAAGGCCGCAGCAGCCACGGCCGAAAATACTTCTGCCCTGATTGGCTGAATCAACAACCACGAACGCGTGCGAGATGTCTTTGATGCCGTGCAAGAAGAACTAACAGGTGCCGCGATTTCATACCTAATGGCGAACCTTACACGCTGGACTACCCATTCGATTGCCTTCTTTCGTCTTCTTCGCCTCAAGGCACCGCTACGTCAAGCGGAAATTTTGCGCCGCACCGATATTATTGACGGTCAGGTCGGTGCGGAGAAAAACAAGAAGAAGTGCAAGAAAATGGAGGACGAGGCGAACGGCGTCTGCGACCTTCTTGACGATCCAACCTTCTGGAAGGATCTGCAGGTGGTCTCCGACGACATCGAACCGATTTGCTACATCACTAACATTAACCAGGGTGAGAAGACCCGTGCGAACCAGGTTTTACTCGGGTTTGCTGGGGTATATCTGCACTTCAAGCGCCATTCAATTCTAACCCAACCGTTGCTGCGGGGATGATGAAGCGCATCGAAAAACGATGGGCAGCCATGGATCAAGACTTCTTCGTTATGGCCTTGGTATTGAATCCATACGAACTGAGCGTGATTTTTCTGACTTCAAAATCATACGAACCCGGCTGCGTAATCGTCTGAGCTTCCAGAAGACGGGGAAGATGTCAAAGGTTCTATAATTTTCCTCTGTATGAACTCCACCTCTCAGAATCTTGCTAGGTCGGCTCCTCAATTCGAAGCGAGCATGTTGAAGCAGGCTTCATTGATCCCCGGCAGCAGCGAAAAAACCACGACAAAAGCCGGGTTGCCAGTCTCATTGCTGTTCCTCAATATGCCGATCTTTTGGAGAACGAAGAGTCTGATGATGAGGCAGAGGAGCGAACCAGCTCACGTCTCGTCAACTCTTAAGGTGCATGGCGTAAACTTTACACTTCATGGGTCATCGCTGCTCGGCTTGCGGAGATAGCTGCCGAGGAAGACGGTGAGCCTGCAGCTATTTCTGAACCATCTGCTCCATCTGCACGGCCCTCCAATTGGCTGCCTTGTCCTCTTTCCCGCCTTTTTGGCGGAAACATTACAAAACCGCTTTCTCAGCGACCTCGCAGGGCTTACACTCGCGAAGAGCTCTGCGATTGGCTCACCATGACCACCACTGGCATCAAAATATATCAGGTGAGCGAATAACATATATAACGCGTAATGACGCGAGAACTGGCTGCAAAATCGCGTTAGAATATTGATTAGGGGTCCCATTCACATTTTTTTCAGGACGGCGATTTGGTGGAACTTATGGATGAGTGGTACGTGCGCCTTTTACTTTTTAAGGACGCCTAGGGGACTTCCTCAATTCCTCCATCTTTTTATGAGGCGGGATGACAATGTCATGTTGTGGGCCTGACCAGAAGCCCTATCCTTATTGCGCCATAGACTCGTGACCAGTCTGTAACCAATTTCCGAAAAATGTGGCAAGCACTTTCGGTGGTTACAGACTGGTACAACTCGAGACGTTGCATAGGGCTGTCCGCGGAGTTTGAAAATTTGGCGAGGGTCCTGTTCTGGGCTGCAGTTTAGACATAAATGAATTTGGAGTACACAGGAACAATTTTACCTTAAAAATGGTTCAATTTGCCTCCTCACTTATTTTTTAATCCAGCTTGGAAGAGTGGAAAGACACATCAACTTTCGACCAAAATTGATCGGCTTTGATGGCTCTTGTATCGGCCGATCACGGCACCTGCTAAAATTTCAAACTCCGGGGACAGCTCAATCGCTGTCAACGAGTTGTACCAGTCTGTAACCACCGAAGTGCGTGCCACATTTTTTCGGCATTTGGTTACAGACTGGATACGAGTCTAATTGCGCCAAAGACACTACTCAATCAACATAGCTCTCGAGAGCCACCTTGATGCCGCAATTACCGCAGAAGCTTTGTGGGAAGAAGTGACGGAACCAAAACATCCCTAGGACAATTCTAACATCCAAGCCACCCATTCCCCCCATCTTTGTTGCGACTCTGGATGCTCTATTGGTCGCAACTATAGATATGCACTGTTCAGCCATATCCACTCTGCCGTAACAATCGCCAGACACAGTGAGCTGTATGAAAGGCCTACCGCACAAACACAATTGTCAAGAAGCAGCCTATAAATTCCCTCGCGCCGACCGTAAAGTCAAGGCAAATCGAACGGCGTTATAAATTACGAGTCCTAAATTTATTTAGGTAATCGTTCTTTATCAATGGTTTTACATCAGGATTTTGAACTTCAATCAGACACCTTAATTTTGACTAACCATGGGATTACCATTGCTCTGGGTCTTATATAATGAGACATGAGGCTACATGAGGTTGGCTTGGTATTGCGCGGCAGTGGCCCAGTGGGTGGTGGTGGTTTGTACATGAATGACGTTAACCTGACCTCGGATCACGCGACAGGTTTATGTCATTTATTCTACTTGGCAATGATCTTGGCGATGCGTTATATATTTAGTCTAATTTATCTGATTGAATGCAGTCATGACTTGGGGCACTCCCCACCCCTACTGATTCGGATACCGACCGCGACTACTCGCCAGCGACGGAGGCCAAGATAATACTGGCGTCACGCGCTCTTTGTTCTTTACGCGATTTACGTAATTGCGGCTATTGACATAATGCCAAGACTTGATGTACTTGGCGTGCTTAAAGGCATCTACGCAACTTGAAAATTTCTTGCACTCTTTTCGCTGGTCTGGTAGATATCTAACTGAACTGCGCCATGAATCTCTCGCTACTTACTACTTGCACTTCGTGGCGGTCAACATTTCTTTACTTATGCTGAGTGGATTGGATGGTGATTTGTTTTGCGTCATTTGGTGCTGATTATGCCGTTTTTGACGGATCTACGGCCCGTTGAATCACAAATCAAAACTTGTTTGACACTTTGTGTCTTCCTGTGCTCAACTTTGTCCGCCCAAAGGCTTATGTAATCTTTCCTCGGCAATCTCCAATCCCCTTCTTGAGCGAGGTCGGACCGCGCGAAGCGCGGCCGAGCGAGCCTGCAGCTGCCTGCAGTTCTGGTTTGTGACCTGCCGCTTGCCGGCCATCCCACCAGTCATACGGGAACGGGTCCGTCTGTAGCCCCCCTTGCATAGATCTACCAACGGGTTACAAATGGGATGGGTAGACCCGTTAACGGGGAACCTGTACCCGTCCGTTCAACGGGTCAAACGGGTAAGTCTCAAACCCGATGATCCGCAGTGCCAAAAGTATATCGGCCGACAGTTGAAGCGCGCGCTTAGCGCTCGTTTAGTGGTAATTTATTGATCCGGTCAATTTTGAGCGCCCCAGTCTCAAAAACGCTTGTATGTCCGTCCATCTCCGTCCGTCCGATCCCACGAAGGTCACCTACTCAAAATTGATGCAGCAATGGAGGAACCAAGGTTGCCTGGTGGGCCCTGGGAGGGCCATTGATATGTATATAGTCATGAAACATATCTTTACATTAAATACAACAGCTATCCTACAAGGCCGCCAAAAATATTTTACACCTATAAGTATACCCGTTTTAGGCGGCCGTAACCCGTCGACCCGTCCGTAGACACTTCAGAGGTCCTCCCTGTACGGGCCGTCTGCCAACGGCCCGTGTGAAAAAACGGCCGTAATCACCCGTCCCGTTCAACGGGACGGACGGATGGGAGCCCTAGTGCTGACACGTTTGATTAGAAAATGCGGCTATTGGTATATTGTCTGTCGAAGGTTCCAGATCGCATTATACCCCCATCTTCTGCGGATAGTACACCCGCCATTACCGCCTGTTGTTCGGGGCTGAACCACGGTACGTCGGCTCATTAATGTCAGTCAATCATCCCTTTATTTCGTTCAAAAGGCTCTGCATCTATATTCCCCACATTCGGGATTTATCCGTCGTATTATATGCGGGACTGGGTCGAAACTTTCAACCCTGAATGTTCATCCTTGAACCCTGTGTGTTTATCTGATCGGTGCAATTTTACCGGTGAGTACTGGCTGGGAATGTGTTGCTTTGTCTTATTAGTCCTTTAGGTCTTGCTATCATGCTTGATTCTTATCATGTTTATCATGGGGTCCGATACACTGATGCTGCGTCTTCCGCAAAGATCCCTATTATGTTTTATGATTATCTTTCTCAGGACGGACTGGTTGTGCTTTTGCATTTCCTTCCATATCCCGTATATTATTTTTATGTCAATGATCATGAAATTATGTATTGGTTTAATCCTTCGTGCATGCATGGAGAACCGTGTGTGATTCCGGGTTCTGTCGGCGTCGAGGAAACAGCAGAAGCTATTTCTGTTGGGGATGGAGAATTGGCCGGGTTTCATCTGCTATCCCGCTCTCACTCCGTCTCATGCGATTTTACTCGTTTCCATACCATAATACCCAATTTTATTGGCGGTGCTCTGCCTAGGAACGACAAGGGAGATAAAGAGTACTATTGTTGTACGATGCTTGTACTGCTTAAGCTTGGTCAACCCCATCCCACTTGAAGGAAACGGGTTTTTCTTGGGATGCGGCCTTTTTATCCCAGCAGTTCAACGTCTGATACAAGTGTAGCGATGCTAGAGACAACCACTATCATAATATGCAGAAGTGGAACGCAGATGCGGCTCAAACCGGGTTTGCTAAGTATTTTGCTGATGCATATAAAGGAGACGAGCCTTCTGGAGCCGATGAAGAAGGGTTCAACCATGTCATGGATGAAGATAACTATACCGACGCCACGCTCAGCAATCTGGGTGGTAGAAATCGGAAAATTGCTGAAGATCAGAAATTGGCTCGACGGCTGATTACTCCAGTGATTAGTTGAAGAGGTGTACATGTGCAGATGCGCTCCCTTTTGTTGATACTAATAGGGTAACACCTAATTTCAGAACTGGCGTTGATTGGGGCAATATCATGAAAGAAGCCAGGGAAAAGCTCATATCAAATAAACTGGCTAGTATGCCTCCCAAATCTGCCGATACAGCTGGTAGAAAAGCGCCTTATAGTCAGGTCACCATTTTGCCTCATGATTAATTCTCTAGGAAGTTCAAAGCCAATTCAGACGATGCTCAGACTACCACAGATGATACTTCTGCGTTTTATGGCTTGAATGCTGAGCAAGGTAGAGCGTTCCGATTAGTTGCTAATCACGCATCATCTGCTCAAGCTGAACCATTAAGGGTGGAATGGGTGGTTCTGCTAGTAAGTCCAGAGTCTTCAACACTATCATCATGTTTTTCACGAAGCAGAATGTATCGGTACTTAATTGTTGCACCTACTGGGTCCACTGCTGTTCTTTGAACGGTTTGACTTGTCATTCCGTATTTCAGATACCCAGTGACAGTAAGAATGGCCAAGATATCGGAGGTTTCCGCAGTCAGGAATCCATGATCACTGCCGTAAATGAGGGTATTCAAGGTGTGGATTGTATTTTATTGGACGAAGTGTCCATTGTGCCGTGAAGCGACTTGCTAAGATACTCACGAGTCAGGTAGGCAAGTCTCGAAATGTACATGAAGTTCCTTTCGGTGGACTCAGTGCTATATTTACTGGTGATTTCGCACAGCTTCCCCCAACCACAGGTGCGTCCCTCTACAGTGGTGCTGTCGCTCTGAATGGAGGAAAGGTAGTTGTTTCTCAGTCTGACCAGAATGCTATCCTCGGTCACATCATCTGGCACCAAGTGACCACAGTTGTTGTTTCATGGCAGAACATGAGGCAAGTCACACAGACAAGGGAAGACTCTGTTGCGGACTGCACTACTCAGATCTAATGACACAACCGAATTGTGCATTACAAAGGGTCAGGAAGGTCATGTTGTGGACTAGGATTCGACCGGGCAAGAATGTCCTCGAGACTTTGTTCGTCAAACTTCATAATCCGCCTTGTCCGATTCAATTATCCAACTTACCGTTAAATGCAGTTCCCATACCACGGTCTCATAATCACAGAACATGTATTTTGCCTAATGATTATCCATTTTCCATAGCAAGGCAGCAGGAAAATGTTCTCCTGAATTTCGCAATGACAGATTATGGATCACAGGGTAAATCTCACAATGAAAATATTATTGAGTTGTTGGGAAATCGCAATTCGCACATGTCTTATTACGTCGCCCTATCAAGGGGAACATCTGCTGCAGGTACTGCCATCGTGCAATGGTTTGATACCAAAAACATTATGAGTGGAATGTCCCGATATCTCAGGCAAGAACTGCGAAAACTTGAAATTCTTGATGACATTCCTAGGCTGAAATTCGAGGGAGTGTTACCTCGGCACATCAATGGGTTGTTCAGAAATCCCGTGTTGCGATCTTATCAATTGTGGAGAGGATCTAATTACGAGTTGGCTAGTTTACACGGTGTCATTAGATGGCATGGTCGTGTCCCAGAACCCATATAATATGATACATGGTGTCAGACTGGGAGAAGAAAAAAGGATACTGCTAAGCGTCGGCGAGATCCGTTGGATAATACGCCGGCGCTGAAGAGAAAAGGGCTAGTTCGCCCTCATGTCGAAGGAGATGGTAAATTTCCTCTTGTGGGTCTCTGCACGGATTTTAGCTGTGCGTATGTCGCAAAAATCTGATTTGCCATATAGCCAAAGATAGCCCCATTCTGAACCTTATAGGCCAAGCCGGCAAGATTACAGGGGTTATAAGTACCTATGCGGGGTTATAAGTAGCTTATAAGTACCTATTTTTATTTATAAGCCCTGTAATCTTACCGGCTTGGCCTATAAGGTTCAGAATGGGGCTATCTTGGGCTATATGGCAAATCAGATTTTTGCGGCATATGACTCTCTTTTCAGCATTCTATACAATGTGTGGATGGATAGCGCCGAAGTGCGAACAAGACAATTGGAAGGTTCGACCTATGGGATGACACTATTGCTGAGAGGTTTGAAGCCACCCTGTCGGGACACGCCACTCGAGCAAGGCAGGGATGTAGTACATCGTAAATTGAACGAACACTATTGTGCGCACTTTCCGTTTGGCCATACCAATGCGAGCGTTGATCGGCTGGTGGATAATATATTCCCGGAGACTCCGTGCGGGAATGGGGTCACTCGCTGCGTTGAATGTGGCTTCACGGTGGAAGGCGGCGTACAAACTTTTGGCTATCATGTTATTTTAATTCCTCCAACTGCGCTGCATCATGAGCCTGATACTGTCATATCCATGGGAAGATGTAATCATTTTTCAGTGAATGTAGGTACCTGTCCCCGATGCCGGCAATCCGGTAAGCTAGACTCTGCACTCATTAGGAGCACCGTCATTACATCCGTTCCTCCCATTTTGTGTTTGTCTATAACATCTAAACAGATTACTTTGGATCCCACCTTTCATTTTGAATGTGATGGCTGCGTCGTTGTTTCTTGGCTTTGCGGAGTTATTTATCATGGCGAAGGCCATTTCACAAGTCGGATTTTTATGCCAGATGGTGAGATCTGGTTTCATGATGGCATTACAACTTGGAGTTTCACAAGATATGATGGTAATTTGGTGCACGTTAGCTTGCTCTCCTCTCTTCATCCGCGAAATGGAAGAGACACCAATTTGGCGGTATATACTGTGAGAGCTGTGTGAGTCCGAGTTTCGGACACGTGACATATATATGGTGGGTGATTAACAGTTGGGATTTCGACATGTGGGTATTCTTAATCAATAATACCTCCTTCCCGCTCTGGACTGTAGACTGGACTCGTACTGCCATGCGAAGCAGTGGCCTACAAGCCAAGTACATGTTTTAATCATCTACGTACGTAACAAAAATGTTTACATACATAGGCGACCTCAATCCTGGATCACCAAAGTCATACTTACGCTACACGCGCTAGATTTGGCGGTGCGGTAATGCGTATTGTCAGAGCTTGTACGCTGTCCGGACTTGATGCTTCAGCAGCGCGCACGGAGGCTCACCCGCTAATCCCTGGCATGGCACTCGGCCCAATCGGCCTCTGCGATCTCTCATGCGCCTTCCACCACTGCTCAAAGGACATGCAGCGAGTGCGGGCGGGTGTTCTGGTGCGTTGGCACAGTAACACAGCGGCGCTCAGTGTAAGCTGCGAAGAAGGAGAGTGCGGCGCTGGCTGGAGAGGTGTGGCGCTGGCGGACGAGGTACGGTGGCGGCGGGATGTGGTGGCGGACCAATATGTGCCAAGGCAGACACGGAGGCGGGAGAAAGAGGAGAAGGGACAGTTGAAAGCAGAGTATGGGGAGTGCTGGTGATGCCGTTGGAGAGGACGCGGATACGAAGGAGGTACTGCGCCTGGGACCCGGTGACAAACCGGCTTACGCAGCACCTCAGAATAGTGAATCGGAACCGGCCGTACCGACTTGCCTGAATCGTGGGTGGCACAGCACACCCTTTACCGAACGGTCCAAATCATTATAATACTTACCGAACCATTATTGCCTCGCCGTAACACCTCTGACTCGCAGTAACCTCTGACTCACCCGCATGGCTTACACAGCACACAAAATGGCCATGTACCGAACCATCACAACCACCGGCCTCGGAAACTGAACCGGCAATTTGCGGACCACGGAATCAGCATTACTTTGGAGCCACCCGCATGGCTTACGCAGCACACTCAAGTTTCAACTGCGCAACACACCGAGCCACCCGCATACTTACGCAGCACACTCAAGCGGCCACTGGCCGACCCGGGACAGAACCGACCTTCATTACGACTACACAGTATCCCCAGCGTGTCATACAATGTGCGGGGCACCGCCTCAGAATTTTCCATTCGATTTTGGTTGTCCCGCAATCTCCTCCTGCAATTTTATCGCGGCCCCGCGAACTCCATCACCCGCCATCGTCACGTCATCTTCGACGTGTACGCGGCGCGTAGTGCAGCTGCGCCGCACAGGCGCGGCAAGTAACGCGGTCTAAAATTTACACTCACCAAAAAAGAAAATAGCACACTTTTCAAGCTAGTTCGGAACGACACCAAAAAAAACACCGTTACCAAGCCAAAATATCAAATGTACACCAGTAGCAAAGCGGAAGGGAAAAAATACTAGAATTACCAAGCCATAGTTCGGAACGGGCAGACAGAACAAAAATACCACACTTACCAAGCCACATTCGGAACGGTCAGGGAACAAAAATACCACACTTACCAAGTGATATTCGGAATCGGAGACCCACAACAATAGTATTCCCATGCAAGTCAAAATTAAGACTACTGATAAGATTTCAAAAAGTGGAGCACGCGAAATTGGCACTGGATCAACTGTCCCCATTACGGTGATTGCCGCGACTGCCGCCGGTTTATCAGCAAGCACTCACGGAATCGGATTCTGAGCTATTCTGAGCACACCCGACCCCACAGCAGCCCACAGCCTCGTCACTCGGCACTGCCGACGCTTTATCAGTAAGCACTCACGGAATCGGATTCTGAGCTTTTCTGCGCACACCCGACCCCACAGCAGCCCACAGCTCGGCACTGCCGACGCTTCATCAGTAAGCACTCACGGAATCGGATTATGAGTTATTCTGAACACACCCGACCCCACAGCAGCCCACAGCCTCGTAACTCAGCCCACCGAATGCCAAATAGGATCCCTAAGTGATTCCGAGCACCCACTACGCATGGCTGTGCTCTAACCGCACCACTGCGACTGTGGGAGGGCAAATTAGAATGTTTGCTAATGCATGGCCATTGCCACTCTAAAATTCGTATGCACGCCGCACATATGTACACCCACATCGGAAGGGATTCCGACTACACCCGACCTGTTCCCGGGGCTTACCAAGAACCGGAGACCCACAACAATAGGGACAGTCAGAATAGGATTCTGATGGCGATTCTCAGGCGATTCTGATCAGCGATTCTGAGACGATTCTTGATTTAAAAAAGCGTGGGAGAATCTCCGTAAATAAGAATCGCTTCGAATTGCAGAAGCTCCTCTGGAGGAGATTCGACAACGATTCTGAGGCGATTCTCATTTCTCGTCCGCTGATCCCTTCCTTTATAAGACTAAATTAATTAATCTTTATTTTATTTTATTGCGCAGCTGACACATCGTCAGATCCTCGCTTGCCATCACCATCGCCATCGCCGCCACCACTGAGCTCGGTCTTATCTCTTCTCATGTCTCCCTGGGCTTCTACTACCTCCAGTAGAGAAAAGCAAACTGCTGCCATTGCTGCCGCCGAAGCTCGTGAGGAAGAAAAACCTGTCCCCCATGAAAAAAAAGCCACCCCAAAAAAAGCGAACAGGAGTCGGCCATCGAGGTGGATGATGATCCCAAGGATGAGGAGGGTCCTGTTGGGGAAGAAGAGGACATAGCACGCCGGCGCATCATTGCGCGACGCTGCTGCCCTTCACGTTGATTGGCGGGAGGCATGATCAGAGCGCCAAGTGTATCATAAATAATAATAATCAACACACAAGTACTTTACCATGGCCAGAATCGTGGTGGGAATCGCCTTGAAAACGGGACGGTCAGAATTCAGGGCGATTCTGGGCGATTATCACACGATTCTGATCAAAATCATTTATGAGAATCGCCTCAGAATCCCCGTCAGAATCGCCTGAGAATCCCCGTCAAGAATCCTATTCTGACCGTCCCTAATGGTATTCCCACGCAAAGTCAAAATTAAGGCTACTGACAAGATTACAAAAAGTGGCTGTAAACCGTCGGTAAAAACGAGACCTAATAAATTAGGACTCGTAATTACATTTCGTACCCTCGTCACCTGTCTTCCTCCACGCTCTCGCGGCTATTGTAACTGGGCGGTGCTTGCAGGGAACCCAGCCCCACCGCCACGCGCTCCACCTCGGCGCGTAAGCTAAGAAGTTCATTCCAAATCACAGGATCGATGGGACCGCCAGGCGATGCAACGTTCGGCGGTTGTACCTCATCGACATTCGGTGCCGGACAAGCATCGACAGGGTTCGGAAGCTCGCTGTTCAGGTGGTGATTATCTGCAGGGACGGCTCGTCCTGTAATAAGCTGCAGACCATCGGGGGTTTTCGTGAGGACATCAGCCACCCTATGAGTACGGTGAGACGTATGGGTAACCGCTCCATTCTGCCCCTTTTTGTGTATACTGCGCATCATAGGCATGCCGCCCTGGTTCGACGGGGCGGCAATGCTGTTCGTTCTGTGGCCATCGTTGGTTGGCGAGGCACGGAAGACTGTAATGTGATCGCGGTCGCCGTTCTTGCTTCTCCTGCGCAGGGATAACCAGACGCCAATCCCTATGAGCATCAGAACCAGTCCTGCAACCGCGCCCCCGGTAGCCGATCCGACATTGGATTTTCTTTTAGTCGGAGGTGGAGAACTACTAGAGGTTTGGGACGAAGACGAGGCCGTAGATGTTATGCTCTTATTGAGGACTGTGGACGTTCTAGAATTGGGAGTAGTGGACACTATAATTGCTGAATTAACAAGAGTCCTGAAATAGAACGGTCGTGGACGCACATGGACCGCCCGCCATCGGGGACAGCTGCGCGAATCCAACAGATGGCGGTACCTGGCGGTAAATCGAGTAGACATTATTCTGGGCAGGTTTATAAGTGCGCATATCAACTACGGGATGCAGTAGGTGCTCGCCAAAAATGCAGTGCCGAAGGCCCAAACTGAAGGAAGGAATGGGTTCGCGCCCTGCCACCCCATTATAGAGCCAACACACATTGATGAGTTTCCGGGAAAGACACCCTGGATGAGGTCTTCTGGTTTAAGGGCCCAGGCTGACCCTCCGAATGAGACAGTTATATTGACTTTGATGTTGCACGCTACAGGGGAAGGGATCAAACGACGTCGGAATCCAATACTAAAGCGATTGTTGCGTACGAAAATTGTACCTTCCGATAAACTTGACGTCGGGGCTGGACCCAGGAACCGCGGCCCAAATAGCTGCGACCTCGGATGTTGGACCTTGAATGACAAATTGTCTAGAGTCGAATGTACACAAAGCAGAGGCGTCAGGGATGGTGAGTATTTTTCCTTGCACGGTGATTGCTACTGGTGGCTTAGATAGTGAAAGTACCGACTGTAAGATGCATACCGGACAGCTGGACCTGCCAAACCACGGGCGTTTCACCCACTAGATTGTGGAACTCAATCTCCCCTACGAACAGCGACGAATTTGTGCCTCCAAACGTCAGCACACCTGCAGCGGGCCCCGTAGGCGCCAAATTTAACCATAATGCAATCTCCGGAACCGCTGCTTGTGCTAGGGTGTTTTCTAGGAAGGATGGCCCATACGCAGGAATGGCATTGAAACACAAACCCATCACGTTCGCTGTCCGGGTGCTGCGGTTCTCTGAGCACGCTCAGTAGTTGTCAAAATAACGAAGCAGGCACGGACCGAATTTCTGTGAATGTGCAATGAATTGACCAATCGCAACCATTTCAGTGGGATAATGGCCTTCTTCGGCGGGGGATACGAATGTCGATGACGCGGAAGCATTATATAATGCGAATGATGCGCAGTTAAGGCATACACTTGCCGCCATATTCATATATGGGCTCGTAGTATCCAGCATGACTGGCAGGCGTTGTGCGCTGCAGTTATTTGAATGATAAAACCTCAAAGCTTTCAATAATACTCTTACGGTGTTCCTATATCGAGTATGATCGTATAAAAGCCGTCTTCCTGAAAGGGTGTTGAGAATGGATACCGATATGCAACTCATAACTTACATGAAGCACTAAATCAAAGTCCTGCGAAGGGAGAAGGCTGCGCCTCGTGGCCTCATGGCTTTGAGTACCGGCAATTTCAGGGCGATTTCGGGTCTGTTCGGCCACAACCAGGTTGTCGCTCGTGGTCACGATTTCCCGACCCAGAGGAGGGTGAATGTTAGTCGTCGCCTCGGACGAAACGGCGACGGGGTTCATCAGCAGATCGGGGAAGGCGAAAGCGACACTGGAGCAAGCCATCAGAAACAATGAAGACCCGAGAGCCTCGATGGTCAATGGCGGAAGAGGTATTGGGAGCAGCCACATCTAGTGGGTAACGGCGGGGGAGCAAGAGGAAGAGGATGATCTGGTAAGCAGAACTGGTCAATCTTCAGCTATTCCGATTTGATAGATAAGCGATAGATTCCCGGCTGGGTATAAGGAAGCTCAATGATCGCTCCGCTGATCTATCAACACATCTTGAGGGGCTGGCTTTCGTGAGCGCTGCTGGAATGAACGCGAGCCTCGACGTTAAGCGCACGATGGAAATTAGCCTAGCATACTTGCTGGGGAAAGAGCCTAGACGATAGCGGAGGGAGCACTGCGTCGGGATCAGAGCAGCTCCGAAGAACAAAAGGTCCCGACAGTTTACTGGAAAAAGCCTGGGCGATAGCGGAGGGAGCACTGCGTCGGGATCAGAGAAGCGCCGGAGAACAAAATTTCCCGCTGTTCATCTAGATTCACAGCCTTTCCATCTCCTCCTGGACATCGGGGTGATTCCTTGGATCGCCGCGAAGACAAAATGATGAAACTGGATACCCAAGGTAACCGCAAGATGGTGAAGCAGGAGACTCCAGGGGAATATTGGAATACGAGAACCTGAGCTTTATGCACATCAGAAACCGCCGCCGATCCGTTGACTGAGGAAGCAGGATACGATTGGTTCAGCTAACTTGGAGACTGGCACAAAGCAGCAGTATGTCCGACGGACCAAATCAGATACCATCAGCGTAGTTATTGCCGCAGATCCAAGTAAGCCGAGCTCTAGGGTATCGCAATACAGGGCCGATCTAGATGATGTGGTGATCGAGGAAACCAAAATTGGAGACCGTGGCATCGAAACTCCAGAGATGATTCAACCCCTCATACACGCTCAATCCAGACTCAAAGTACCCGTGGAACATGCGTGCAAAGCAGAATAGAAGCATGATGAATTAGCCAGTTCACCTAGGAATTCATGGGAAGTATGGACACGACCGTCATTGAGAGAAACGCCCTGCGCGCCAAATCCGTGTGATAAGTGACCGACGTGATGCTCACAGCCGTACTGCAAGAGCGATAGTGGCGGGGGAGCCGCTGTTGGTAGTACGCCACGAAGATGACGGGATTAGCCAGCAGAAGACGCAAACGGAAAGAAACAGCGCCCAAGGGGAGAAGCGAAAGGGTAGGGGGGATCGGAGGCAAAGGAGGAAGACGGTGGAGGCGGAAACACGATGTCCCTGCGCGTCAGACATCGCCGCGAAATCTCCCCGCGGTAGAAAGCAGGAACAAGAAGACGAGCGAGATATGACGCTATGGCCATGGTGTAGGCGTGAAGAGAAAAAATCAAGTCTGGCCGAACCAGCCCTATCCTCATATCGAGGAGAGGTACGACCAACAGGTCGTAAAACAGAATAGGGAGAGTAAAGGGGATAATCGTGGAAGACGAAAGAGAAAAACGCAAGTGAAGCCGAATGTGTAGCCCTAGCCCTAGCCAAAAGTGGATGGGAGGACGGGCGGCGGGAGTGGCGCATGCGAGAAGGGAGGCCAAGGCCCCCTTCCGTAGAAATTGCAGAACCAATATTGTTGTATATCTTTACAAAATCTGTCCGTGCCCAGACCCCCTGTCCTAAAGATGCACGGCGAAGAAAACTGTCGATGTCAAATTGATATTCGGTCAAAAATTCGCAAGTAGGGTGCGAGGGGAGGGAAGCGCGCCGGGCGGGGGACAGGGGAGAGCGAGCACTCCACGCGCCGGCAGGAGCGTGGGACCGCCAGTCGCCATAGACGCGAACTCGAGACGCCGGATAGATATATACAACGCAGGTCCACCAGTCTCCGGATTGCAGAATCACAAGCGGCGGAACTAGAAGAAGCAAATCAAGCTTTGGCTTGTTTGGTCGTGGCGGGATTATGTCAGCTCTGCGGGCCGTCCCCACAACTTGCATCTGTCGTCCACTAGGGCTTATGGGCTCATGCCATTGTTGCACTACTCTTCTTCCGCGTCTGTTTTCTCTCACCGGCAAAATCTGGGCAAAAATTATGAGTGCGTGCAAAATGCGCAAAACCAAATATTCACGCTTGATTCACGCACCACCCCAAGTCCCGATTCATATGAACAAGATCCAATAGCAAAATTGGCATCGCATTCATCCCATTTAATGATCTCCTTCGCCTCTAAAGTATCCTTGTTCGAACTGTGGGTCATATGTTTTTCGATCTGCACGAACTTTTCTCTTTTCTCTGGCGTATTTTTGCGGCATGGGACCAGGTTCAAAATTATACCGGGAAGAGTTAGTAATAGGGAATTGTATCTGAACTGTTTGGCTCCTTTGAACTACGTCGTGATCCATTCAAGGTGATCTTTTATTCAACCCACACAGAAAGTCCGAAGTGAGCTCACTGTAGCAAGGTGCAGAATTATACCCACAAGGACCTAATGGCGAAATTGGCATCGCATCCACTGCATTTGTACAAGCATTACTTGATGCTTATGTGGAAGGCTCTCGTTCGATTCGAGGTTAGGCGTCCTGCTTCCCCCCAGCGCATTTTTTTTGGTCCAGCAGAAAAAAAATCCCACACCAAGTGAAGGTGCAGGACAAGACCTGATAGCGAAATTGACATCGCATCCACTGCACCTCAGCTGTTGAAAAAAAAGTTTACGTGGAAGTCCCTCATTCGAACCGAAGTTAGGTCCTTTGGACTTCCGTTCTTTGTTATCAATTTTTATTCGAACCCACACAAAAAGGCTGAAATAAATCCGCACTAGGCTAGGCTCAATTATATGGGATATGGGAGGAAGGCCTAATAGTGAAATCGGTGTCGTTGTTGGAGGGTTTCTGATCGTTTGAACCGAGGTTAGGTTATGCATGATTCGAGGTTCTCTCGCCTTTTTTTTCCCCCACCAAGTTTGGAAGAAATATAGGAGTAAACCAGGGCTCAGAACTTTAGAGAAGGAAGACCTACTAGCAAAAACCGACATCGCATCTACTGCACATGGCCCGGGCCCAATTATGGTGAAAATACCATTTATGTGGAAGTCCCTCGTTCGAATCGAGGTTAGGTCCTGACTCTCGTCCGTGCTTCCTCTTTTTTGACCTCACACCAAATGAAATCCCTCTGTGGCTTGGTGCAGACTTATAGCAAGAAGACCTAATAGCGAAATTGGGATCGCATCCAACCTGGCTCCATGTAGTCAGCATTATGTGGAAGTCCCTTGTTCGACCCGAGGTTAGCTCGTGACCTGGAATGATAGTGATTTTTTTTCTTCCCTCGCTGAAGTACTCAGATATTTTACCTCAATCAAGGTTCAGTATTATTCTAGGAACAAGACCTAATAGCGAAATTGGAATCGCGTCCGCTGCAATTAGACCTGAACAAGCACATGAGTCAAAGTGGAAGTCCCCGAGGTTAGGTCCTTTCACTCTTGCTACCTTTCTCTTTTTTCAATTTCTTATTCAACCCAGACAAAATGCATGAAACGATCTCGCTGTGACATGGCGCAGAAGTATACCAGGAAGGCCTAACAGCGAAATTGTTTATCGCATCCACTCCCAATCGAAAAGCTCCTCTATGATTATGTGGAAGTTCCTCGTTCAACTCGAGGTTAGGTCATACTGTAGCCTTGGTATCGCTTTTCTTTTACTCCGCACCGAAGGGCCTGAAATGATTTCGCCCTAGTCTAGGTTCAAATTTATAGGAACAAGACAGCGAAGCCGGCATCGCATCCACCTATCCTCCCATTTCGGTGGAAGTCCTATCGAACCGAGGTTAGGTCATCGTCGATGTCGATTTTTTTCTTCATTCACTCCACACAAAAAGCCTGAAATAATTTTGCAGTACTCAAAGTTGAGGTAGAAAGGAAGAAGACCTAATAGTGAAATCGGCATCGCATCCACACTTCGTATCATCGAGAATTAGGGGATATGTGAAAGTCCCTCGTTCGAACCGAGGCTAGGTTGTGAGGCTTGAGTCGGCGAACACCTTCATTTTTCTTCACCCCACACAAAAATACCCAACCGTTCACACACCTTACCAAGGGCAAGTAAAGGGGAGGAAAACCTAATAGCGAAACCCGGCATCGCGTCCGCTACACTTTGTGATGTACATTACAAGTCCTAAGTTTACTTAGGTAATCGTTCTTTACCAATCTTTCCTACCCACTTTTCTTCACATCATTCAGACAAAAAAGATTGACTCACCGTGGGATTACTGTTACTGTGGTTTTTTATGCAGGTGACCTTTCTTTAATGTCCTTGATTACGTTGAGGTTGTTACCAGGACTGGGACCGACGTAATGACTGTGAGTCAGATTTCTGTCTGTTTACTATTTGTTCATATTGGCGCCGCATGAATGTCGGATTGTGAGTGATAGAATGGCTAAAGCGAGGGTGAAATGGAGGACAGGTGGGGCATGTTTCCATCCGAAATGCAGGTGGACGAAGCGGGCTCTGGTTGAATATAGTTTAATGTAATAGATGCAGTTATGACATACAGAACGGGCACTTGTACCATACCATGCTTTTTGGGGAGTTGAACCCCGGTCCTTGAAGAATTTTTTATCACCAATTGAAATAAGGTTCGCACCGTGCGCTACGAAGGTTTACAGAACTTATTGTACTTTATTTTATGCAGGATTTTCTCTTCTGTGGGCATGGGTAAAAAAAATGGCAGAGAACGATTTTGAGCATGCCGTTGTGGGGAATCGAACAATAGATTCCTTGATATGTACCATCTCAACAATACTCAGTCTTTTTATTATATCTCATCTAATACAATTTATAATTCTGTTTCTTCACCTAAATTCAACTTGACAAAATTGTAAATTGGGTCCATGTGATTGGGGCGATACTTGACTAGTACTTTATCTTATGTGGAGGTCGGCTTTGTATTACGCGGAACTCAAAAGGGGCGAATCAAAACTTTCCAGATGGGGGTGATCCTATTTGGGGTGGAGACCCTAAAAAGGCAGTCTGTTTTGCGCGGTAGGTAGGTATGTAGGTAGGTAGCATTACACGGCTGGTCCGAATAACGAACGCCGGGCCCAGGAATTCTCCCGGTGTACAAAAGCAAGCTAATGTGAAATACACCATCGTTCCTGCCAGACTTCATCCTGACAATCTAAACCTGATTCGCAGACCCCACAGGTTCCCCCATGCCCCACGGTAGAGCTTAGACATCAGGACAAAGCATATTGTTGAATCTGGAAAGAGCCTATCAGTTTTAGCGTCTACGATACACAGGTGTCGCATAGAAGATCTGAAGGACATTATGCACAAATTTACCCGTTGGAACGATGGTTGAGCGCTCATATATCATTGCCTTTAGGAAAGCAACTGAGTCAACCTCACGGAACCTCTGCTGTAATTTCGGTACAGTGCGGAATAGCTATTCTGCGAATGTTGAGAACATCAGGGTTTGATTGACATTCAAGCAGTGCATGTTCCGGGCTTTCCACTTTGTCTGTACAGAAACGGCAGACTCGTTCGTGTCTGGGTACGGGTTGGTATGCGTGATCAGTATACCGCAGCTTTTCCAAGGCAAGCTGATGAGTGGACAGCATAATTGAAGTCATCGCTTCACGGTGGCTTTGTGTCCAGATCATGAATAAATAATGCCCCAGATAAAGAGTGATTTGAGCGGCAGGCTTGTCCTTTTGGGGGTTCACGACGACAGTGTAATAAATAGAGCTTAACTGATGAGTCCACTTCATGTTGTAGCCACTGAGTTGCCCGAGTTTCGATGGATTTGCGGTAGTCCTCAACAGATTTTGGTGTTGCAGTGGCAAAGTCGAACTGTGGGCAATCAAATGGAAGCTTTGTGGCTACAGTGAGTGCGTCTCCGACCCAAGACTTTTTGTTTGAGGCTGCCAGTTCAATTGAGCTGTTCAGGCAGGCTCGCGTCAGATGGGAGTGAGGTAGGGACACCAGCTACTGCAGATACACCAGGAGAAGCATGAAGCGACGTATTCGGAGCGGCATAATCCCAGTTTCAGTAAACAGCGGGGCGAGCATGGATTGGAACACCAAATGTTACGTGGGGAATAAATCTGCATCCGGACCGCCATAGACATATCTGTAACCGGTGTCAAAAGACGCAGAAATGCGGGTTCATATTTACAGTGACCTTCCGAGGTCTCGTCTGCTTCCATCTGCGCAGCCGTTGGATTGATCTGGGTGCATCTGTCTCGATTGACGATAGGTGGCAGAATACATTCTGTTTGGGTCGCTCTCGCCATTGACGCTCGGTATTGCGGTCCTAAAGAGAATCTGCCAAGACCATCAGTCCCGGTATGAGTCATATGACTAATGTCCCATAAGTAATGACATTCTCTTGGCATTCGAGCCTTCGCTTTGACGAAAACATTATTCTCACTTCTTGTGCACACATCGCGTATTGCTAAGCACAACTTTTTGAATATACTCCTCAATGTGTTTTTTTACTACTTGCTCTGCTCGTGGTTGGTTCTAGTGTTTGCACAGGGATCCGAACATTAACCATTACCGGCATTTGTTTTTATCCTTCCACGCAATCGCATGTGGCTTAAAAGGTCGACTATGTGAACATTGACGTTATGTCTGCATTAGCGTCTCGTTCAGGTTGTTCTGATCCTATGATCCAGCCACTAAATACCATATCTTCCTGGTGTGTCGACTCCGTCTTGCATCTTTTTAGTTGACTTATTTCGAGAAAGTGTATATGAGGGAGTTGTGGTGCTTAGAATGCCGTTCGAACTAAAGAGGACACGTTCACGGGGGTTGTCGGAGTTGCCAGATCAAACACATGAACGGATATCTGTCGAACTGCCCCAGCCGTTCGTCGCGCCAAAATGTGTCGAAGAGGCACAAAAAAGCTCGATTTTGACGAAAATTCCAGTTCGTTTGTCAAACTTTTCCATCTGGTCATGTAAAATTTGGCGCGTGTCGAATTGTCGAATTGGTTGAAGGAGTCACGCATCGACACCCCCTGTCGAATTGATTGAAATAGTACAGTACACAATAAAGGGAGGAAGGCAGGGTAGGACATGGTTCGCATCGAATCTGCTTACATGAGAATCTAATATCCCCTTCATTTTCAAAGGTGCCGAAGGGGCCCGTTCGACTCGGGCCCCGCCATGAGTTCCGTAAAAATATTTTATTTTATTCTATGCCTCGAGACACGCCAACGCTGGAAGTACTAATACTTTATTCATCCTGGGCAGGACAATATTACGTACAGAATCGATTTGAATCTGAATCCAAATGTGTGGTTGAATCACCTCATGGACAACGTCTTCGGACACCAGTCTCAAAAAGTCTTGCAAAACCAGGATAAAAATTAAAGGCAGGAAGGTGAGGTAGAGTGTTGAATCCAGTGCAGGTGTGGAACAATTCACCATTGGCTATTGTTCATATACTCCGAAACCGGGCCATAAACAAATGAGTGCCGGAAAATAAATGCGCATCTGATAGCAGTATGCGGGATCGGCTCGAACGTGGTGGTGTAGTGTATTGCTATTTTCCCAAGAAATTCCCTGGAAGGACACATTCAAATAGTGTTGTCTAATCTGTATTGGGGTAGCCAGATTATATAAAAAGTAATAGGATCATTTATGGTGAATATATGTACTTCTAGTGTATTTATTGGCAGGGGGTTCGGCTAATAACGGGTGGGAGGGAGCGTGTTGGGGGTGTGAGTGTGTAAGAGAGTTGGCGGGTGGTTAGGGGGCAGGAGCTGTTGCAAGGCGAGCCGGTGACACAGGAGGCGGGGCAGGCGGTGCTGTGGGCGGGAGGCACATCGGGGATGGCAGGACAGAACATTGAGCGTGGGGCCGCATGTGTTCAGCGCAGTGACGCAGGGGGCGGTGCACGGAGGGAGCACTCGGTGATTTAATATGCAAGTAATACAAGGTGTCGGCACATCGGCAAATGTTGTTGAGTTACGGATCGAATCAAGTCAACGTGCGCACAGTAGTACGGGCAGTCTATGAGCCACAGAAGCAATTAACCAAATGGTGACCAAGCTATCATTGTGACTAGCACACTTTCCGCCATAACGTGGCATCCAAATGCGGCAATTTGATGCCGGCAGGAACGGCAAGCGAGAGTTTGCCGGAGACATGCCGGTTGACTTAAGAAGAGCGGAACCAGTTTCTGCTAGACAAAAAGTCTCCAGTAAGAAGCAAATGATGAATTATATCAATGCCAGTGCATATCTACAAGCAGAGGGAGACAACTACTGGCACAAATATGTTCCAGAGCATGACGGTAGTAGATGGCCATGGGATGTGGGTAGAATGGATATTGAGAGTGCAGATATGAGAGTGGCATAGTGTTAGATTGATAGGGGACGGAGTAGGGGACGTGGAGTAAGCATTTGAGCATTGAAAAAGAAGACTGAGCTGGGCGAGTCGATGTACATGCCAGATATGCCTCGATCTGGGCCTTCTTCCCGTCTTCAGTGTTTGTGATCTTGAGACAAAGATGGCGGCTGCACAGAGTGCAGTGGAATAATTGAGGCTGGGTGTGGTTTATGGTGAGAGCGAGGCAGTCAATGTGGTGGTGAGAGGGAGAGACACCATTGACACAAATTTGTCAGCCACACACTAGGGCAAGTTGCCGACCTGCCGTCATCAAATGCTGCTGCCTGGCCGCCATCAAATTTCCTGTTTTGGGTTGCCACGTTATGGCAGAAAGTCAGGAGTGATTTGTATACTTACATGAACGGAACCAAACAAAACGCAGCCTCTGCTGCCAATCAAGGCCAAACACTATGCCCCGCGCCCCCATTTCCCGCGATAAATATTGCAACCACATTCTAAGTATATCATATGCCGTTATACAATATTGAAAGCAGTATAAATATGCCATACAAAAAAAGTTGCGCTCCATTGCAGTTAGATACGGTTCGTCGCAAGTTCATTGGAGGATCCCGTCCTGTTTTTATAGTTTTCAGTTTCTTCAAGTCCGAAAGGGGGAGGGAGAATGCCGAAGGATGACGGTGACTACAAAATTTTTTTTGCCATTGTTTGCACAAGTGATGATTTTTCACCGAGTAGGGGGTATTTTTCCCCGAGTATGTAAATACGAACAAAGGCACAGCCGCTCAAATTTGGGTGCCCTGAGATTTGAAAGAAACGATAACATATGTAAACATAAGTACTCGTAACATAGGGCTGCCGCACCTGTGACCGTTGTGACGGTTCCACGGCACCACGGCACCCGTCAAACGGGTCCCGTGCCTGTTACGTCAGTCATTTCCCCTCGACCTCAACAGCATGGTCGCGGTACAGGTTCACAGTGCTATGGCCCGTTGAAGAATGGCCGTCATGGCCATTCAACGGCTTGATTTTTATTGCATGCAAAAACATTATTCCAGGTATGGTTCTGGTCCAGGAAGGACATATGTGTGTTCTAATATGTTTCCAGTATTGGCCCTAACACCGGGGGCAAGCACCAAGGCACTTGAAAGTCAAGTGCCTTACATGCATCATGATGCATGTGGTTCGCATGTGGTGAAATGGATGACAATGAGCAGACAAAGTGTCTTTTGTAGACAAAGAAGGGACAAAGGGTAGACAAAGAGTAGACAAAGGGCAGGTGGATATCCCCAGGCACCCCAGGATTTCCACCTGCCCTTTGTCTACCCTTTGTCCCTTCTTTGTCTACAAACGACACTTTGTCTGCTCATTGTCATCCATTTCACCACATGTGAACCACATGCATGTAAGGCACTTGACTTTCAAGTGCCTTGGTGCTTGCCCCTGGTGTAAGACCTAAGGCCTTAACTTGAACCTATGGCCTTAGGCCTTAAATAAGGCCTTAGGTTAGGCCCTAGGTTGGAGCCCGTCATTTAGTTAAGGCCTTAGACATCATGTGTACCATCCACGGTCACGGTGTGAGGGAGACTGCTGCGTCTGTTTGGAAAACGGTGTTCCAAAATTGACTTGTTCTTCCTCTGGGGGTTTTCTCGTTGACGTGTGGGTCGAATAAAGTTAGTGAGAAGAGGTGGTCAAGCAGAGTTTGCCCGTGGGGTCCTGTGGGAGGTCAAAATGGGGGATAGTGTGAAAAATACCTTGTTCAGATGGCACCCTGCCAGCGTGCTTCGATCTGAGACAATATTCAAGTCTCCACTTTGTCTTTCTTCTATCGCCTTTCCCCTTTGATCCTGGTGATAGTTGATACGACTGGCTTTCCCAAAGGTGGGATAACTGCGACAGCTTGACAAGGGCCTATAGGCTCAACGTGGGTTGGACTCGTGTGGCGGGTGTGGCGACTCGGTGTTGGTCTAGGTGGTCCGCGATTTGTGTGAGATGCCTTGGTCGTTCTTCTCTGCATCAGCAGTGGTTTTATGATGACAAGGGAGCGGTTAGTGTGGGTCAGACGTTCAGTATGAACCATCTAGAGGATGAGTTGGTCAAGTGTCTCGTGACAAGTTAGATGGTTAGTGTGTGTGTGTGTGTGTCAACAATGTATTGGGGGATTGGTTTACACTAGAGAACTAGTGGGGGAAAAACTGCTCCTGAGTTGAGTGTCTACTGTCTAGAAACCCAGGTCCTTTTATACCTTCATGAATATCCCCTTTGGAGCATCTCTACATGTCTCCAGGCTGCTTCCTCGGTGTTCCAGCCCATTCCACCGTGTTTCAGTCGGTCCCGAGCTGACTCGAACATTGGGAGGCGTCGCAGTTTATTGCCTTTTTTGGACCATATCTCGTCGAGACGTGGCGGCTGGCGAACCTCTACCTTCCTAATCCATCCAAGGTTCGTTCAGGTGCGATGGTTGGCGGCCAAATTTGGGTGAAACGTGTGCGATGTGTCGGGTCCGATGTTTTGGAGCATGTGGTACCTCGCGGTCGTCAACCTCGTTATGGCCAAGGTAGTTCCCATGTGCCAGTGGTGAAACTGGGTGCGACACTTGGTGTGATGGAATCCAAGTCGCGGCGGCCTGGTGTGTGTTTGTTGGACATGTGAGGGGTATATGGAGTGTAGAGGCATCACATCTGGTCCATCATATCCGCTGGGGCGTACACAGCGCATGTGGGAGCCCCACAACGGCACAGGTCGACCCGTATACGCGGGTCCTGCAACCGCATGTTTACACATTTACGGGATTCTAAAAGCTAGCTCCCACTCCAAAGCGATGCCCATAACAGCAGTATTAGTACCTCTGACACAATGGGGACCTTGCGTCGTCACATGGCGGTGTTCCACTGGCAGTAGTACGTGCAGGGGTGACGGGCATGACATTGAAATGGCCCAGTGGATTTCAGACGCTCAAGAGGCAGCAGCACAAGAAGAGCAGGAGCTGAGCTCTAAACCAGTCTCGGCGGTTCCTGAGGCAGAACCTGCCCGTCTTGTACGCCGACCTCGAAAATGGCAGCCTCTGACTTTAGAAAAATTGTTCGGAACTTCACCACGGAAGGAATCTCTTCGAACCAAATATTGCGCCGTACCTGAGAGAAAGAGCAGATGTACATGCGTGTTATGGCAGAACTTGATGCAGAGGATGACACCGTCGATGCCGGGGAGATTGAGATTGACAATATTACGGGTACTAGATTGGCCATACAGCCGGGAATACATTTCCTTTTTGGGCTGTTAAGGCCTTAACCCGCCTACAGCCTAAGGCTCTAACCTAAAGCCTTAGAAATTTGGAGGGTCGATTCCTAAGGCCTTAGGGCCATCACTGTATGTTTCTCTTTCATCATTCACATCATCTCTTTCCTCCAGTCTTCACAATACAAAGTCTTTGTTCCATCACGGCAATCGCCGGTTACTGTGATGGCAATGTCCAACCTAAGTTCAACTACCTGTCAGCAGCGAGTTTTTCCCCCCATTAGACAAATATCCATCCATTAAACTTTCCTTGCAATCTTTGGGCATTTCGGTTGTGATCATGAGGTGGGCATACTCACTGATTCAGTTGAGAAGCTTAACATTGGCTTAACAATTAGTATATGTGTTCACTCGTATTCAAAAACAGTATGCTGCGACAAAGAAACTCTAGGACACACATTAAAGGTCACAAAATGGCTCAAACAATATTTTCTCAACCCGTGGGCCTGTCAACAATCCGTTATGGCCGTGCTGTTGACCGTACTGTCCCGTGAGGAACTCTTTAACCCACCAAACGGGCTGTTGTTCAACGGCCCGTTGCCGTCGAGTAGCCGTTGCCGTCATGGGCACGGTTGTACCCACCTTCGTCACTTCATTACTTCGCTTAGAAATGTGAAAGTTCGTGAGTTTGATGGGAAAGTGTGAAAGCTCGTGATTTCCTCGTGATTTCAATGAATATCTGAGAAAGCTCATCACCTCAACTAATGCAGCCTTCACAATGTTTTTTCCTTCATTTGCGTGAAGAGGGCCAACCATTTGATGCCCCTCCTGTCCCTCACTACGCTCGGGGGTCCCCCGAGCCGGAGCATCTCAGGTTGGCACACTGAAGCCTCATTCCCGTGGAAATTTCTATCCCTTAACCCTAACGCTCTATCCCTAACCTCTAACCCGAACTCTAACCAGTGGATACCCGCAATTAGGGCACTCAATTAGTTGCTCTACTGAGCTCTAACCTCTTTCCAGGACCTTCAGTACTCATGGCCAACCCTAATCTTGGCTCTCTGCTCTCTGACACTACGCTGCGAAACCGGAATCGAAGTGCTTCAAACAGGAGATCCACCTGGTCAGATATTCGGGAACGCATACCTGACTTGGATGCCTGGATCCTAGCACTGGAGCAGGCTCTCGACGCCGTCAGGTCGGAGCGGCAGGACCTGCAGATGCATCTCGATGCCCCCACATCAGGAAAACCATAGCCGAAATGTAGCTATGACCTGCTATGACGTGTATGCAGCAGTATGCAGCACTATACAGGGCTGCATAGCATTTCCATAGCAACATCCCAGCAACAAAATGCTATGGAAGTTATGGAGCACTATAGAGCACTATCTGTTGAGGTATACGCGATCAGGTGAAAGAATTCATTGTACATGTTTATTTCTGAAGATTTCGGCATACTAATACATCAGGAAAACCCACATCCGCTAAATGGTTAAAATTAGCACCATTTGATCAAAAATGGCGAAAAATGGTGGATTATCACGAAATGTCAGATTTGATTGGTCCTTTCAAAATGGCACCAATTGGCAGCCAATTATCACCATTTGGGGGCCCTTTCACATTGATTATTTCATATTTGCAGACTCATCCAGTCAAAATAAATCAAAAAACAATATATATTTCTGATTTTTTTTCGGATGGCGGCCCAACATGGCCAATTAACAGGCCAGTTGACCACCCAGCAAAATCAAACTGCGAGGCCTGAAACCGGTGCCCGGATCCATCGGGAATTATACCTGGAGGATGCAGTGATTACTTGAACTCATCTCGCTCCACATGCAGTCCATATGAGGGGTATAATGTGTGCTCCTGAGAGCAGGGAATAGGCAGAAATAAGGTCACAAGAGCAATGGTGGGTCTACTGGAAGAAGGAATCATGTTGCGGCCCAAAACAAGATTCAGGTGACTTAAACGGATGGTTTACAATGTATATGCACCCATAATTCCATACGAGGTGCTCCCACCACCCCCAAAAAATCCTGATGTTGGCAGTGCTGAAATTGCGTGGTCTGAGGTAAAGCACGGCAGTGAGAAGGGATCTGAGTAGATAAAATTTAAACGGGCCTTTGAGATTGATTCATTGGACACCAAAAAGCCTCGTCCCCTGTTCTGGATCGATAGCACCACAGGGTCGTCTTATACGATGTTGGCCAGCTTGAGCTACTCAAAAAAGCGGTGGAACCTTCTTGGTAAAATAGTACAAAGGATTTCCATCTATTGACGCCCAGTGGAGTTATAAATGAGCCTCTAAATGTGTCCGAAGAAAATGAGCCCAGGAAGTCGCGGAACGGGTAAGAATTGGTGAAGAGGTGACCAGGACAAGGAGGCCGAGCCGCGTGGACGTAAGGAATTGATGTTCACACGTCGCGGATGCCGATCCGAGATGTCGTAACTTGGGATCAATTCATCAATTCGGCACCAAATTTGGTTCAGACCTTCGTTATAGGTCCTACTCCCATCCCCCATTATGCCCAGCAGTGAACATCAGGCATCGGCTCACTAGCCTCCAAGTGGCCAACTAGGTAGGGTGGCTAGGTAGGTGGTGGGAAATAGTCAGTTCACCTAGAGGGTAGAAAGAAGACTGAATAGCGGAAGTCGGCATCGCATCCACTCCCCTTCAAAGGTGAATGCGTCATCGTTACGTGGAAGTCCCTCACTTGAATTGAGGTTAAGGCATTCAACCCTCCTGTCAGTCATTTCCAACGCTTCCACTTTTTTTCTCAACCTAGATGAAAGTGGGGAATATTTTCCCACTAATGTTGGAAGAAACTCCGTGCCGCTTCTGTGGAAATCCCTCGTTCGAACAGAGGTTAGGTCCTCTCGCTGCTGAATGTCTTTTTTATTCAACCTACACTATAAGGAATATCACTGTAATGTGTAATGTGGTGCAAATAGTGAAGCAGGCATCCTGTCTGTTTATCCTAATAGGGGGAACGTATCGCTGTTACGTGGAAGCCCCTCGTTTGAACCGAGATCAGGTCCTAGTCCAGTTTTTTTCAGCCCACACAAAAAGCTTAAAATAATAGGGTGTTTCACAATTGATTTTTTGGCCAAACTTGAGCAGTTGGGGTCAAAGTTGAGGGATCAAAGATCCTTATTTGAAACACCCTAATTTCGCACTAGCTTTGGTTCATGGAAGTCCCTCGTTCACACCGAGGTTAAATCCTAGCCTTGTTCCAACCCAGCTTTTTTATTCAGCACACCAAAAAGTCTGAAATAATCCCAGACCTATCCAAGGGCAGGTAAAGGGGAGGAAGGACCTGATAGCGAAATCGGTGTCACGCCCACCTCACGGTTGGTACCATTTAGGTGCAGCGAGTTTCAACTACTGCTTTATTTTATCTTGTATTTTGAGGGGATCATTCCGCGATCCATTTTTGTGGACGTCCAGAGCACACAGATGTTTTTATAAGAAGAAAGACGGATACAGAATCCAGTTCGAGACTCGAGACAGCATGAACTTGGCAGTGTTATGAGGCAAAGAAGTCCCAGGAGCCAGAGCAAGAGAATACAGAGTAATTTAGATCTACAACCTTAAAAGCGGTGAGCTCATCGAAGATAAATGGGCTGTGGTGTAGTGGGTAGGGCATATAGGCCGATGTACTAAACACTACAACCCTGCATGTTCCGAAATGGGACCTAGTAGGGTAATATATTATCTTGATACTTATCTTAGACTACACACATTAAAATATATAACAGTACTATCTTAGACCCCGAAGTGATAATGACTTTTGATGGCTCTATTTTCGTTCTGTCCGCTGGGCCGTTACCTCTCGGTATTTGTTCATAGGTTCCTAGACATATGAAAAGTAGTATTCCTGAGTGCCATAATTTTTGGATGCTTTTCGACGAAGTTATGAGGTCCCCGAGGATCAGACCTAGAAGTGATAACCCTTTTTGGCGATGTTTTGATCGCATCAAAAATATAAGTTTTCTTTTTTTTCTGTCCGCCCATTGGGCTCCAAGACTTAAAGAAGCTAACCAAACCTTCGAGAACACATCCTTGCATGTCATTCTTTTTTCTCAGAGCATAGGAGTACGAATTACAGTGAGCATCAGTGAATTATCACTTCTAGTCACATTATCACATCTGGGCCTATTATAGTATGCATCAAAATACGGTTGATATCAACACAGAACGTGAACCTTTGAGCGGGGAAAGTGCTTTGGGGTGGCCAGAAGCGATGGTGAATTGGCTCGCACAGAAAGACACAAAGCCTTCAGCTCCAATCGTCCATGAAATCGTTTCGTCAAGGGAATTCGTAGACAATTAAGGTCAACTATACAAACGGTTCCAGTGCAAGATTAAGCAAGAAAAGTGTTGCCGTTGCCTTAGTATCCAGCGGGGCGCGCGATCCCAGTTGGTAGACGGCGAGGAGCTCAAAGAGTGAAACAAGCAAGCCGCGAAGCAGTGAGAAAACCAGCGTTAAGCAATGTAACATCCGGAGAGCGCGGAAAGAAAGAAGCCTGTAGCGAGAGAATAGTATTGAGAATCGAGTCGCCTGAAGCTGCCCCGAAAAAGATGCTGCCAGTGAAAAAAAACTTCGCCAGACGCAGCTCTCAGTAACTGCGGCCCGGATTGTGACGTCACAGTGTGACTGAGCGTCGACACAGAAAGCGAATCGACTCGCAGATCTAGAAGCGCAGAGACCCCAGGAAACCGCGACAAGAAGAACCATATCACTCTCCTCGCTTGCCTGGTCTCGCTCCCCGTGCGCGCACAGGTGGGGATATACACAGACCCGAAGAGGTGAAATCATGTGCGCAGTCACCGTCTCGGCCCCGGATGTCCGTAAACCAGCGCCCAACACGGCGGGGTGCGTCGCGTACGTCTGCTGCCCTTGCACCCGTACCGGCTGCGGCTGCGGCTGCGCTTGCAATCCCGAAGCCGACTGGGCCTGCACCCCGAAGCCGACGAACGCCCAGCCCGCTGATACGTCGCCGACCGCCGCCACCGCAAGCGAGGAGGACAACGCGGGCGGTTAGCATCGCTGTGTGTGATTGTGTCAGCGCTGGTGTGCGTGCCTGTGGATGCGTTATCGTATGCGCTGTCGATGGGCGTGTTTGTGGCGGCGCTGGTGTCGGTGTCGCCCGTGGCATGTAGTAGATGGTGGTGTCCCCGGCGATCCAGACGTAGACGATGGCAGCCCCGCGCGCACGCTCCCGAACGAGCCGACCGCGCGCTGTCCATGCACGAGCTCGACGCCAAGGTGGGCGAGGCCGGCGCCGTCCATGCACGCTTCACCCCCTTCCCCCACCAGCCGTTTCGTCCTCGGCCGCCTTGCGCTTCCCGGTTCCGGTCCCCATTCCTCTCCTATCCCTGTTCCTTTCTGCAGACTGCGCAGGCATGAACTCCTGCCCCAGATTCGCGTTCGCGCTGCGCGTCGGCGTCACACTCGCTTTCGCGCTCGGAGTCGGTGTCACGCTGCTCCCACTCCCACTCGCAGTCCCCCCACTGCTCCCCCCACCCTCCTCCCCATCGTCATCCGCGTCCGCATCCGCATCCGCATCATCGTCCTCACCCTCAAGATCCTCACCCACCACCTCCCCGCGCCTCTTCCTCACCGGCGCCCTCCTCGTCACGCCCTTCAAGCGCGGCACCCCACCCCCTCGCCCAACTCGCCCAGGCCGAGCCCGATGCCCGCGGCGAGCACCTCGTCTGCCTCGCCGGGGTAGCGCGAGACGCCGTCGATGGGGACCTGTGTGGTGGGGGTTAATAGGGTGTTGTGTGGACGGCCGGGTAGGATAACAGGGTTGGGACGGAGGGAAGAGAAAAAGGGATGAATGGAATGGGGGAAAGGTGCGAACGGAAAGGAGCGCGCACCAGCGGGGACAGCAGGGGGGAGGTGGGATGAGACGAGAAGGACGGGCAGGTAGAGGGTACAAGTGGAGAGCGGAGGATGGCATTATGGAAGAGGTGTGGGATAGTAAGGATGAAGAAAAGAGGCGAAGGAGTGTGAGCGTTGGCGGGAAGGGCGGGGCACGGGGTCGCGGAGGCGCGGAGCAAGCGCAAGACGCACGGGGCGGAGGTGTGAGGGAGGGAGGGAGGAAGGGCGGAAGCATGAGATGGGAAAAGGAGGGAGAGGGGGTGTGCGACGGAAGGACAGGACGGTTGCGGAAAACGACGCGACATGGAGGGAGGCGCGGAGGAGATGGGAGGAGAGGGAGACGAGTGGGGTAAGGAGAGTGGTAGATGAAAAAGTGGCGCGTGAGGCGAATGGATAAATGAATTTTATTTAAGAGATTATAAAGAAGGTAAAGTGAGCGTGGGGCGGGGAGACTGGGACGCCACGCCCAAAAAGGACAGGGATGAGTCAGGTGGTAGAGGCAAGGATGGGGGATGAAGAAGAAGTAAGGGAGCGGGACGAGTGTGAATAAGGAGAGAAACAGAGTGGAAGGCGAGAGTACGAAACCCCCCCCCCCAGAAAAGAAAAGCAAATTAATAATAAAGGAAAGGAACGGAAAACCGCGAAAAAAACAGACACTCTCCCAACTCACCGAAAATCCCCCCTCTCCAGCAGCACGGGCACGATGTCGAGGCTCGCGAGCTCAGGGAGCGACGACGGTGGGCGCAGGCGACCGGACTTATCTTGTAGTAGGAGATGGGGTGTTGCGTGACGTGGGCGGTGGTGAGGAGGAATATCTGTAGTGTGTGTGAGGTGTAAAAGGAGAATAAACAAAAGAGAAAAGCTAAAAACAAAAGGGAGGGCGGGAAGGAGGGGGAGAAAGCACGTGCTACATCTGCAAGACGTGCAATAGGCGCGCGCGCACAGCAAGAGCGCACCACGCGGTGCCCAATCTCGAAGGGAGGGCTGCGCGGAAAGGGGGCGAAATTAGGTGGGGATGTGGGAGTAAGAAAAGTAAAGAACACAAGTGGAGAACGAGGGTGGCAGGGCGTGCGATAGGACTGGGGAAGGACGTGCGCGCGATACCCAGTCGTAGCAAGGGTGACGACCTTCAAGTCCGACTATGTCTTCGCGGCAGCCATTAGGCTCGAACCCAGCCGCAGACGCCAACACTGGACTTTGATGACAGTCGATCAAACGGTGTTGGCGAAGCGGCTGGAGCATTCTAACCGGTAGCTAGTACGACCGGAAGTTGCCGTGGTCGGTTGTTTTGACTTAGAAAAATTTCGCCTCATCGCAAATTCAAACCTCATGAAATATAAATCTGAAGAGACAGTTCTTTTATAAATGTATTGAAACCTACATTCTATTGTTTTTGGGAGCTGAAGACACGAGATGCCTCTACTAAACGCGATTTACGCGCCCCAAGCGTCCATTTTACGCCTCCTATCTCCCGTCATGCCATTTCAGCCGCTCGTCGAGCTAGACCCTGAGAAGCTCGAGAGGGCATCCCGGAACCTCTGCGCAGTGTTCGGTGTTCCTTCTGTGCGCTCCTATCAGGTCGAGACCGGCCAGAATGTATTGAAAGGGATCAGCACAATATTGGATATCCCGACCGGCGGCGGTAAAACTCTCGCGTATTGGTACCCGCTCTTTTACTACTGGGCTCCTGGAAACACCGACGACGACTGCCAGAAGACGATACTCGTCGTTGGCCCACTCACTGCGCTGATGGAGTCCCAGGCTTTCGATCTTGTAGCAAAAGGAGTGCCCGCAATTGCTATTACCTCCAATTGTAACAACCTTGACGAAACTCTCACCGTTTGCGTGTTTTATGCATCTTCTGTCCCCAAACTAAAATTTGCCCGCAGGACATAGGCGCAAATAAATATCGTATCGTGTTTGTCAGCCCCGAAATGGCAGTGGCTTCAAAATTCCACTCCTTGGTCCTCTCGAGCAAGCCGTTTTCAGACAACATCATATCCCAAGTAATCGACGAAGGCCACTGTATTAGCGAGTGGGGAAACGATGACTTTCGCCCCGACTTTTCAAACCTGCATATCCTACTCGGTCGGCTCCCAAGCGGAGTACATGTTGTCATTGGGTCTGCCACAGTTCCGCGGGATGTAATCCTCGACATTCAAGCCACTTCGGCTGCGACGCAACTGCGCCCGCGTGTCGTTGTCAAATGCGAAGCCCAATGTCGCCCTCTCAGTCCGTATAATGCAGCACCCACAGGATTCTTTTGCCGACCTCATGACACTGTTTCCCCGAGATGCAGCGGGTCTGCAGGATTATGCCCAAACCCTTTTCTATGTAAATGGGCGTCTGGATGCCGAAAATATGCAGGACTTTCTGCGTCGCAATACCTGCGACACCATTGATCCACACGTCTTTGAGTTCTACCACCGCTTTATCGCAGAAAAACGAAAGGAGCAGATGCAGAAGTGGATAGCAGATGGAACCCTCCGTGGAGTACCAACCACGGATGCGCTGGGGATGGCGGGCCAATATTTACCGTACCGCCCCATCTCTAATTTTATTCACAGGGCATGGACTTCCGGTACATCATGCGTGTCATCCTCTGGTGCGCGCCCCTGTCATTCCTCTCCCTTGTGCAAAAAATTGGCCGCTGTGTACGCTTGGCAGAGATGCTCTGCGAAGCAATACTCTACATCACCAGCGCCGCATTCATACGCTATGAGATAGAGTTCGAGATCCTCATGAGTGATGCTGCAGACAATGCCGAGGAGGATGCGACACCCGAGCCTGAAGTTGTACCGCCGGTTGAGGGGGAGCAGATGGATCGTGACGCCGCTGTGGAAACAGAGGAGCAGTCAGTTGCTCCGAAGAGAAAGAGCAAGAAGACCATGTCCGTCATGGAGGCCCGCGATCGAAGATTTCTTCTTGAATACATCGTGACCACTGGGTGCCGTCGTATACCCTGGAATCGATTCTTCGGGAATGACGCAAAAGGTGAGCATTTGGGGACTAGTATGCATTGTAACTAATTCCGGTCATAGCTGCTCTGCCCCACCCTGTTCCTCCAGGTGCCCGCTGCTGTGATAATTGTAATCCAGAGCTATTCCCTGTTGAGACTATCCGTCTGACAGGAGGCACCCGCCTCAAAACAGGCCGACGACGCTTCGCAAAGGCCTCTGAAGCACTGATAAGCGATGCTACAGATATCCTTCGCGCATTACGAAAATCTATTGCTGAGCGAGACTATCCTGATGGATATATTGTGACCAGGAAAATCCTCATGTCTGACCACATCATCGAGACACTAGCACCGCGCGTTCAGGAGGTCACATCCGTCGAATCGCTCATGGAGACTGTCCGCTGGCATTGGGCACCCAAATATGGAGGCGAAGTTGTCACAGCCATTCAGACTGTTGTTGCACATCATCCAGACCTCGAGCTTCACGCACGGCAAGAGCAGGAGCGGGAGCGTGCATTCACGGCACTTCAAGCTCTTGCCCAAGCCGATCTGCGCATCAAACTCACCCAAGTCTTCGATGGCTGTTATGAAGCTATTCTTAGCCAGACGCGGCCTGGTCCGCGGCCTCACCAAACGGAAAAGGTATGCCAGATATTTCTCAAGTTGCCTCGAAAGACGGTCAGATTTTTTGTTACCTGTTTCTCTCATATTAACTTATGCCGTAGACTTGGCCTGACTACTACGAGGTCATCAAGGAGCCTATTTCGATGCCACATATCAAAAATATTCCCATTCCAAACACATCAAGTCAACAACCGAGTACGCAGCGCTATGGCACCTCATGTTTGCCAATGCGCGTCAGTACAACAGAGAGGACTCACAGGTTTACCAGGATGCGGTCTTTCTGGAGGAACTCCTCCATAAGACTCTCGCTGATCTCGCTGTTCTACACAATGTACCTGGTGTTATGCCAGTAGTGACCGTAAATAATGAGAGCAATTAATAATATTTGCGACACTACATAATATCTGAGACAAGTTCCTCTGCCCTCGAAAGTAGAGCTGCAGCGTCCGCATAAGGTTCCTCATTGTCAATCTCCAAATCTTCCTGCGTGACCTGGTAACTTTCCTCCATCCCCGAATCCTCACCATCTGAATCCCCGTCCACAGAATCATCCACAGCAGCGTCGACGAACCCGATGTTCTCTGCCCGCATTTTTTCCTTCGTCAATTTGTGGAACGCTTTGTGGGTGTCGGCATATTTTGATCCTTCCTCAAGCAGATCGTGGTTGGGCGATACCGCGTTCGGGTCGCTCGGGTCGTTGGCTGGGCGATCAATAACGTACTCTTGTACTTGCTCATCTCGCAGTGCGTCGGCAAGAAGATCAATCTCCGCTGTCATATCGGGTACAATGTGGCTTTCCCCGTAGCCGGTAATGTTAAATGTTTTCTGGACGGTGCGCATAGTGTCACGGAGGGTGAAAATGCAGACCGTAATCATTGAGAGCCACTGCCAGGATTTGTTTGACCCTTTTGCGTTATAAATAATCTGCAGGAATGCCAAAGAGTAAGCAACCGATATCCTGCTGAAGGATTCAGTAATACCTTTGCCCAGAAGTTCTGATGTTCCTGGAGTAAATCGACCTCCTTGAGGCTGTAAGGCTGGCCTGTGAGGTTGACAAGCCAGCTGTGGAGAAAGTAGCGCCTGCCAACTATTATTAACATTCGAATTTGGCGAGGAGATGGGACACACTTTAGAACAGGATCGTACCGGTCAATACGCCGTAGAGTTTCAAAGATCGCATTCGCATATCTGGGCATGGTCTTGGGTGTCCTCATCATGACCATCCACAGCTGCAGGACGTTGGTCACCCGGCCAATGTCGCCTTTCTTGATCGCCGAGACAAATTCAAGGTAGTACAGTGTATCCCGATTAAGTAAAACAGCATTTTCGTTTGTGATGGCGCGGTGAGGAAGAGCGCGCAAGTCATCGACGGCCACCATCGTGAATAGCTTTCGGTAAACCCGCTCCACAACGGCATCGAAATCCGCTAACGTAGCAGAGCGAGCCCACACGTCAAGGTCCGGGCCCCCACAATAGATGCGAAATCCGTCCTTGACGTGCGCTGCGGCAGAGACGTGGAGGAGTTCATGCGAAGGCTTCCAAGGTGTCGCCTTTTTAGCCTTCCAGCCGGCAGTCATTGGCTTGCGCTTCAAGAGTTTATTGTGTTCCCACCACAAGCTGCCGGGCGACAGCGAGTTTGGCTTGCCCCAGTGCTCGTTTATTACCAACCTGCAACCGGCCATCTTGGCGTGGAAGAGGCCAAATCGCCGGATGAACGCTTTCATGCCATCGATTTCTTCATCGCTGTTTCGGCGCGCGGACTCGATCTACGATTGATGTTAGGAGTGATTCATGAAAGCTATAAATAAAGTACCTTCTCAATCAGCGAGTCCGTTAGAAGATCACCATCACAGAACATGAGCCTGTGGGCGCGCAAGTCGTCGTCGGTGAGCCCCAGGTTGCGAAGTATCTGCGTGTAGATTCGGACGGTGCCTTCCATACTGGACTCATCCTCGTGCATGGCCGGTAATGGGGTCCACCTCTGGGCACTCCTTGAAAGCCTTCCTCAGATGTTCCAAGTTCTTGATGTTGTCCAGTGCGAGATGCTTGAGCTGCCAGAGACAACACTGCCTGAGCTGCTCCACGCTTAGTGGTGACGGCAGTACATCCTCCGTGCTCCAATCAATAACAGGGAAAGTTGTGGTACGCTCCGGCTTCATTGAGAGGGATAGGGTTCCAAGCGGAGTGTCGCCACCGGTGAACGGATTATAGACGGGGATGACAGTCGCAGTCGTACCGTTGTCGAAGTGATTCATGGAGCGTAGTCGCTGGGACTCCACGCGGAAAGCGATGTTGAGGTTGTCCCACACAATGAAGCACATCCGTTCTTTTATGAGCTTTCTGAAGCGCTGTACAGCCTCCACAGAGAGAATTTCGATGTGGTCGCGGATGGTGGAATATGCTGTCGAAAGGCCGGCGTGAGCGAGAACCTCCATCTCACGTTTGGAGGCACCAGATCCAAGCAGAAACAGGCCGATGACCATTTGGTAATTATTCGCCAGCTGGGAGCGACAGATGCTGAGCATAGCACATACGCTCGTGAAGACCTGGCGGTAAAGATCAGGATGATATCCCAATCGGGCAACTTGGACCCACAACTTACCAGTCGTTTCTCTCGTCTCACTGGACCTTGTTTCTCTCGCCGTGTCGAGGTGTTGGGCTCAGCTACTTGCGCCAATATTCTCCACAGAGTAGGAGCAACCCCCTCTAACTGATCTCCCAGTTGCTCCATGGAGAACTCCTTCAGCAACTCGAGTATGCTCGTCGTCTTGCTGCAGGTGAGGAGCTCTTGGATCGCCTTGCCCTCTGCCTGCAGAACCTTCTCCAACTTCTCGTCAAACTTCTCGTCAATGAACTCTTGCCCGACAGCTGGTGCGCGGGCCACAATGGTTTCCATGATCTCCCTGCCGTTGCTTTTGAGGAAGCGCGTCATGTTGGCAGCGGCCACAGCGTCGTTTCCCGGACCCACAAGTGTCTGAAAAAAATCCATTAACCCTTCGAACCCTGGACCACCCTCCTCTTCGGACTTCGTTAGCAATTCAAGATACTTTTGGGCATGTGCACGTTCATCAGGAAAAACCCAAATGCTCTAGAGTTCCGGTGGTGACTCTCATAGTCTATGGTAGTCTATACAAGTCTATTGAGTTTCCCGCCCACTTTGTGTGTCTATGATAGTCTATACTGGTCTCTGTAGGTTGAAACTCCATTCTGAGTGTTGTTGGAGTGTCTATATATGACGGTCTCAGAAATGAAAATTAATAGTATGGGTGAATTTACGAATGCATACTATGGCATACCCCCAGTCTTCGTGTCGAGTATCGCAGGTCGAGTTGAAAGTTGCGGTATGAGTCGGAGTTACTCGGGCCGGCTGATGTCATGCCACGCGTTCATTTGACATGTCATTCAAACTCCGCCATCAGGACACGCGGCCTTGAAAGTTTTCTTCGCTCCCCATCTTCTCCCATCTCCCGTCTCCCTTTACCCGCCTTCCTCCTCTGGACTCTGGAGTATCTCAAGCACACTGCAAGATTAAAGACCTACTGCAAGCCTCATGGCCAAATGCCATCGTTGCCGCCCCGTTTGGGCCTTTCCATGTACACCAAGCTGTGGAAGTCCCTCCAAGCCTGCATGCCTCCACGCCTTCAAGCTTCAAGCTTTCAATCCTTCAAGCTTCAAGCCGCACGCTTCAAGCCTTCAATCCTTCAAGCTTCAAGCCGCACGCTTCAAGCCTTCAATCCTTCAAGCTTCAAGCCGCACGCTTCAAGCCTTCAATCCTTCAAGCTTCAAGCCGCACGCTTCAAGCCTTCAATCCTTCAAGCTTCAAGCCGCACGCTTCAAGCCTTCAATCCTTCAAGCTTCAAGCCGCACGCTTCAAGCCTTCAATCCTTCAAGCTTCAAGCCGCACGCTTCAAGCCTTCAATCCTTCAAGCTTCAAGCCGCACGCTTCAAGCCTTCAATCCTTCAAGCTTCAAGCCGCACGCTTCAAGCCTTCAATCCTTCAAGCTTCAAGCCGCACGCTTCAAGCCTTCAATCCTTCAAGCTTCAAGCCGCACGCTTCAAGCCTTCAATCCTTCAAGCTTCAAGCCGCACGCTTCAAGCCTTCAATCCTTCAAGCTTCAAGCCGCACGCTTCAAGCCTTCAATCCTTCAAGCTTCAAGCCGCACGCTTCAAGCCTTCAATCCTTCAAGCTTCAAGCCGCACGCTTCAAGCCTTCAATCCTTCAAGCTTCAAGCCGCACGCTTCAAGCCTTCAAATTCACAGCTTCAAAGCTTCAAGAGCCTCCAAGCCTCAAGCCGCATGCAAACCCTCTCGCCTATCTACGTTCTCGTCTTCAAGTGCCGAACACTTCTCTTGTGCCTTTGTTAATGCCAAGATTCGTGTCAACGTATTGATTGCTCAGCGCAGATTTTTACTTAGCCCATTTGTCGTTGTTACTCAATATATTATTATTATTATTATTATTTGCACTTCCTACGGCTGTCTTGGGTGTCTCTGAGTTCTCTTATGACTATGGCTCCTATCTGTGCTATGGTGTTACTGGTGGTGTCTATCATGGTCTATGAGAGTGGACCCATCCCCTCCCCCCCACCTCTCATAGACGTGGGTTTACTATGGTGTCTATTTTGTCTATGGTGGTCTCTCATAGACCACAGAGTAACTTCGGTTTTTCCTGATGTTTCCTGGCGGCCTTCTGAACAGCTTCTTCTTCCGCTCTTTGGTGCCGTTCCTCAGCGTCCCGGGCAGCATTTTCCTTTTTTTCTCTGCACTCTCTTGGCCAGGGTTCATGCCTTTGCGCTGGACTTGAACTCGGCGCGTGCCTCGCTGGACAGTGCACTGTTGTGAGCGCGCGACCATCTCTGTGGATGCTGTACACGAGGACGACCGCCCCGGGGCTTAATAGGGCTCGGGTCAAAGATGGTGGAGGTCGCTGGAGAGGGGATGTTTGCAGGAGATTCCGAAGTCGCTCTCCTTCCATCTCGGCGCGGAGTACTGTGCACGGCAAAGCTGGTGGATGGTGCATGAGGACGGATGTTAACCAGCTGGCCCATGATGTCCGGCAGTGGTGCCATGATGTCGTCGTCGTCGTCGTCCAGTCCATCTTCAATATCGCTTGCTTCCAGACTCCGAGCGCGGCCAGGGTTTGGAGATGTCGGCGCGCTGCTAGTCTGCATAAAAATGTCGTCTGCAGCTTCCGTGGGTCGGGCTTTTATAGGGAGTGGTTGGCCCTTGTAGTCGTCATCATAATCTATCTGCCTCTTGCGCTTGGGAGGCATCTAGCGGGAGGAACAAATATACAAGAGTATAGGAGAAGTCCGAAATAGGTCGCCGATTTTGTTCTCAGAATAGCTCATGCAACTCTTATACTTTCGTGTTAAAAAACATATGAGCAGTCTTCTAGGAGGATTTAGAAAAGGACTGTCTCTTCAGATTTTTATTTCATGAGGTTTGAATTTTCGATGAGGCGAAATTTTTCTAAGTCAAAACAACCGACCACGGCAACTTCCGGTCGTACTAGCTACCGGTTAGATTGCTCCAGTCGCTTTTCCGCCTGTGTATTGATCGACTGTCATCAATCTTAAGTTGGCACGAAAAGTGTCTGCCTCGAGTCTAGGCAGCCATCCTCCCAGTCACTACGCAACGGCTAGCAATGCCAATATTGCAGCAGCAGCCCCACTCGTCGTTGCAGGACCAGGACCAGGACCCCGAGACACGATGCTGTCAGATAGATACAACGAGTCGTTAGATACAAGAGCACTAGGAACGCGCCATCCGCCGAGTTGCCATAATCACTTGCTCACCTTCTCCATAAACCCGTCCTGGCGGCCCACCAACGCCCTCGTTCCCGGTGCCGATCCACCCCCAGCCTCCGATTAGGCCACGTTGTTAAGCACCAGTATCCCGGGAGTGCTCCGTGCTGATTTCTGGCGGCGCCGTCGTATGAGGAGCGAGGCGTGCCAGCAAGCAAGGTTGATGCCGGATTACATCATCTCCGCAAGCGCCCGGCTACATCAAGAAAACCGTAGCCGAGCCAGCCATGAGACGCTATGAAGTTGGAGTATATACCAGAAGAATGGGAGTGGGACTCGCCCTGATGCCATCATTTGGTGAGTCCCATTATCGAGTTTTATTGTCGGACTCTGCCATGATCCATCATTCCGGCACGCTTCCGGCGCACTGGGGGAAGGCTTCTCAAGACCCCTCCCCTTCGCTAGCGCTGCCTTTTCCGCTGGCGCAGAGCCTTTTCGCTGGCACGAGACCTCTTCCGCTGGTGCAGGGCCTTTTTGTTTTTATTTTTTGTGGCTAAATCCAAATTTTCGGCACACAGCGGCGATTGAGAGAGTTTTAAGGTCTGATTGCGGCGCCAGCCGCGATGGCTGGGGTTTTCCACCCCAGACCCTGACCGCTGGCGCGGAGCCTGGCGCTCACTGCTATGGTCCGCTGTGCGGAGCGTTGTCGCTCGCTGGGAGGACCTACTGCGTGGTGCTGGCGCCTTTGGCGCCCAGGCCGGTGAGCAGAGTTTTAAATTATATGATTGATTCGCGGGCAAGTCCCATTTTTTGAGTTTTATGCCCGGACCAACAAAGGTCACCGGTGTACATCCACTGTCACCGGTAATCAGTGTGATATGATGGACATGACAGATAAGATAATGTGGATCAGTGATGCCCACTGTACTGCCCATCAGCATCCAATAGATATATCAATGCATCCAGTGGATTGCACTGTATGGCCCGAATTCAGTGAATTCCACTGGATTTTCGCAATTTGAAGTAGAAGTCAGTATATATCCCAGTAAATAACCCATGAGATCTGGCGAGATCCTATGTATTTCTGCTAGGGATACAGCGAAATTCCAGTAAATGTCCCATGAATTCCTGTGTATTTCCGTCAAAAGCTAGTGGTTGTAGGTCACCGAGGGTTGGTGGAAATCTTGCAATACACAGTGGGTTTCTGAGGCAAATACAACAGAATTATGGAAATGCGGTGGATATATTATTCTAAATACAGTGAGTACAGTTGATAGATACAGTGTATTTCTGCCTTGGATTCACTGGATTGCACTGTATATTTGTTGGAATCCCCCGCATATGGAGCACAGGTTAAATACAGGCAAACAATGTATTTATAAATGATTGTACTATCGGAACTGAACATGGGTGCAGTGCAGTTCAGTGGATATTTAAAGATCCAGTGGAAGTCACTGGATGTGAGGACCACCACTCAAGTCCAGTGTATGGATAGTCGAAATCCAGTGCAGTTCGGTGACGCAAACCGGCTTTGCCGGTCCGCGCATATTACTGCATTTTTCATGGCGCCGAGTCCCATTCTTGATGTGTCGGCTAATGCTAAGCGGCCATTGGCTGAGTCCCATTGTCCATCAGTCCCACTCTTTTTGTCATCCCTCATGAAGTGAGTTGCTACGAAGCTCTATGAAGCCATATGCAGCGCTGTCAAGCACTCATACCTACATACCCTCCTGTAAGGCTGCTGCTCCAACCTTACTACATTTTTTCTGCACCATCCAACCTCTCCCTTCCAGGACTGGTTCAGCCTTTGCTGTCTGCATCACATTGCCACTGTACTGTGCTATCGCACTGCACTACTGCTGTTCATGCTGTCCTCATCGTATTGCTCCTGTCGATCCCCTTCAGCCTTGGTTTAGCACACCAATGCCTCAGTCCTCACTGCTCCTTGCTATTCTGCATTGTATCTTCACCACTACCATTGATTGATTATTTCCTTTTCATTGACTTGCCCATATACCTCCTCAATGATCACCTATACCAATCTTCGACATCCTACCTTTACATTACTGTTGTTGCGTCCTTATCTTACATTCTGACTTATATCTTATGTTACATTCTATTGTTGTTATGTATCTGTCATCACATTGATTGTGACTCCGTACTATACTGATAGCATCTTCTCTTCTTGGTCTTGACCACCATGTACCTTCACTAGTGGCTACTCTTGAATGACCACACTATTGTTCTGTCATTCTTGGCTCCTCTTAGTTCTGTCTGGCCGACCGCTCCAGTTTTGACTGCTTCCACAATACGGCAGCCTTCCACCTCTATGCAGCCGCCTTCTAGGCAGCTAGAGCTTGACAGCGCTGCACAGCACTCATACCTTCATTCTGGTTATCCTGATGTACGTGTATGGACTTGTGGGTATCTCTCGAACTTGCATGTGCTTTCAGCCAGTATTCGCATGTTCGGTAACTGCACTGGCTCTACGACCACCGTGTGGCCGTTCTGCCTTTGCTCTGCCCCTTTTCACGCAAAAACCTCAAATATTCACGCACACAAACCCCAGTCCCAAATTACAGTAGCAAGACCTAATAGCGAAATGATAAATCGGCAGCGCATCCACATCCTTTACCTCGTCCGTCCTAATCTACGTGGAAGGCCCTCGTTCGACTCGAGGTTGGGTCCTCAGGCTGTGCCTAGATTGCATAGAAGATTTTTTTATTCAACTCCCACCAAAAGCCTGAAAGAGTCCGCTATCAGGCAAAGTTCAGGAATAGGGGAGGGAGACCTAATAGCGAAAATGGTGTCGCGTCCACTGCCGTTGAAGGGACGATAGAGTTTCTGTGGGAGTCCCTCGTTCAAATCGAGGTTACGTCCTGCAGCATTGGCCGATGTTTTTTTTTTTTCAGCTCACACAAAAGCCTGAAATAATCACACACAATGCAAGGTCCAGAATTATATCAGGAAGACCTAATAACGAAAATGGAATGGCATCCACCGCGTTGGAGGAGTTTCTGTAATATTTCTGCGGAAGTCTGTTGTTCGACTCGAGGTTAGGCCACGGTTGTCCCACTGATTGTTTTTTTCCTACTCCCTCAAAATTTTACAGCAACATAGAACTAGAAAGACCTAATAGCGAAATTGGTTTCCCCTTATGAGGCGAACAACGTTAGGTTGCGGATCATTCTTTGCGTTTTTTGTTCTTCTCACCGTCCAACACCCAGGACTAAGGAAGAAGTAGGAAGGCATAACAATGTGGAGGTCCCTTGTTCTAATCGAGAGTTTCTTTTTTGTTCACCCTCACACAAACTCAAGCCCGAAACAATCACACATCTATCCAAGGGCAGGTAAAGGGGAGAAAGACCTAATCGCGAAAATGGTGTCGCATCCACTACTGTTGAAGGATGAAATTCAGATTTATCTGGAAGTCCCTCGTTCGAATCGAGGTTAGGTTATTATATGATTTGGCTCGCCTTTTTATTCTTTTCTCCTCATTCACAATTTTACAGTATGCCAGGTTTGAAAGAGGAGCAAGAAAACCTAATAGCGAAATTTGTATCGCGTCCTCTGCACTTGGGCTTTCAAAGTAGAACTTATAATCATCTGGAAGTCCCCCGTTCTAGGGCTTGGTTTAATATTGATGTTTATGAACATGTTTATAAACCGGTGTTTATAAACCCGGTTTTTAGTGGTCGAGTCCAAATGACCTGTTTTTAATTCACCTGCGGGGGGCAGTCTCGGCGAATTGTGAGGCAGAATTAGCTACCGTTGTTCATCTCACATACCGAAGACACTGATCCTGGGCCCGGTTCACTTCTTGCTGCTATATATTTGCCCGTGCAGTGGGACGGAGGACTGTATTTCCTCCGTGACCTCATATTAGGCGCACATTCATGAGGTTGACACCATCCGGAGCCTTCCAAATTTCATGCAGGGCTCCCACTTTCACGATAAAAGCAACTGGCCTGAACACAAGAAAAATGGAGGGTCAGGCGAGGTGGATTCATCATTTTAGCTCCAAGTAGCCGGCGGTTTATAAACCTGTTTATAAACACCAATGTTTATAAACACAAATTATAAACCGTTTATTATTGCCCTGGGAATATTAAACCAAGCCCTACCCCGTTCGAACCGAGGTCAAGTCGTGGTTGGTCTGCGATATGTTTTTGAACCCCTCACAAAAGCCCCAAATAGTTCGGTATCAAGCAAGGTTCAGGGATGTAGGAACAAGACCTAATGGGAAAATTTGGCATCGCGTCCACATCTGTTGGATTGAGACAAGTCCGATTCATGTGGAAGTCTCTCATTCAAACCGAGGTGAGGTCATGGCCAGTTGTTCCAGCGCTTTCCTTTAGGCAGGAAGACCTAATAGCAAAGTTGGTTGCATCCGCTCAGCCTACCCCGATTTAATCGGCATTATACTCAGGTCCTTTTTTCTTCTCACTCAAAAATTACCACTCAATTGAGGCTTACTTGAACTGGTATCACATCCGCGTTAAATTCGTGTGTCGGGAATGAGATGCGGAGCGTAGAGTTTCAATTATTGTATTTTATCTTATATTTTTTGGGGAATCATCCCTGTCCGTAAAAATAAGAGAATGGCGAGGACAGACATGAGTTCGTTTCGAGGGTATGGACGCGCGATCCGTTTTTGGTGGACGTCCAGAGCACAAAAATGTGAAAGAAGCGTGAGGACGGATACAGAACCTATGTATGAACTTGCCACGCATTTTGAGGCAAAGTATTCTCAATACATTGTGTGGCCAGAAGACATCCAAATAATGCAGGCTATGGAAGGAAATCTTTGCCAGAAATACTATGAAATACAAACGGTTCGGCGTTGGCGGTAAATGCTGCCCGCCCCGCGCGTGACAATGACATCACGGCGCCAGGAAAGAAAACCAGAAAACCGGGATAAGCCCGGGTTCAATGAGCGCGCAGGGGCTCTGGAAATACGCGCGCAGAGGACACTAGATAATGAGATCCGGGGAGAAGGTAAGAAGACGCGTTGTTTGGATCAAGGGTGGGAACCAAACCGATGCGCAACACGTGGGATACAAACACAAGTGCATCGCCTCCTGCCATGCTCTCTGTTGCCACGACCTTCTGAAAAATAGGTACAGGTAGGGCTCAATTAGTTGCTCTACTGAGCTCTAAACTCTTCACAGGACTTTCAGTACCCATGACCGACCCTCATCATCTTGACTCTCTGCTCTCTGATACGACGCGAAGTCGGAATCAAAGCACTTCAAACAGGAGATCCACCCGGTCAGATAGTATTCGGGAAGGCATACCTGACTTGGATGTGGCGCTGGAGCTCGCCACCGCCGGGCTCGAGCGGCAGTAGTCTTGTTGCCATCACGGGGGTCCGATCGGGCTAGAAAGTTGTTACGTAATCGCGGAGTTTGAATTTCGTCGCGACTCATGTTCAACCAAAAACGCGTCTTTTCATTTGAATTCTGAGCGGATGAGAGCTCTATATGTGAGTATGAGAATCTGCGGCTTTAGACCTTTCATACTGCTTTCCTAGCTCTCAGTATAGATCACAGGAATCGATGTGACAGAGTGACTGATCGGTGACGAGCTGTAGCACCCTTGTAGCACCCTTGGACCGAAATTCGTGCTGAGGGTAGAAAAAAAAATGCAGAAACAATCAAATCCCATATATTTCAGAATATGTGTACGATTTGGGCGTGCATTATATCCTCAGGGTAGCAGAGCCTCGAGCGTACGATTGTGCGATGAGATTTCAAACTCCGCAATTACGTAACAATTTTCTAGCCCGATCGGACCCCCGCGATCGCTAACAGACTTTAACAAGCGAGGTACGAGCTTCATTTGTTAAAGCGTCTGTCTATGAGAGACTAGAGCGGCAGGGCCTGCAGACCCGTCTCGATGCCTACAAATGCCCCATCCTTACCCTTCCCACTGAAATCACCTCGGAAATATTTGTCCACTTCCTCCCACCTTACCCTGAATGCCCACCGACCATCGGACGCCTCTCCCCGCACATGCTAGGCCAGATTTGCCGGACATGGCGCGAAATAGCGCTCAGCACGCCGCAACTCTGGCGAGCCATCGAATTGAGGCTTTCAACGACGTCTCCGACCATGGCGCTGGATTTACTCAGCACTTGGATATCACGCTCCAAAGATTGCCCTCTATCGATTTCGCTGCAATGCTCCACCGACTTGCTCGAGGTTGATTTCATCCAAGCCATCATACCTCATTCTGAGCGCTGGGAATACATCGACTTCAAGCTGCCCTTTGAATCACTTCGATTGATTGGAGCAGACTTCCCCTTACTCTGTTCCCTAACTTTGGGCCCCACCTGCTATAAGAGAGCGATCGATTCACTGGATGCAATATCACCGTTCAGTAATGCGCCGCTTTTAACGCAGGTCGCCCTTTACAGGACCTTTGGGCCGTCCCAGATTCAGCTGCCGTGGTCGCAGTTAACAAGCATTTCCGCCGAGTTTCTGAGTTCAGCTGAATGCACCGAAATATTGCAGCATTCCGCTGCCCTTCGGGAGTTTCGCTGTGACGATCTTGAGGATGACGCTAGTGGGAACATATTACCCGTGGCGCCTCTGAGGTACCTGCACTCGTTGAAGTTGAGAGGCAGCACGAGTCTCCAGATGCTCCAGCAAGCATTAACCACTCCTGCTCTCCAACATCTGACGATCCCGGGCAGCCTGTCTGACACCATTCCCAGTGTCACTGCACTCATTTCAAGGTCTCACTGTACTTTGGCATCCTTGCGCATCATTCATACGCGCACAACAGAAGCGACCTATCGTGCAGCTTTTCCTTCCATTCCCACTGTTACTGTTACACGCGGAGGTCTATCACCTTCATGCTTTTCAAGGCTCCCTTTTGTCGAAATTACAGTTCCACACATCGCTGTATATATCTAGAAAATCTACCAGTGCCAGACCATACACTGTCGATATCAAGTCAATATTCTGAAATTTGCCAGTGTCAAAGTTACTATTGCCCTTCTAGCCTCAAGTGCCAATACCGGAGCATCCACCAATTAATTATCTCCATGCGCGTGTGGTTCTGATTCGTCCCCCCAGTGCGCGAACATTGCCGTGCACTAAACTACCATCCGATCTTTTACCAAACAGTGCATCATTCCTGCTCTTTTTTATTGTGACGCTCTACGAGTCCTTAACCTTTTCCACGTAAACTCGCACCATTTGACAAGGCTGAAATTCACAAAGTACCGTACTAGTCACTACGTTCTAACAGCAGCTTGGCAGGCCAGTTAACGTCGGCGGAGGTGTTTTGGGGAACTCTATCACTGGACATCATTGGTCAACTCCTCTCCCAGGACACTCCCACCAAGGCCCGTTGATGCAACGCAAGTTGATAGGTTCTGTCTTGAACGAGCCGGGCCCATGGAACGAACACAGCTGGAACTTTTCTAGCTATAGTTGTCACAAAGAAGAGCAAGTTCGAGTCTACTCAGACCGCTCAAATGGGGCTCGGGCGACGAGGGGATCAGAGTCCGGGAAGTTTAAGGGAGAAGTGGGAATAGTGGAAGGAGCAAGACAGTCAGGATTCTCGGACAACGCAAGGGGTCTCAAAGAATTCGTGTCTAACATCGTTGCATGCCGACACAGCAGCGGAGGCCGAATGAATGTCTGCATGACGATGCAAGGAAAGAAAATAAACCGCATGCCAGTCGCAGACCCTCGAACGAAATAAAGATCCGGCTACATGACGATGCGTCAAAAACCAATGGAGCCCCAATAACGGTTCGTGCCTTTTTTTTTTGCGACAGAAAATATACCACAAAGAATCATGCACCGCAAAATCCAAGTATGCACGAGGACTCCGAATGTTTCACGCAAAGAACAACGGTGTAGTCAAGATCCATAGCATTGAAGGTCTACACCCATTAAAAGATACGTCAAAAGACGGGAATCAACAGCCTTTGAACAGAGAATAGCTTTGAAATGGGCAGAAGCGATGGTGGACCGGGGTCCAGCTCGCACAGAAAGACACGGGCGGGAGCGGAGTGCAGCGAGGCCCATACGTAGGTGAGAGATCACGCAAGAGGAGCACTACAGGAGTGCCTTGCCTTAGTATCTTGGACGCGCGATCGAAGTTGGTGGACGTCGAGAGGCGAAACCGAACTTGGAGCAAGTTGTTGACAAGTAGAAAAGTCGGAGGTGAAAGCAGTCACTTGGCGAGAGAACGTCCGGACCGCGCGGAAGAGAGCGGCCCGTAGCGAGAGAATAGTACCGAGAATCAAGTTCGCCGAAGCCGCCCCAAAGAAATGGCCAGGAAAAAAAAAAAAAAAAACACCAGCAATAGCTCCCGGTAACGGGGGCAGGGGTAAAGTGCCGCTGTGCCTATGTAAGTGCCGCTGACTGCCGCAGCAAATAGTCCGATTGCCGCAGCACTGCTTTTCCACTGCCGCTGCAATGTACAGTGCCGCTGCCAAGTCTCCATTGCCGCATAGAAGCTGCGGCAGTCTCTCACCTACTACATACCATTGCCGCGGCTGTATAACGAAGCTGCAGCTCAATCAACTAACTTTGTCCATCGCTCTGTGTGCCTCAAGGGTGGCCCGGCGCGTGTCGGCAATTTCACTCTGAAGCGGCGAACATCCGAGTTTAATGCTTCGCCAGACCCGATTCAAGTTCCAATAAATCAAGAACAGACGACACACAGTTCCTACAGCAGATAATCGTTGCTTGGTTAGGGATTCTGAGTTGGCCGTCGTGTAATTAGCTTAACTAATAGTATTACCTGTAGCCTGTGCCCCGATTTCATGGCAAATAACACGAAACCTTGTTCAGTTTCCTCCCGTGCTCTGAATGATAACCTTTGGCAGCAGTCAAAACTCGGACAAGAGGTGCCTTCGCTTCGCTCCGGCGTACGCGGTTGGTTTTTCGAAGTGTAAGAACAGCCTGAATGAATACACATCGCCATCATTAGAATAATAATAATAATACATACCGCTATTGGTTCAAGTTGCAGTATGTAGACATGAGGTCGCAGCTCAAGATACGCCGGGCTGGAATTAATCGGAATTGAATCCTCAGGTTAGAAATAAACACTAATCAAGAGACGAAAAAAATCAACAACATTTTAGGTGCTGACAGTGTTAAATCATTCATTTTGAATGTCTTCACGCATAAATCCAAACGATTCCAACGATTATCCGGTAGGTGGTGTAATGTAAAAAAATTGCGCTCTGAACTATCTTTTTGAATTTCTTGATCAAACAGAAAAGGTAGTGTTTCCGTGCTCGCCAACATATCTAATGCATGTGTATTTCAGAACGATTTCAGATTGGAATCCTAAAGTTCATTGCTCAACGGTCAAGGCAGCGGCAGTGAAAGACTGCCGCTGCATTGAGGCTGTGTTGCCGCAGATGCTCAGTGCCGCAATCGTTCAGGGTCTCCAACGCGGCCAGGAAACTTCTGGAGGGTCGGAGCGTTGAATTATTAAAACAAAATTGGTTGAAAATTGACCATGAAAGTGGGAGATCAGCATAGTTCAACCAACACCTAGTGCTGGCCGCGAGTCGTCGTACGGGAGGAAGTTGTTCATTTGAAGTGATGAAATGGAATATATAACTACCAATCTTAACACAAATCTAGTGCCAACAGTAATCCCGCCGATGTTTATGGTCCGCCGCAAGACGAGATTGACCAGCTGCGACAAAAGGTGAAATTAGAAATGAGCAACAGATAATACACGACAAACAATCCAAAGGAGTTGGGCGCGTAGATGATAGTTCAAGTGTTGAAACTATCCAATCGTTTAACTGGAATGTCTGTATCCATAAATCAGAGTGATAATCAATCATTCTCTGGTTTGTGTGCGGCCGTAAGACTTTCTGCATCCTGAACTATATTTGAATAACTTCAGTAGAACATCCAGGGTGGTGTTGTGGGCTCACGAGGACATCTAATGCATATGTCAGAATGATTTCAGATCGGAATCCTGAAGTTCATTTTTACATTGTTAAGGCAGTGAAAAACTGCCGCTGCATTGTGGCTGTGTTGCCGCAGAGAGTGCCGCAGACATTAAAGGGAGCATTGGAGACGAAGATGGCATGGAATTTGGGTCATCGACAGTCAATATGAGCTTAGTTCTGACGTTGGGTATGAAGTTCATTTTACATTGTTAAGATAGCGGCCCGGGCAGTGAAAAACTGCCGCTGCATTCTGGCTGTGTTGCCGCAGAGAGTGCTGCAGACATTGAAGGGAGCATTGGATATGAAGATGGCATGGAATTTGGGTCATCAACTGTCAATATGAGCTTAGTTCGGACTTTGGGTATGATGTCGGAGGTAATATCACCAGAAGTACTTCGGCTGGAGTGTTGTGAGGTAAGAATTGTGTCCGAACTGGTAAGAATAGCGTCACAGAGGCCTCATGACCTGTTGCATACAGAAGCTGCATTTGTTCGAGTCAAATTTGGGGCGTACATACGATGTGAGTTGCCGCAGACAACAGCAACACTGCTGCAGACGATCGGCTTGAGGGTTGAATATTGCCGCTGTGTTGCTGATATTGCCGCTGTGCTGCTACATTGCCGCTGTATGATTGCTTGTGACTGCCGCAGACAGAGTCCGAACTGCCGCAGAAAGCAGCATGAGTGCCGCAGCAAAGTCCCAACTTTGCCGCTGCAAGTGCCGCAAACTGCCGCTGCAAAATGTTTGCATATGTTTGGTTGCCGCAGACTGCCGCTGCAAGCACCCAAAACTCTTGTCTCAACGTCGCGTAAAAGCCTATGTTTGATCCAAAATCAATGTGGAACAATGTATTCACACTTCTAGTGTCTGTCTACATGATATTCAAGGGAAGTGGACCACGCTGGAGGTCAGTGTAACATGTGCCGCAAAACTAACTGCTGCAGACTGCCGCAGCACTGCCGCAGCGGCATGCAGCGGCACTGCAACGGCAAAATCCCTTTGCCCCCGGTAACGGCGGCCCGGATTGTGACGTCACGGCGCTGAAGAAAAAGGCGCGCACAAGACTCGCAGATCCTGAGGAAACCGGAGGAAACCCAGACAAGAACCACATCACCGCTCCCCGGGCGCCTCCCCGCGCGTGTGTGCGAGCATGCGTGCGCATCCAGATTCGAAGAATTTGCTTATGATTGCGTCGCAGCGTGGGGTTCGTCGCGGACACTTGTTGCTGGCTTGCCTGTCGCCATCCCCCATGCCCACCCCGCCGCCCGCCAGATAATAAGCCCACGGACACGCGTACGCGTACCCATACTGCCCCGTCTGCGCCCCGCCCGGCCCCGCGCTCGGTATGCGCTGTTGGTGCTGCTGTATGCGTCGGCGCCGGTGTCGCCATAGCAGAGCAGATGCAGACGGAGACGATCCAGACACAGACAGCGGCGGCGATGCGGACGCGCTACCGAACAACGACGCCGGCGCGCTCACGAACGACAACGCGGACCCGAGGCTGTCCTTGCGTGCTACATACCGGCGTCGGAGGCCGCCAAGGCAGGCTCGCCCGCCGCCGTCCGCGCGCCCTAGATTCGCATTCGCGCTGGGCGGCGGTGTCGCGCTGCTCCCGCTCGCACTTCCCCCACTGTTCCCCATCCGCATCGTCGTCGTCGTCGTCGTCGCCCTCACAATCCCCACCCGCCGCCGGCTCCTCTTCCCCGCCCTTCCGCGCCCCACCCGCCGCGCCCGCGCCTGCAACCATTCCGCTCCCGCACACACACCGCCCTGCCCGCCATACCCTTCGACTTCTGCAGCCCAAATCGCCTGATCCCCGCGCCGAGCGGCTCGTCTGCCTCGCTGGCACGCAGCCGACGCGCCGATGTCGATGTTTTGAGGGGGAGGGCGCGGTGAGTAGATGAAAATGACGATGAAAAAAAAATTGAAGAAGTGAGAACTGGATGGGCAGGGGGAGCGGGGCGAAAGGAAGAGTGAGAAGGGAGGGAGGGAAGGAAGACCAAGTGGAGGAACGACAGAACATGGATGGAGGACTGGGGAGGGGAGCGCGGGGGAAAGCGCGGGAAGAACGTGGGGAGAAAGGAGGGCGGGGAAAGGTGCGCGGGAGAGTAAAGAGGGGAAAGGCGGCCGGACGAAGGTGGGAAGGTGCGCGTCGTGGGACAGGACAAATGATAACGGGAGGAGGGAAGGGTCCGCGGTAAACACGACGGGGGGCGACGACGGACCACAAAGGAAGCGGGAGCGGAGGACGGAGGGTGGTAAAAAGTGCGGTGGGGACACGGGGCGGAAAGACGCTGAATGGGGTGGAGGTGTCGAGGAAACGGCAGGTCAGGTGAGGCAGGAGCAGGGTGGCGCGGGGAGGCCTTCCCCGCCCCGCCCCCTCGCGGCCGACTCAGCCGCCTTCGCGCGCGCCCCCTTATGAGTTACAAGTATCTCCTTCTAGCACTCGTATTCTAGGCGGTGCTCGGTGCTGATTTCGGGCTGTGGAGGAGAAGAAGAGAAACGAAGTTTGACATGGCGGGATTACGTCAGCTTCGCCGGCACGCTCCGCCCACCGGGTCAACGTCTTCAAGTTGCTGATTTCTCTGCTTGAACTGGGTGTTTCTCTTTGCTCGTACCCGCATGTGCGATATGCCGTGTACTGCGCTCAAACTCCGGCTCTACCGTGTGGCTGTCCCATCTCACCAATGGCAAAAACGCCAAGGCTCAAAAAATCACGCACCACCCAAACTCCCGATTTATGTGTACGAAGACCTAACAGCGAATTGGTATCGCGTCCGTTGGCGTTGAAGTATACCCCTAGCTGACAGTTTCTGCGGAAGCTCCTCGTTCGAGGCGAGGTTAGGTCCTTATTCTTTACTGAGTACTTTTTTTTTCCAGCCCACAGACGATGCCCAAAACAATCACGGACCTATCCAAAGGCAAGGTCAGGAGAAGAAGACTTGATGATAAAGCCGGCATCGCGTCCACTGCACCTGGGATTTATCATTATATTCAACTTACATCAAAAGGCCAAAAATAACCTCACTGTAACATGGTGCAGAATTATACCAGGAAGACCTAAGAGCGACATCGGTATCGCACCCACTCTTGTTAGCAGGCGGAAATAGTGTTGCTACGTGCAAGTCCCTCGTTCAAATCGAGGTTAGGTTGTGTCCCGTTAGTATTAGTTGCGTATTTTTCAGTACGATAGGAACAAGACCTAATAGCGAAATCGGTGTCGCACCCACGGCTTGATCTTGCGAAGCATTGCTTATGTGGAGGTCGTTCGATCCGAGGTTAGGTCATGCATGGCAATTCCCAATTGATTTTTTTTTTCTGGCTGACATTAATCTCACTCCATACTGTGTTCAGGCTTAGAGGAACGGGACGTAATAGCGAAACTTGGCATTGCGTCCACTCCCCTTTGAAATTAAATGCTTGGGGTTCATGTGGAAGTCCTGTGTTCGAATCAAGGTTAGGTCTTCTTTTGTTCAACTCATACAAAAGCCCGCAACAATGACCCACCGGTGCACCTTTCCAAGGCCAGGTAAAGGGTCTGAAGGCCTGATGGCGAAAATGGCATCGCATCCACTCGCATTAAAAGTGAACAATGCTTCTAGGTCATGTGGAAGTCCCTCGTTCGAATCGAGGTTAGGTCGTTCATCCTGCCTCTCTACCATTTTTTATTCTTCTCCTTCAAGATTTTGCAGTACTCAAAGTTGAAAAAGAATGGAGGAAAACCTAATAGCGAAGCCGGTATCGCGTCCACTACACCTTCCCAGCGCTATATTTGACATTTAGGTTCGGTCATTATTAATATACGGCGACTAATATTTTTTATTCACTCCACCCCAAAGCCTGAACAATCACACACCAATCCAAGGGCCAGTAAAAGGGAGGGAGACCGACAGTGAAACTTGTATCACATCCACTACTGCTGTGGATTTCTGTGGAAATTCCTTGTTCAAATCGAGGTTAGGTAATAAAGTGCATTCGCAACCAGTTTTTTTTTTCTTGCTCAAATTTTGCAGTATAATTGGTAGGGCAGGAGGACCTGATGGCGAAATTGGTATCGTGCTTCGCGTCCACTCTCGGACACATCGTCGTGTGGAATCCCTTATTCGAACCGAGGTTAGGTCCTGCTGCCTTGGTATATGACTTTTTTTATTCGCCCACCCGAAAGCCCAAAGACCTAATAGTGAAACTTGGTATCACGTCCACAAACTTTGCAAGTACACCATTAATTCCGTGGAAGTCGCTCATTCGAATCGTGACTTGTGAGCGGGATTTTTCTTTTCCTTCCCTCGCTGAAGCGCTCAAATATTTTACCTCAATCAAGGTTCAGTACTCTAGAAACAAGACCTAATAGAAAAAATGATATCGCGTCCACTGCACTTAGACCTGAACAAGCACATGAGTCAAAGTGGAAGTCCCTCATGGGAATCGAGGTTAGGTCCTTTATCCGTGTCTCTTTTTCACCTTACACCGAAAATAAAACCGCTCTGATGTAGGGCAGAATTGTACCAGGAAGACCTACTAGCTAAACTCGGCATCGCGCCCACTCCTCATTAAAGTCGATGCGGCATTATGTGAAAGTCCCTCGTTCGAATTGAGGTTAGGTCCTTTACAGAACATTTCTTTTTTTCACCCCATACAAAAAGCCCGAAATAATGGCACATGTATCCAAGGGCACGTAAATGGGAGGAAGACGTAATAGCGAAAATGTTATCGCGTCCACACCCTTTGGGTCCTTCGAATTAACCTTGTGTGGAAGTCCCTCGTTCGACTCGAGGTTAAATCCTTCTCTTACTCCTTTGGCTCGCATATGCTTTTTGATCCAACCCCCACAAAAGCCCAAAATAATTCAAGGGCAAGTAAAGGGGAGGGAGACCTAATAGCGAACTCGGCATTGCATCTACTCCCCATCAATGTGTAATGGTTGATTCATGTGGAAGTCCCTCGTTCGAACCGAGGTTAGATCATGGGTAGGTCATGACCTGTAAGCGGGTTTTTTTCTTCTCTCGCTGAAGCGCACAAATAGTTTGCCTCAATCAAGGTTCAGTACGCTAGAAACCAGATCTAATAGCGAAAATGGTATTGTGTCCACTGCACTTAGACCTGAACAAGCACACCAGTCAAAGTGGAAGGCCCTCGTCCGATCCGAGGTTAGGTCATTCATCCCACCCAATGGTTTGTTATCCTCCCACCAAGTTTTGCAGTATGCCGGATTTGAAAGAGGAGCAAGAAGAAAGTCGCTTTCGCTTTTCAGATAATCGTGCGGGCCTCAGGTGCGAAAAAAAAAATCGGTTTAAGGTCTTTTTTCCAAATGCCGGTGCCCCCTTGCCTGTATGCCTCCGATGACTCGAACCACTCCTCCCATTGATAGCTCGTGCGCGTGATTAATTGATTATCAATTAAACGGTATGGGGATTACACCATTAATCAGCGAAGGCTTTCTGCATTTGCTATGGAGTTGAGATATAGGTAGTAATAAACTCGCTTCACAACTACAAACATTATTAATGTTGTGGTGATTCACTTTGCCGAAGAAGACTTCATCTTCACCCGCTGAACGCGTACGCAGTGCATTTCCCACTCAAAATTAAAGGTGGAGGCGGAAAGTCAACCGTTCATGTCTCTCTTATCTAATTTATAGATTTGCTTTTTGCTTTAATTCCCCCCTTCGCGAATGGACTCAATATAGTTCGATAAAAGACGATACAGACAGCCAAATGGAGAGACGAGGGATATGAGGAAGAGTTGAACGTCATCACAATTAAACCCAGCGCCCGAGAGACGTGGATCACGGAAAGAAGATGGAAAGGTACTAGATACGACGTCAGCCTGCGCAGAACTACTAGAGAGAACGAAGCATACCACTTGCTGGACGGAAGCGCCGCTGTAAAACGCGGAGTAGGCGGCGGGATTGGGAGTCGCCAGGACTAGAAGAGAGAGAGAGAGGTTAGACAGGCCGCGTTGTTGGTTCGATGGTATACATACGCCGGTTGAACGTGTTGTCCTGCACAACGGGGAGCCCCGTGAGCATACCTCCACGAAAGTCAGTCAGAGCAAAAGGGAAGGGCAACGGGGCACTCACTGCCATTGGGATTCTCTGCAGAGATTCTATTGTCAGTGCCCGGACGACAAGTGAGGATGGTGCACTCACTCCAAGCGGGGAGCAACACCTGGCGCCCGAACGCATTGCTCAAAGCAAAGACCATGTTTTCACCACAGAACGTCTTCAGATTTCCGTAGCCTCCTTGAAGAGTGGTCTTCGTGGTTCCGGGGAACGGGAATACGCCATCTGACAACGGTTTGAATATCAATGTTGTCTGTACCGACTAGCATTGAAAGCGCACGAGGATTTCCGTCGGCAGCGGCGATAGCTGCCCAGGGCGCAGAGCCAGTAAAGGCTGCAGTGGGGCCAGTGCAGTCGGTTACGCCGGCGACCAGGGATATGTATCCCGCGCCTGAATCAATGGGATTCAGGATCCTAGATATCGCCTTCAGGGTGAAAACCATATCCAAGTCTAAGTTCACTCACTCGATGTATACGGGACCGCCGTCATTGCACGCGTTGCTGAACGTGGCGACGGACAGGTATTTGGATCTATCTCCAGTCCTGGAAAGAGCTTTGAGAGATCAGTCGTGCACTTTGCACTTCCATAATACTCCAGAGAGACTGACTGAATATTCCCGAATCACCGAGAACTTGGGCATGCGAATGTCGCCAGTTAGACAACGACAGCTGAAATCAGACTATATTGCACTGACGACGGCTCCGACGAAGCTTCCGTTGTTAGCATCGTATGCCCCAAGATACCCGGAATTCCTGGGGCGGACGCAAGGTCGACTTATGGATCGCGAGGGAGGGTATGTACTCACTGCAGACACGCCCCTTGCGCTCGAGCGCCGGAGAACGAGGTTACAGCGGCGATTGCCAGCAAAATAAGGGCAGGGAAGGAGAACATTGTGGGAGTGGGCTTGAGACTTGGTTGAGATTCTGAGTCCGTGGTATTCCAGCGACCGCCTTTTGTACTTCCTGGACAACGGTCTGCGCCGAAATCCGGGCCTGCGATCCCTCAGGCGGTTTGGAACCTCCGGTGCTAAGGCAAAGAGAAGCGAAATCAAACTGCCCTGAAAAACGTACCGAAGTGACTAGCGAGAGACAATATCCGCATCAGGGGCAGCAGAATTCCAGGCGGTTGTGCAAGCCTGGAGCCAAGCGCAAGCGACTGAATCAAAGGTCAAAGTTTGCCCTGAAAAACAAATATCGCAGGCAATATACCAGCTCCGAGATGATAGCAGTATCCGCATGAGGCACAGGAGGATCTCACTGCTTTGTACATTGGTTTGACCCTCGCAGTAATGATAGAGATCACAGTACGCTTACCCTCCGATTTCCGCACTTGTCGGCGGGCAACAACAACAGGTGTTGTGGAATATTCTTGGCGAGTTGCGTTGGATTTTAGTGGAGGGGAGGCGGAACCGAAGGAGAGGATAACAATGGACCTGATGCACAGAGAGAGACTGGTACTGATCATGCCCCAAACGTGCAATGTCTTTTAATTCGCGTTTGTGCCTGGCAGCCTGGGGATAAGTGCAGGGGTAGGTTTCAGAGGTGTGGCGACGCGTGAATGGGTCGAGGAGATGGAGAGGAAGCAGACGCTTGGAGGTTGGGAGATTTCAGTGAGCGAGGTTCGACGGAAGATGGCAAGCCGAGAAAGAGACAGCCCGATGATTGTCAGTAGCCGTCCGATCCGATGTCCCACGGGTTCGTTTTTCTCTCGTACTCGTTGCTTACAACCGCATATGTAGTGTCGAAGCAGGCATTGAGAAGGCCGGGGACAGCGCGACGAGGCTTGTCGCCGAGGCGCTGCCCGAGGACGTGCTCACAAAGAGGTCCGCCGCGCAAGACCCCAAGCCCGAATTCCACGTCATCACGCCCGACGAACTGGTCAAGTCCTGGTCAAGTCCGACGCGTTCATCATGGGCGGCCCACGAGATTGGACAACTTCCTGCAACCACTCTTGGGTGCCTTCCACCACGAAATCCTCTGGGAATACCCTGTGCTTTTGGCTTTTTCCTGTCACTCAGATCTGGCTGCTTTTGCGCGCTCCTTCGTGGCAAACGCGAGGCGATCGCGTTCGAGATCGCGGAGATCGTCAGCGACGTCGCGGACAAGTGGGGCATCTCGATTGAGGGCATCCTAATCAAGGTCGACTCGGCGTGCCTCGTGCGACAGGCAGCGGACATCCTCGCGAGTCTCGCAGAGATGCAGATCCGGCAGTTGGAGGCTTGTACGTCTTCTCCTGATTCGCTGTTTGCCGACCCCGGTGACATACAGTGCAAGCGATGGCCAAGTCGGGCAATACCAAGGTCATCTTCATGCCGATGCAGCTGCACTCCGACGTCATCGGTCAGCTCGCGTCGGGCTCATCCAACTACGGTGGCGGCAGCGCCATCGTGCAGAACGAGAGTGGCGAGGACGCCATCAACCGCGCTGGCCATCGTCGCCACAACTTTCTGAGCCGTGCTTCTTATTATTCTATCCGCTCAATCTTCATCCAACCAGTGTTTCTGGTTGATTTCAACTCTGCGCGCAGTCCAACTTTGGCTTCTACAGAGCAACTGCTGTCTCAAACAGTTTCCAAATGTCCAGGCTTGTAACTAGAACGAAAATCGATGTGGATACGATATTAGCAAGAGCTCTATCCAGCTACAAATGCCGGGATCCTTTGAATACATCAAATTGCGCGCGCCGGTGAATCTTGATAATGGTAGCATCTTTGACAGCTCCCTAAATTAAAGAAGTGGATTGAAGAGTAATAAACACAATAATGGTACGCGATTCCTGTTCGATTTTTTAATTCACTCATCTCACAATTGCTCGGAAAGATTTTTTCAGCCTCTGTTAATCGGCCTCTTTAAGTTTCCCCGCCGTACCGCTGCCTCCCACATGCGTTCTGAACAGACATAGAGTAGTAATTCAACTGTGGTGCACATTATTCTCATTTTCGAAGCGTTTTCAGAGCAGGCGCGCACGGCGCCGCGCGCCATTGTATATATCTTGTAGAAGGTGTCAAGATATAATTATCTTTACTTCTGAGCTCCAGTTGAATGCGACTCGATGTTCTCGCTTCTTGAATTCAGGTGCCTAGACCACCTAGTAGGTCCACGGAATCTCCCTTTCCCTTTTTTCTTTCCCTTTTCGAATTCTTTTTGCTTTTTTGCCCCATTTGGGACCCACTATATTGAAATAAAAACCTACGATTATTCCCGAGACTTTTCCGATTGGCTTGGCCAATCGTCTTATAGGGTCTAATAAAACTCGTGGCTCGTGTCTGTGAGCGAGGTTTTGCTTGTGTGTGCGACGGCAGGATGACGCGCCACAGCGCAAATTTCTAAGCTGATGGATAGAATTGTAGCCTGCAAATAAATGAATGAATTATTTGGAGTATTCCGGTTTTCAAACCAGGCTAATATCGCTGACTCAAAGCCTCCGCCATGCAGCGCTGCTTAGACCCAGAACTCTCAAAGCAAAATTTACTAGTTGTGTGGAATCAGGAGGTGGCAGTGCTTCCTGATTACGAGTACTTATGTAATAGGGATCGTCCCTTTCAAAACTTGAGAGCACCCAAATTTGATCAAATTTTCATTAGAGACCGTTTTCGTTGAGGGACTTATTAGTGGCAGTGCTTAATATATTTAGTGGCCGTGCCTAAACATGCTTCAAATTTTTCTATTGAAAATAGTGGCTGGGCGTTGTACTTGTTATTGTTACTCGGGGAAAAAAACCCCTACTCGGGGACAACTCCTAATTGGACAAAAAAGTTTTTTGCTTTTGGAATTATCCGTCGGCATTTTCCTGCACCCTCACCCTTTCGGACTTGATGGGGGAAAAAAAGGAATAGGGTCCATGCCGACAATCCGTTTCCAATGTGCACTGGAGCTCAACTGGGGTGCAGCCAAGATTCATATTGTTCTTTCTCAAGAAAAAGCACTGGTGGAGCGGTACCTATACCTAATATACGTAGTTGTGATCTAGTGGCAATATAGTGGTAAAAAGCGGGCACAGTGTTTGGCCTTGCATGGCAGCAGAGGCTGCATCTTGTTTGGTCCCGTAGATGTAGATACACACTGGCAGCCATACCATTATTCGTTCGTCTTGGCAGTTAGGACTGCTGCTGGTCGCCCTTTCGTTAAATGCATCCGAGTCCTTTACTTGCCTCCCTTCTGTGCCGCTCTTTTTCTCTAACGGCTGGTTCCAGTGTCTGCTGATACCATCGCCCACCCTCGCACACCTGATAATACCACAGATCGACTCATATTAGAGGGGGGTTACCCCCCCTAACCTCCCTCTAGTGAGAGGCCGTTCAGGCATACCACATTGCCACATGTTTGGGTTCTTTTTTTTCAGGCAGGACTTGGGAAATTTTTTGAAAATCTGGCCTGCTGCGGTGGCCATTTGGGGGTGGGTGTTGGGTAAGCAGGAGGGGGTGATTTGGGGTGGGGTCAGGGGGGTGCTGCCGCTGTTGCCGCAACATTTTTGGGGGGAGGTACAAAAGTGTTTATCATACTGTGCATACATTAGGTATCATTAGTCCCAATCAAAAGCAATGAAAAAAAATCGGGGAGGGGGGGCGGTCTGCCGTGACTGCCGCCCATCCACGCCATTTGCCGCCGCTGCCGCACTTGGTCTTAGCAGGGTCACAAAAGGTTAGTGACCCCAATAGTGCTGCCACCGTTGCCACCGCGAACCTTATCCAGGTCAGTAAATTTTTGTGACTGTATCAAACTGCCACACTTGCCGCACCATCAGAGTCATCACTTAACTCTATCACAAAAAATTGTGGCCTGGTTTGGCTGCCACCATTGCTGCCCATACACCCAATCTGCCGTCACTGCCACAATGATCCGCACCACCAACAATGGTGGCAATGATGGCAGTTAAGAACATCGGTATTTTTTTGTGACTTCCTTCAGCTGCCACATGCGGATGTGTTGTAGGTGCGCGTGTCTACGTTGCTGTATGCTCAGCGCCTGTCTCAGTATCGGTGTCGCCATGCAACCATTCCGCTCCCGCCCCCTCGCAAGCTCAGCACCCCGCCCCTCACCCTCGCCCCTTCGCCTTCGACACACTCGCGAGCCCCGAGCACACCTCACCCAGGCCGAGCCCGATGCCCGCGGCGAGCACCTCGTCCGCCTGGCCGCGGTAGCGCGGAACGCCGTCGACACCGATCTCGGTTTTGGGGTGGGCAGCTGGGGGTGCGTCAGTTTGGGATAACAGAAAGAGACCGAGAAGCGAAAATGGAGGAAGGTGAAGAAGGGAGCGAAGATGAAGGCGAAAAAGGAGTAGAAGGACGAGGATCACAGGGGGAAGGGGGAAGGAGGGAGGGGGATGCGGGAAGGAGGACGTGCGGGGGGGCGAGCGAGACAAGGACGAGCAGTACGGGCGCGATGAGGGAGGAAAGTAGCAAGGGATGCAAGACCGCGCGGGCCCGACGCCTGCGAGAGGGTATACGGAGATAGGACGTTGCGGAGAGCCAGTGGGCGAAGAGACGAGAGAGGCGAAGGGGCCGGGGTGGAAGTGGCCCGAAGGTGGACGAGGAGACGAAGACGAGAAGTGGCGGGGGACGAATACAAGATAAGATGGATGGATAGATAATGTAGAATACGGTGGTGGTAGAGTGAGCGTGGTAGGGGCAGTGGTGCGCTGGGTGGTGGAGGCGAGGCGCAGAAGGAAGACGAACGAACGGGGCGGAAGTATGAGATGTGGGCAAGAGAAAGGCGCGGCGCGGCGCGGATGCGGATGGAGGGAGGGAATGGTTGTGCCTGCGCGAAGAAGGAAGTAGGATGGGCGGTACGTGATGGACGGACGGGGAACGGAGGGGGCGAGAAATGACGATGGTACGCCCAGGAGGAATAAGGCGCAACTAAAAAGAGGTGTGGCGATGGGATGCGGGGGATGCGTGGAAGTGTGGAGATGGGAGGGAAGAAAAGAAGCGGAGGAGACGGGAGTGGGGAGACGAGCGAGAGATGGTGAAGGCGAGGGCTAGGGAGGGAAAGAATTGGCGCGCAAGCCGAATGAAATTGGGTGAAAAATAAGAGAGGTAGAGTGGGTGCGAGGTAGACGAACAGGTGGAAGTGTGAGAAGAGGGAGGGACGGAGGAGTAGAAGGAAGACAAATGGGGCGGAAGTATGAGGTGGGGGGAAGGAGGAGGGGTGGTGCGCGATGGACGGACAGGAACGGCGTGGGCGACGATACACACGAGAGGAATGAGGCGCAAGCACCCGCCCAAAGCGAAAAGAGTATGCCGGACGCGGAGGCGGTTGAAGGGAGGGAAGTGTGGAAATGGGACGTGGGAGGTGGCGAAGGTGAGCGAGCGGGGCAAGGAAGAGCGGTAAAGGAAAAACTAATGAATAAATGAATTTTATTCGAATAATTATAAGAGGAGTAGAATTGGGGAGAGTGGGCCGTGACGGACGGGGACGTAAGGAGGAGTCCGGTGATATAGGAGGAGAAGAACGGTTAGGACGGGGCATAAAGAACAAGCGAGCGGGACGGGTACTCGTGAAGGCGGCAAGCGAAAAAAGGTGGAAAGGAGGCGCGAGAGCACGCAAGAGTCAAGACGAGAGCATGAAACCTCCAAGCAGAAAAGAAAGAAGGAGCATGAAAACGAAAAAAGCGCAAAAAGAAAAAGCCCTCTGCAACTCACCGGAAATTGCCCCTTTCAAGCAACGTGCGCGCGATGTCGAGGCTCGCGAGCTCGGGGCGCGATGACGGCGCGCGCAGGCGGCCGGACTCGATGTCGGCGATTTTGTGGTACGAGATGATGAGGTGCTGGGTGACGTTGGCGGTGATGAGGGAGAATGTCTGCGGAGGTGTTAGCGCTGTGGTAAAAAATAATTCATAGTAAGAACCTGTAGATGGACCGCGAAGAGGCTGAGAGCGAGGCGCCGGATAGATACCGCGACAAGTCAGGAACGCAGACTCGAGCAACGCAGATGCACCGTAAATTTGTACCCACCAGCGTCCTCTCCCGGTGCTGATCCACCCCCACCGCCAACCCAGCGCGCCTTCCCGCCCCCGCCTCCAACCTGCGGTGTCAAGTGCGCTGGGGTATCTTCTACTACTAGCGGCAGTAGCGATATTCCGGTCAGTGCCCCAGAGTGTCTGTGCTTTCGGCCGCCGCCGTCGTAGGTGGAGGAGCGAGGGTAGGAGTTGGTAGACGTGAAGCAGGCGGGATTACGTCAGCTCTTTTGACTTGTCTCCGCCCCATCGAGCGCCTAAAGTGCCCGTCGGCATACTTGCAAGTTTCTCTGCCCGGACCTGCATGTTTCTCTCCTCGGACGTGTGCAATAGTTGTAAATACTGCGCCTCATCTCTGGCTCTAACTACACCACCGTGCGACCGTCCCAGACTCCCTTTTCACCAAATTTACTTGACCAAAAACCTCAAATAATCACACACCTAGCCAAGTTCCGACGAATCGGTATTGCATCCATACCCTTTGGGTCCTTCGAATATTTTGGCAATCAGTCGGCATGCCGCGGAAATTTCCAGATGCGCATCAAAATATCTGCGCCCTTTTGCTTCAACCATCGCTGTACACCCGGCTACATTATTAAATCCACCATTGCGTCCCTTCTTGTTTTTAATTTTCGGTCTCTCATTTGAAATCATAGCCTTCAAGTTCGCTGCTTCATTGAGATCCCAATATGTATCTAGGGAATCGTCACCGTACGTACTTGGTCTGTAGGCCACTGCTTCGCATGGCTGTACGAGTCCATAGTCCTAGTACTCTGAGTCCTCACCCAATTACATCATACTCCCCAACAGTGTAACCCCCCCCCTCAGACACAAAATAGGGGAATCACGAGCGAAGCTAGATACTGTTAAGGGACCTTCCGGCCCTGAACTTGCAAGTTAATGAGGACAAGATGTATTCAGAAACCTCCGCAATCTTCTACGACTTAGAATGTCATTATGGTGAGGTCAGAAAATTCAAGCGGTGAAATCTTTCTTACTGCTATGGTACATCACATTGTAAATATATTAAACCAAATAGAGATACGATACGGGCTTGAACCCGTCCTCAAGATATGAATATGATACAGGTTGAGGTGTATTAAATACATTTGACATTGCTGAACAGATGTTTTTGCGCCGCTCAGGCTCAGCCGGCACAAAACGGAGCTTTAATCTGGCTGGCGGGCGTTGAGAATGCCACCTGATATCTTTAGACAGCTGAAAAAGGCGCCTGGAGCAACTCTGTTGGAGATTGAACCTGTCCAGGTGATCCACCAGTTAAATTTTCAAATTTCAACTCTCCATGGCTGTTTAGGCTCTGGGACTTGAATGTGTCCGATATGAGGCATATGTACTTATTTCAGCCAGGTTTCTGTCGGATACAACGTATTTTCTTTCAAGGAAACTGACAGAATATAATCAAATATAATCAAAATATATTCACATTCATCGGCCCAAATATAAACCCTCCAAGTTTTAGTCGGCATCAGAAATTTAATGAAATAATCTCCGTAGGCCCGCTCCGCGGCAAAGCCCGCTATTCCATCTTCAGCGGTAGTCCAACGTGACGGTAATTCATAGAACCAATATCTGATAGGCTCTCATTTTTCCAAACTTCGTAATGCAAAGCCTTGAACTTCATGGTTACAATTTGGATCGGGACCCAAAAGCCTCAAATTAGATGGTTGAATATCTGGAGGGAGTATAGCATTTGTGGGCCATGGATGTCCAGGCCCTTTGTTGAAATTATGAAGACTGGGAGAGGTTTTTACCCAATCCATGAATCACACAAAAGAGAGCCATTCACAAATTATCAAACCAGGATCAACTCCCAATATTCAACCAGTAATGGAAAGGTTTGGACCCGTAAGATGGATTTCTCCAACAACTCGTTCCAATGCTTCCATGCCCAACCTTCGCTCGGTCACTGCTTCGCGTCGACCAGCTCAGATTGGGCGAAGCTGGGCATGGCCATTGGCCATGCGTCACTGGAGGAAAAGTGAAAAGTAAATATGTTGCTTCTATGTAGCGGTCAATAACCAACACATTTTGGATCGTGGCTAACCCGATGTGTTTAGGCGATACTATCGAAAGCAGCCTGGCATTTATTCAGTTAAAGAAGGACTTCACTTACATCTTGAGTGAATATTACACCCCAGCAGATGTGCTGAGTCTTTCAGCCGATTGGGGGGGGCAAGGGGTTGAACAACGATTTTTACCTGCAGTGGGTAAGCAAGCAAGGGAGATACTAACGCGGTGAGAACAAGCTATATAAATACCGTCCCATCATGCTTGGGTTCCCAAATACAATTTGACCGGCAAGATGTGCTGGAAAATAAATAACCCATCGATGATAGCGAGGCCGACGTCACGGTGGTTCAGAAGCAGACTTGGAGGAGTACTGGAGTCTGAATATTTTTTCAATAGTTGAAGAGATTCAAGTAAACCGAAAGAACAACTAACTTCTCAAAGTGGAGATTGAGAAGATATAACAATGCGGCGATGTTGCGCAATGGTGGCAGCGCACCGAGTGCATTTGATTCACACTGTTGCAATGTGTAAATTATTAACCAGCCAGAATCAGGCGGTAGGTAGGACCGGTGCACAATTATGGTAAGGAAAAAAATTAATTCAAAAAAAGGACCAGAGCGTGTGCGGGACCGGATTTGTTGCAAAGAAAGGCCGAGACAAAACGGTGTCAGCTTCCTTCCGTTCCAAAGGAAAGACATCGAAGTAGAAGCCAAAGATCGGTAGAGATTGGGCAGATAGGGGCTCTTTCGGCCAAACTCGGCGGCATCGGAAAATTGCGGGAACTGGGAGAAAAAATGGGTCACCTGATATAGCGGCAAAAAAGGAAATGATCGAAATCTGAAAAACGCGATCACTTTTTCATTAACTACAAGAACCCGCTATAGAATAGCGGGAATCTCCTATGTTCCATCATGTTACACTTAAATTTATGGCAACTGAGTGACTTCCCATAACAATAAAAGTTTTGTGGGGATTATTTTTGCTGTTTCTCCCGCAATGCCGAGGCAGCTGTCAGAACCCCATCATTTTTAACATAGAATCTCTCTGAATCTTTAGAATCTGTGCAGGGGGTACTGGCCCCCCAAACAGATTTCAATGGACACAACATTTCCTGAATAACCCAATTGGGTTCGATCCTTCCGCCGAGTAACTCGGATCAAGCCTTTGCGACCTCAGGGTGACACAGACTGCTCGGTTTAAGCCTCCAGTACATCGACCATGCGTTCATACTCATCTGCGTCCCTTACACATCTTTGACCTGTTTGGTCAAGTCTCAGAAACACTGAGTGAAATTGCTCAAGCAGGTGATGCAAACATATGGCGACATGGACATACAGCTATTTTGGCACTGATGTGCACTAAAAGGCAAGAACCCGTGCTCCGCAACGGTAGTTGGAGTCCGAAGTCAAGAATATGATCCACTGAATGCCTGAAGCATGAAGTACTGAAGTCGGGAGTTCAATGTTATGTTAGTACACCACTCGTTGCCAACCTTCGGTTGGCTCCTCGTGGAATCCCGTGTCAAGCTGTCAAGGCATCGAGCATAAAAAGAATGGATGTACGGGTGGAGACTATGGGCCAAATTAGGTTGCCACCAAACATTTTTCTCGTATCATTTTTACAAGCCAATTGACTGCATATCCGTTGCATTGAAAGAAACAAAGGATATAATTCAGCAATACAAAATTAGTATAGACGCGACATTCTATCCCAACAACTCTCGCACCGATGCCCTGAAAAATTTTCAATATTGAGGTCAAGGATTTTCCCGAGAGAGTCAGTCAAGTCTGTGTGCGTGGCACTGGGACTCTGTCCGAGTAGTTGTTTGCAGCAGGTCACTTACCGCAATCTGGATTTGCCTCCAGAGATTTTTGTGCTTTTTCTACTCGCCTCCGGAACTTCTGGGCCCACGACCGAACAGTCTGCGTAGACTCTGATGTTTGGTCCTTGCTTAAAAGCTCACGCTCCCTCACAGCTGCCAGCTAGCGCTGTCGTCGTGCCTGTTGAGCTTTAGACCGTCGGTAGTGGGTCAATTCGGAAGTCTAGAACATGTGAATCATTGTCTGCAACATACACAATTTAATTCACCTCTCGGGCTTCCCTCTCTCAACGCCGTCTCTGGCCCAATGAACGTCGACTCAGGGATTTTGAGGTCCTAATAATTTCTCAATTCACCAGTATGGTGATAGGCTACACAGTATGCAGGGTATTTCGTGCTTGACGCGTCGTGGCGGTAAAAGTCGCGTGTGGTTCCCTATAAATATAAATAAATGCCCGTAAATGCTTAGACGGCGATGAGAGATATCAGATCACTTACCTGAAGCACAAAGGGCTCCGGCTGAATTTGTTGACGATGGGCTGCACCGTACTCAGCAGACGTTGTGCACGACACGTCCTCGCACTAAAAGTCGCGTGTTGGCTATAAATATAAATGGATGCACGTACATACTGAGAGGACACTTCTTACCTGATGAAGAAAGGGCTCCGGTTGCATTTGAGACTCTGCCTTTGGAAGTAAACGACGCAAAGGCTGCGCTATAGCAGACAGAGTCTAGAAAGCGCGTCCAGTCACACCTAGACGTCCCCGAGGGCTTGACGCAGGAGTCTGCCGTCATTGCATCAGCAGCTGACCCGTTGAACAGCCAATCAGGTTATCGGAATGTTTATCTTGTCTTGTACTAGTGAGACACGTCCGCTCTCTTTTGTATAATAGATGGGTGGAAACCATATTTCTTTATGTCTGTAGTGTTTCCCGCAAGAATATTACAACCGACTAATTTTGGTGCATCAAGGGAACTTTCAAACAAGCCCAGATATTTTGAAGGACTATTCTATCGTTATAGAATGCCACCCACTCCCGCATTGAATTCGCAGATGAGAGTTCCAGGTTGAAGAAAAGTCGGGTGCTGGAATTTAACTGACATACAATGAATGACTGCAGCACCATGGTCTTTCTTTTTTGTGTCACTCTTTCAATTCTAGTTGCAGACCAAATTCAGAATGATGTACCTGAGCATTGCATTTATTCCATCACTTGTAGAACCCTTAGCCTTCCACTGGATTACAGGTTCTCCTCTGAGGGATTCAGTTGCAGATAAAACAGATTGACCTGTCTTGCCCGGAGACTAAAAGATGTGGCTGAAACATGCATAACCATTGTGGCTACTAGCCACCGCTGAAATATCCAACATACTTAAATCTATGAAGGAGTGAATATTGTCTGAGCTAACCGGATTGGATCTGCAATTTACGTTCGAAAGTCGCACTCAGGTAAATGTAGACATTCACAGAAGAGGGTCGGCTCAATAGTCAGCCAAATTTTCTGCTTTTCACAGAGAGGTCTACAGTTGCCATCCAGGGTCAAGGTCTGTTTCAGGAAATTTCATCAAAATTCGCTGTTGGGGTCCTTGTTGGCCATCTCCGGAGCGTCACTGTGACTGCTGTCTTCCCGCAGAGGCGACACCGTCACATGACACATTGTGTCCAGTGGCCGCGGGGGCAAATTGTACGTGACCGGCGCTCCCAAATCCTGTTCATCTATGCTGTATGTGCGAATGTCTCACACAATTCAAGGTTGGTCGCTTTAATATATCAAATCTCAGCAGTAATTATGTATTATTCCGGTGTAATTTCTCGTATGGCCACTCCAAGTGTACAGTAGCATGCACCTGGCTTTGAAGAAGCATAAATTCTCCAATCAGATTCGTTCAAATTTTCGAACTCCGTTACCTCATCCTATGTACCCGAGATTTCTACGGCGATATCCCGTTCAATTCTGCGCTGATTACAAAATTCAGCTGCCGGTTGAGGCTCTTCATTATTTCGGGATACTAGGCAGTGACGCCAAGGTGTGAAATGAAGTCCGAACATTGATGTGGAAAATCTGGAATATATCAACTCCATTGGCTTTAGATTTCTTGTGATGAACATCAGCCATCCTAATTTAGTTTGAATTTGGTTGCTAAAAAAACACATTCACTCATTCCCATTCCGAAAATCACCAAGGCTTCCTTGGATCCCCTTTCCTCAAAAAATCCCTCATATGCAACTATCAAATACCATTTGTGCATTACTCCCGTCAAATGACATTCCAGACTAGAGTTGATGCGGCGGCGGCATGCCTCCTATTACTTCTGATATGCCTCTGGCTCTACAAGTTCACTTGGAGTCCAGTAGAAGAGTACTGGTATTTCAGTAGGAATGATCATTCTCTCAACCTGCCCCGTATGGTATGTAAGACTTTAACGCATGTGTACTTGTGTTGCACTGCGCCAGTCGTCAAAATGACTGCTTTCTGTTCATGGATTTCGGCCTGGAAAATCACGTCGCACTTTTGCCAAGCTGTTCTGGGTCAACACATGGATATTTTATTCTCAAAAATCAATAATGTTCATCATCTACGGGTAGAGTGATGCGCGAGGCTCGGCTAAGTCACGGAGTGCCAGGACCCCAGAACACCCCACGATGGCATCATAGAATTGCCTAGAACAGACCTTGACCCTTGAGGGCAATGGTAGAGGTTTCAAGAGATAATTTATGTAGCCTGCTGCACAGCAAGGCCTGGTATTACCAATATCCGCCGGCAAGGCTTGTCTCCGTTCATGAAATGGGCACACTGCTCTCGGAGTTAATTTCGATGTGTAGGCTGGGAAAGAAGTCCAGAATATGCGGCCTACGAAGTCGCTACAAGATCTGCTGTATCCAAAAAAGCCAATGTTGACCGCACTGGTTTAGAACAGAAATTTTGCGCACTCTTCATCAAAATGTATGGCTTGAGGCAGTTCCCGATGATTCAGAGTGTACAGTCTGTTGAAACCCATCTATGAAATTCCGACTCCATAAAAAGTAAGGATGCAACTGCAGTATAAAAGTAAGGTGGTGCAAACTTCAGGTCGCATTGAATATATTAACCGCTCCAGTGATGTGATCACTCATAGATATTAAACTTAAATTCGTTTCCGGGATACAGCCAAAAAAAAAAGACCGGGTGGTTGCACAATCAATCATGGTCCTGTGGATTAAACTGCTAACATGACTTGTTATTGTTGGATGTCTATATATAAGTTCCCTGCCCAAACTTCGCTCGGCCGCCGCTTTGGTATGAAAAACATCTGTTTTTGAAAACCAGAGCCCGACAAGTGCAGTGATTACTTCTTGGTACCAGTCTGGGAAGGAATATGAATGAGTTTATCCCCCCATTTTTCTTCTACAAGTGTAGCCATAGAAAGGGAGAAATAGCTGAGAAAGTCCCTGATCCGGAAGTTGCCGTCTGGTACACGGATAATGCCGAAGATGCCCACTAACTTTAGTTAGTGGGTCCTATAGTGCCCTAATAGTACAGTCTCAGCCAAATTTGAGTTTTTACATAATGAAGTCACGTTTTGCGGCCGAAAATCCGATGGAACTTTGATCCAATGTTTAAATTTCTTTGAAAACAGCGCCCATGTCAGGGGCCATGTCATCTTGATCCTAAAGCTAGCAGTGACATGTTTGTATTTGACATGCAGCTCAAAATTTCCACCTCGTCCTTCCCGTCACTCAACTCTTCTCAATGTCTATCCTGGTGGATGGTATATACACGTCCCATGTGCTCACTTCGTCTATCTCTCCTGTTACCGTTCTGTCTGTGGCCTTTCGCTCTCGTCTCCCGCTCGGCCGTTCTCGTAACTTCGCTCTCACTATCAACGGCGGTCTGCATGGATCTTTCACCACAGTGCTACGTGCTTCGTTTCTCCCCATCTGGCTGTGGATATCTGCCTTGGACTGGACTGGACGGCCAGTATACAGGAGTGGCTCATCGGCCTCAGACAGCGCCCAACAGATCCACTAAGCCATTTGCATGCTGTAGAGGGTATATCCATCTACTACCTGCCGTGTCTATTTTCCCTCTCTCACTCATTGTTCTAGGATCTATGTGCCCAGCTCCAATGACGGTCCAAAGTGGTCATCTTGGCCCTTTTTTTATGCCCCTCTAACCGCTGTCTTTAGCTGCTACTTCACCGACCGCCGCTGTTTCCCTAGGGGGCAGTGCGTACTCACTGAATTGTCTTTAATCTTTACTTCTCTTTCTCTCTTTCCCATTTTTAGGTGTCATGTCACGCTCTGGGACCGGCACCATATCCTACCTTGATGGTAAGTCAGGTTTCATGCAAAGTTTCTAGCAGTGTACTGACTCAAATAATTTGGTGTTCTGCAAAGTGTGTCCCCTTTCCACATCGCATACGTGCGCACCCATGGGTCCGGTGTTCGCGCTGGTGCCTAGCCCTCCGTTCGCGCAGGTGCATAGTTCGGCATTCGCGCCTCCACAAACCAATATAAATCATGTATTGTCACCTGAATATAATGCTTTTACATCTGCGTCTCATCAGGAGTCCTCATCGAATGGCCCAGTTTCTGGACCCGTGTTTCTCTCCCCATCGGTTGGATTAGATGTTCTTTTCCTATCTCGTGATCGGCTCAGTAATGTTCTTGATGGGGATGACTCTTGTCTTCATACACATCTCGTCAACCACGGTCTTTCAGCTGATGGTATGTCTGCCTTTGAAGCGAGGCAGTCTCTAGCTTTCCATTTAATGACCGGCATGTGCGTGTCAGTCACATCAATCCTGCCTGGTGAAACTCAGTATGTTGGATGTCGATCTTTGGGCACTGCTTTTGCTGTCATGCTGAGTTACCCTGCAAGGAGCCAAATACATCTGAGTCTCCTACAAACCGCAGCCCTCCTGTCTGTCCTTGTCTCCCGTTTGCGTACCATCCATCATGCAGTAGACTTAGCTAGAAGGTGATTTAAAAAAATTCTTGCTGTTAGTGGGCTTTGCCGCGAACAGCGCGCTACTGAGATTATAAGATAAAATGCACCAACCACTGTCTGATCAAAGATGGCGGGAAGCTTCGGAGTATTCTGCCTTCGGTTTCAGCATCCACGGAAGTAGCCGGGAAGCTGTGTATGATCTGGAAGCCTTTGCAAATCCACACCAAACTCCCCTCCGCTCTCTTACAGTAGGGGTGCTCAATTCTTAGTTCGAACGGGTTCAGTTCGGATTTTTATTCAAAATAATAATAAAAATGCACCCATTTGAATAAAAATCCGAACTGAACTGAATATAATTTTAAGAATTGAGCACCCTAGTATTTTATTATCTTTATTCTTTATTCTTTTATTTTTTCTCACACTTCGGTATCGAGCCAGCATCCACGTCTGAGAGCCTTTGCAAATCTACATGACTGGTGGGATGGCCGGCAAGCGGCAAGGCACAAACCAAACTTGAAGAAATGTAATGCTACATACAGTACATGGGGGGCTAACACAAGGACGAGGTGGTATTCCCAGAAACGCGAGCGCACATTCTTGTAAGAGTATGGGAGTAGAAATATAGATTTCAAATTACAGGGTAACTAGCTACCAACCCTTTGAAATGTCCAGTGATCGGTCGGTCTCCATCAAAAGCATCTCAGTTCTAGCAGCGCGAATTTTGTAGCGAAGCGTTCCTCGGAAAATAGCCAGGGGTAGTGCTAAGTAATCGATGACTTCAGTTGATGGTGTGACAGAAGTTGCAAGAGGGTGACATTTGCAGGATGGTGTGGACTAAGCGGCAAGGGCGGGACGGGAGATGAAGAGCGTGAGAGCGCGATGGTAGTGCAGGGATGACGGGAGTGTGGCCAAGCTTCGGTGCAGGAGATAAGGTACTAGAGAGCGAGAGCGCAGGGATTAGGGCCAGACACTGAAGACTGGAAGATTATTACAGGGCAGATTCAGAGCCAAAGAAGGTGGACGCTCACAAAAGTAGAAAAGGCGCACGCGAGTATACGGACGATGCCGAGCATTACATAATGACTTTTCGTCGGACAAAGCTGACCATGCTAAGACACAAAGCTGTCAAACAAGTTTGGTTTGTGAACCAAACTCCTCTCCGCTCTCTTGCAGTATTTTATTATCTTTATTCCTTATTTATTTATTTTTTCTCGCACTTCCATCGGTATCGAGCCAAAACTACTAAATTCGTTGCTAATTTTGAGTCCGGCCCGGCTCCTGAATCTTTGGCTAAAGATTGGATTATTCGGCCTTCGGTGATCTTGTGGGTTGTTCAACTTGTTGAATTGTGAGTGCGCAAGACGGTGTGCCAGTGGAGCTGTAATTGAAATTCGGCTTTCGTTTCACGACGACTTCCGCGAGATAGGATCTGCTTTGCACTATCAGTGCACCACCAGCCATAACGGACAATTGCCTTACTCACCAGCTACTAGACCCGGTGACAAGTTACATCACTCAGCGAGCTTGGAAGGCTAGTCATTTGATCTCAATCCGAAAAAACAGCGCACAACGTGGACCAAGGACTTACGCCGACATAAAGCCCAGAAACCAGAACAAGGGTAATTACCACGGCTAGTCTAAATTAATCAAAGTAAAGTGTGCAAAATTCTGGGTGTGAAAGATTTATAAAGAACGATTACCTAAATAAATTTAGGACTCGTAACGTGCCAATATAAATATGGGACATATCCTATCCTTCATCTCGTGCTTCCTGCCAATTACTGCTGTCAGCGTCAGCTCAGCCCCAACAGCAGCCAATGAACAGGTTTCCTAAAAATATTGGAATACGGTGCAGCAAGCGCTTCTCTTTACAGCCTTGCTAAATCCTATTTTACAGCCTTGCTACGATACCTCTTCTTCCCCGTCCATGCCCCTCTTCAGCAACAGTACCGGTATCCACATTAGTGGAGGAAACTTCTACGATGTTGGTGGCGACCTGAGCATTCGAAATGATCACCAGCTTCAGGTACAGGATCGTCAGCATGCGGAAAGTGGTGGTGCTCCGAGTAGTCTTGAGGGAACACCAACACAACAGAGCATTGGCTGGGAGGCTTCAGATGGCGGTAGCACGTTTTCAGGAGCAGGGAGGAATAGTCGGCATGCGGGGAGGATGCGGCCATTACCTTACGGTGCGCGTCAATTTGGATTTATACATTTCCTGCCTCTTAATTTGTCTCGCAGACGCGTCTCTTCGCTACCAGACCCAATCACAGAGCGAGTTGCAACCGGAATATGACCAAGCGTCTTCGTCTTCGTCATCTGCCAGCGCACTAGTTACGCCGTCGTCGACCACCTCTCCTTCACTTCCACCACATATTCATCATGCCAATCAAGCAAGTGAATATATCCCGCCACCCCCACCTTTCGACTTCTCCACCCATTTTGACTCGGGGTCCAACAATGGAGTCGTGAACTACGCACCTCCGCGTGACTGGCGTGCAAACGAGCCGCCGAAAACCACAATTAGCGGTGGTACATTCGTCGGAGGAAATATATATAATCGGAGCGGAGAAAACGGGCATGTTCTGTTCTTTGAACAAAATGAATTTAAGCTGACTACGAGGCCAGGAATCCATATTTTACATCGCTCCGTAGTTCTCGATGCGATGTATGATTCAGCGGACAGCTACCCTCAGCCACGATGCCATCCTGAAACACGTGTAGAAATGCTCGAGAAATTGTTCAAATGGTCCACGGAGTCCAAGTGGGCGGAGTCGCGGTGGTACTCAGATCATATGGAGACGCGGGACGGCCTTCCGGTTGTCTGGCTGCATGGACCAGCTGGAGCTGGAAAGTCGGCGATCATGCGCACCCTCTCTGAACGATTGGCAGATGCTGGACGTTTGGGAGGCGCTTTCTTTTTCAAGCGTGGGCATGCTACCCGTGGGAATGCTCAAACATTGTTTGCTACACTCGCCTATCAACTCTCCCTCCGGATTCCACAGCTGAAATTGGTCATTTCACAAGTGGTGGAGGAGGATCCATCCGTGGTTGCGAGATCAATGAGTGTTCAAATACAGAAGCTCATTCTCGACCCGTGCCGCTCACTTGATAATCTGGAACCACCCGTCATCATCATCGACGGCTTGGACGAATGCGAAGGCCACCGGGTGCAGCAAGACATTTTATGTCTTATTGTGCAGTCCATCAGTGTGGATGCCCCTCCTCTTAAATTTCTCATTGCCAGCCGACCGGAACACCATATCCGCAAGATCTTCGAAGATCCCCTTTTCGAGGACCTCTTCCACTCATTCGATGTGACGCAGTCGTTCAAGGACGTCGAAAAATATTTATGCGACGAATTTACACGGATCCATCGAGAACACCACGAAACCATGGGTTCGATTACAGGCCCGTGGCCATCCCAGGAGGTGATAGATGGATTCGTCCATAAATCCTCTGGGTACTTTATATACGCAACAACGATCATCAAGTTTGTTGATGATCAAAATTTCCGCCCCACAGAGCGGCTGGAGGTCCTCAAGCAAGAATCACATTCGGAATCACCTTTTGGTGCCCTGGATCAGCTGTATACTCAGATTCTTTCGACAGTCCCAGTCTACTGGCCGCTTGTTTCAATCCTGCGGGCCCTATGTTTCTGTAAGTTCCAGTTAACTCCTACTGGGGTTGAACAACTTCTTGAGCTCAATCCTGGGGATGTTCGTCTGACTCTGCGAAACCTCCATTGTGTTTTTCGGGTCCCCGAGATTGAAGATGACATCCGGCGGATCCCTATTGGCGTGCACCACGCTTCGTTGCAAGATTTCCTCCATGATGCAACACGTGCAGGCGCGTTCTACATTGGTGATCCAGAATATCGAGTGGATATAGCTCGCCGTGTTCTCAAAGCACTTTCTTACAAGTGTGACGATACATCAGTTAACTGTGCTCGCCCAGTTGCATTGTAAGTTCACCTGGTGACAGGTGCACCCCATTGACGAAATAATTCCATCAACAGATCATTCTACGATAATGTGCTGGAGAAAATTCCACCCTTAGCCGAATTTATACCCCTAATTCGACCCATAAACCCCGACTTGATTTTCTACCAGCCTGGGCTCGCAGGACAGATTCTCTCGGTGTTGAAGGTCAGTCTCTTGCCTGGCCGATTTCGATTCTCACCAGTGCTTAGAACATTGAGAATCCACCAGTGGATCTAGTTGAATTGTGGGATGACTATCGATACATGTCCTACCTGGACAGCGCTCTACGATATCACTCACCATCTGACACTGCTCTCCTCTCAGCCCAAGACTGTGAGCCATTGTTCGGAAGCCCAATACTTCTCCATTTCTTCCAGGCAAATTTTCTGTCGCCTGGGAGATCTTTTCATTTGCTGGACCATAAATTGCTTCTGGATGTCTCGTGGGATGACCTCAGGGCTGCCATAGGCAGCCTCCGCCCGATAATTGGGGAAGATGAAGCAAAAATGCGTGCACTATCCAGCTTTGTCGCAGAACACCTCTCACCAGCCACCCTCGCCGCTGCTCTAGCATTACAACTGGCTCGTGGCTCCGCGCGGCTATTGAAAGACATGGTGACTGGTCAGAAACCTTTATACTACCGGTAGGGGATATTTATGCAAGGCACTGGAAGCTCACATTTCAATATTTATATTAGGTCAGTATTGGGCGAGTGGGGATATTTTGTCAGGTCTTCCACACATTCATCCGAACTCCTTCAAGACATTCGTGAATTCCCTTCTTTCGAAACCCTCAGTGACCTCAATATATATGGAAATGAACCGGACAACTACCACAATATCCTACAATGGCTGAAGGTTATTGTTTGCTATGAAACTCTCAACAGGGATACTGATTGATCTATTCAGACTTTCCCAAACCCTCCATTAGATTTGATCGACATTTGGGAGGGTTATCTCATGGAGTCATGCAATAAATACCCACACGAGCGATGGGACGACAATTACCTTGAGGACAAGTGGAGGGCAAGGCAGGCTGACCCATCGGGGTGGGGTCAGGATATTTTGACGTGGCTGATTGTCCCAAATTTTATTTCCCGCTTATAAGCCGATCACGTTATAAGATCATGATAAGATAATGATAAGATAATGATAAGAGATAGGCGTAACATTAAGACCATTGTAAGAGTCGGGGCTGTCCTTAAGAGGATTTAAGAACAACCCTGTTCTTATGATCCTCTTACCAGGTACTCATAACGTATGAAGTTATCCCGAGTGGCGACGCTTAGATATTACTTCTGGACACGTGTTGGGCCCGGGCGCTAATCTATTCTCACGCGCGCCGCGTCCAAACTTGGCCGCACGACTCGCCTCGCCCTCCCGTGCAACCCCAACAACCGCGCCTTTTTTCCGAGAAGATGCTGGGGCGCGCCCGTGACGCCTCCACGCCGTTCTCGTTCGACAAACAGTCGCGCATGTCCGACGACGCCTCGAGCGCGCACTTGTACCCGCCACCCGCTGTGCTCGACCCATCCATCCACCTGACTAGGGCGCACGCTGTGGAAGAAGCTCGACGTCGGTGATATTGTGCTGCTGCACGACAACGACCACGTCCTCGCCGACATCATCGTGCTCTCCACCTCGGACCCGACGACAACTGCTACTTCGAGACTAAGAACCTGGGGACTTGAAGGTCCGCATGAGCCTCGGCGCGACGCGTGGCATGAGCGGCGCCGAGGAGGAGGTCCAGCGCGCGCGCTTCGTGCTCGACTCGGGGCCGCCCTCGCAGAACTTGTACCTGTACCACGCAAAGCGTCCCCTCCGATGGACAAGCCCTCAGATGTATCAGTTGCCCCCGACGTCGAAAAATTTGTCTCCCACCCCCTCCGCATGACAAAAGCTCTGCCCCCAATACCTGGAACAACTTGCTTTTAGAGCTAAACTGGCTCAATGTCATAATCTTCAGTCGTCCCCTTTGTCGGCCTCGTTGGCGCATACCACATGAAATTGCGCAGGGAGACTGCCGTGTTTTCCGTCTTTTACTACTTTACACTAGCCTCGGTTCGTCTTTCTTTCTATTCACTTTCTCGCTCTCGAATTAACCCATCGTACCTCAGGCATTACCGCGGACTACCATCGCCTGTGCAGCTACAATGCGGGAAAATTCCTCTAGTACTTCCTCACCATCGCCGGCGCCGGAGCGGTCGAGGGCTCCATCAAGTGGTGGCCATGCAGCCACCGCGCACACCACTGATACACCGACTCCGAGCTCGACCCGTACAACGCCGGCGAGGGCTTCTGGTAGTCACACGTCGGCTGGATGCTCCTCAAACCCCGCCGCAAGCCCGGCACCGCAGATGTCAGCGGCCTGTCGAAGAACGAGGTCATGTAGTGGCAGCACAAGCACTACATCGCCCTCATCCTCCTCATGGGCTTCATCGTCCCCACCCTCATCCCCAGGCTCCTCTGGGGCGACGCCATGGGCGGGTACATCTACGACGGCTTTCTTCGGCTGCTGTTCGCGCATCACGTACGCGTTCTTTTATTGATATTTCTCTCTATTTCAACTAACAAACGGCTGCCCCAGTCCACATTCTGCGTAAACTCCCTCGCGCACTGGCTGGGCGACTCGCCGTTCGACGACAAGCACTCACCGCGCAACCTGATCACGGCGCTCTGCACCATCGGCGAGGGGTACCACAACTTCCATCACCAGTTCCCGATGGACTACCGCAACGCGATCAAGTGGTACCAATACGACCCGACCAAGTGGTTCATCTGCATCTACCAGCAGCTCGGGCTCGCGACGCACCTCAAAGTCTTCCCCGACAACGAGGTCCGCAAGGGGCAGCTCGCCATGCAGCTCAAGCGCCTCCGCAAGACACAGGAGAAGCTCGCTTGGCCGTCGGACAGCAACGACCTCCCCGTCATCTCGTGGGATTCTTGCTCGTCTCGGGCTTCATCCACGATGTGTCGTTCTTCGTCGACGAGCACCCCGGCAGCGCGCACTGGATCATCAAATACATCGGCAAGGACGCGACCACCGCGTTCTTTGGCGGTATCTATGACCACTTGAATGCCGCGCACAACGTTCGTCCTTCCATTCTGCAGTACTTACGATCAATAATACTGATGGACTACTATTTTAGCACTGGGACGCGGCTACGCGGGAGGAGCGCCTCGAGCTCGTCAGCATCAACGAGCTGCTGCTCCACGGCTGCGTGCTGCGCAACAGGAAGTGGGTCATCGGCCTCGTCGTCTTCACCGACGCGGACACCAAGATCTTGCTCAACGGCAGGGGACGCGACGCGGAGGGATATGGGGGTGTTTGCGAATAATGGGCTAAGTATGCTGTGTGGCGTGGCGGCTGCTGAGCCAGGGTGAGTACACGAGGTGGGGGAAGGTGTACGACGTGGCGACGAATCGGGTGGAGGGGCGGGACGAGGCGATCGAGGCGGCGTGTGAGGAGGTGGAGCGTGACCTGACGATCCGGGGGGCGATGGCGCTCGAGGACACGCTGCAGGACAGCATGCCGGAGGCGATTGAGATGCTGCACCGCGCCGGCATTAAATTGTGGATTCTTACGGGTACGATTTCCTCACTTCTCTTCTCTTCCCTTCTCTTCGTCGCGTTAGCTTTCTGTTTTGCTGACGCGGGCGTATAGGGGACAAGCTGCAGACGGCCATTGAGATCGGGTATAGCTGCAACCTGCTGAAGAACGACATGGACCTCATGATCCTCTCCGCCGACTGGGAGGAACAGACACGTGCACAGATCGAGGCGGGCCTGAACAAGATGACTTCCGTGCACAGCCCGCCGTCGTTCGACCCACATCGCCGCGGCTTTGTGCCCGGCGCGCAGGCGGCATTGCGGTCGTGATCGACGGGGACACGCTCGCACACGCGCTATCGCCCGGCATGCAGTGCGAGACAGTGGTGTGCTGCCGGATGTCGCCCGCGCAGAAGGCGTTGACGGTAAGCTTGTAACTTTCGTTGTGTCGCTTTCTGTTCGCTGACACGGCGTAATAATACTGTCGACTCGACCTACCAGACATGTGCGATCAAGGCGGGTCTGAACGAGAATCCCTCGCTGCATGGCCCGCTGTCGGGGGCCTTGCACAGGCGGTGTTTGCGGTGGTGATTAACCTCGGTCCCGCGAGCCTCGTGGCCGGTTCACACCGCCTCCGTCTCGTCATATCGCGCCCCATCGGCCTCGCGGGGTATCTTGTTCGCCACGTTTTTGCACCAATTCGCAAACCTCCAGCCCCTACCCCCAAGCGCATCTGGCAAATCTGCCTCATGTCTTCCTGCAGCGCACACAAGCAGCTTGGGCATGACAATAGTGTAAATAGTACATGTATTAGACCGTGCTGCCTATTACTACTTGCCTACCACACTCTCCCTGCTCTCACTCAAATACCAGTTGCCCAACTGCGAGATCATGCTTTTGAGTTGCCCTGCAATGCCGCGGTACTCTTTTGGAATGGGGGAAAACTGCTACATATATCCGATGCACAAACATATATGAAAAGGACCTTTTGGCTAAACTGTTTATGCCGCTCACTTCAAAAAATAATAATACCCAAGGTCACAAGTTCGAATTCCAGTAATGTAATGTAATAATATGAATAGTTAATAATAATACCCGAGTAGTCAGTAGTAAAATGTAGTAAAGCAATTCGAGTCAGTAAAAAATGTAGTGAACATTAAAGTAAGTAAGTCAGTAAAAAATGTAATTGGACCCGGGATGCAAACAAGTCAGTGGTGAAGTAAGAGGAATGGTCCACAGTTGCGACTGACCCCCCTTTTTAAAAAATTTGGGAGGGTCCTTATTACCCCTTGTAAGACTAAAAGGCCCGGTCTCTTATCGGTAGACCCGTCTCTTATCGGTGATCTTTCTACCAATAAGAGCGAATAAGATACAAATCTCTTATGGCCTTATAAGGCCTTACAGGCTCTTATGATGCTTGGCTAAAGTTTGGGACAATGCGCAGTGACGCGGCACTGACACGCATTGACGCAGCACTGGCACGGCATGACTAAACCCATCCAGAACCAAGCAAAACCGAGTTCTGAAGACCCAGTACAGTACCGTATACTTGAAAATGAATTATATCTAATCCTTACAATAATCCATTGAAGTTCACAATAAAATGCAAGAAAAATGGGTGAAGCTCTTCATGGGTCATGTCCATTTAGCTACTGGTGCCGATTGGGTGCTTGGTTCTTGGTTTCGCACATATAAATGACGCTGTGGAAGCCCACAGATTTTCTGCCAGGCGCGCGTTCATGCCGCGTCAGTGCGCATCTGTGCCGCATCAGTGCGCGTCTGTGCCGTGTCAGTGCGCGCCTGTGCCGCGTCACTGCCGTGTCAACGCGCGTCACTTTTAACGGGCCCGTCAATTATTGGTAAATGTTGCCGCCAACTTTGCCAGACAAAGTTCGAAAGCTTCCTGCGGGCCTTCGCCAACTTCGTCACAAATGTTTAATAATTACCTATGTAGTTCGTCAGATAGTGCCAAAGTGCTTGTTTTTCGTCAGATCAAAAGCGCACATAAGAAAGTTCATCAGATAAAAACCAGGGAGTAAGAAACTTCGTTAGATTTGCCTCCTTGACCATATACAGTAAGCGGGTTCGACTGTCTTGTGAAAGATGGTGCGTCTTCCACAAGAGTTGGGATGTCAAAGCTGATATCAACCTTGCCTAATCTCCATCTAAAGACACTCGAAGACACTCAAAATAGGCATGTAATATATATATTTCAGTTCTAGCCACATTATACATGAAAAACCAAGAAATGTACAGTAATGTGTGCAATTGAATGGACATAATAATATGCCGCGAAGAGCCCGCGCACCAGTGACACTTCATATCCGGCACCTTCCAGTTGTCAGTCAGCACACACGTCTTTCCATGCGACGGGTCGAGCACCTAGAAAGCAGAGTGAAATGTCAGAGTAGGCAAAGGGGTGTATGAGGGGAGAACGAGCGATGTGATAGTACTCGGACCCACAAGTAGAGGATCGGTGACTGCACCCTCCCTCCTTCATCCTATCTGTATGAAGCAAGGGAGCTACAGTGTGCACTGCCCACGAGCACCCCGCACGCGGCGTACCCACGGCCCAAAAGCGCAAGCACTCAGCGAAGTACATCGGGGATCACCTCCCCCACGCCATGCTCGAGCGCCCGCCACCTGCCTCTCCAGGGCCGGGGCTGATCAACCAATCCTTCACAGTCGCACACGCACACCGCATCCTTCGCGCAGGCGCTCACCTATCCCCACCCAACAGCGCACAAAATGCTTCCTATATCCTTCCATCAAACTGCCTGCCTTCTTCCCGCATCGTCGACGAACACGTTGATCTGCGCGGTCGTAAGCTCTTTCGAGTCGAACCAGGGCTGCAAGGGCGGTCAGCATTCGTTGAAGCGAGGGGCTGAGAAGGGGAAGGGAGAACGAGGAGGGAGTGGATAGGACAGGAATCGTGGACGGTGGGGCGAAAGAGGATGAGTGAGAGAGGGAGGGAAGGGGCGGGGAATGGCGGACACCATGAGCAAGGATGAGGAAGGTCGAAGTTCTCGAAGACAAGCAGAGTGGAAGTAGGCGGCAGATCGCAATCGCACGAAAGTGGCAGACCCTGGCTCAATCCGACGAACGTGATACATCATCTCACGAACTTGTGCTACTAACAGACGAACTTGCACGCTGATTCTGTAATCTGACGAACTTGGCACTCTCAAATTAGCATCTGACGAAGAATGGGTATTTAAAAATAACATCTGACGAGCTCTCGCCATCTAACGAACTGACGAAGGTGGTAAATACCCGCTTTCTGCTCAGCCTGGATAAAAACACCACGACGATTGACACTTCGGTGGCAGTGCTATTGACGTGGCATTCCAAAGTTCGACTGGAATCAGTGAAAATGTCTGAAATAAATGTCCTATGATGGACACTGGGGAAATTTGCAGCAGAAGATGAATAATTTTCAGATAAGTGTTTAACACTTGTTCAAGCACCACCCGCAGTTGAAGCAGGAACCAGCTTGAACAAGTTTCCAAGTATGAACATCCCTGTCCACTCAAATCAACATTCTGAGGCCTTCAACTCTGATTCTGAAAATCATAAGCTTCCCAAAATATGGCTATTCAGTCAAGTATAATTCGAAAATGAAAATTCAGACTTGTATGGATTCAAGGAGAATAAAACTGTTGGTGAGCACAGAGAACTCACTGTGTAATCATAGGAGCCAAGCTCCTTGATTGTGAGTATATATGTACCTGTCATTTAACGGCACATGTTCAAAACTCAGAAAACAATTAAATCAATGTTTCATTGCTTAAACATTGAACAGTTGTGTACTTCGACAAAAACATCGTGGGGTACAGAAGTGAATTCGTTTACTTCAACCTCCTAATTTGTTGCAGTTGATTTTTTTTTTAAATTACTCCAAGTACAGTTGCCTTTCATCCTCCACAGTTTCGACTCCTCGGTGTGTGTGGCAGCATTACATCTTCAGCCTTTACTTCTGCCGAAATATCCTCGAATTTATCTACAGTTGCGTGAAGCCCTAACTCCATTGACCTGATGATCTCATCTCTTGCCTTCAAGATGAGTCTCTATTATAACTGCTCAGCTAGGGGTATAGGGCTCTGTTGAGGTATCCAACTGCGACTTGTTTAAAACTTGAATTCTCTCAAATTTCCTCGAGGCTAGGTTAGCCTGCCAAGTTATATATCCAACGGCTTCATATTCGCCACAAAGTTCTCCTACACCCTCTGAAAAGCTGGATTGTACCGTTGGATTTAGTGTGCGGTCGGTTCTACTTTGAATTTGAACTTGCTTGCAGTCCGTTGAAGCCTTCAAGTAACCAACTCGAATCTATGATACCTTTGAAGTATTACATACTTGGTTTAGGACTACAATGAGTCACCACAGCCTGCCAGGCCCTGATGCACCTCAAGTATATAAATATAGTTGGAGCTTTGTGTCCCTGTTCGTTTATGAACTCGTGAAATAAATGGAAACCAGACTTGCCAGCCTATGATCATTTATTGAGACGGAGGAATGGACTTGGAAACATCTTTTGGGGGAATTATAACTCAAAGGGTTGATGTGAACACACAAGTGTTTGAAGAGCAGATTGAGAAACTGTTTAATCCAATAGTCGAGCATTTTTCAACAAATTTCATTGGCAGAGACTGATATTTATTGCCGGGTGTTCCATCATCAATTACTTATTTTATCCGCGGTGAAGAGAAAGAGTATCCTAAATTGGAATATTCAAAGAGCAGTGTGGCCCTATCCATGGTAGTGGTCCGCTCACACAAGTCGCAAGTTGTTTTTTGTTGATTCAAACATGATCCCATGCACGGTTTGTGTGTAGGTTAAACATGGGTTTAAGCAGCAACTTATCTCTAGACACAAGTTATTTCAAAATCATGCTCAGATGCCAGTGCAGCAACTGATATAATCCTAGTTCCAGTTCTAGTCTTTACAGCATAGGAATTCTCCTGTCATGAAACAAGCTCACGATGACCCCTATTTTATTTTCAATTGCGGGATATATTTTGGTAACCCCAAAATATATCAATGGACGATCCTAACGACGACAACGGGCGAAGAGGACATAAAGGAGGAGGGTATTTGTCTTGAAACAGACAGGAACAATCGGTTTCCAGATGAACCGATCGTAAGCCAGTTGTATAAAAACCAGTAGATAGAATCATGTACGGTAGATTCTATCTCATCTGAACTCCGGTTTTGCTTTGGCTATAAGCACTGCTTGAAGACTTGACATTCGATTCTCATCCATTGCGGGGTTTGTGTTACCTATACCCTGCATTCATTATCCCGCATTCTCGACCACTTCCTGTCATGTAGTGACGATCCACTACGGGTCTATGTCTACATTGCGGGATAGGCGGGTTTCATTTGCATATACTTATACGGTGGTTCACTCAATCCCGGCGGGCAATATTCACGACCGACTTAAGCCGACTACCTGCGGGTGGAAGCAAGAATCACATTCGGAATCGCCTTTTGGTGCCCTAGACCAACTGTATACTCAAATTCTTTCGACAGTCCCAGTCCATTGGCCGCTTATTCCAATCCTACAGGCCCTATGTTCTGCAAGTTCAGATTAACTCCTACCGGGGTTGAACAACTTCTTGAGCTCAATCCTGGGGATGTTCATCTGGCTCTGCGAAACCTCCATTGTGTTTTTCGGGTCCCTGAAATTGAAGACAACATCTCCCATATTGGTGTGCACCACGCTTCTTTGCAAGATTTCCTCAATGATGCAACACGAGCAGGCGTGTTCTACTTCGGTGATCTAGAACACCGAGTGGATATAGCTCGCCGTGTTCTTAAAGCACTTTCTTACAAGTGTGACGATACATCAATCAACCGTGCTTGCCCAGTTGCATTGTAAGTTCATCTGGTGATAGGTGCACCCCATTGACAAAATAATTCCATCAGCAGATCATTCTACCCTGATGTGCTGGAGGAAATTCCACCTTTGGCCGAATTTATACCCCTAATTCGAAGCATAAACCCCGACTTGAGTTTCTTACAGTACAAGCACGCAGAACATATTCTCTCGGTGTTGGAGGTCAGTCTCTTGCCTGGCCAATTTCATTTCTCACCAGTGTTTAGAATATTGAGAATCCACCAGTGGATTTAGCTGAATTGTGGGAGGACTATCGATACATGTCCCACCTGGACAGTGTTCTACAATCTCATCCACCTTCTGACAATGCTTTCCTCTCATTCCAAGACTGTGAGCCATTGTTCCGAAGCCCAATACTTCGCCGTTTATTCCAGGCAAATTTGCTGTCGTATGACCGATCTCTTGGTTTGCTGGACTATAAATTGCTCCTGGATGTCTCTTGGGATGACCTCAGGGCCGCTATAGCCAGCCTGCGGCCCATAATTGGGGAAGATGAAGAAAAAATGCACGCACTATCCAAGTTTGTCGCAGAACACCTCTCACCAGAGCCCACCCTCGCTGCGCTAACATTACGACTGGCACATGGGTCCGTGCGGCTATTTAAAGAAATGGCGACTGGTCAGAAACCTTTATACCACCGGTAGGGGATATTTATGCAAGGCGCCAGAAGCTCACATTTTTATCAGGACAATATTATTCGAGTGGGGCTATTTCGTCAGGGCTTCCACACATTCACTTAAACTCCTTCAAGACATTCGTGAATTCCCTTCTTTCGAAACCTTCAGTGACCTCGATATATATGGAAATGAACCGGAAAACTACCACAGTATCCTACAATGGCTGAAGGTTGTTGCTTACTGTAAAACTCTCAAAAGGGATACTGATTAATTTACTCAGACTTTCCCAAACCCTCCATTTGATTTGATCAACATTTGGGAGGATTATCTTATGGATTCATGGAAACAATACCCAAGCACGAGACAGGATGACAATTCCCTTGAGGCCCGGTGGAGGGAGTGGCAGACTGACATATCAGGGTGGTTCCCTCATCATAATCATCATCCAATGTTTCAGCAGGGTCATTAAGTGTACACAAAAATGAACCAACACCTCACAGTAAAAAATCGAGTTGGGTGGACATTTTAAATCTTGCATGTATAGTTCGATCCAGACGAACGAGAAATGTTTGTATGCATTCCAGAACCCAGATGCTGGGATTCAGCGTAGGACACTGTTTTCTAGTCTGGATACACTAGCAATAGACAGAATGTCCGTGTTTGGTCAGTTACGGGAATCATCAGGATTGGCTGCAATATAATATCACAAGTTAATGTATTAACTTGGCTTTTCTGCTCCCTCTGAATTGCGGAGGAACGCACTCATCTGACATCATTGTATGCGGGCACAGCAACGGCGGAGGTCGAATGAATGTCTGTATGACGACGAAGGGAAAGAAAATGAAACGTAGCAATTTTCACGCCAGTGGTGCAAGCCATTGAAGAACAACTCGGTGGACGTGGGATCTGTCCGCGTCAAAAATCAAATGGAGCCCCAATATTAATAACGGCTAGTGCACAGAACCTTACGTTTTGAACCCCGACGCCAGCACATTCCAATTATATAAATTTGACATTGAAATACGGTGTACCTGCGGAGTGCTTTTTTCTTTCTTTCTTGCGACAGGAAATGCACCACATCAGCCTTTTCACAAAAAACTTGTGGGGTTGTTGAGCTTTTTGGACTTTTTTGGACTTTTTTGGTTTCTTGAAAAAAAAAAAGTTGGCAGAAAGTAGAATCAATCATGATGGCAATGATGAAAAAAAAAATTTTTAAAGAGGTTGTCAAAAATGACCTCGGTGTTGTCGTGTTGCCAGCTTTCCCAAGTTTTGGGGTTGTTTGGGGTTGTTTGGGCTTGTACAACCCCAAACAACCTCGACAACTTTTTTGTGAAAAGTCTGATGCACAAAAGCGCAAAATCTATGCACGAGGACTCCGGATGTTTCACGCACACAACGGTGCAGTCAGAATCAATAGCATCGAAGAGGTCTAGGCCACACACATCAAAAGATATAACAGTATATGGGTTAAACATGCGGTCAGTATCAACCTAGAGCACGAGCATCTGAACGGTGAAAGTGCTTTGAAATGGGCAGGCAGAAGTGATGATGGATTGGCTCACGCAGAAAGACACAGACCCTTCAGCTCTAATTATCTATGAAATCCCTTCAGCGAGGGAATTCATGACAGTTATAGGGCTGCCACCCGTGGCCGTGACGGCAACGGCCGTCGAATTAACGGCGACTTGACGGCAACGGGCCGTCTAACAACGGCCCGTTGGGTGGGCTAGAGAGGTCCTCACGGGACGGGACGGTCAACGGGACAGCCGTAACGGGTATTTGACGGGCCCACGGTTGGAAAATATAGTGGTTGAGCTGTTTTACACCGAGACTTCCTAGAATTTCTTTGTCACATTAGAATACTAGCGAACCCATATACAGACCGTGGTAAGTCCCGAGAAAGCTTCCAGCTGAATCAGTCACCTCATCATTACAGCCAAATTGCCCACAGAGTTCAAAGAAATTTCTAACGAATAGCCATTTGTCTGACAGGGAGGAAATTGCTGCAGACCAGATAGTTGAACTTAAGTTGGACATCCCCATCACAGTTCCGGCAATTGCCGTGCTGGTACAAGCTTTGTATTGTGAGGGCTGGAACGAAGAGAATATATAACAAATAAGAGAGAAACATATTAGAGCACCTATATGGCCTTCCTGACCCACCACCGCCCCTGGAAAACTGTTTCTGCGTGTAATAAAAATTTAGCCGTTGAATTGCCGTTGAACGGCCGTGACGGCCGTTTTTCAACGGGCCGTAGCACTGCAAACCCGTACCGCGACCGTCGATTTGAAGACTTACACGAATCGCTGACGGGACGGGCACGGCACCCGTTCAACGGGTGCCGTCGAGCCGTGGCAACGGCAACGGGCGGCAGCCCTAGACAGTTAGAGCGGAGGGCACTGGCATCAGACATGAAAAACGCTCCATGTTGCCTCCATATCCAACGAGGGTAATCAAATTGAAAGTTGGACGCGCGATCCACGTCGCCAGCACAAAGTGCCCAAGCTACTGCATTGAGGGACCGGCGGTGAAGCAGTCAGAAAACCAGCGGTAAGCGATAGAACATCCGGACCGCGAGCGAAAGAATAGTACATAGTTGCGACCCAGAATGTCCAAGTGCGTCGCCGCAAGCCACCCCAAAAATGCCGGCAGGAAAAAGAAAACGAACTTGTCAGAAACTTGTCAGAAATAGTAGTCCCCGGTAGATGCGGCCCGGATCGTGACGTCACAATTAGTCTCCCCGCTCTCTTGCTTGTCTCTTGCTCCTGCGCGTGCGTGGATGTGCAGACTCGAAGAACTTGCTGGTGAATTTGCGTTGCGCGTATGTTCAATGAACCGGCGCCCAGACGACTGCTAGCTTGCCTCGCACCCACACCCCCGCCCGCATCAGCGACCGAATACTAAGCCCAAGGGTAGACATACTGCCCCGTCTGCGCCCCGCCGGGTCCGCACCCTTGCACAGCGTCTGCGCCAGTATGCAGGTTTGTGCTACGCTGATATGTGGAGTCTGCGCCGCGCCGTCCCCGTGCGTGCGTATACGTCGCCACGTACTGTGACGACGCCACCACCGCCGCGAGGGAGGAGGACAACGGAGGCGGCGGCGTGGGCACGGGTACCAGCGCTGTGCGTGGCTGGGTCGACGTCCCCGTCAAGGACGAGGAGGATTACGGAAAGATTGGAGGGAGTGGTGCGGAAGATGGGTATGTACAGCGCCGCCCTCCTGCCAGGTCCCTGTCCTCCCTCCGTCCTTCCCGCGTCCTTCACGCCCGTTCGTTCCGTCCTCTCACAGCCGCATTCCCTCTTCGTCACTTTCTTCTGCTCCGTCCTCCTTGCTGGTCCATCCCCCGCCTCCTTTCTTCCTTCCTCCCTCCATCGCGCGCGTACTGCCCGTCCTTGCTCGGTCCCTGCCGCCGTGCCCTCCTTACCTCCCGCGATCCTCATCCTTGTTTTTTGCCTCCGCTCCTCGCCTACCCACCTCACGCCCGCCTTCTTTATACCACATTATTTTATCAATAAATCTTCCCTCATCTTCGTGCCTCCGTATATATGCTCCCCGCACCACATCCTATCTTCCTCTGCTCCCATCCCCGTCGCGGCGCGCGCTGCTTTTTTTGATTTCATTTGTCCTCGCTGCACGTGTCGCGTCTCTCCTTCCTCCTTTTCGTACTTCCCTCCTTCCTCACGTTGCGCGCGGTCGTCCATCCTTCCCGTTCCACCCCCCATCGTCGTCTCCGCCGCCGCCGCCCCTCCCTCCCTTCAATTCATATTACATCTCCGCCGCTGTCCCTGGCGTGCGGGCATCCTCTCCCACTCGCTCGCGCCATCCCATCCCATCCCATCCCATCCCATCCCATCCCATCCCACCATTAACTCCCCCCTTTCGCTTTTTTTTTGCTTCTCTTTCTCTTTCCATACCCATCTGTCTCCACTGACACCCATACCCCACGTGCGACATCCCTCCTGCCACGCGCCCGTAGCACACCCTCGTTCATCGTCGTCTTTTACCCTCACCTCCTTCGCTTCTCTTCTCTCTCCATTTACCTGCTCCCACTGACCGCGCTCATCCTACAGCTGCCCACCCAAAATAGAAATCGGCGTCGACGGCGTGCCGCGCTACCGCGGCGAGGCGGACGAGGTGCTCGCGGCCGACCTTGGGCTCGGCCTGGGCGATTTGGGCTCGAGGCTCGCGAGCGTGGTGAAGCCGGATGCGAAGGGCGCGAGGGGCGGTGGGATGTCGAGCTTGAAGGGTGTGGCGGGCAGGGCGGCGCTTCACCGGTAAACGGGTTAGGGTACTCATACTACTGTACATACGTCATATATCGCCTACGTTACCTACTCTCTTCTACCCGATTGCATGACCTCTCCTTGATTCCTTTTTTTTTTTTGGTTGTTCGATTTTCCGATTCGTTCTGTATGCCCGAAACTACATACATGGTATAATGGGCCTGCGTATATTTTTTTGTATAGTGTCCGATGTGTAATTTGAATGGCGCAGTTGCCTCGATTTGCTCAATAGTGAACGTTCGTTACCTAGTATATTAATGAACGCTTGAGGGTTCAATAATGCCAATGCTCGGATTATTGAGTGGTAGACCTGCTGGTGAAACTGGTATCACATCCTCAGTCAATAAGACTGAAGAGAGCCTGTCCAGCGTTATGTGGGCGGAAGTTCCCCGTTCGATTCGGGGGTGGGCCATGACTATTGGAGTCGCATTTTTCTTTTTTTTTGGTTCGTCATTGGCTCAGAACGTGTACATGTGGCGCTGGGCGAGGACAAAGCTAAAGTTGTGGAGAGGGCCTACTGGTAAAATTATTCATGAGTCTTGAAAAATCAGAAATATTTTTGTCGAGTTGTGTGGACCTCCGCGTCGTCGTCGAAAAATCGTGAGGTAAAACCTGGCTGGAATCGTCCAAGGGAGGACCTACTGGTGAAACTGTATCACATTCACGTTGCCAGATATTCAATGTCTGCGGAAGTTCTCCGTTCGATTCGGGGGTGGGTCATAACCCGGTACTTTGGTTTTTCTTCTTCCTTATTTTTTGGGGGGGTTCGTTATTAGTTCAAAAAATTTTGGCAGTGGCAGTGGGCGTGGACAAATCTAAGGTGACCTTTCTAATGAAATTATAATAATGAATCGATCTTGAGCTTGGAAAATTGGAATAAAGTGTTGAGTTGTATCTCCGTGCTGTACCACAGTCCGAGGCAAACCGAGGATCGAATTACTCGAGGGAGGACCTAATTAGTATCACATCCATGGTCAATGAATTCTGTCCAGCATAATATGGATAGAAGTCTTCCGTTCGATTGGGGGGTGGGTCATGGCGAAGTACTCAGACAAGGTTTCTTCTTCTCGGTCTTTTTTTCTTCTTTTTTTGGGGGGCGGGGTTGGTACCAAAATTGTGGCAGCGGGTAAAGACAAACCTGAAATCTTGGAAGGGCTGTGCGAGTGAAATCACGAAATTTATGAAAATAAACTGTGGAGTTCAGAGTTGTACCTCCGCGTCGCAGTAGAAAAACTGTGAGGCAGACCCAGGCTCAAATTATGATTATGAGTAGAAGACCTGCTGGTAAATGTAGTATAACGTCCACTTTAAATTCGCGCGCGAGAAACCATGAGATGTCGGTGGTAGTTCCCCGTTCGATTCGGCGGTGGGTCATGAGATGGATTTTTATTTGTCGTTTCGGAGCCATACACCACAGAAGTTAGACGCGCGCGTGGAAGCGATGTAAGAGCACAGCACAGTGATAGTTTCTAGGGGATAGAAAGGTCAAGGTCACCGGTGGAGCGGGAAAAGAGGGATTCCATCTCAATATCATCTGGGAAGTGAATGCACAATATTCCCGCCATCTTTAGTAGTAGTGTGATCGAGCTGTTTTGTTATCGGTGATTGCATCAGTGATGGGAGTGCCTTATCTTATCTTCGGAATTCTTCGTGTAACCCATGGTCAGTCATACTAGCTCCGCCTCACCATGTCTGTGCTTGTAGATGGAATATCTTGCCCTACCTGCTGCTGTTCGTCTTCTGCCCACTCAGTCCTTTCTGCGGCCTTCGCAGACCGTCATTTTTCTGGCTGTACTCCAGGATCATTTCTGATCACTGCTCATCTTGGAACTTACGCTCTCCTGCATTCTGAACTGTTACATCTCCCCGCTTGGGGTAAGTCGAGATCAAGGGATATTTCGAGCAAGGCAAAGCAAGGGAAAGAGCCGATATCTTCGCGACGCGCAGCCATGTATTCCTCCACGTCGCATATATACGAGCTCGATTGACGTTCAGCCTGTTGCACGACGGCAGCAAGGTAAGCGCGCTACGCCTTGACGAAACGTTCTTGACATGCTTTTGGGGCATTTATACAGGCCCTCTGCCACATTCTGCGGGGGTGGGATGTGTTAGGCATACGTGGGTATTCATTGTTCTTACACTCACTGTCGAGTCATTTCCCCGATTATTGATTCTTCCTCTGGGCGGGATTTATCCGGGTTCTCTACTGCCTCCATGGTAGCAGCGCACAGAGATTTTACATCGGCGACGTTCATGACCTCGGTGTAGTCATCAAGAACGAAGAAAATGTGCATACAGTCGCAAAAAATTAAATGCGTAAATTATCTGGAAGAAATTGCTTTGAATATCATGTCAACCACTCATGTGATTCAAATTACCGAGTGACGCCTTCGGGAATACAAGGGCAATGAACAAGCCTAAATGTAATGTTCGGATTGTGATATTCGGAGTGGGATTGAAAACCGACTGGAGCTAATTTTATTAAAGGCCCGCTGAGCGTCGGGCGTGAATAGCCGGAAACTCTCAAGCCATGCGACGGACGCGGCTTGAGCTTGGCGGTAGTGCTCGTTAATCATGTAGTGCCACGGCCAGGTTCGGAGCGTATCAGGGAGGTGGTAGACCTCTGGCGACATGTTCAAGGATCGAAGAAAGTAGGAGGAGGCTGGTGTATCTCAGGGAGAAGGAAGAGGTCAAAGCATGCAGAGTAAGTAAAATGACATGACCAACTATATGGTGGCGAGACTACATATGTGCACCGCACGATCATAAACGGAGGGGGCAGTGTTGAGTGTTGAGTCGATGTCAGGAGTTCCTGTGTTGCCGGGCTTGTTGGGCCCATCGAACCAGCCACATTTTTATCTGTCAACCTTCGGGGTACATTTCTCCGGAACTTGGAGACTCAAATTACAGGGCCGGTATTCAGCTCATAGAATAAAGAAACCGGCGTAGAAAAACTAGGAAGTAAGACGCAACGCGGAGTTGGAATATCCAGGACGCATCGGGCCTGATTTTCACGTAGGGTTTTCGGTTTTGTTCACTTTTTGCAAGTTAGTGATAAAGCTTCATCAAGATTCACACAAAGAATGATGCTCAGCAGAAATTTGGACAATTTTGGGCATGGAGTGAACATTCCAAAGAGAATCGGCAGGCATCGGCATACGCCATCTATCCTTTCCGAACCGATCGGAGCTCTAGTACTGCGCTAGGGAAGGCAGTGAGAACAGAGGACACAGTATGCACATGAAGTCGGGGATAATTTCGACGCGGCAGATAGCTCGGTTGGGGATATGGCAAATTCAGGCGATATACGAACCCCGGACTCTGCTTGCAGCGAAGGAAGCATCCATAATGTTTCCTTTCTCCGAAAAGATCCTGCTGCGGGGGAATTCGGCTTCAGAAAACCCCGGAAATGCCATTTTCGGGGGTTTTCTGAAACCGAATCGGCGCTGTGTCTGTCCCTTTCACTCATGCTTTATATCCATCGCACAGGAATTTATAGGACCTCCTGACAATTGAGGCGAAGATATATATCTTCATGAAGTCAACCAGAGGGAAACTTTGATCTTTGTTTTGGTGTATCAGGGGTAGGGCAACCATTGGCCAGTCTATATTGGTTTGATGGGTTGATATAGTAGTGCGCCAATAACATCTTTAGAGTTGGTTCATGGCAGGAAATGGTTACGAGTACTTATGTTTATATATGTTATTGTTTCTTTCAAATCTCAAGGCACCCAAAATCGACCACTTTTTTACTAGTTTCCGATTTTGTTGAGGGACCCTTTTAGTGGCTGTGTCTAGTATTTTCAGACACTGCCACTATTTACATTAGAAAAAAAGCTATTAAAAATAGCGGCTGTGCCTTTGTTCATATTTGGTTAATTGTTTGTATTTACTTACTGGGGGAAAAATACCCCCTATTCAGTGAAAAATCATCACTTGCGCAAACAATGGCAGAATTTTTTTTTTGCAATCACCGTCATCCTTCAGCACTCTCCTCCCCCTTTTCGGACTGGAAGAACATGAAAACCATAAAAACAGGACAGGATCCTCCGACGAACTGGGTCTAGATGCAATGGAGCGCAACCTTTTTTGTATGGCATATTTATGCCGTTTTAGTACTCAATATTGTGCAATGGCATATGATATACTTGGAATTGTGGTTGTGATATTTATTTTTTGCTTATTCTTATTATTTGGATTTTGTTACCAAAAAAAAAAAAGGTACGAGTTGCATGCCGGGCGAAGCCACGGCCCTTTACCCCAAGTCCAACTATTATGGCCAACTTCATAGCAACACTAACAGCAAATCATAGTTTCAATATGCTGTAAGCTTGATTTCATTTCATGAATTACCCTATCACACCTGCAAGCCCCATTGAACGAGAATATGTATTGTAGGTTTGTTCCGGGGTATTCTGCCGACCCAAGGAGGATTCATAATTAATCTACTTGTATGGACCGAAGAACCGCTGGAATCCCCTACCAAACAAAGACGACATTGAGACGTAAGGCTCGTTGAACGAGAATAGTGCAGGCCCCGATCGAGATAGTGGGTCGACCCAATGCAACATTCAGTGACACATTATTAATCTGCTTGTAAGGGCGAAGGACAGCTGGAGTCCGGTATAAGGTCTCCACAAGTGATGCCATGACCAAACCACTCCCATAACGCGGTCATTTGGAAGAGCCGGCTCTTCAATGTAAGCCGGTCAAACTGTTGATTTTGCTACGTCGGATTAAGTAATTGACACTGAATTGGCACAGGTAGAAATTGGACAAGGAATTAGACAATGCCGACCACTCGTTCAGAAGTTCATATTACCGCCATGGTCTTGTGTGTCATAGCTCCGGTCTCAACTGCCGCGCCACAATTTTGGTCAATCTCACATAACGGGCATCTTCTAGATACCTCGACCACACCAAATATGGTTGAAATTTGTGATCTGGATAACAGTGAATAGCCAACCAAGACCCAAAAACGTTGCTGAGTCCTAAAAAATCGACCCACACTAGTAGGAGTTCTGACGTCGACAATGAGATACAGGCAACATGCTGCATGTCTTGACGAAACCTCGACTCCACTTACCGGTTGTTTTGATGGAGTGTAGCGATTTTCAACGCCGGAATATCTGTCTCGCGATGGTATTGGAAGAAAGATAGTCTGATCATGATGGCAAGCTACAGGCGCGGAAACGGCATTGCCTACTGCCGTATACTATCCAATGCACGGAATTCGTGCAGTCAATGGTTTCAAGACAATTCAAGTTAGGTGTCTTTTGTCTCCGAAGGATCGTTCATGAGATTTACGATGGTTCCACGATTCTCACTATCCACGACCTCCATGACTACCTCGAATGATCGGCAGACCAGCAATGCCGGAGTAAAAATACACATCTGGCTCCGCATCAAGTCGACAATCGTCTCTTTAGGCCAGAATGAAAAAGCTGGATCATCATCTGGTAAGATCTATGTGGAGATATCTGATACTCCGGCATCTGTCTGTAGCCGTAGGTTCTTATCCCCGCTCCGTGGCCATTTCGCATAGTTATGGTCAATACCCCAGGCATCAGCTGGCCGATACTACTAGCGTCCTTTGTAAGTCCGGGCATATAACTCATATCTACAGATTCACGGAAGCAATAAGGGTGACAGCACTTAAAAACTATCTGGTGAGCAGATTGATCTCATTCTTCCATATCTAGAACATTTGCAATATTTGTATGTTCCGTATCTTACCGTCCGCAGCAGTGCGCGTGCCTCTCATGTTGATCGTATGCGTCGTGCGCGCTCAGCGTTGCCGTTGGAGTTCATAACACACAGATGATCGCCGGTAGTTCCAAACAGACATACTCTTGCACCTAGATCCGCTTTAGCACTCTCTTCTGCATTTTTGCAGCCGCCTCTCCGGGAATACCGGCGCTTTCAATGAGTATAAAATCTGACCCTTGTCCAGAGCTTATTCTTTGTCGACAAAGCCTCAAACACTCGACTCTAGCATGCTCTTCACCGCTTCGATCTTCCTCTCCGTCCTTCTCGCAGGCGCCAGCCCCGCTCGTCGTGCCCCTTGCAGTCCTCAGGGTATCGCGGGTACCAACATCAGCATCACCAACGGCGCTTTCGAAGCTGGGTTCAGCTCGAACGGGTCGACTTTGGTTTCGCAGCGGACTTCCACAGCTATCTCCGAGTTTACAGTGGCTACATCGAACTCCACTAACGAATTTAAGCTGCTGTAAATGTTTCTTTTTTCGGCTTCCTCGTATGGAAGTTGACATTCTCGGCAGCAAGGTGACTAACAAAGGACTGGCCCTCACCAACACCGGCGCTCTGCCTGAGATGTTGCCTGTCGAACCCCCCAGTTCCATGTATGTGTATTAATCATAATCTCATCCATTTCGTTGACACTCGACTCTGAAAGCCGGCAGAACTGGGCCTTCGAGTGCTCTAGTTGCGTCCGCGAGGGCAGCCCCGGGATAACCCTCATCGGCGAGGGCTGCTTGGTCGTGTCCCAGTTCGACGGACGCTGCCTCAATATCAACGATGGTGCGCCTGTTGGGAGCTCCGTGACTCTCGGGAATTGCCAAGCCATTGGCTCTAGCATCAACATCTATACTGCTTAGTAGGTTGTGTTGGAATGATGAGCGCTCTCTCTGTGATAGTTGCTTCTAGTATGTAGTCTCATGATGGCTCAAATTCAGCTCCTTATCGTCAACTATTCTCGTTGCTACCTTCTGCTCAAAACTACCGTTGAAAACTCAACCTCAAGAAAGTTTATTGCGCAACGAAGACACATCAGCTGTGTGCCGCCTGCTCTTGCCCTGAGTTTAAAGAAAATATTCGATGCAACCACGAATGCCCGTCCCTGCTCGATCCAGAGGCCGCAAGTTCGATTGAGACTTGGTTTAAGTCGTGTTATCCATCGACCTTCTGTGCTCTTGCTCCCCAGTCATCTCTTCTTTTCAAAGTTGAAAGTCACGGTGACAGACAAATCCAATATACAGTAGTACCACTGGGTATATTTCTGGGCAGCAGGTGTGCATGCTGTGAGTGTGACATCACTGAAGCCAAATACTATATTATTATCACAAGACAAACCTCCGCTTCGCTCCGGTACTTATTCAAGAGCGCAAGATGGAAGTGCAAACTGTGCGGATAAAAAATGCCCAAGTGTTAGCGGAAGAAGCTGGTTGAAAACAGCAATTACGAGTCCTAAATTTATTTAGGTAATCATTCTTTATCAGCACTTCCTAACCACTTTTTTGTACAGTCGTAAGCCTCAAAACTTTGACTAGCCATGGGATTACCATTGCCCTGGTTTGATGGAGGTGGCCTGATACTTCGTTTACATTATAGATTTGGCGAAGTTTGCCAAGATTGCTTACGTGGTCATATATGACTTTCGTCGTAAACTTCGTTTGCTATGCCCTGTGTCTTGGTTAGCTTGGCTTTCTTACTTTGTGGCTATGGGAGCATATAAGCGATGCGGGAGTTGAAGTGTAGCCATGCCTTTATCCTAGTTCAATACTTTTGAGAGGTGAGATAATTGTCGGAGCAAAGATGCCAATTGACTGCTAACATCCTCCATAGATATCATCGTCTTAATCCGTTGTCACATGGGTTTGCTATGCCACCTCGAGTCAACAGACGATTGAAGAATGTCCGTGGAAGCTGCAGTGGAAAGTGGGTCTCTGCGGCATGCATAATGAATAATACTGACCCTTCAGGGGGCCAATCCATTGTCTGCCGTACGAGATCATTCTCCTTAGAATACGGATTATGTTGAGGGAGAGCGGTGAGTTTGAATGGACTTTTTTTATTGGATCGGATTCCCCTCAGCCACGTATGTTTTAACTGGAAGCCATAGTTTTGGACAATGTCGAGTTTTGGCGGCATTTACAGGTTCACACGACTGTTCCTTGGCCATTCCTGCACTCCTTCTTGCCTCATAGCAAACAGGTTTCTCTCGTCATTTGGATTCGTCTTATGGTGTGAAGAAATTAATAGATGTTGTGATGGGTATACATGGAAACGGGTCAAGTTCGGTGCGGGTCCTTCGCACATTTGCCCCTTTTTTTTCCAAGGTCGAGGTTCTATATATCATCTTCTGTGGCCGTCATGTGCTAGTCTAGGAAATGCGTGGCATTTTCGACATTCATTTGTGCCTATACCTTAATACTCTTTTCGTGAGTCAGTTGGATCCTTCATCTGTTGTGGATTCTTAAAGAAGAGAGGAGAGTGTTCCAATTCCTAAATTTATTCAGGTAATTGTTTTTTATCAGCCCTTCCTAACCACTTTTTTATACACTCGGAAGACCCAAAACTTTGACTAGCCATTGGCCCAGTTTGATGCTATTAGTGTATTATAAGGTTTTGCCATGTCGCCAAGATTAAATATGTGATCGTGGATGACTATGAGATAAACATCCTGAGTCATTGGCTGTGCTAGGCCGTCCTGTGGTTCGCTTGGCTGTCTTTACTTTCACGTAAATATCCAGATATAAAGATACTTTCTGGTGACGGAAGCATACAAGCAATGTGGGGACTGAAAAGTTGGTTAGCCATTGGCTCAATTCGAAACTTTAGAGAAGTCAGAGTAAGTATCACAGGAAAGTTGGTTGACTGTTTTCCCCAATTGATATCATCGGTTTTGCACGGTTTTTCTATGAGCTGAGGTTCAACATTCAACTGGCAAACTTTCACCAAACTTTGATTGATGGCGGCAACATTCGGCATCGCTTGCCGTTGATGCGTAAATTCGATATTCGTATCTTCGTATCTTCACCATGAATTCATCTGTGTCATGGTGCTTCAAATTCTCATAGATGCTGGTATCTTCTTCCATATTATTTCGGATCCTCCTGGAAGCTCATGGACCGATTTTACCAGGATAAATACGGTAACCGACCGTCTCATCATCTTTATGAATAGGGGCCGGCTTCATCTTTGGAATCCGCTAATGAGTATAGCAATTAACCATTGAGCAAAACACTACGTGTTTCACCACTTGCGCTGCTGTGATGGGGCCAGGTTTTTTTTGGAGGTGACTGAGTGCTCTATAAAATACATACCCACAAAGCCTCTGGAGTCCAAGAAAAATGCAAATTTCCGGACCACTATTTCAACATTTCTTAATTGATCCGACATAACGATGGGCAAGCTATGGGCCATAAACTTAGTAGCTGTGTTGTGCATGGGCGTTTTCGAGGTCGTAGACATCAGATATGAACACCTAGTATATATTCTGACGCAATGTATGTAGTACAGACACCGGCTGTTTCATGATGGGACCGCATCGGAATATACCTACCTACCCAGTTCATCTCAGGGGAGTACTAGTTGCATTTCGTCAATCAGCGTGATTTTCGACAACGTGCACCTCGGAGAAGTAAATATTGCTACCAATGTTACTGGCCGTTTGAATACTTTAGACAGGACTGCCGCCGAAAGTAAATTACTGAGGCCCACACCACCCCACCATAAATCGACCAAATATACTTTAAAGGTCCATAACAGGCCGATCTTCGATTCAAGGCACACCAAATCCGATTTTTAAGATGTGTACATGGCGCTATTCACTGTGCAGCAGCTCCTGGCAGCAGTGAGTGTCCATAGCCAGTGTTTTAATCGACTTGAATCACCGTCCATTTAAATTGGCTGCCATATTCGACTCCTGTTAATCATGCAGAGCAGCGAGTTCAAGTGATCTTTTTTTTTTTGGATAGGCTTTGCCTTAGCCACACTTACTTTAAAAGGATAGCAATTCTGCTGTAACACTGGGTTTTGGAGTCACTTGCAAGTTCACACCGCTGCGCACAAGCCAGGGATATGATTTATCGATATTGGCCTGATTCCCATGACATACTGGAGTTGTTCTGAGTACAACACTCCCTTGATACAATCCAGTTGAAGTCCGTGGCAGAAATTGACCCATTAGCCTCAGATCCGCCCGCTATTGCGGGGACTGTGGGTCAGCAGGACGGCACAAGCTCACGCTATTAATATGTTTAGCGGCTTAAATCTGCCCCAAATTTTGCTTAAATCTCAACATAGTCACTACATACTTGCTGCATAGTTCCCAGAAATTTAAACCCCTTCCCAGCTGTTCGGATACTACAGTTGACACTTGAGGACTGTTCAATTTCGACAGTTTCATTGCTACATTCGACAGTTTCATTGCTACAAGTTTAATAAAAAAACTGACGTACCTAGTGAACCCATGCCAATATTGTCCAACAGTAAATGAGGTATTGGTGGATAGCTTGCTAGCCTGGCGTTACGAAAAGAAACTGTGGTTCTGGTCATCAATTCTTTCTCCCCGCTGCGCGGGATGGGGGGGGGGGGCTGTTGCAATACTTTCCCGGTTGCCAACGATGGGTTTACCTGGTTACGAAGTTACCGGCGAAGCTCTAACCTAGTTCAGAGTTTTCACAGAGTAAATGAGCTGAGAAGCTCGGGGTCGATCATTCTATGAATTTCCCTCATTACTTCTTATTTGAACACTTTTTTTCTTCCGCTGCGCAGTGGCATCCAATGATCTCAATTGAATCCGTCTTCAGTAGATTTTTGGCCGCGCTTCTGTGGGCTTCTGTGCTGAGATATCAAACTCGAGGATTGATCAAAACAAGGGATTTGAAGTCGGCCATATCCAGTAGCTGTGAAACGTGCAATAACCACGGTTCGGTGTTTTAATATTGCTGTACAATTTAAACAGTTTGGGGGTGTTGAATCCCAATTAGGAGCTGTTTAAATCTAACAGTTCGCTACCTTAAATTTACCCCAACTATGACCTACATATGCTAATCCTCTGTCGTTGGAACCTTCTCCAACTCCGAATTTACCCAAGTCCTTTCAACTTCACCGCCAACGCAGTTACAAGACCCCTATTACCAATCCGTCTTCCAGAAGATCCATACCTGTAAATCCACCCGATCTCCCACCCACCATCTTCGCACTGAAGCGACAGAAGCAGACTGATATCAGACTCATTTTCTACACCACGGAAGTCACATAGTATGACACGCATAGCTAGCACTGCAGCATCACCCAGAGTTCCCATAAGCTCAGCCACTCACTCGTTCAATATGGGTCTGAACCGCGCGTGGAGGTCCATGTCGCCGCACTGCTGCAGAAGTCGCATAAGGAGGAATAAGAAGCATTCGCCCGTGACGTAGTAGCGCGTCCCATCCATGTATGCACGATTCAACAGCACTTAAAACACCCAGTCTTGGGTCTTATGAAGTTCTGCTCCCCGTCCCTGGGAATAGAACAGTGTGAGAATGTTGACACAGACAGCGGCGTCGATCCTGAGACGTCCGTGATCGAAATAGGGCTGAAATTCAACTTAATCAGTTGCTCGGAATTTCTTTTCGAAAAAACTGGCGGGATTCAACTCACCTGGATAATCCCAGCTTCATTGACGTACTCTAGCATCTCATCCATTACATAGTGAATCGTTTCCGCCTCGGGTTTGAGAATAGTCAATGCTAAGGAGGTGGTGTCGAGATCGGCGGGGAAAGCCTTGCTTGTGAACATGCTTTCTCCTAGGAGTGCGTCAGCGTCGACATGGCGCAGGGAATACTAACCTTGGAAAAATTTCCAGGCCCGGGGGTGAGTCTCCAGATGGACGAGTGATCTATTGGACTGGTCGGACAAACGGTTCAGTGGAAACTACCATAAAAAACTCACGAATCGCCGGTAGTTTCCAGGATAAGGAGTTGTGCAAAGTCCTCGTGGACCTCGCAACCGTGTTCGGTCACTGAGCGGGGCATCCCGGCGTGAGCTTCGAGGAACCGCTGCCCCCGAAAGATCATGTCTCGGAACTGGCTGTAAGATGGACGCGAGTGTGTTTTGTCCTACAGTAAGGCGGGCTTCTATACAAGACTTGTTCGTGGCAAACTCCTGACGAGATTAACTTAAATGAAGAGGATCCAGTAGCTCCTGAAGGTTCCTCCTTCCGGCGAAACCCATAAGGATGAAACCGAGGGAACCTGCACCCCATCCACGGGGTTATAGCCATCCAGCGAATACTTACCGGTGCAGTGGGAAACGTAGATAAAGCACCTGCCTATTTGATTGAGGAGGACCAGCGTTGACGGGTCCCGAAAGTCCTTGAAGGAGAGTTTGCATCGAGTGGGTTCCTGTCAGATGATTGGTCGAATGGAGGGGTGAAGTGCGTATAGATGCATGCGAGCTCTCAAAGAATGTTAGATTCAACGGAATGCCAGCGAGGGTAGAAAGGGAAGTGACCTCGAAGTCGGGTTGTTTAGCACTCCTGTCAAACACTGAGCCTCAAGCAGTGAGCGGAAGCCGTCAACTGTAATTCGAGCCTGCTGTCTCCCGAAACATACCGTGAGGGATCAAGAAGGCAGAGGATTCCGAGTAAAGGAGGGGTGCATGAGATTTTGGACTTGCCCCTATAAATCTCTTTGCTGTCCTACGACAAGGCTAACAAATCTATCACTCACGCCGACCGAGATACCGTTGAGCCTTCAGATCGCCGAGACCCAAAGAGGCTGGGGAGAATGATTGTAGCTTGGAAGTTGAGGACAAGCGAGTAATATGTTTGTGAATGTTATGAAAATGATCCCGGACCGGCTGCCGACATCCCGTCCTGACAATCATCCAAGTCACTGCGCGATACCTATCAGCGCCGCACCAACTCCAGCCCCCGCAGTATATTAGCCCATGATTGTTTTGAATCTTCCTTTAAGGATGGATAACAAAAGTACCCCTCTTTCGAGTCCCAGTGTATGGGATTCAATTTCCTTCCAAGCCTCAAGGAACATCGCTCACAAGTCCATTGAGAAAAGGTTTCTCCAAGGGTTAGGCCTTGTTCTCATCCTCTGGAGTTTCTCTACAGGCCTGCATCTGATTCCCCACTGGAAAGAGGTGCTCTTACGGTCGGACTCGATGGTGAGCCCAACTACCCATTCTAAACGACGCGGATTCAAAACGAGTTACAGCCCTGGCCCATTCCTCCAGACGTCTCCGTCGATTACTGCACCAAATGGTCGCCCAAGGAGGATTCGGGAGAGTACTCGTCCGATGCTCGTTTCGAACTTCCGATGACGGCAGAGACGCTCTTCCTCCTTGCGCGCAGCGAGCTGCGGTCAGATGGGATATTTGCCTCTGGCAAGGTCCATTATTCTCAATCTCAGAACGCATCTGGCTTGGTATCGGTGCATATAACAGCTTCTTCCTTCCGCGAGGAGTCTCTGGAAGCCACTCAATCCTGTCTTGTGCGGCGCGAAGGAAACCAGACTGGCGTCGGAATATTTGTGTGTATCTGGGCATGGCAGATGAACTTTTATTTATTTATCTAGGCCAAGTGGGAGCACGATCACCCCCCTGGTCCGCACGCGAGAGTCAGATTCGAAGTCGATGTTGTATTCCCTAGGGCCCCTCAGGCTGTTCCTCTTGCGGTGAATAATTTCTGGACAGACGTGGAAATATTTTCGCAGAGCGTTGAAGATCTGGGGGGTATTCTGTTCAAAACCATCTCGTTGAAGAGTATCCTGACGCCTATCATCGTTACAGTACGTGCATATTGTATTCTTAAGCGCGGTTCACTTTGACCTGCATCTATCGTAGGTCCTCCGCGCTGAGGACGTCAAGATCGCAAATACCGTTGGTCTAATCAGAATCGAGGTGTTTGAGGTTTACTGGCGTATTTACCTCAACACTGACAATTTCACAGTCCCTCTCCTCTGCGAGAGCCGATATCACCACATCAGCAGCCGGCATCGAAGGCCAACTCAACATATCCGACACAGTTATTCTCGAGACGTCAAGCTCACCAATCAATGTCAACCTGAACCTTGTAAATGGAGCCGAACGCAACATTACGAAGGCACGATTTTTCGGAGTTGTCACGTAGGTATTACATCAAACTCAACTGCTGTGCTTACCCCCAAACACGCAGCGCTGTGGCCGCCAACATCACGCTCGATTCCCCCAAAAAGTCCCGTGCGGCCTTCGACATCCTCACACTGACGTCATTCGGCGCCCTGAGGCTCGATGTGCTTTCCGCCCCGGTCGATTCTAACCTGACCCTCGCCGCTACCACGTCCTTCCAAGAGGCTATCGTTGCGCTCCCGGAGACATACGAGGGCTCATTTTTGGGTCTTACATCGCCACACTCACATGCTAGGGTTGAATATGACCAAGCAAGGCGGGACCGAAAGCTCGAGTATGACGACAGTAGGCCCGGGTCTGTACGGGGGAACATTTTCTCGGCGCCAGAGGGAAAGACGCGCGGTGCTGTGAATGTGACGACGTCGCTGGGTCCGGTGGTGCTACGTTTTTGAAGTTCATCTGGATTCTGGATGCCAAAGCGACGGTATCATCCCGCCTGGTAATAATTTTTGCTCTTGTTTCTGTTATCAATCCAATGCCTTTGTCATACTGTGCTGTATAATCTTCCTCCTTCCTTCCTTCCGTCCGGGTGATTATTCATTTTCCGGTCGTGATCCTTCGGAAAAGCGGACGAAGGCGACCATCCCGAGTCATTTATAAACGGTAATCGCGGCGCAAGATGCACGCCTCCAGATTCTCCCCGATGACTATCCTATTAACTGGGGGAACTGGCAAATCAGCCACGCCTCTCGCTAACCTCCTGCACAAGGCCAATCAACCCATTATCCTCGCCACCCGCAGCGGGAATGTCCCCGCACCATTCATCGGCGCGCGGTTCGACTGGTTCGATGCCACGACCTATAATATCCCATTCGAGGTCGCTGCAGATATCGACCACGTCTACCTCACTGCGCCGCATGTTCTGGATATGTTCCCGCCGATGAAAGCTTTTATTGACTTTGCTATTGGGAAAGGGGTGAAGCGGTTCGTGCTGATGAGCACAACTATACTGGAGGCGGGCGAAGTGGGCATGGGGCAGGTGCACGCGTACCTGGCAACGCTGCCCTCCGAGTACGTGGTACTCCGGCCATCGTGGTGGTTTGGTATGCCTATTCATCGCCTCTCTGGATAAGAAATCCATTATTTTGATCAGAGAACTTCCTCCCGCAATCCGGGGTCCGGTTCAACGGAAAAGACACCGTAATGTCCGCTGCCGCGGACGGTCTGCTCGGATATATTTCGACGGAAGACATCGCAGAGGTGGGATTCAAGGCGCTCGTAGACGACGTTATACAGTACAACAACCCAATCATCGTGGGCCCAGAGTTGCTCTCGTACGACAAGGTATGTCGTCAATTGATATTACTGTGCCTGCGGAATATCTGATCTCCAGGTTCCGTACACAGATTGCCTCTATTCTGAGCGAGGTCCTCGGGAGGGAGGTCAGACACAAGAGGTACACAGGGCCGAGTACAATCAGGTTTTCGTTTCACGTGGGATGCCGGAGGATTATGCGAGTCATGAGCAGCATGGAGGGATTGATTGCTCAGGGTGCAGAGGAGAAGCTTTACAAACGCGCCGAAGTGGTTGGGAAGAGAACTATCAGAGAATTCTTCGAGAACAATAAGGAGACGTGGCGGGTTTGAACAGGCCCGGACTCGAAGGGCGTCGAGAAACAGTACCGGCAAATGGGAGAATATATCACTTGTAAATTTAAAGCAGTATGGTCTGGTCTGAAGCGTTTCGGCTGTCAAAATATTCGGATGAAGACGTATGGCCTGCATTTAATCTCCTCTCCATATTGGGGCTCCGAGTGCAGTCTAATCGTCCATTCTCTCCTTCGTTAAGAGTGGGATGAACCCAATGTCGGGACATGCCACTCAGCCACGGGTAAACGGTCTCCGAAAGTGCCGAACGAACGACATGAAGGGACGTCACGGTGGGGGAGCATTTCGATCTCGAGATGAATGAGGTGACGACGGAAAATGGATCGACGCCCACATGGATTCTGAGATTGTAAGGTGGCGGAGAGCGAGCGGTGAGTGCGCCGAGAAGTGTCTTTTTGAGTAAAGGACGCGGAGGGACGCGAGACACATTTCACAGCTGAGTTTTTCAAGCAGAACCGCACCGTCCAGAATGTGGGCGAGTTCGTCGAGGGAAACAAGGGATGTCGATATGTTAGTGAATTGCGACCACGGCAGAATCACCAACGTAGGGTCAAAATTCACTGCGTTCCGAGGCTATGTCAGCAGCGCTGCCGGACAAATACTGACGTCTGCCGACATAGCCTCAGAATACAGTGATTATGCATTATTCACAGAGCGGTTTCTTCAATTTCGGCACCTTGTGAATAAATGAGGCGAGGCATTGCTCGTTTCGATCGTCGCTGAGGCCGAAAATTAGAACCCGGAAAAATCGGCGTCCAGTAGGTGAGGATCAGGGAGGGGCATGATAATATTTGTCCCATCGCGCAGTGGGCCACCAAACACTTCGACGAAGGGCGTGAAGTTGGCGGCAAAATCGTCGTAATCGGCTCCGAAAAATGCTCAATAGATATCGATAGTGGGCAATCCATAGAGCGTTTTAACCATATTTGCATCAGGTTCAGGCAGACATGTAGAATAGACCGACAGAATGTCTGCATGACGATAAAGGGAAAGAAAACTAAACGCACCAATTTGCATGCCAGTGGGGCAACCAGTGGGGCAGGCCATCGGAAAGAAATAGTGGTTTATATAACGATGGGCTGAAACTCAACGGAGCTTCAACATGAACAATAACCAAAACACGGTGTACGAGCAGAGTGATTTTTTTTGGCGACAGAAAGAAAATGCACCGCAAAATCTATGCATGAGGACTCCCGATGTTACACGCAAAGAATAACGGTGTAGTCAAGATCCATAGAATTGAAGGTGTAGCTCAACTACACACATTAAAACATATCGCAGTATGGGTCAAACACGCGGTCAGTATCAAACTAGACCACGAGCATTTGAACAGAGAAAGTGCTTTGGGGTGACCAGAAGCGATGGTGGATTGGTTCGCGCAGAAAGACACAAAGCCTTCAGCTCCAATTGTCTATGAAATCGTTTCGGCGAGGGAATTCGTAGACAATTAGAGTGAGAGAGGTCAACTATACAAACGGTTCCGAGTCGAGGTCAAGCAGAAAAGCGCTGCCGGGTTGCCTGGGTATCCGGCAAGGGTAATCAAGTAGAAAGTTGTGCGCGCGATCCAAGTTGGTAGACGTCGAGAGCACAAAGATACGAAACCGGAGCATGCCGCAAAGTTGATGGCGAAAGCGGTCAGAAAACCAGTAATAAGCGATAGGACATCCGGACCGCGCAGAAAGATGCTCGGAGTGAGAGAATACGAGTTGCAACCCAGACTGTCCAAGCATGTCCCCAGTAAAAAAAAAGGTCGAAACGGTTCCCGGTAAATGCGGCCCGGGGTGTGACGTCACGGCGCCTAAGGAAAAACAGAAAAAACTGAGTCGCACAGAGGCGCGTGCACAGAGACTCCAGGAAACCTGGACAAGAAAAATCACATCACTCTCTTGCATCCTCCTGCGCGTGCGTGCGGGTGGGGATGTGCGTGCACAGCCCCGCCAGAACCGGCGCCCAGACGGCGGGTGTGTCACCGTGTACGCCCGCCGCCCACGCACCCACATCGTCTGCGCCTGCCCCCACCCGGACTCTCACCGGGATAATAAGTACGCATGTCCATCTGCGCGCTCGCCCACGTTCCAATCCCGAAGCTGGAAGCCTGCACCAGTGACGCCCAGTCCGCGTATACGTCGCCGCGTACGCCGCCGCCGCCGCGAGCGAGGACGATGCGGGCGGGACATCGGTGTACGTGATTGTGTCGGCGTCCCCGTCAGGCGTGTCTGTGTCTGTGTTGTCGGCGCCGGTGTCTGCGGATGTGGATGCGCTGATGTCGGTGTGGATGTAGATGGCGGCGATCCAGACGCAGACACCGGAGGCGTACGTGCCCGCGCTCCCGAACGACGATGCGGGCGCGCTCCCTAACGACCCCGCCGACCGCGCGCTGTCCATGCACGCTACCGGCGTCGGCGGTGCCGTAGAGCTCGAGCTCGACGCCAAGGAGGGGCGAGACCGTCGGCGTCCGCGCACGCTTCGCCGCCCTCTCACCACCCCTCTCCTCGTCAGCCGCCTTGCGCTTCCCCGTAGCCTGCACCGGCGCGCGCGCGGACGGTGGCGCAGCAGCCACCTCGCGCCCCAAATTCGCGGGCGGCGTCGGCGTCACGCTGCTCCCACTCCCGCTCGCACTCCCCCCATTGCTCTCCCCACCCTCCTCTGCATCCGCATCATCGTCGTCCTCACGATCCTCGTCCACCGCCTCTTCGCGCCTCCCGTACTCCTTACGTCCTTCTTTGCTCCACCCGCCGCGCCTGCACCACCATTCCGCGCCATCCCAGATCCACCGAGCCCCTTTACTGGCGCACGCGCAACACCCATCAAGCCCGGCACCCCACCCCCTCGCCCCTTCGCCCTCGGCTTCCGCTCGCGAGCCCCGAGCCTAGCTCGCCCAGCCCGAGCCCGATGCCCACGGCAAGCACCTCGTCCGCCTCGCCGCGGTAGCGCGGGACGCCGTCGACGCCGATCTTGGTCTTGGGGTGGGCTGCTGCGGGGTGGGGGTTAGTAGGGTGTAGGGGAGAAAAACGGATAAAGGGAAAGAGAAGCGAATAAAGTGAAAGTGAAAGAGAGCGTGAATGGGCGAGGGCGCTAGTGGAGAAGGACGGGGAGGGAGGGAGGGAAGGGGATGCGTGCGGCAGCGGGAGAAGGGGGGAGAAGGAAGCGAGCGATGGATGGACGAGCAAGCGCGTCCGGCAGCAGTGGTGGAAGGGTGGGGATGAAACGGGGCGGAAGGAGTAAAAAGAGGAGTGGGACAGGGACAGGGACAGGAATACGACATAGAGGGGGGTGGAAGTGGAGACGAAGGTGGGAGGGGGTGGAGCAGAGCGCCCGACAGTCATGGGTGGGACGCGCGGAAGCGGAGAGGGTGGTGCGCACAGGAGATACATGAGTGGAAGCAGAGGGAGAGGAGAAGAAAAGGCAGGCGGAGGAGGTGGAAAAGGAGGTGGACGAAAAGGCGAAGACGAAGATGAAGTGGTGGAGAAGAAATCGGGACGGGAGAATATAATAAAAATAAGAAACGGATAATATGGAATACGACGGTGTGCACAAGGAGCGTGAGGGGGAAGGGCGGGGGGAGGCGAGGAGTAAGCGCAAGACGGACGGGCAGAGTGAGATGTGGACAAGAGAAAACGCGGGGCGGAAGTGTGCGACTAGGGAGGGAAGGGGAAGCCGAGGGGAGACGAAGGCGGCGGAAGTATGAGATGTGGGAGGGAGGGGGGGGACAAGGAGGAGGCGATGGACGGATAGGGATCGGAGGCAGTGGACGGGGAACGGAGGCGATGGCGATGGACGGACAGGGAACGGCGTGGAAGGAGGCGTGGAGGCATGGAAGGATGGAAGCGGAGGGGAGAAGACGAGCGCGAGCGGGGAAAGACGAGCAAGCGGGGCAAGGAAGAGTGGAAGACATGGGCAGGAGTCGAGTGGTAGAAGCAAGGAGAAGGCCGGACGGGCGCACGAAGGTACGCGGACGCAAGACGATGCAAAGCGCAAGGCGAGAGCACGAAAATAACCGCCCCCAAAAAAAGAGGCCACACCCCAACTCACCGAAATTCGCCATCTCGAGCAGCGTGGGCGCGATGCCGAGGCTCGCGAGCTTGACGGCGCGGGCAGGCGGTCGGACTCGACGTTGGCGATCTTTTAGTACGAAATGAGGTGCTGCGTGACGTTGGCGGGGGTGAGGGAGAATGTCTGCGGGGGTGGTGTTAGCGTTGTGCGAAGGATTAACAAGGGAAAAGGGGGGACGCGTGAAGGAGGGTAAGGGAGGAAGTGGTGGGCGGCAGGATGGGGAGGGGGAATAGGACCGGTGGCAGTCCCTGGACGTGCAATAGTCGCTTGCGCACAGAAGAAGCGCGCACGCTATGCTCAGTCTCGAAGCGAGAAGGCGCGCACGATGCCCAGTCGTAGCAAGGGAACAAGGAGCCAGAGACGAGCCAGGCAAGATGCGTCGGATAGATCCAACGCAGCTCCACCGAGGACAAGAGGTCGCCAGATAGCAGAGCAACAAGAACGCACCGAGTCGCCAGAAAGAGTACGTCCACTTTATAAACCCGTCCTGCTTGAACTTGTAGCTGTTCGTCAAATTGCCCACAGGCGTCCGTTCCCGGTGCCGATCCACCCCCAGCGCGCCCTCCCCGTCCCCGCCACCCCGCGGCCAGTCCCGCTCCCCACCCTCGCCCGCGTCGTCCTCCCTCCCCCTCCCCCCCACCCGCACCCTTTGGTAGACATGGTGGTTAGGCACAGAATAGAATAGAGTTTTAGTCGTGCGACTCACAGTCAGATTAATGTCCCGTCGCTGGAGAGCAATCAGTCAGTCAGATATTGCAACTCCGATTCCGCCTCCGACTTGCGTCGTCAAGTGCGAGTGTGTTCCAGGGCTATCTTCTCCTAGTAGTGCTCCAGATCGTTTGTGCATTCCGTCGGCGCCGTCGTAGTATGTGGAGTGAGGGGTGCCAGCGCAAGAAGCGAATCAAGGCGGGATCATTACATCAGCTTCACCAGCTTGCCACCGCCACCAAGCGCCCGTCCCCTCAACCTTTTGCTGGTTTCTCTACTCGGACCCGCATGTTTCTCTGCTCGGACTCGTATGTGCGATATGCCACTGGCAAGTCGAACTATGTATCACATTCGCTCCGCCAGTAAACGGATGATTCCAACAAAACAAGTTACAGCGGTACCTTGGCGGTAAGTACCCCCGAGAATTGCCCAAAAACCTCAAATAATCACGCACACCACCTTAAGTTCCGATTTATACGCGCGACCTAATAGCGAAATTGGCATCGCATCCACATGCTTTACCTCTTTTGTCCTAAGCTACGTCGAACTTAGGCCCTCCGAGTCGTTCGATTCGAAGTTACTTAGGTCCTGCTTCCAGCGTAGATTCGTTTTTTGGTTCAACTCACACACAAAGCCCAAAATGTCCAGTATCAAGCCGGGTTCAAATTTCTAGCAGGAAGTCCTGGTGAATTGGTATCGCGTACACCCTTTGGCTTGTGAATTACTGCTGTGTGGGAGCCCCGTTCGAACCGGTAGATAGTTAGGTGGTTCGGTCATGAATGGTTCTAAGCATGCATATGCGCGTCCAAATATCTGGGCCCTCTGTACACCTGGCTACATTATTAAATCCACCGTGGCGTCCCTTCTTGTTTTTAATTTTCGGTCTCTTATCTGAAATCATAGCCTTCAAGTTCGCCGTGATCCCTGCCAATTACTGCTGTCAGTGTCAGCTCAAATGAACAGCTTTCCTAAAAATATAGGAATGCGGTGCAGCAAGCGCTTCTCTTACAGCCTTGCTACGATACCTCTTCCTCCCAGTCCATGCCTCTCTTCAGCAACAGTACCGGTATCCACATTAGTGGGGGGAACTTCTACGATGTTGGTGGCAACCTGAACATCCGAAATGACCAGCAGCTTCTGGTACAGGATCACCAGCATGCGGAAAGCGGCGGTTCTCCGGGTATTCTTGAGGGAACACCGACGCAACAGACCATTGGCTGGGACGATTCAGATGGCGGTCGCACGTTTTCAGGAGCAGTGAGAAATAGTCGGCATGTGGGGAGGGGGCCATTACCTTACGGTGCGCGTTAATTTGGATTTATGAATTTCCCGCCTCTTAAATTGTCTCGCAGACATGTCTTTTCGGCACCAGACCCAATCACAGAGCGATTTGCAACCGGGATATGACCAAGCTTCTTCGTCTTCGTCATTGGCCGGCGCACTAGTTATGCCGTCGTCGAGCACCTCTCCTTTCAATTATCCATCCCTGCCACACCCTCAGGCTGTCCCTCAATTTTATGAGTCCACGCCGACTTCTGGTAATGCGGGCTGGAGCATCCCCCGCCCATCCCGACCACTTCCACCACATATTCGTCATAACAACCAAGCAATGGAATATGTCCCGCCACCCCTTCCTTTCGACTTCTCCACCAATTTTGACTCGTCGGAGTCTGTCAATGGACTCGTGAACTACGTACCTCCGCGTGACTGGCATGCAAATGAGCCGAAAACCACGATTAACGGTGGTACATTCGTCGGAGGAAATATATCTAATAATGTCCACCGGAGCGGAGAAACAGGCGCGTTCTGTTTTTTGAATAAAATCAATTTAAGCTGACTACGAGGCCAGGAATCCATATTTTACATCGCTCGGTAGCTCTCGATGCGATGTACGATTCAGCGGACAGCTACCCTCAGCCACGATGCCATCCCGAAACACGTGTAGAAATGCTCAAGAAATTGTTCCAATGGTCCATGGAGTCCAAGTGGGCAGAGTCACGATGGTCATATGAGTCTAGCCGTTATTTGGAGACGGTGCGGGAGGGCCTTCCTGTTGTCTGGCTTCATGGGCCAGCTGGAGCTGGAAAGTCGGCGATTATGCGCACCCTCTCTGAACGTTTGGCAGATGCTGGGCGTTTCGGGGGTGCTTTCTTTTTCAAGCGTGGGCATTCTACCCGCGGGAATGCTCAAACATTGTTCGCTACGCTCGCCTATCAACTCTCCCTCCGGATTCCACAGCTGAAACCGGCCATTTCACAAGTGGTGGAGGAGGATCCATCCGTGGTTGCGAGATCGATGACTGTTCAAATACAGAAGCTCATTCTTGACCCGTGTCGCTCACTTGATAATCTGGAGCCGCCTGTCATCATCATCGACGGCTTGGACGAATGCGAGGGCCACCGGGTACAGCAAGACATTTTACATCTCGTCGCACAATCCATCAGTGTGGATCCCCCTCCTCTTAAATTTCTCATTGCCAGCCGACCGGAACCCCATATCCGCGAAATCTTCGAAGATCCCCTCTTTGAGGGCCTCTATGACTCATTTGATGTGACGCAGTCGTTCAAGGACGTCGAAAGATATTTATGCGACGAATTTACAAGGATCCATCGAGAACACCGCGAAACCATGGGTTCTATTGCAGGCCCGTGGCCATCCCGGGAGGTCATAGATCAACTCGTCCGTAAATCCTCCGGGTACTTTATATACGCAACAACGATCATCAAGTTCGTTGATGATCGAAATTTCCGCCCCACAGAGCGGCTGGAGATCCTCAAGCAAGAATCACATTCGGAATCACCTTTTGGTGCCCTGGATCAACTGTACACTCAAATTCTTTTGACGGTCCCAGTCCACTGGCCGCTTGTTCCAATCCTACGGGCCCTATGTTTCTGTAACTTCCAGTTAAGTCCTACCGGGGTTGAACAACTTCTTGAGCTCAATCCTGGAGATGTTCGTCTGGCTCTGCGCAACCTGCATTGTCCTTTTCGGGTCGACGAGACTGAAACCGACTGCTTTGGTAACAATATTGGCGTACACCACGCTTCATTGCAGGACTTCCTCAACGATGCAACACGAGCAGGCGTGTTCTACGTCGGTGACCCAGAACGCCGAGTGGATATGTTTTGCCATGTTCTTAAAGCACTTTCTTACAAGTGTGATGATACATCAGTCAACCGCGCATACCCAGTTGCATTGTAAGTTCGCCTGGTGACGGGTGTACTCCATTGACGTAGTAATTCTATCAACAGATCATTCTGTGATGTGCTGGAGGAAATTCCACCTTTGGCCGAATTTATACCCCTAATTCGAAGCATAAACCCCGACTTGAGTTTCTCACGGAACAAGCACGCAAAACATATTCTCTCGGTATTGGAGGTCAGTCTCTTGCCTGGCCAATTTCGTTTCTCACCAGTGTTTAGAACATTGAGAATCCACCAGCAGATTTAGTCGAATTGTGGGATGACTATCAATACATGTCCTACCTGGACAAAACTCTAGAAAGTTACCCACCTTCTGACACTACTCTCCTCTCGGCCCAAGATTGTGAGCCATTGTTCCGAAGCCCAATACTTCGCAATTTTTTCCAGGCAAAGTTTCTGTCGCAAGACCGATCTCTTGATTTGCTGGACCATAAAGCGGTCCTGGATGTCTCGTGGGATGACCTCAGGGCCGCTATAGCCAGCCTGCGGCCCATAATTGGGGAAGATGTCGAAAAAATGCACGCACTATCCAAGTTTGTGGCAGAACACCTCTCACCAGAGCCCTCCCTCGCCGTTCTAGTATTACAACTGGCACGTGGGTCCGCGCGGCTATTGAAAGACATGGCGACTGGTCAGAAACCTTCATACAACCGGTAGGGGATGTTTATGCAAGGCGCTGGAAGCTCACATTTGTATCAGGGACGTATTGAAATATTGGGGCTATTTCGTCAGGTCTTCCGCACATTCACCTGAACTCCTTCAAGACATTCGTGAATTCCTTTCTTTCGAAACCTTCCTCTATGTAGGTGCAGATGAACCGGACAACATCCACAGTATCATACAATGGCTGAAGGTTGCTGTTGACTATGAAACTCTCAACAGGGATGCTAATTGATCTGTTCAGACTTTCCCAGACCCTCCATTGGATTTGATCAACATTTGGGAGGGTTATCTTATGGATGCGTGCATTGTGTACTCGGATATGGAGGAGGAGGATGAGAACAAATCCCTTGAGAAACGGTGGAGGGCGTGGCAGACTGACACATCGCGGTGGCTCCCTCATTACCATCATTTGATGTTTCAGCAGGATCATTAAGTAGCACAAAAATGAACCAACACCTTGCAGTAAAAATTGAGTTGGATGGATATTTTTAAATCTTGTATGTACAGTTCGATCCAAATGAACGAGAAATTTTGTAAGCATTCTAGAATTCAGGTGATCAAATTCAGCATAGGACACTATTTTCTAGTCGGGATAGACCGGGCAATAAACAGAATGTCTGTGTCTGGTCAGTTTCGGCAACATGTTCTTGATCATCAAAATTGGCTGCAATTTAATATTCATGAGTTAATGTATCACCTTAGCTTCTCTGATGCTTCTGAACATTGTGGCGGCATGCGTCAGGGCAGGTCAAAGAAAATTTCATCTGACTATCTCGGATTCAGAATTATCACTGAGCTGACAAAACTCAAAGAATGGGATTTGGCTGCAATGTGTTGTGGCTGCCATGTTTTTTAGCTGAATAAACTGCTCGTTACAATCATTCTAGGCTACGCAAAGGTTTTATTTATCTTTCCTTGTGTTAAGTTCCAATTTGGATGTTCAGCCATGTTGCCAGTGATTTTATTTGAGATCCGCGGAAGTTGGTTAGGCGTTATACAGTGCGAAATAGCTTCAGACAAGTTTAAGTTCACCTAGAGGGTAGAAAGAAGACCTAATAGCGAAGTCGGCATCGCCTCCACTCCTCTTCAAAGGCCAATGTCTCATCGTTACGTGGAAGTCCCTCGTTCGAATTGAGGTCAAGTCATTCAGCCCTCCTGTCAGTCATTTTTTTCGACCCACATGAAAGCGGAAACTATTTCCCCACTACTGTTGGAAGAAGCTCCACGCCGTTTCACAATTATTTTTGGGCCCAATGGGGTCGAAGTTGTCAGGGCTCAAGTTGGGGTCAAATATCCTTATTTGAAACATCCTAATTTCGCACTTGCTTTGCTTCATGGAAGTCCCCCATTCACATGGAGGTTAGATCCTGCCTGGGCTTGTTCCGGCCCAGCTTTTTTGTTCAACCCAACTACCACTTTATTTACCTTATATTTTTTGGGGAATCATCCCGAAAGGACATACATGAGTTTATTTTTCAGTGTCTGGACACACAATCCATTTTGGTGGACAACCAGAGCACACAGATGTGAAAGAATCAAGACGGATACAGAACCTAGTCCGAGACTTTGGCAAGCATTATGAGGAAAAAAACTCCTGGAGCACAAGAATACAGAGTTGTAATGTGCCAGTCACCAGAAGGCATCCCCAAAATGTGACCTATAGAAGAAAATCTTCGCCAGAAATAAACGGTTCCGCTGGTCATCATGCTAACTAAATGCGGCATGTTGCAATGTTATCACGGCGCCAGGAAATAAAGTGCCTGAAAACCAGGATGAGTTAGAGTTTAAAAGAAATACGAACATGGGTTGTGTTAAAATCTGGGTAACCCACACATGTCGTAAAACTGTTTGCTCATTAATTGCGCTTCAGGCTAATGTCAAGGTCGACATCATGTGCTAATACTATCGATCACCCACCTTTGCAAAAAAAAAAATGATGGCGATGCTACACTCACAATTCATGTCGGATAGGGCTCGTAATTGACAGGAAGGTTCATTCCTACTGAAAGATATTGAATCCCGAGTTGTTTGAGCTTTGGAGCCGAATTGAGGCGGCAGTGAAGTTGCCGAGGTCAGCCATCAAAATGACCTACCTTTGCAAAAGAAAGTATCAATTTATGCTGGCCTCAATTCGTCCCCGCATTCTCTGAAAAAAATACCACTGGATTCCTGGGAAGCAAGAGTATCCCCCGTACTTTAGTTGGAGCTAATTGAGCCAGTATTTATGTCACAAATTCATCTAACTTTCGTTTGCAAAGGTAGGCACTTTTGCAAAGGTGGGTGATCGATAGTAGGTTACATCCAGAAAGCATCCCAAGGAATGGGGCCAGTAAAAACCAAATCTTGGCCAGAAACGGTTCCGGCGGTAAATGCGGGCCGTGGCCCGTTTGATGCCATAATCACACCGGCATCGCATTTGCCGCCCTGTCTAACACCACGACCTGCTGAAGAACAGGTACAGGTAGGGGCTCACTTCATTGGTCTAATGACATCCTTGGAGGACTTCCAATACTCATGGCCAACCCAAATCTTGACTCTCTGCTCTCTGACATGACGCTGCGAAGTCGGAATCGAAGCGCTTCAAACGGGAGATCCATCCCGTCAGATATTCGGAGAAGCATATCAGATTTGGGTGCGCGCATTCTGGCACTCGAAGAGGCCTTCGTTGCAACCAGTCTCGAGCGGCAGGACCTGCAGACACGTCTCGACACCTACAAATACCCCGTCCTTACCCTTCCCACCGACATCACGTCGGAAATATTTGTCCATTTCCTCCCACCTTATCCCGAACGCCCACCGACCACTGGACTCTCCTCCCCGCACATACTCGGCCAGATTTGCCGGACATGGCGCGAAATAGCGCTCAGCATGCCGCGACTCTGGCGAGCCATTTCCTACGACGTCTCCAACCAAGGCGCTGGATTTACTCAGAACCTGAGTATCACGCTCTAAAAATTGCCCGCTATCGATTTCGCTGCAATGCTCCACTCGGCTGCTCGAGGCTGATTTCATCCAAGCCATCATACCTCATTCTGAGCGCTGGGAACACATCGACTTCAAGCTGTCCATTGGATCACTTCGATTGATTGGAGCGAACTTCCCCTTACTCCGTTCCCTGACTTTATGCCCCATCTACTATGCGAGAGATACCGTCTCGCTGGATGCAATATCGTCATTCAGTAATGCACCGCTTTTAACGCAGGTCGCCCTTTCCAGCAGCTTTGGGCCTTCCAAGATTTAGCTGCCGTGGTCGCAGTCAACGAGCTTTTCCGCCTACTCTTTGTCTCCAGCTGAAATCACCGAAATATTGCAGCATTCCGCTGGCCTTCGGGAGTTTCGTTGTGATTTTGTTGCCCCTGTCACCGGGGACTTATTGCATGTGGCGCCTCTGAAGCACCTGCACTCGTTGAGGTTCGGAGGCAACGTAAGTCAACTACGGCTCCTACATATATTCACCACTCCCGCTCTCCAACATCTTACGATCCCGGACAGCCAGGATGACGCCATTCCCAACGTTAATGCGCTCATTTTACGGTCTCACTGTACTTTGGTATCCTTGTGTATCCTTTATACGCGTAAAGCCGAGGTGACCTATCGTGCAGCATTTCCTTCCATTCCCACTATTACTGTTGCTCGCCAATGTCTATCATTTTGACCCCTTCCATTGAAATTACAGCGTACATAAACTGCCAGTAAGTAACAATGTTGCTGTATGTCCTTAGAAAATCTATCAGCATGACGATGCGTTAAAAATCAAACGGAGCCCATTATATAAATCCGACATTGAAATAAGGTGTACCCGAGGAGCGCGGTGTTTTTTTTTTTTTTGTGACAGGAAATACACCATAAACGGGCGGCAAAATCTATGCACGAGGACTCCGGATGTTTCACGCACACAACAATTGTGTAGTCAGAGTCAATAGCATCGAAGAGGTCTAGGCTACACACATCAAAGATATAACAGTATATGGGTTAAACACGCGGTCAGTATCAACCTAGACCACAAGCATCTGAACGGAGAAAATGCTTTGAAATGAACAGGCAGAAGTGATGATGGATTGGCTCGCCATAAACCGTTCAGCTCTAATTATCTATGATATCCCTTCAGCGAGGGAATTCATGACATGAACAGCTCCAGATGTGAGATCAAACATGAAAATAGCTCCCCGTTGCCTCCATATCCAACGAGGGTAATCAGTTTTAAGGTTGGACGAGCGATCCAACGGTCGCCAGCACAAAGTGAGCAAGGAGCCCAAAAGGAGCCAGCAGTGAAGCACCAGAAAACAAGCGGTAGCCGATAGAACATCCGCACCGCGAGCGAGACGTAGTTGACCCATCAAGCGCGTCGCCGCAAGCCGCCCCAAAATTTTAAAATGCCGCCAGGTAAAAAAAAAGAACTTTGTCAGAAACAGTCCCCGGTAGATGCGGCCCGGATCATAACGTCACAGCGCCTTGAAAGCCCCGCCATTCTCCCCGCTCTCCATGAACCGGCACCCAGACGACCGGGCGCGTGGCGTACTCCTGCTGCTAGCTTGCCTCGCACCTACACCCCCGCCCGCCACAGCCGCCGGATACACGCTGCATACTGCCCCTTCTGCGCCCCGCCGGGCCCGCGCCCTTGCACAGCGTCTGCGCCACGCCGATATGTGGCGTCTGCGCCGCGCCGGTGAGCCCCGCTGCAGCCTGCACCGTCCCCGTACGCGCGTATACGTCGCCACGTAACATGACGCCGCCGCCACCGCCGCGAGGGAAGAGGACGACGGAGGCGGCGGCGTGGGCACTGGCATCAGCGCTGTGCGTGGCTGGTCGACGTCCCCGTCAAGGACGAGGAGGGTTACGGGAGGATTGGAGGGAGCGGTGCGGAAGATGGGTACATACGGCGCCGCCCTCCCAGGTCCCTATCCTTCCTCCGTCCTTTCTGCGTCCTTCACGCCCGTTCGTTCAGTGCTCTCACTGCCGCATTCTCGTCCGGCCCCCTTCGTCTCTTCCTTCTGCTCCGTCCTCCTTACCTGTGCATCCCTCGCCGCGTTCCTTCCTTCCTCCCTCCATAGCGCGCGTACTGCCCGTCCTTGCTCGGTCACCGCCGCCATGCCGTCTTTCTTATCCCCTGCGATCCTCATCCTTGCTTTTTGCTTCCACTCCTCGCCTCCCCACCTCACGCCCGCCTTCTTTATACCACATTATTTTATCAATAAATCTTTCCCTCATCTTCGTGCCTACGTATATACCCTCCCGCACCACGTCCCATCTTCTTCTGCTCCCATACCCGTCGCGGTGCGCTGCGTTTTTTTGATTTGATTTGTCCTGGCCGCGTCTCTCCTTCCTCCTTCCCCTTCTTTCGTCCTCCCTCACGTCGCGCGCGCTTGTCCATCCATCCTCCCTCTTTTCCGCCCCACCTACCATCGTCGTCTCCGCCGCAGCCCTTCCCTCCCTTCATTCATATTGCATCTCCGCCGCCGTCCCTGCCGTGCGGGCATCCTCTCCTGCTCGCTCACGTCTTCCCATCCCATCCCATCCCGCCATTCACTCCCACTGACGCCCCCCACCCCACGTGCGACATCCCTCCTGCCACGCGCCCGTAGCGCACCCTCTCTTCGTCTTTTCCCCTCATCTCCTCCGCTTCTCTTCTCTCTCCATTCATCTGCTCCCACTGACCGCTCTCTCATCCTACAGCTGCCCACCCAAAACAGAAATCGGTGTCGACGGCGTGCCGCGCTACCGCGGCGAGGCGGACGGGCTCGGCCTGGGCGAGACGGGCTCGGGGCTCATGAATGTGGTGAAGCCGAAGGCGAGGGGCGGTGGGATGCCGAGCTTGAAGGGTGTGGCGGGCAGGGCGGCGCGTTTACCGGTAAAGTGGATAGGGTACTCATACTACCGTATATCGCCAACGTTACCTACTCTCTTTCTTTCCTCTTTCACCCCTTTCTACCCGATTGTATGGCTTCTCCTTGCTTCCTTTTCTTTTTTGGGGTCATTTCCGATTCGTTCTGTATGCACGAAACTACATACATGGTATAATGCGCCTGTGTATATTTTTTGTATAGTGTCCGATGTGTAATTTGAGTGGGGCAGCTGCCTCGAATTGCTCAATAGTGAACGTTCGTTACCTAGTATATTAATGAACGCTTGAGGGCTCAATAATGCCAATGCTCGGATTATTGAGTGGTAGACCTGCTGGTGAAACTGGTATCACATCCACGGTCAATAAGACTGAAGAGAGCCTGTCCAGCGTTATGTGGGCGGAAGTTCCCCGTTCGATTCGGGGGTGGGCCATGACTGTTGGAGTCGCATTTTTCTTTTTCTTTTTGGTTCGTCATTGGCTCAGAACGTGTGGCGCTGGGCGAGGACAAAGCTGAAGTTGTGGAGAGGGCCCTACTGGGAAAATTATTTATGACTCTTGAAAAATCAGAAATAATTTTGTCGAGTTGTGTGGACCTCCGCGTCGTCGTCGAAAAATCGTGAGGTAAAACCTGGCTGGAATCATCCAAGGGAGGACCTACTGGTGAAACTGTATCACATTCACGTTGCCAGATATTCAATGTCTGTGGAAGTTCTCCGTTCGATTCGGGGGTGGGTCATAACCCGGTACTTTGGTTTTTCTTCTTCTTATTTTTTGGGGGGGTTCGTTATTAGTTCAAAATTTTTTGGCAGTGGCAGTGGGCGTGGACAAATCTGAGGTGACCTTTCTAATGAAATTATAATAATGAATCGATCTTGAGCTTGGAAAATTGGAATAAAGTATTCAGTTGTATCTCCGTGCTGTACCACAGTCCGAGGCAAACCGAGGATCGAATTATTCGAGGGAGGACCTAATTAGTATCACATCCATGGTCAATGAATTCTGTCCAGCATAATATGGATAGAAGTCTTCCGTTCGATTGGGGGGTGGGTCATGGCGAAGTACTCAGACAAGGTTTCTTCTTCTCGGTCTTTTTTTCTTCTTTTTTTGGGGGCGGGGTTGGTACCAAAATTGTGGCAGCGGGTAAAGACAAACCTGAAATCTTGGAAGGGCTGTGCGAGTGAAATCACGAAATTTATGAAAATAAACTGTGGAGTTCAGAGTTGTACCTCCGCGTCGCAGTAGAAAAACCGTGAGGCAAACCCAGGCTCGAATTATGATTATGAGTAGAAGACCTGCTGGTAAATGTAGTATAACGTCCACTTTAAATTCGCGCACGAGAAACCATGAGATGTTTGGGGTAGTTCCCCGTTCGATTCGGCGGGGGTCATGAGATGGATTTTTATTTGTCGCTTCGGAGCCATACACCACAGAAGTTAGACGCGCGCGTGGAAGCGATGTAGGAGCACAGCACAGTGATAGTTTCTAGGAGATAGAAAGGCCAAGGTCACCGGTTGAGCGGGAAAAGAGGGATTCCGTCTCAATATCATCTGGGAAGGATGCACAATATTCCTGCTATCTTTAGTAGTAGTATGATCGAGCTTTTTTGTTATCGGTGATTGCATCGCCTCCCATCACGAGTTATATGCCCGGACTATGAAGAGACGCCAGTGGACGCCGGACCCCGGTATCCATCGGTGGCTGACGGGATCAGTTGATAGGAGATGCTGATGAGAGAAAGATTAGATAGTGTCATCCACTGCTTTCTGATGATTACCGATGATAGCCGGCAATCTTTCCTAGCCCGTTTATTTGATATAGGGGTCTCAGCTGAAGCGGTTGTCTTCCACTGGAATCCACCAGACCTCAATGGCAAAGTAAATCCACTTACACAAGAATTGTGGGATCAGGTTAAGAGTATGGATTGATAGGTAGCAGGTATACTAAATATCAACCGAGGTGCCCAATAAATATTTTCTAAAAGATTTCCATTAGGCTCGCCGGAAGCCAGTGGATTCTGTTTAAGAGCCGCTGGAATCCATTAGATGATGTGTTATTTACCGCTGGATTTCGGTGGAATGAGAGCAAAATTCAGTGCAACTTACAATGGCTGGCAGTAACCTCCACTGGATTTTGTATGAGCATCTGGTGGAATGGCCCACCTCTCCAATGGAATCCACTAGATGATTGGATCTATACCATTGTATATCAATGGATTTCGTGGTGATTCCAGTGGAGCGCAGTGGATATTGAGGCAATGTATAACAGGATCCACCGGAATTTCGTGAGTGGGACACTGATTTGAGTGGAAAATAGGTTGAACCAGTTGCGCGGCTGGCTGAATATTTCATAACACATCCAGTAGAAATTTTATCATGTACTGTGGAATCCAACGGGGAGATATCGAAATATAATCATATCTAACTATATTTGGGGTATACGATGGAATACATTGACTATCAGCAGAAAGAAGTTGAGGCCCATTGTACCTCAGTGGACGGACACCGAGTTCCAGTGGACGACATTTGAAGCTCCAGTGGAAGTCGGTAGCGTGGACCGGCTTTGCCGGTCCGCGCTTATTACACGATGGGAGTGCCTTCTCTTATCTTCGGAATTCTCCGTGTCACCCATGGTCAGTCATATTCGTTGCCTGTCGTCTTCTTCCCTCACTCTACTCCGCTTCCTTGCACTAGCTCCGCCTCACCATGTCTGTGCTTGTAGATGGAATATCTTGCCCTACCTGCTGCTGTTCGTCTTCTGCCCACTCAGTCCTTTCTGCGGCCTTCGCAGACCGTCATTTTTCTGGCTGTACTCCAGGATCATTTCTGATCACTGCTCATCTTGGAACTTACGGGTCGCTCTCCTGCCTTCTGAATTGTTAGATCTCCCCGCTTGCACTGGACGACATTGCTATAAGTTCGTTTTGATTGGGCGGCCTATGTCCGTGAGGGGTTAGCCCACGCAGGTCACCACGTCTCTGCTTCGTTCGACCCATTTGAAATGCTCAGACCATCAAACTACCCCCTGTACGTTATTTGACGGCGTGTGGACTTTCAGTACTGATAACCATTCCCCCCTCAACTATACCTGAATGTATTAGCTCACGCACCCATTCACCCCAGCTGCACCAAGTTCTCAAGTAATTACTGTAGAGTTTCATTCAATTTGTATGTCATGGGTCACAAGGACCAAAATTTACGAAAGTTTTCATGCCTGTCACGGGTCACGGAGTGAATTTTCGAATGTGCCAAAGAAGTCACAAAATTGGCGAAAATTTAATTGTGAACGCAGTGGGAAAAGCGGGATTTGCGTCGACAAAAAGAGTGACTGTTTTGCTGATTTTTCTGTGAAACACGACCTTTAGCGCCCATGAGCACCGAAACCTATTAAATAAAATAAAATAAAGGACACAGTACGAAGTTTTACACTGGTGCAACTTAATGCAAGACAGGGTGACATAACCCACTTTGCGAGAAGGAATTGGGGATTTATGAATATTTTTTTGCTGTCATGGCCGGCGGGGCGGATTTACAAAAAGTGAAGTTCGAAATTGGCGGTCACAGGTCACAGCCATGGAGAATTGATCGAAACTCTACATTATGCTTTCCGTAACAGAAATACCAGTATCACGGGGTCCATCCATCCTAAGGGATGCTCATGGTACGGCATTGCTCAATTTCCAGTCCTGTGTCTCCAAAATATCTATCTGAACGGAAGTACCAGTGGTCGTCACCGCGAACCCATTAACCTGCAAATCGTCTGAGGCAACAGATAGATCATAAAAACTAGCGAAAATACCCAGTGCGTCGACATATTTTTCGACATGCTCGTCCATGTCCCTGCCCCATGATGGAACACCATTTCTGTGGTTGAGTACATCATCCCTGGTCACGAGGAAGTGCTGTGCGATCTCATCGTGGCGGTCTGATATCCACTGCATGCCGCCCGCAACGTCTGTGAGATTAGCGCGCATAATGATGGTCACCGCATTATAGGCTGTATTCCCGCTAAGGACTTCCTTCTTGTAGGAGTACATATCCTGGACCGAAATCAGGACTCGTAGTTTGTAAGAAAAATGCCAACGTTAGCTAGCAGGGTCATGTCGGTGGCGTCCATTTTGAGGGCAACGATTGCTGGGTGGTCCATGACCTCGTGGGGTAAGTCGAGATCGAGGGATATTTCGAGCAAGGCAAAGCAAGGGAAAGAGCCGATATCTTCGCGACGCGCAGCCATGTATTCCTCCACGTCGCATATATACGAGCTCGATTGACGTTCAGCCTGTTGCACGACGGCAGCAAGGTAAGCGCGCCACGCCTTGACGAAACGTTCTTGACATGCTTTTGGGGCATTTATACAGGCCCTCTGCCACATTCTGCGGGGGTGGGATGTGTTAGGCATACGTGGGTATTCATTGTTCTTACACTCACTGTCGAGTCATTTCCCCGATTATTGATTCTTCCTCTGGGCGGGATTTATCTGGGTTCTCTACTGCCTCCATGGCAGCAGCGCACAGAGATTTTACATCGGCGACGTTCATAACCTCGGTGTAGTCATCAAGAACGAAGAAAATGTGCATACAGTCGCAAAAAATGCGTAAATTATCTGGAAGAAATTGCTTTGAATATCATGTCAACCACTCATGTGATTCAGATTACCGAGTGACGCTTTCGGGAATACAAGGGCAATGAACAGGCCTAAATGTAATGTTCGGATTGTGATATTCGGAGTGGGATTGAAAACCGACTGGAGTTAATTTTATTAAAGGCCCGCTGAGCGTCGGGCGTGAATGGCCGGAAACTCTCAAGCCATGCGACGGACGCAGCTTGAGCTTGGCGGTAGTGCTCGTTAATCATGTAGTGCCACGGCCAGGTTCGGAGCGTATCAGGGAGGTGGTAGACCTCTGGCGACATGTTCAAGGATCGAAGAAAGTAGAAGGAGGCTGGTGTATCTCAGGGAGAAGGAAGAGGTCAAAGCATGCGGAGGAAGTAAAATGACATGACCAGCTATATGGTGGCGAGACTACATATGTGCACCGCACGATCATAAACGGAGGGGGTAGTGTTGAGTCGATGTCAGGAGTTCCTGTGTTGCCGGGCTTGTTGGGCCCATCGAACCAGCCACATTTTTATCTGTCAACCTTCGGGGTACATTTCTCCGGAGCTTGGAGACTCAAATTACAGGTCCGGTATTCAGCTCATAGAATAAAGAAACCGGCGTAGAAAAACTAGGAAGTAAGACGCAACGCGGAGTTAGAATATCCAGGACGCATCGGGCCTGCTTTTCACGTGGGGTTTTCGGTTTTGTTCACTTTTTGCAAGTTAGTGATAAAGCTTCATCACGATTCACACAAAGAATGATGCTCAGCAGAAATTTGGACAATTTTGGGCGTGGAGTGAACATTCTAAAGATCCTTTCCGAACCGATCGGAGCTCTAGTACTGCGCTAGGGAAGGCAGTGAGAACAGAGGACACAGTATGCACATGAAGTCGGCGATGATTTCGATGCGGCAGATAGCTCGGTTGGGACATGGCAAATTTAGGCGATATACGAACCCCGGACTCTGCTTGCGGTGAAGGAAGCATCTATAATGTTTCCTTTCTCCGAAAAGATCCTGCCGCGGGGGAATTCGGCTTTAGAAAACCCCGGAAATGCCATTTTCGGGGGTTTTCTGAAACCGAATCGGCGCTGTGTCTGTCCCTTTCACTCATGCTTTATATCCATTGCACAGGAATTTATAGGACCTCCTGACGATTGAGGCAAAGATATATATCTTCATGAAGTCAACCAGAGGGAAACTTTGATCTTTGTTTTGGTGTATCAGGGGCAGGGCAACCATTGGCCAGTCTATATTGGTTTGATGGGTTGATATCTTAGTGCGCCAATAACGTCTTTAGAGTTGGTTCATGGCAGGAAATGGTTACGAGTACTTATGTTATTGTTTCTTTCAAATCTCAGGGCACCCATAATCGATCACTTTTTCACTAGTTTCCGATTTCGTTGAGGGATCCTTTTAGTGGCTGTGTCTAGTATTTTCAAACACTGCCACTATTTACATTAGACAAAAAGCTATTAAAAATAGCGACTGTGCCTTTGTTCGTATTTGGTTAATTGTTTGTATTTACTTACTGGGGGAAAAATACCCCCTACTCGGTGAAAAATCATCACTTGTGCAAACAATGGCAGAATTTTTTTTTGCAATCACCGTCATCCTTCGGCATTCTCCCTCCCCCTTTCGGGCTGGAAGAAAATGAAAACCATAAAAACAGGACGGGATCCTCCGACGAACTGGTGTCTAGATGCAATGGAGCGCAACTTTTTTTGTATGGCATATTTATGCCGTTTTTAGTACTCAATATTGTGCAACGGCATATGATATACTTTGAATTGTGGTTGCAATATTTATTGTTTGCTTATTCTTATTATTTGGATTTTGTTACAAAAAAAATAAAATAAGTACGAGTTGCATGCCAGGCGAAGCCACGGCCCTTTACCCCAAGTACAACTATTATGGCCAACTTCATAGCAACACTAACAACAAATCATAGTTTCAATATGCTCACCATTGGGACGTAAGCTTGATTTCATTTCATGAATTACCCTATCGCGCCTGCAAGCCCCATTGAACGAGAATATGTGTTCTAGGTTTGTTTCGGGGTATTCTGCCGACCCAAGGAGGATTCATAATTAATCTCCTTGTATGGACCGAGGAACCGCTGGAATCCCCTACCAAACGAAGACGACATTGAGACGTAAGCCTCGTTGAACGAGAATAGTGCAGGCCCGGATTGAGATAGTGGGTCGACCCAATGCAACATTCAGTGACACATTATTAATCTGCTTGTAAGGGCGAAGGACAGCTGGAGTCCGGTATAAGGTCTCCGCGAGTGATGCCATGACCAAACCACTCCCATAACGCGGTCATTTGGAAGAGCCGGCTCTTCAATGTAAGCCGGTCAAACTGTTGATTTTGCTACGTCGGATTCAGTAATTGACACTGAATTGGCACAGGTAGAAATTGGACAAGGAATTAGACAATGCCGACCACTCGTTCAGAAGTTCATATTACCGCCATGGTCTTGTGTGTCATAGCTCCGGTCTCAACTGCCGCGCCACAATTTTGGTCAATCGCACATAACGCGCATCTTCTAGATACCTCGACCACACCAAATATGGTTGAAATTCGTGATCTGGATAACAGTGAATAGCCAACCAAGACCCAAAAACGTTGCTGAATCCTAAAAAAATCGTCCCACACTAGTAGGAGTTCTGACGTCGACAATGAGATACAGGCAACATGCTGTATGTCTTGACGAAACCTCGACTCCACTTACCGGTTGTTTTGATGGAGTGTAACGATTTTCAACGCCGGAATATCTGTCTCGCGATGGTATTGGAAGAAAGATAGTCTGATCATGATGGCAAGCTACAGGCGCGGAAACGGCATTGCCCACTGCCGTATACTATCCAATGCACGGAATTCGTGCAGTCAATGGTTTCAAGACAATTCAAGTTAGGTGTCTTTTGTCTCCGAAGGATCGTTCATGAGATTTACGATGGTTCCACGATTCTCACTATCCACGACCTCCATGACGACCTCGAATGATCGGCAGACCAGCAATGCCGGAGTAAAAATACACATCTGGCTCCGCATCAAGTCGACAATCGTCTCTTTAGGCCAGAATGAAAAAGCTGGATCATCATCTGGTAAGATCTACGTGGAGATATCTGATACTCCGGCATCTGTCTGTAGCCGTAGGTTCTTATCCCCGCTCCGTGGCCATTTCGCATAGTTATGGTCAATACCCCAGGCATCAGCTGGCCGATACTACTAGCGTCCTTTGTAAGTCCGGGCATATAACTCATATCTACAGATTCACGGAAGCAATAAGGGTGACAGCACTTAAAAACTATCTGGTGAGCAGATTGATCTCATTCTTCCATATCTAGAACATTTGCAATATTTGTATGTTCCGTATCTTACCGTCCGCAGCAGTGCGCGTGCCTCTCATGTTGATCGTATGCGTCGTGCGCGCTCAGCGTTGCCGTTGGAGTTCATAACACACAGATGATCGCCGGTAGTTCCAAACAGACATACTCTTGCACCTAGATCCGCTTTAGCACTCTCTTCTGCATTTTTGCAGCCGCCTCTCCGGGAATACCGGCGCTTTCAATGTGTATAAAATCTGACCCTTGTCCAGAGCTTATTCTTTGTCGACAAAGCCTCAAACACTCGACTCTAGCATGCTCTTCATCGCTTCGATCTTCCTCTCCGTCCTTCTCGCAGGCGCCAGCCCCGCTCGTCGTGCCCCTTGCAGTCCTCAGGGTATCGCGGGGTACCAACATCAGCATCACCAACGGCGCTTTCGAAGCTGGGTTCAGCTCGAACGGGTCGACTTTGGTTTCGCAGCGGACTTCCACAGCTATCTCCGAGTTTACAGTGGCTACATCGAACTCCCCTAACGAATTTAAGCTGCTGTAAATGTTTCTTTTTTCGGCTTCCTCGTATGGAAGTTGACATTCTCGGCAGCAAGGTGACTAACAAAGGACTGGCCCTCACCAACACCGGCGCTCTGCCTGAGATGTTGCCTGTCGAACCCCCCAGTTCCATGTATGTGTATTAATCATAATCTCATCCATTTCGTTGACACTCGACTCTGAAAGCCGGCAGAACTGGGCCTTCGAGTGCTCTAGTTGCGTCCGCGAGGGCAGCCCCGGGATAACCCTCATCGGCGAGGGCTGCTTGGTCGTGTCCCAGTTCGACGGACGCTGCCTCAATATCAACGACGGTGCGCCTGTTGGGAGCTCCGTGACTCTCGGGAATTGCCAAGCCATTGGCTCTAGCATCAACATCTATACTGCTTAGTAGGTTGTGTTGGAATGATGAGCGCTCTCTCTGTGATAGTTGCTTCTAGTATGTAGTCTCATGATGGCTCAAATTCAGCTCCTTATCGTCAGCTATTCTCGTTGCTACCTTCTGCTCAAAACTACCGTTGAAAACTCAACCTCAAGAAAGTTTATTGCGCAACGAAGACACATCAGCTGTGTGCCGCCTGCTCTTGCCCTGAGTTTCAAGAAAATATTCGATGCAACCACGAATGCCCGTCCCTGCTCGATCCAGAGGCCGCAAGTTCGATTGAGACTTGGTTTAAGTCGTGTTATCCATCGACCTTCCGTGCTCTTGCTCCCCAGTCACCTCTTCTTTTCAAAGTTGAAAGTCACGGTGACAGACAAATCCAATATACAGTAGTACCACTGGGTATATTTCTGGGCAGCGGGTGTGCATGCTGTGAGTGTGACATCACTGAAGCCAAATATTATATTATTATCACAAGACAAACCTCCGCTTCGCTCCGGTACTTATTCAAGAGCGCAAGATGGAAGTGCAAACTGTGCGGATAAAAAATGTCCAAGTGTTAGCGGAAGAAGCCGGTTGAAAACAGCAATTTAAGCGGGAGATTTCCATAGGGTTGTCTCGACATGGCGCATTAGGGATGTGTTAATGTAGAAGGCACTCAAGTATTACAAAGCGTTCTGTTTGGACATTTTGAACAGGAGCCAGTACCGTGGGCAAGCAACATCGATAATCTCTGCAGAAGGATTCGCCAACAGCTTGAAGAGTAAATGGGATCGATCCTCCCGCCGATCCTGGGCACAGAACAGGGAATTTGAGACGAGTTATATTGAAAGAAGCACCGAATCTCCGCGAGAGATGGTGCACCAATACAAGACATGCCTTCGCTACGCTCCGGCAATCCAAAACAATATATTTTTGAAGTTGAATAAGACGAAAAATGAAAGAGATGAATGGGCTGCGTGAAATTCAGGTCGGAAATATATTATTTAACTACATTGGATGCATGTATGAGCAAAAATTGTCAAGATCAAGTCAATTTCTCGGACATGCACTGCTCCGAGAAGAGATAAAAACCCAATTTTCTTAAAGTGGAGACTCTGATATTGGACAAACACCGAAATCCACGAGGTTCTCGGTGATTTGATGAATAAAATTCCGTGAAGAAAATAGTCCTCAAAACGAAGAGTGCCCCGGTATGTTCCGATTGCTCTTTGGCGCTTTGGGATACCGGATATTGTGGCGGGGATGGTCGGACTTTTTCATAGGGGAGCATGTGCGGAAGTTCGTGAGAAGAAGAACGTGCGAGACGACAATTTTTAGTCGCAATATTGAAATTGTTCTAGAAGAGATGGAATTTGGTCCAATCAAGGATGTTCCAGCGAGTAGTCCCTGGACTCAGAGTCCATCCGTAACTTGTCCAGCTTGAATGATTTGTTCTGTGTGTTCGTCGTATCCCCCGCATTCGTAGTCCGCTCGATCCGCACGGCTATGCGTGACTCGGTTGAATCTTGGTTCACGTAGTCCCAGGTGTTGAATGAGAGACGATTATTGAAAAGAACAAGGAGGGAATTACTTTACGTGGGTTAGAGAAGAAAAGAGGGAAGCGTAGAGCGCTGACCTGTACATCTTGCACAGAATGACGGCGGTGACTTGGTACAGCCCGGCGTTGGTCTCTTTGAGATAGAACAAGAGATCGATAAGAGCCGCAACGACAATTACAGTTCCGATTTCTACGGTAAGCCGCATGACTAGAGTAATTTCATGTTCAAACTGGACCTGATGAAATGGAAGCTGCCTACCGCGGGTCATGAACCTGTTCTTGGGACCGAGTGCCTGGCCGCGGCTGCGAAGCAGCTAGGTGACCGCGAAAGTGATTTAATCGACCATATCAACGCGAGGGAAATTTAGCTCACGTAGTAAGTCATCAAAATTGCAATAACAGTATCAACGACGGCGCTTCCACCAAGTCGGATAATAATAGCGCGAGACATGTAGGGGTGCCGAGCTATTTCCATTGCATCGTTAAACAACTGTAGCTCGCTCCATGATTTATGAGGCAGCATGAGTCAATATAATGACTGACAAAGTATACAAGGGCGAGCCCGCCGCCGAGCTGTAGGAGGGCAAGAACACAGACAAACACAAAAATGAACAAAGACCGCGAGAACAGCCAGATGCGCCATCCATAGAATATCTAGCTCGGAGGCATGTGTTTACGTTCGAAGGACAGATCGGAGAGAGAAATAACCCATCTGGACAATCGCTCCAACGACGCTCCCGAGCAGTGGGAGGTTGAGGAAGCCGGTGTGCCGCAGGTAAAACAAAGGTACACTGCCCCAGCCGTAGACAAACCATTGGAAGCAGTCATAGGTCGCAGAGCAGGTTTGAACCCAGTCCAAGACGTATACAAAGTAGACTAAACCCCATTATTATGTGAGAGAAATAGGGCAAGAAGCTGCTTACCGAGGGTCTTCAGAGTCCATTTGTCCTTGGAAAGTTAATATGGTAGATGTATACCTTTTCATGGCACATGAGACTTGGCGAAGTGTGCAATGAGAGATACTGACCTGTGTTGTAAGGACGCCGAGGAGGCCCCAGTTAAATATTAAGCCGATGAGCCGGGGCCCTGCCCTAGCCATCAGCCGGCGTATGAATGCCAATGTTAATATATTTGGTAGATGGGCTTACAACCAGATGATTTCATCATGAGTAGCCTCGGTAGGTGGCGGGGTCTGAACATGCATCCTTGTTGCAAGAGGCTTTGTGAGGCTTTGTGTTCCAGAAGGGAAACCTTCCACCTTAAATATCTCTTCGAGTGCGAGATGGGAGCGGGAGAGTAATTATCAAGAACAGGTGAAGTCGGCAGCCGTGGAAACGCCGCATCAACAAGAAGCCTTGAAGAGATGTCACATTCGACCGTAGACGAGTAGTCTATTAAAAAACTCAGACCGCGTAACCCGTTTGCGGCATGACTCCAGATTAGATTCTTATCTTCTGATAATCTCAAATCCTTCCTTTCTTGGCATTATTCCGAGTGTCCAACAGACTGTAAAACCAAACTGCGTCAATTTCGGTCCACTAATTTCCCTATGAGAGTGGAATTCCATTGGCAGTGGCAAGATTCCTCTTGCCTTCGGGCCAATCACCAGAATACCTGATTCATTTATGAAGCTGAAGCGACGCCAGCCAGCGCATCGACACAATCATTTTATTGGCAGTTTTATGCCTTTAGAATTGTATTTTAACAGCAGCCCGGGAGGCACACAAAGAAGTGTTAGTTAGCAGTGCACCTACACGTACACCTAATTAATAATACAACAATCTCAATTCTCGTCGCACCAACCTGATCCTAGACCTCACTCGCTGCCCCCGCCCAGCAATCTGCCCAAACACCACCGCCTCAGGCAATGACCCCGCGAGGCGATTGCGCCTGTGCACGCCGCCCATATCCCTGCGATCGGCGCGCCATTGGCGGCATATTACCGAACGATAGAAGAGCGACATCCGTGAGCTCCAAGTCTCCAGCTGTGCACAACATCTGCTTAGCCATACCCTCGCTTCCCAGCTGCATCTTCTGTCGCTGTCGATCATCCCGTTACAAGGAATGGCACAATACCATTCTTTAAACAATCTACAGCCAGCGTATTCCATATATCCATGATCGAGCTTTTCAAGATCAGCTAAAAAAGTCGTGGGATCAGTGCAACGGTGACTCTTTGGCGATATGTTGACTGGCTGGATCGATTGAAGGCAAGGGAATAGTCTGAAATAGTGAGAAATGCGTCCTGATGATTGTCAATGTGGGACGGCTGGTCCTTTCCAGCCCGTGCCAAGCCTCCGTCGAAGTGAAAATCACAAGTCCTCTGCCTTGGACGCGCTTCGAAGATGGTGGTGTTAGGCGGTCCGAAGAAAAGTCATATTACCTCGATATCACCTACCACTTTTTTTTCAGGCGCTCCTGGAGAAGTGGAATAAATTTACTTGGCGTGATATATTACGCCTTTCTGAGAGGGAAAATCGTTGGTATGGCAGAGTTGTCCCACCGCAAAGATCCATCTCTCCTAGAGCTAGAATTCGCTGGAAATGGGGCCGGCCCCCTGCGATCGATCTTCCCTTGGTACGGCGGGGTTGCTCCGTCGGACCCGGTGGCAGGCGCGCGGTAAGCGATAGAACATCCGCACCGCGAGCGAGAGGATAATACGTAGTTGCAACCCGGAATGTCCAAGTGCGTCGCCGTAAGCCACCCCAAAAATGCCCGGCAGGAAAAAAAAAAGAACTTGTCGGAAACAATCCCCGGTAGATGCGGCCCGGATCGTGACGTCACAACTAGTCTCCCCGCCCTGCGCGTACGTGGATGTGCAGACTCGAAGAACTTGCGCGCGCGTATACTCTATCGGAGTCTATGAACCGGCGCCCAGACCACTGCTAGCTGGCCTCGCACCTACACCTCCGCCCGCATCAGCCGCTGGATACTAAGCCCACGGGTACACATACTGCCCCGTCTGCGTCGATATATGGAATCTGCGCCGCGCAGGTATGCCCCGCCGCGGCCTGTACCGTCCTCGTACGCGCGTATATGTCGCCACGTACCGAGACGCTTCCGCCGCCGCCGCGAGGGAGGAGGACGACGGAGGCGGCGGCGTGGGCACGACATCAGCGCCGTGCATGGCTAGGTCGATGTCCCCGTCAAGGACGAGGAGGATTACGGGAAGATGGGTACGTACGGCGCCGCCCTCCTCCCAGGCCACTCCCACTCGCTGTCCTTCCTCCATCCTTCCCGCGTCCTTCCCGCCCGTTCTTCTGTCCTCTCACTGCCGCATTCCCATCCGTCCCTCTTCGTCTCTTCCTTCTGCTTCGTCCTCCCTGCTGGTCCCCGTCGCTGTGCCGTCCTTCTTACCTCCCGCGATCCTCATCCTTACTTTTTGCTTCCGCTCCTCGCCTCCCCACCTCATGCCCGCCTTTACACCACATTATTTTATTGATTAATCTTTCCCTCATCTTCATGCCTACGTATATACCATCCCGCACCACGTCTTCTGCTCCCATCCCCGTCGCGGCGCGCGTTTTTTTTTTTGATTTGTCCTCGCCGCGTCTCTCCTCCCTCCTTCTCGTCCTTCCCTCCTTCCTCACGTCGCCCGCGCTCGTCCATCCTTTCCGTTCCTCCCATTCCACCCCCCCATCGTCGTCTCCACCGCCGTCGTCGCCGCCCCTCCCTCCTCCCTTCAATTCATATTACATCTCCGCCGCCGTCCCTGGCGTGCGGGCATCCTCTCTCGCTCGCTTGCGTCATCCCATCCCAACCCATCCCGTGCTGCCATTCACTCCCCTCTTTCGCCTTTTTTACTCCTCTTTCTCTTTCCATACCCATCTGTCTCCATTTCACCTACCCCACGTGCGACATCTCTCCTGTAGCGCACCCTCCCTCTTTCATCTTCGTCTTTTGCCCTCACGCTCGCTTCTCTTCTCTCTTCATTTATCTGCTCCTACTGACCGTGCTCTCATCCTAATCGGCGTCGACGGCGTGCCGCGCTACCGCGGCGAGGCGGACGAGGTGCTCATGGCCGGCATTGTGGGGGGGGGGGGGGGGGGCGGATATATTATACTTGTGTGGTCTACAACATGAACAACGAGTTTACAGAAGACATACAAGTAGTACTATCAGGGTGGTTATCCGTCTAGAATTCTGCAAGATGTCAACTGAGCACAACACCATTCCAGGGGATCGATCACACAAGACGCTGGCCAAGCTGCGACTGGCCGGCCATTCGGCGGGACCTCCGGTTGTAACCTCATGGGACCTGACCACAAGCCAAAGGCGCAAGTGTACGGGAGGAGGGTCCCTCCTCCCAGGCAAAATTCCCCGGTATCCACCAGTCAACAGAAGGCTGTCGCATGTCTTCCCTTTGCAGAGTGCATGCGAGACCACAGATCAGCATGTTCAACTTCCGAGGAAGGATCACAGCTGACAATAAAACCAGTCTCGTGGCCTGAGAAAGGAGTGAACGGAGCAGGCAAGGTAGCGAAAGAATAAATGCGAAAATATAGGCTTGGGGAAGCGCTCCGAATGGGCTAAGCGCGGAAGCTTGCGTGGATGGATGCTTCAAAGGTCGCATTGACCATTTTTTAGACTGAGTGTGGAGTCCCAAGAACGCGCCGCAGCGCTTTGCGCGAGCTCACGATGACCGAGATTGAGACCACGTGTGAAATATTTGTGTTAAGCGGGCCCGATGGGCCAACGAGCGCGGGTAAGAACGGGCGTTACCCGGGATCTGCCAATATGGTCTGTGCGTGGGTGCAAAGTATTGTGGGGAACGGCGTCAGCGGTCGCAAAGTCCGCCCACCCCACATAAAGTGCAAATCTTGAAGAGCTTGAATAAATATTTGTAGCAGCGCCGCCTTGATGGCGGTCGACATGCCCACGCTTCTCGTACAAGTCCCCGGGTCATGGAGGGTCATGGAGCCCGGAGGCTCGCGCTGACAACAACTTGAGGGGTGACTTGAGAGGAAAAAATTGAGTCTTCTGGCAGGCTTGGACCGCAAAGGGGCAGGATTGGGCTGCAGGTACTTGGGCCACAAACGAAGTCTGTTGTGCGCACGCTGCTTCTTCGCCACATATCTTCAGGGTACAGCGCGGGCAACTCGAATTGGGCGTGGGCGATGAAAATTTGAGGTAAATAAAATCTTGCTGAGGGGCAGGATTGGGCTGCAAAGTACTTGGGCCACAAACGAAGTCTGTTGTGCGCACGCTGCTTCTTCGCCACATATCTTCAGGGCACAGCGCAGGCGACTCGAATTGGGCGTGGGCGAGGTGGTGGACTTGGTGTTGGTGATCGTGGTCAAGGAGGGGCTTGTGGGCGATTTGGGCTCAGGGGGTGAAGCCGAAGGCGAGGGGCGTGAGGGGCAGAGCTTGAAGGGTGTGGCGGGCAGGGCGGCGCGTTCACCGGTAAAGGGGTTAGGGTACTCATACTACTCGTGTATCGCCTACGTTACCTACTCTCTTTCTTTCCTCTTTCACCCCTTTCTACCCGATTGCATAACTTCTCCTTGGTTCCTTTTCTTTTGGGTCGTTCGATTTCCGAATCGTTCTTATGCGCGAAACTACATACATGGTATAATGCGCCTGTGTATATTTTTTGTATAGTGTCCGATGTGTAATTTGAATGGGGGAGTTGCCTCGAATTGCCCAATAGAGAAGGTTCGTTACCTAGTATATTAATATTAATGAACGCTTGAGGGTTCAACAATGCCAAGGCTCGGATTATTGAGTGGTAGACCTGGTGAAACTGGTATCACATTCACGGTCAATAAAGCCTGTACAGCGTTATGTGGGCGAAAGCTCCCCGTTTGATTCGGGGTGGGTCATGACCGCTTGAATCCCGCTTTTTTTTTTTGGTTCATCATTGATTCATAACCTGTGGCACAAAGCGGGGATATGAAGTTGGAATATCCGCTGTTCACTGACCAGAGCCAAACGAGCTGAAGAACTTTGTCAATGAGACAGCTAGTATTTCCTAGCTCCTCTCTAAATGCAAGAGCCACGATCATTTCCCAAATTCTTTTAAATTTCCTGTCATCTTGTCTGTTTCAAAAAAAGGGTGGTTCGGGCTTGGTACATACCTAGAAGTATCAGGAGGTCGTGAAGTGAACAAATTTCAGGTGGTGACGGTGACATTGCGGAATTTTGGCCCAAAACAGGCCAGAAAATCTGTCAAAAACGTCCCCCGAGCGTCCCCTTATGGGAATTTCACGCCCTAAGCGAGGAGTGAACACCTCGCAAAAGATGTTCACGAGGGTGACGGTGACATGGCGTGAACCTTTGGTTGAAATAGTACAGTAAGTATCAGGATAATATATTACCCTACTAGGTCCCATTTCAGAACATGCAGGGTTGTAGTGTTTCCTATATGCTCTACATGGGCGCCAGTTTTCTCGATGTGCTCCCGCGATCAGCAACCTGTAACAACAGGAGATTCTAATCAGCAACACCCGTGTACTAAAATAGTACTAAAATTGCCCGCAGAGGCTGTCCGCGTGAGAACTGCGTCAACGTATAAGAACACATATGTCACAAAAGCGTCGTCATTCCCAAAACATGGCTTTATCCACCATCATCTTCAGTCCCACCGCCAGAGTCTGGGTTTTTCGCCTGCTTTTGATTGCCGCCATCGCGACACTCGCGATTCCTCCACCGCCTATGTACTCGGCAGCTGGGCCGAATCCGCCCTCTCCAGCTCCGGCGCCTTTTGGGATTGCAGTTTTGATCTTGTTCCATCATATCACTGTGTGAGTCGGCGTGCCTTCATTGTAAGTACCGAACTCTTTGACAATATTTGTGCAGAATGTTCTGGTGGCCCTTTCATAGTATGGTCGTCGTTGATTTAGTAGCTGTCTTGATCGAAATTATCGGTATGTAATCGAACTGGCAAGGACTGTAAATTATTGCAACTCCAGCTAGACATATCCTATATCGCCTACGCGAACAAGTTTGATCTTCTGGTTGCCAGTGCCTTGATGCCGGCATTGGTTTGTTTGATTCTGTCTGGAATCTTTCGTACCGCTACGGTTCTCCAATCCAACGAGAGTGTCTGGCGCCAGAGATTCTCGTTTTTGGGCGGGTGCAAGCAATCAAACCCACCGTATACTCCTATGGCTATACTGTCCAATCGGTCTATTTCAAGGTCACTCGTGAGGTCAGCTCGGGTTCGTCAACTTATAGTTGCTAACCACATGATTGTGGCAGGGGGGAGTCGAAGCTCATCATCTTCGTGAGAATCTTCATTCTCAGTGGGCTTACAGTTGGACTGCCTGCATTTGCAATATACTGCATCTTCATACTACCACTGACATCCGAAATTTACACGAAAACTGTGGCTGATGGGTGGATTACAATGTTCTTCCCAGGAAACGCTACCATTATAATGGTGTGTCAGACCTTTGACGGCGATTATCGTTGTTGATATAGGCGCAGCGACCCTTCGACGTTTGGTACAACAGCAACTCGAACCCCTGGCTCAAGATATCCACTCCCCAAGTTCATATCCTAACAACGCCATCCGGGCCTTTCGGGGACTTCAAATTGGAAAATATTAGTTGTCCAATAACTTTCCAGAATTCGAACGCTGTCGCGGAATGTGAGTCAATCATAGTTCGTCCCCACCGCAGCGCCGCTCACTCGTTGGTTGTATTTAATAGGTCCTCATAAGTGGGCAGGAATCGTGAGCGTGTCTATTTGCATGTCCATTCCTGCAGAAGCGGGGGGAGTGTATGTCAGGCCGGTACAGGGGAACCTTTCTCCAGATCTGGCCAACTTGGCCGCTTCTGTCGATTCTGATCCCCCTACTCCGCTGCTACCCGGGGCGCATCTGTTTGGGGTGATGAGCTGGACAGAGAGAGAGATTATGCATAGGCAACCGTGGCAAATTTCCACCGTACGTTGCTACTGTGCATGTCAATTGACTCTTAACACCAGCTAAAACGCCTATTGCTAGCCACTGATTACACTGTACACCGCCGAAGTCAGCGGCTTACAACAATATCCGCCCACATCCGAGGAGGGGTTAAATAATTATTCGATTTTAACCCTGCGTCAATATGACAGATATGCGGGCCCTACGAAACACTTTCGGGACAGCGCAGAGGTGTCTATTGTCGCGGGGTTCTGGACCTTTATCAACGTCGCATTCGTTCTACTTTTCGGCTCAATTGTGATGTATTTTGCTTTTGGGAAGTACTATCATTCGTCCGATGCCTGCCATGATGCACTGAAACTAGTACTGTGATCAGGTGGAAGATCACGTTCTACTCTGGGCATGCACATATTCCAACATGACGCACTAGTTCGTGAACGTCATGTGGAACATCTGGAGGACGATTTCAAATCTCCCGTTGAAAGCCGCGATAACGTCGAAACTCAGTCCCCACAGGCAAGTTCCGATATTTCACAATTTGAATATACACTCGAAGGAACACGCATGGGAGCCTAAATGCAGGATGACGACGAAACCGTAACTCCAACTCCAATCCGGACTGGTGTGACTCTCCAGCGTGGCCAAACAATTTCTTCATCAGATTATCCTCTTGAAAACATCCCCGTGGTGGACGGGGACCTCGGAACTTTCAGCATGACACCCTGAGGTGCACCCCAAGGTGTACCCACGGGTGCAACTTTTCCGAGGCCTCGACCCTCACCGTGACCTTAGATGACACCAATGGTTTATTTATTCATGTAATACCTAGTAATTATGGATGGAGCACACCTTAGTGCACCATGGAGTTTTCCTTTCAGCATACCTTTCCAAAATTTAGAAATGGGTTTATTTTCTTTGTACCTGAAAGGAGAACGAAAAGGTGTCGTTTTCGCAGCACTTTCAGGTAGAAAGAAAAGAAAACCTTTCTTCCTTTTGTCAATCACCGATAGTACCTATTTTCTTAATTGCTCGACACAATCATGCACAGGGAATTATTTCCGTTCCTTGGGTGAAATCCGATCAAGGAACTTGCACAGTGAAAGCGAGATAACTCCGAATGACAAACAAAACAAAAGCTAACTGATCCGACAGGTTTCTAGAGGCATGAACACATATAATAAAAACCCAAACAACCTCCTCCTCGGTGAACAGGTTGTGTGCGCCGTAACTCTTTACAGACAGCATGATTACGACTCAAGGGGATTGCTACACAAAGTGAGCTTCATATCTAGCAGGTCTTCTACTTGCTGGCTGAGGAGTGTATTCGGTGGACCATAGACGTATACATTGGATATGCAAGATTTTGTGTACACGTGAAGAGGAGGCCCACCGGTGCGATCCCGACGCTGATGTATGCGACGCTGAGCGGGATGACGAGCGAGAGCGCGACGCCAGCCAGGTGGTTCAACAAGGCGGACACGGCGCCGATTGCGACGCCGGTCAAGGGGTGCGCGTACCCCGATGCGTACGAGGCGGTCGGGATGGAACAGCTAGTGCTGACTGCCTGCCCTGCGACGAAAGTTAGAGCTGGCTGGCTGGCTATCTTTCTATCCAGTGACTCGATCGTGATGACGACTTACATTTACACTTTACGCCCTCGACATACACACCTACACCTACATACCCCATGTTGCTGCTACACACATGCTCTCTTCTTGGTTCTTCATCCGTTCTGTGGTTTTAATGCGCGGTCTACAGACAGACAGACAATCGTGGCCCACTGTACATAGTATCCCCGCTCGCATACCCCGCCACTGACTCTCTCTTCTTTTTATTCGAGATATCTTATAGTGTACCCTTCTGGCACCAGATATCGTGGCTTGAGGAGCGCAACAATTGCTGAATGAGTCTCCGTAGTGACATCTACTTGCGAGTGCCGAATGGTGGAGAACATAGGGCATATGACGGATGGAGTGGGGAGCTCCATATCCACCGCTAGAGCTTTCAAACAGAAAAGCACCCCAGACTCTGTAAGTTGTTCACCTTCCCCCCGCGGGGTAAGGCCATACAACAGTTCTAGTTGCTGAAAAGATGGACAGCCCTGGAGGCACTGCACGAGAAATTCGGTATCACCACCAACATTGTCGATATAAAGCTCCCGACGGTCGGAAGAGGACCGTCACAAGAGGATTACGAGAGCTCTCAATATGTCGGTAGCCTGAAGTTGGCTTTGGTGTACTAAGATGCGAAGCACGGGGAGGATGGAGTGGTCAAGAAATGTTGCCACATTGTATCCCGGAAAGGGGAACAATGACCCGGCAACAGCGAACCTGTGTAGATATTTTAGAGTAATCACACCCAGGACAGAGTTCTTTTGACCTACATAGAACTGTTGTATGGCCATACCCCACAGGGGGGAGGTGAACAACTTACAGAGTCTGGGGTGCTTTTCTGTTTGAAAGCTCTAGCGGTGGATATGGAGTTCCCCACTCCATCTGTCATATGCCCTATGCTCTCCGCCATTCGGCACTCGCAAGTAGATGTCACTACGGAGACTCATTCAGCAATTGTTGCACTCCTCAAGTCACGATATCTGGTGCCACCGGATTCCCCAATTGTCCGCTTACAGGATGTGCATATCAGATTTCGGCACACAGCAGACTTTGACATTTTCAACTTGACCAAGTCCTTAACAGGTGATGATCCTGGGCAAATATCAATTGAAGGACCCTATGTCCCATCCAGACTTCAGACGCGATGGAGTGGGTTGCCAACAAATATCCTGAACTCATATTCAATGTGGCCTTCTCGAGGCTGTATAATGGATTAAACGAAATTGGTTTCAACTGCCACTGGAAGCATATATGATTTTTTAAACCTGTTTTACCTTTGTTTCATCGTTACATAAATGAGAAATGATCGAGAATCCTTGCTCTCTAAAGGGCCACAAGGCCCTCATAACCTTCCCGTTCCCACTCCCACTCTTTTCTTGGGGGAAAAAGAAAGTGGTATGAAGGCTTGGTAGCGCGTAGTGCGCCTCTGCATATTATTAATATCAAATGAGCATATTAGTACAGACGCCGCCCGGTCGACTCGGGCCTGGGCCATTCTAGTTGAGTTTTCTTTTCTATTTCTTACGGCCTCTTGATCACAACAAGGCTTTGCTTGATGGGTTATTCTTTTAGTAACATAGGGAGGAAAGCCGAGAGCGGGGTTGAAACATTTCCGCCTTGTTTACACCAGCTTAACTTCAGCCAATCCTACCCGAGGTCAAGTTATCAGTTTTGAAGCCTCACTAGCGCTTGGAGTGCCGTAGAAAAAGGATGATAGTGCAGACATTTCTCGTTCGCCTTTTATTTATTGTGCTCTCCTTGTCCCGGCAATTAAAACCACACCACTGCACTTGAATATACATCACACGGATTACAATTGTAATGTTGACAAGGCGAGTTCGAATCTGTCGTCTCGCGTACAATGCAACTGACTGAATTCAACCATTCTTATCCACGCCCACATTATTCGTTTTAAGGCTTGGTAGCGCTAGCGCATCTGCAGATAATCACATGCAGCAAAACCCGCCCGCTCGATTCGGGCCTGAGTTATTGTGATGGCATCTTCGACTCGACTTTTTATTCCACGGGAGGTGCCCGCAGCAGGGGCAGTGAATACAACATCCCTTCGTGCAGGGCCACGATTGTAGACCGTGGATCCAGGTCGCGATCCTCATAAATTTCCGGTTCATTGTACACCCGCGCAAGCGGATGGTCGGTAACGATCCAAATCAAAGACAGCGAACGCTCATAAAATTGCCAGCTGTCGAGCGATGTTTTTTCTGCACGAGTCTTAAATGAACCTGAGTCCGAAGGAACTGTTTATCGACCTTTCATATCCAACTCGGTACGTCTCGGTTCTCCGTCATTGTGAGTTGTTCCTGTTCAGCGTTTCAGCTAATTACAACGAGATTGTTTTCGGATGAGATCAGATTTGACGAGTAAGAAAGATCGTAGCTACGCAACAGATATGAACGATGGCAGATACAAAGGGACTATTCGTATAAATGAAATATACTCAGGCCAAAAAAAAGTGAACCTGGATCAGAGAAAGAAAATGAAGGTACTGTGCCCGCAGGCCGCTCCAGCGAATCAGGTTTATGGAAGAACTATACGGTTTCCAGATTTCCATCCGATTCATGCCGTTGGCCCTGAACAGGGAAGCCTTCAAATCGAAAATATTGAAAGCTGCCGTGTTTTTTAGCGTGATATCCACCGTTCCCAGGCACGTAATTTGGGACCCTCGAGTCAGTCGACATCTATATTGATGGAGTGCGACAATTTCTGGACGAATTTGGCTTCTCCGTTTCTTCCAGGCGAATTTGGCGTCGAATCTGAGCTCTTTTGATTCACTGGATCATAAATTAGTCCTGGATGTTGCATGGGATAAGCTCAGGGCCGCCACAGTTAGCTTACGGCCTGTAATTGGGGAAGATGAAGCAAAAATGCAAGCAATGTACAAGTTTGTCGCAGAACACCTCTCGCCAGAGCTCACCCTCGCCGCTCTAGCACTACAACTGGCACGTGGGGTCTACGCGGCTATTGAAAGAAATGGCGACTGGTCAGAAACCTTTATACTTCCCGTAGGGGATATTTATGCAAGGCGCCGGAAGCTCACATTTGTATCAGGATACCATTGCTCAAGTGGGGTTATTTCATCAGGGCTTCCACACATTCACCTGAACTCCTTCAAGACATTCATGGCTTCCCTTCTTTCCGTAACCTCCATATATTATATGGACGTGAAGCGGAAAACTATACAATATCCTACAATGGCTGAAGGTTGCGGTTTACTGTGAAACCCTCAACAGGGATGCTGATTGATCTGTTCAGACTTTTCCAGACCCCCCAGTGGATTTGATCAATATTTGGGAGGGTTATCTTCTGGAGCCATACAATAAACACTGGAGCACGAGACGGGATGACAATTCCCTTGAGGACCAGTGGAGGGCGTGGCAGACTGACACATCGCGGTGGTTCCCTCATCATCACGATCCGGTGTTTCAGCAGGATCTTTAAGTCTACACAAATATGAACTAATACCTCGCAGTAAAAAATTGAGTTGGATGTCAATGTCAAATCTTGCATGTTTAGTTCGATCCAGATGAACGAGAAATTTTTGTGTGCATTCCAGAACCCAGATGATGGGATTCAGCCTAACACACTGTTTTCTAGTCGGGATACACCGGGCAATAGACAGAATGTCTATGTCTGGTCAGTTACGGCAAGATGTTCTTGATCATCAGAATTGGCTGCAATTTAATATTCATGAGTTAATATATCACCTTAGCTTCTCTGATGCTTCTGAACATTGCAGCGGCATGCACCAGGGCAGGTCAAGAAAATTGTTTGACTACCCCGGATTCAGAATTACCATTGAGCTGACAAAGCTCAGAGAATGGAATTTGGCTGCAATGTGTTGTGTATGCCATGTTTTCAGCTGAATAAACTGCTCGTTACATTCAGTCTATGCTCCAGATTTATTCATCTTCCTTGTGTCAAGTTCCAATTTCGATGTTCTACCATGTTGCCACTGATTTTTATTTGACATCCGCGGAAGTTGGTTAGGCATTATGCGGTGCGAAATAATTTGAGACTAGGTTTAAGTTCACCTAGAGGGCAGAAAGAAGACCTAATATCGAATTCGGCATCTCCTTCACTTCCCTTCAAAGGCGAATGTGTCATCGTTACGTGGAAGTCCCTCGTTCAACCCTCCTATCAGTCATTCTTTTCGACCCACAGAACTATTTCCCCACTACTGTTGCAAGAAACTCCGCGCCGTTTCTGTAGAAGTCCCCCATTCGAAGCGAGGTTAGGTCCTCCAGCTGCCAAATGCATTTTTATTCCACCCACACCAAAAGGATTCTCGCTGTAATTTAAATGTGGTGCAAAATTGGACCACAAAGACCTAATAGCAAACGGGCATCCCATCCATTTCTTCTAGTAGGGAAATGTATCATTGTTATGAGGAAGCACCTCGTTCCTAAAGTTGTCAGGGCTCAAGGTGCGGTCACATATTGTTATTTGAAACACGCTAACTTCGCACTTGCTTTGGTTCATGGAAGTCCCTCATTCACACGGAGGTTAGATCCTGCCTGGCCTTGTTCCAGTTCAGCTTTTTTGTTCAACCCAACAGCCACTTTATTTTACCTTATATTTTGGGAGGAATCATCTGTGTCCGCAAAAAAGAAAAAGGTCCAGGGGGAGACACCATACATGAGTTTATTTTCAATGTCTGGACGCGCAATCCATTTTGGTGGATGTCCAGAGCGCACAGATGTGAAAGAAGCAAGACGGACACCGGACCCAGGTCGAGACTCAAGACGGCATGAACTCGGCAAGCATTATGAGGCAAAGAACTCCCGGAGAAAAAGAATACAGAGTTGTAATGTGCCAGTGTGTCGCCAGAAGGCATCCCAAAAATGTGACCAATAAAAGAAATCTTCGCCAGAAATAAATGGTTCCGCTGGTCATCATGCCAACTCAATGCGGCGCGTTGCAATGTCATCACGGCACCAGGAAATAAAGTGCCTGAAAACCAGGATGAGCTCGAGTTTCACAGGCGCGCCAAGGCTTTGGAAATACAAACATGGGTTGTGTTAAATTCCGGGTAACTCAAACAAGTCGTAAAACTGTTTGCTCATCAATTGAGCTTCAGGCTAATGTCAGGATCGACATCGTGTGCTAATAGGTTCCCCGTTGTACATCCAGAAAGCATCCCAAGAAATGGGGCCAGTAAAAACTAAATCTTCGCCAGAAACGGTTCCGGCGGTAAATGCGGGCCGTGGCCCGATTGATGCCATAATCACACCGGCATCGCATTTGCCGCCCTGTCTAACACCACGACCTGCTGAAGAACAGGTACAGGTAGGAGCTCACTTCATTGGTCTAATGAGCTCTAACATCCTTGGAGGACTTCCAGTACCATGACCAACCCTGATCTTGACTCTCTGCTCTCGGATACGACGCGGCGAAGTCGGAATCAAAGCGCTTCAGACGGGAGATCCACCTTGTCAGATATGCGGAGAAGCATATCAGAGTTGGATGCGCGCATTCTGGCACTCGAAGAGGCCCTCGGCGCAGCCAAGCTTGAGCGGCAGGACCTGCAGACACGTCTCGACGCCTACAAATACCCCGTTCTTACCCTTCCCACCGACATCACGTCGGAAATATTTGTCCATTTCCTCCCACCTTATCCCGAACACCCACCGCCCACTGGACCCGCCTCCCCGGAATTTCTCGCCCATATTTGCCAGGCATGGCGCGAAATAGCGCTCAGCACGCCACGACTCTGGCGAGCCATCGAATTGAGGCTTCCGACGACGTCTCCGACCAGGGCGCTGGATTTACTCAGGACCTGGGTATCACGCTCCAAATATTGCCCTCTATCCATTTCCCTGAAATCCTCCACTTGGCTGCTTGAGGCTGATTTCATCCAAGCCATCATACCTCATTCTGACCGCTGGGAAACACATCGACTTCAAGCTGCCCATTGAATCACTGCGATTGATTGGAGCGGACTTCCCCGTACTCCGTTCCCTAACTTTGGGCCCCACTGCCTATGCAGGAAAGACCGACTCACGAGATGCAATATCGCTCTTCAGCAATGCGCCTCTTTTAAAGCAGGTTCGCCCTTTCCGCCACCTTTGGGCCTTTCGAGACTCAGCTGCCAGTGGTCGCAGTTAACGAGCATCTCCGCATACTCTTTGACTGCATCTGAATGCGCCGAGATATTGCAGGATTCCGCTGCCCTTCGGGAGCTTCACTGCAACCGTCTTGAATTTGACCCTGGAAACCTATTGCCAGTGGCGCCTCTGAGATATCTGCATTCGTTGAATTTGGGCGGCGGCTCGGGTCACCAACAAGCTCCTGAAAATACTCACGACTCCTGCTCTCCAACATCTTACGATCCCGGACACCCTGAATACCGTCATTCCCGACATCACTGCGCTCATTTTACGGTCTCATTGTACTCTGGAATCCTTGCACATCGTTTATACGGACAAAGAAGATGTAACCTACCGTGCAGCATTTCCTTCCATTCCCACCATTACTGCTACAGGCGGACGTCTATCATCACTTTGATCCCTTCCATTGAACTTACAGAGTAATCTGTCACCAAGTAACAAATATTACTGTATATCCTTAGAAAATCTATCAGCCCAGACCCCCCCTTCCAAACATGTTCAACTGTGTTCACCAGTACAGCGAAGAAAACTGTTCAATATCAAGCCGGTATTGTCTCAGACGGACTTGCAACATTCATGAAGATCTGACCTCATTGTATACGGACACAGCAACGGCGGAGGCCGAATGAATGTCTATATGACGACGAAGAGCAAGAAAATGAAACGCACCAATTTTCACGCCAGTGGTGCGCAAGCCATTGAAGAACAACTCGGGGGACGTGGGATCTGTCTGCATGACGATGCGTCAAAAAAGTAAACGGAGCTCCAATATTAATAATGGTTGGCGCGCAGAACCCGACGCTTGCGAAACCAGCACATTCCAATTATATTAATCGACATTGAAATACGCTGTACACGCGGAGCGCGGTGTTTTTTTTTTTTTTTTGCGACAGGAAATACACCATAAACGGGCCGCAAAATCTATGCTCGAGGGACTCCGGGTGTTTCACGGACAAACAACTGCGTAGTCAGAGTCAATAGCATCGAAGAGGTCCTAGGCTACACACATCAAAAGATATGACAGTATATTGCGCGGTCAGTATCAACCTAGACTACGAGCATCTGAACGGAGAAGGTGCTTTGAAATGAGCAGGCAGAAGTGATGATGGATTGGCTCGCGCAGAAAGACATCAACCCTTCAGCTCTAGTTACCTATGAAATCCCTTCAGGATTCATGACAATTAGAACGGAGGGCACGGCATAAACAGTTCCAGATGGGCGATCAAACATGGAAAGCGCTCCCTGTTGCCTCCATATCCAACGAGGGTTATCAAAAAGTTGGGGACGTGATCTGCGTCGCCAGCACAAAGTGAGCAAGCTACTGCGTTGAGGCGCCGGTGGTGAAGTAGTCAGAAAACCAGCGGTAAGCGATATAACATCCGGATCGCGAGCGAGAGAATAGTACGTAGCTGCGACCCAGAATTTCCAAGCGCGTCGCCGCAAGCCCCGCCCCAAAAATGCCGCCAGGAAAAAAAAAGAACTTTATCAGAAACAGTCCCCGGTAGATGCGGCCCGGATCGTGACGTCACAGCTAGACAAAGAAGACCCGCCACTCTCCCTTGTTGCTCTCTTGCTCCTGCGCGTGCGTGCATGCAGATTCGAAGAGCTTGCTGGTGAATTTGCATGCGCGTATGCTCCATGAACCAGCGCCCAGACAAGGCGTACTCCTGCTGCTAGCTGCCTCCCACCTACACCCCCGCCGTGCCGCCCGCATCAGCCGCGCGATAAGCCCACGGGTACGCGTCTGCGCTCCGCCGGGCTGCGCCATTATGCAGGTCTGCGCCGCGCCGATATGATGTGGAGTCTGCGCCGCGCCGGTATGCCCCGCCGCAGCCTGCACCGTCCCCGTACGCGCGTATACGTCACCACGTACCGAGACGACGCCGCCACCGCCGCGAGGGAGGAGGACGACGGAGGCAGCGGCGTAGGCACGGACATCAGCGCTGTGCGTGGCAGAGTCGACGTCCCCGTCGTGCATGTCTGCGTGTCTGCGCCGTCGGCGTTGCTGCATACGTCGGCGGCGGGCGCCAGTGTCGGTGTCGATGCAGAAGGCGGCATCCCCAGCGACCCAAACACATACAACGGCGGCGACGTGCCCGCGCTCCCGAACGACCCCGCCGAGCCCGCGCCGTCCACGCGCGCTACGTGCTTCTCCCCCCACCAGTTTCGTCATTAGCCGCCTTGCGCTTCCCCGTAGTCGGCACCGGCGCGTGCGCGGACGGTGGCGAAGCAGCCACCTCACACCCGGCGTCCGCGTCGGCGTCACGCTGCTCCCACTCCCACTCGTACTTTCCCCACTCACCATCTGCATCCGCATCGCCATCCGCATCGTCTTCGCCCTCGCTCGCCGCCTCCCCGCGCCTCCTTTTCTTCCCCGCAATCCGCACGCTCTTCTTCGCCCGCCCGGGCGGAAGGCGCACGTGGCGCGGGGGGGTGGCAAGTATACAGTACGTAGGCAAGGAGGAAGCGGCACGGGGGAGTGAGGTATTGGTACAATAATTTGGGCATAAAGACGGCGGACGAGGAGGATTACGGGAAGATGGAGGGGGTGGTGGTACAAACGGGGGCGGGAGGGTGTGGATGACCAGGTGACGGAGCTTGACTCATTGGGGCATGTCTCGATGTGCATCGGCGATCGTGTGATCATAGTTTAGAAACCTGGTTTCTCAGGACACCGTGCCGCAGTGGTTACCGGTCGCCCTGCTATAATTTGCATCCAGGCGATGTGCTTTGCACACGAGTGTTCGAATCGCTCCGGTGTCGGTTTTTTTGCCTTTTTGCCGTTTGCACCAATGAAGTTTATGTGAAAGTCCCTCGTTTAAACCGAGGTTAGGTCTTTGCGATGATGTCCCGTGTGGTTTTTCTATTCACCCCACCCTAAAGGCTGAAGTAATTTTGCACTAGTTTAGGTTCAAATAGCTGGAAGGAACACCTAATAGCGCAAATCGCATCCCGTCCACTCTCTTTGAAGTTGAACACTTGTGGTTCATGTGCAAGTCCCTCGTTCAAATCGAGATTAGGCCGTAATGATCCAGGCTCCTCTTGGAAACTGTTTTTATTCAACCCACCAAAAAAGCTCAAAACAATAAGACACCTTACCAATGACAGGTGAAGGGGATGAAGACCTAATAGCGGAATCTAGCATCGCATCTACCGCACCTGCCCCATCAATTCCTTTGGGAGTGGAAGTCCCTCGTTTGGATCGGGGTTAGGTCCGACAGCAATGGCCGATGATTTTTTTTCTCCAAAGTGTTGGAGGAAAATAAACCGCTGAATGAGAGTTAAATGGAGAGCAGGAAGACCTAATAACAAAGTCGGCAAGCTTGCCAAGTGTTACATATGTGCAAGTCCCTCGTTCGACCTGAGGTCGGAGGATGCATATGACCGGCGAAAAGGACAGTCCGCTACTAGGGGTGGGAAACTCCTTCCCTTTATGGAAGGAGAGGGGTCAGTTTGAGGTCGAAAAAAACTTTTCAACCCTATATCCGAATTTCGAAAGCCGACCCCCCCTTGACCACATCACAGATCTCAGCATGTATGGTTAGATTACCAGGCCTGCTTCTGACAGCGCTCGCCGAGATGCACATCCCGCGTCTAACGGTCGATTTGATCTGCCGCGTTGGAGTTGCCTCTGCTTCTGGAAAGGTCCGCCTTTAGCGCTCAGCGGCACCCCACCATTCTGAATATTATAGCTGGCTCCAGCTGTGCGTCCTCATGGTGGTGTTTCTCCGTCGGAGACGGCGTCTGCAGTTATGTCGACGTCATCGAAACCGTCGAGGATGCCAGTATTAGTTTGGTTGCCGGTGGGATACGGACGCTTACACTGACTGGGAGATGGGCGCCCCCACGTAAGGATATCTGGCTTAAGGCAAAGCAATTCGTTCCTAGAAAGACCCACAGGAAAATAGGCTGTGAGCTCCGCCATTTGGTTCAGATTCTTTCTTTGTCCACTTTCTCATGCCGTGCCGTAGTGGATGGGCCCAAGAACCGCACGTAGGCGTCGGCTTTGTCTCAGCGAGACCCCAGAATTCCTTGTGAGGAACAGCTCGCGACCCAGAGTCTGCGGGTCCTCTGCGTAACTCATTTCGCCATCTGGATAAGTATATCTCAGTCAAATCCCAGTCGTACTCACGCCACAATTGGTATCAGCATCTGCTTCCCTCGGAAGAATCCTCCTTCCGTGTGACAGCCCAGCTGGTACCCACGCAATGAAGAATGATTCCTACCCTAACTGGCAGTCTGCGACTTCCTTGTCGTGCATGGTCGCATGTGCTCGTTTCCCACTCTATCACTAACTTTACGTTAGAAGTTGCCACATTTTTTTGTCTTATTAGCCTCCGTTTCATCGTTGCCCGCGTCTATAGGATCTACAATGGAATTGGAGCGCATATGCAAGCGGTCGGACAGTGTATTATCCGACACTGACACGCTCGCCGGCGATGACTTGCGGACCCAATCCCCAGTCACACTCAACCCGACATCGGTCGAGAAGTTCGACTCCAATCGATACTCGCGGGGCAGATACGTGTGAGTCTGGTCGAGTGTCACTCTATGATGCGGCTCATTTATTTGATCGTTCAGGCAAAATGTCGCCGTCGAATATTCTGTTCCTCCATTTTCTCGGTCATTCCCTCGGTGTGACCACTTGTTGGGGCACAAAACATGGAGCTAAAAAATTGCACAAAGGAGTCCAATAGCAAGCTGGACGCCTCACCGACATCCCGAGGGGGCTCTTTACTTCATGCATCAACAAAATGTCAGTTCTCATGCATGGGCTGCGTCTTTTTGGATATTCATCCAGTTACCCGGCAGAGAATCTTCACCGATGCATATCTATACGACGATGTGGTCTTGGCAAAAACCAACGCCTGCGTTTCGCATATCAATCATCGTCTGGAAGATAAAGGCCGCTTAGATCCTGACATGGATGAAATCGACATCGTCCTCGATCTGATTGAAGAGCGGGCTGAAAGCATAGAATGCGGGTTATTATCTTGTGGACCATTCCATGCGCACCATCTTCTGGATGGATGCTTTTGAGATGAGTGGGCTATCCGCATGGAAGCGCGTTCCCGGCATAATTTCCGCCTCTCACATAAGTAGGCACTTCAGCAAAAAAAAAATTTCCCCAGCTGCTCACGCTCTTAGACTTGATTCTGGAGCACGCTTATTGGTAGGCCTTGCACCTCTGGAAGGTGAATAATCAACACCTCTCAATTTTTCCCGCCATCAGCTCATAAAACCTCATGTTAGAAATAGTGGAGATTTATCAGAATATCCAAGGCATCATTGCGATTTATTCCCGGCCGCAAAGCTACCCTCCGCAGCCGTTCTATCAGAATTGCGCGACGCGATCGTTTACAGTGCCACAGGTATGGTCCGCATATACTCAATGTTTTGTGCGATGATAAGGGATGCCTGCAGATGCCTTGACGTCCCCATCCACCACAATCCCGTTTCGGTGGACGATCTTTTGAAGATGCACACACTGACCAACGCCATAAACAGCCCGTGTGAAGAGCCGAGAAAGGAAGCTTTTGGTGTTAAGATCGACCAGGGCTCATCATCAACCGTTGGTATGTCTCCTGAATTATTGGCTCGACAGTCTCGGGGTTGACGACACTTTTTCAGCGCGCCTCATGATGTTATTTGGTACGATGCAGTAAACACCTATTTCAACCCATATCTAAAGTCTTCCGGATTCTTCAGCACAGGAACGAGTTAACCACTTTCACGGGGAGTACGCAGCCCGGCTCGATAGACGGCAATCAGTTTACGGCTGGACCCCCACGCGCCGGTACTGGATGGCGATATTGTCGCCACTGCTGTTCAACGCTCCTAGTGGGCATCTCCGAGATCTGCAGGGTATATTCATGGACCAACTTGTCAGTCAATTGTCCTGGAAAAGGCTCATGGAGAAGGTCCTTTCGGAGTGGCAAGACATGACCTTATATGTACGCCGACCTCTCATATGTTGTGCTATCTTCAGCTCCAATCCAAAATACAGGGGTCACTTATCCTCAATGCGAACGTCGGGATCTTAGCCGTCCCGGGCAGTTCCAATTCATCAATTGCGCAAATCGCCAGCTATATGTCGATTTGTTTCGGCCTTGGAGCAATTATCCTAGGTAAGATGGTCCTCCATTTCAATCATATTCAGTTTGAACGTATATCAGGGCTGCTATTATCACGAAAGTATCGACCCGAGGCGGCCGATGCTGTCACAGCTGGACCGGTATGCCTTTATCATATTATGTTTTCTCTCCGCTGGATCCTAATTTTCCAAAGGCATTAGGCTTCAAAAACCATTGTCTCGGGGCATTGGAGGCGCGAGCAGTTTTATTTTCTCTGCCGTATGTGTTCATGATGTGGGGGTGCGCTGATTATATCTTCTCCAACATTGAAGTCTTCATTTGCTGACATGGCTCATTTGCGCACAGGATGGCCGCATTTCTGTCTAGTTTTCTGATTCTGGCCGTGGAAATAAGCAATGTACGGACGAGCGCCGTTGTACTGGCAACAGCAGCTGCACTCTCCTTGGCAATACTCAGCTCCATACTTTACGCGCACGATTGGAGCCTTTCACGGATGATACGCGCTGTAGCCGAGGGATTGACTCGGCAGTCCTCGTCCCAATCGAGCAAACGCAGATGTAACAAAAAGATCGACCTTCGCCAGTTCTGGCGCCCGAGAAATGATCGTAATATGGTTTAGTGCATTCGGCTGCAAATAAATATATTTTATGTGGTATCATTCCGTCGATTCACCGAAACATCATGCACAACATCCCGCCCTACCTCGCCCTACTCAGCACTGCCCACAACAGTCGCAGCCGGAGGTGCGAAGGCTGATCCACCGCCGCCGTTTTGCCCGTCCTGAACTGGTTCGGGGACGTCTTTTGTGCGACCATCCGAAACGATGGCGGATCCTCCAGGGCCTGATTGCCCGTCGGAAATCGGCTGGACAGTAGCGTCTGTGGCCCTCGCATCCGAAGATTCGGCCTTTTTCTGTCCGGTGGGTCCGATGCGCGCGGTCCCAGCGCTGGTAGACGCGTGCATGGTCCCAAATGCGCGACTTCTAGTCGCCGCATGTCGTACAATTCCCAACCCATGTAAACGTCTGCCGGGCAGCGTTATGACTCCACCCAGGCGCACCCCGGCGGTCGCAATTTTGGAGAAACGAAGCATCGTTGCAGTCGTGGGTGTTCTGTGGGTGCATGAGTGAGATTTGAATGGGGCTGAAAAACTTCTTACCGTAAAATAATGCCCTATGCTACGAAGTCGGTCGGGAAGAACTGGGGGAATTCGGGTTGTCGTCGCACCATTTATTCGCCCCAGAAGCTGTAGCGCAGCCTCATCATCCCACCACAGCACTGGAGTACGCAAGGTTGATACATCCCTACAGACATCTTCGAACTCTTCCTATCGCACCGAATATCAAATTGGCATCATGGATTCGACACAGTCTATGATTTATGATGGCTGGCATGACTCCAGCGCTTATGCACAGAGAAGGTATGTTATGTGTTGCACACGTCTAGCCGCGATGTGGAGCGCGTCTTGTGGTTCCATATACCGTCATAACCTCAGGAAGTTGGCGGTCCCACGAGGTGAAATGACAAACGTCTGCAATTGGTTGGTCTGGCGCCTCAGGTTATTCTAAGAGCCACAGCATGCTATGCATCTAGCTATTAACGAAACAGAGTGCTCATGATGAACGAGGATTGGCCACCTCAATTAAAGGATCCGCCTTTACTTCATTCCAAACTTCAGTTGCGGTGCTTGCGATGCGATGCGATGCGATGCTACAACTAAGAAGCTGCAGTTTCCCCCGATGATCAGCCCCAGAAGATGCCGCATCTTGTGCGGCGCCCTGAATCTAGGAACTTCTGGAACGCGTCCACGCGATGACCTTCTCTGTGCACACTTTTACGCCTATAATAGTAGGTGATGGATCGGAATGTATACGGTTGCAATTGCAGTCGAAGTATTTATCCGGGCTTTCCAGAATAACGATTATTTTGTTTGCTCAAGCTTGACGCAGTGGTTCGCGTCTGTGAGTCACGTTATTTACTTACAGCCATCACGAGTTCCAGGGAAAATCGGTCATTCCGAGGGCTATATAATATATTTCGCCGGAAATGGCCTCAGATTGCCGAGGGTTTTTGCCGTCCGGCATGTTCGGTTTTAATCGGTCTGGCGACCGATTCCTCACCCTCGAAATGGCGGGGTTGCCGCCCACTTAACGACGTTCGGTCGGAATATGACGCAACCCCATATTCTCACGAATGCCGTTCCGCGCAACTGTTCATCAAAATGTGGTTCTGGGGTGCGTGTACAGGTGAAATGAAGCTAGTTGAAGGCCGAGTTCAATTAGGTTTTTGGCGCCTACAGGCGCGACGTGCGCGCAAAAAATAACACGCATTATAAATGAATATAAGGGTTACGAACGGCAAAAACGTTGATACTCGCAACATTGGTGAATACGGGCACGAGGCTCGGCTAAAAAAATGGCATTTAGATGTCATCAGGATCAAGACAGATCAATACTTTAAAAAAAATGTGGGCCGGTCTCCGTTGCAGAAAATTGACAGGTTATTATGCGCCACATCTTCCTCAGTCTGTAGTTTCTAATCAGTAACCTCGTAGGGATTATCAACAGATGAGGAAAATAAAAGTAGTGCACGATAAATGCTTCATGAATGATGTGGCTCCGTGACTGCTGCGAGCGGGACCTCGGCGGGGCTCACTGGCCTGCACGTCGGGAGGGGCGTGGAAGAGCGCAGGGGAGATGCCTACGAGGAGGAGTATGATGGAAAGCGCACAAAGATGGTGCGAGGGGAGATAGGACCGATGACGGAGGAAGAAGACAATAATAATAAAAACACGGGGGTTTGCATCACGAAGTGTGGGGAAGAGGTAAAACGCGGAACGTGGGGCAGGGATGGAATTTCGCGAAAAGAGAGAACGAGGAAGATGTATGTATGAAAAGGATGTACTGTACTATTACAATCAAATCGACAGTCACACATCACGCGGGTACCTGTCGATGTTGAACTTTGGTGGTTCGTCACCCGTCACCCAGGCAGTTGTCGAATCTTCCAGATGGCTCGTCACGCAAAAAAAAATCGGTGTTCCCTCACAGAAAAGCTCGATTTCGGCCCAAATTTTGTCGAATTTGTCGAATTTTTTCCCGGTGTCACGCCCAAATTTTGGGTTGTCGAATTGTCGAATCGGAAATTTGGGTCACGCGTCACCCCCCTGTCGATTTGATTGTAATAGTACAGTAGTAAGACATGCGAGAACTCGACTTGTCAGGCGCAAAGAAAGTGGAGAACGGCCCCGGAATGATACATAATGGTCGGAGTAGATTGTGCATAGGAAGTACGAGGAGAGGACGAAATCAACGGACGAGAAGCGAAGAGAATAGACGGAAGAGACGAGGAGGGAGTAAATGGAGTGAACAAGAGCTAAATGAAGGGAGAATGAGAGAGATAAATGACTTACACGGTGCGAATACGAACCACCCGCCAGATCAACAAAGTAGGGGGAATTAAGCCGTATTCAGTGGAGAGCGCGAGCACCAGTGTCAATGCCTCTCTTCTCAGAACAGCCGAACCCTGATTAGGATCCCATTGCGTGTATTCTTTGGACCACACGATGGAAAGTTGATGAGTGAAAGGATATCCAGGGGCCAGACATCAAAGGGGTGGCCCATGGGAGACGAGGGAGCAATCAGATTCGCTAGGGGAGACCCAGACCAGGTCAGTTGAGGGCGACGATAGCATCACCGCGGGACTCAGCGCGGAAAACCAGCAGTTTAATAAGATGGGAAATGATTTGAATCGATAACATAGTCCTGCTGAGAATTGCGAGACCTATGACCCGAACGACCTTGAACGTGCGAGTGCTTAGCATCGGGAAGAATGCTATAGATTCTGAGAGAAAAGCAAGACAGGCGCAAGATTTGAGGACATATGAATGACCAAGAAGAAAGCATGAGGTGGGAGGACTCGCACAAGGTTGACTACTGTAGAAGCGGAATAAAAACGAGCATCTGCGCGTTCAGGACAAAGATCCCAGTGCCGTGCCGGGCCGTGCATTGTTTCCCGATGCGTGATGCAGGGTGGCTAACGGCCTTCATCGCCGCCACCTCGCAGCCATGGAGGAGCCAATCTTGCCGCCAGAGTTGGAACATTATATATTTGAACTGGCTGCATTGGCGCACGGAGCTGTAATCCCTGCGCTCCTGCGCGTAGCCCAGCGCGTCTTGGCTTGGTCCGTGTCTGCGTCACGCTATCTTCTCCCCTGGAACTGACATGTTTCCTGGAGGATGGAACCCATGTTGTACAATGTGCTTCGTCTAGACGATGCGGCGGAACTCCTAGTCACCAAAGCCATCCGCCGAGCTCTCAAATCAAAGCCCCCGCGTTTCTTCCACGACTGCGTGCGCCACATTGTGCTGCAGGACGCATCGTACTGGTCGCCAGAAAAAATAGATGAGCTCTTCTACCGGTGCACAGGCCTTGTTGGCTTCGCCTCCGCCAATTCGCACTGCACACCCCGTCTGCTTCCGGTTTTCAGTAAACTCCACGCGCGATACTTCAGCCTGATGCTCACTGATCTCTTCCTGGGCCTCCCCATCGATCTCGTGCACCCCATGTTCCTATCCGTCACGCACCTCGATCTTTTAGCCCACCACAGTGAATTACTGACTTACTTACCCAGCGTCGCGCAATTGGCTGGATATTACTGTGCAGGAATCACGCCATTTCTCCCTCTTACCGGACTAGATATATATGATCAGAACTGGAATTCCTCATCCCGAGGATAATTCCCGCTCCTTGGGATCTCCCTTCTCACTGCCATTCCAATACATCCACGCCTCGCATCGATCTACGTTAAGCTTCGATTCGTAATAATAAATTAATTGCATCCCGCCTATCGTTTCGCTCCTGGGTCGAGATCGCTGGAAACAGAGACTCCCTTCTTTATCGCATCTAAAAATGCAATCACAAAAGTCGTTTAAGGACAGATGATCGCAAAGGTCAGTTCTACTTTTCTCGTTTTTTTTTTGGCCCACTAGCCGAAACCGCATAGCCACCCCGCTTTTCTCAGAGTGCACTGCCTAGGTTATTCTTGAATAAATACCGGCTATGAATTCGTTGCTGCGTTAATGGGGTTACGCATCAGATTTTCTCACGCCCGATTTGGAGGCTCCGCCCTGTGGTACAAAATCTGTGACTGTGTATTGGACATTGCCACCCGTTTTGTACCAGAGAACGGAGCGGCAAAAGGATAGGCGATAACTTCTCGCAGTATTTAACACCGGTGCAAAAGTTTTACAATAGTTCCTCTGCACCTCATTGAACGATGAGAGTTCTGTGGAAGTCCCTCGTTCGATCCGAGGTTGGGTCCTGGCTCTGCAATTATTTTTATTTTTTATTTTTTTCATTCAATTCACACACAAGGCCTCAAAATAGCCCGGTATCAAGCAAGGTTCAAGTTCATAGTAACAAGACCTAATAGAGAAATTTGGTATCGCACCCACGGCACTTGAACTTGATACGCATTGTTTATGTAGGATTGTTCGAATCGAGGTTAGGCCATAATTCGCTGCCCAGATATTTTTTCTTGCTCAGCACAAAAATAATCTCGGACCAAGTGAAGATTCAGAAATATAGGAACAAGCCCTAATCGCGAGATTTGCATCACATCCAGTGCCGTTGGAAAAATCTTGAGTCGTGTGTGTGTGAAAGGCCCTCGTTCGAACCGAGATTAGGTATTGCCTTTCGAATATGCCTTTTTTCCGTACAGTTGCAAAATAATCCCATACTCGGCAAGCTTGAAGCTTGATATTAGCAGTGAGAAGACCTAACAGTGACATTGTCATTGCATCCATAGCCCTTGAGGTTGCCAAGTGTTACTTGTTTGGAAGTCCCTCGTTTGAACGAGGTTGGGTCATGCCTTCAGAATCCTCCCGCTTTGTTATTTACCCCACACAAATCTAAAAGTGTTCAAATATATAGAAACAAGATCTAATAGCGAAAATGGTATCACGTCCATTGGACTTGAGCTTGCGATATGTTGCTTATGTGGGAGTCCTTCGTTTGAACTGAGGTTACGTAGATCATGATTCACGGTGATTCTGATTTTATTTCCCCACCAATTTTCGGAAGAAAATATGGCACCAACCCGGGTATAATGGTGGGAGGGAAGACCTAATAACCAAAATGGTATCGCCTCCAATGCACTTGAACAAGCAAATCGGTGGAAGTACCTTGTTCGACTCGGGGCTAGATCCTTCAGCTGCCCAACTTGAATGCTTTTTTTTCGCCCCACAACAGCCAAAACAATCACACACCTATCCAAGGGCAAGTACAGGGTAGGAAGACCCGATAGCGAAACTCAGCATCGCGTCCAGACAGGCTGTTAATGACTCGAATTTTTTGAATCACCCATGTTGGTCTCGCACAAAATTGAACTCAGTTAGCTGCGGGAGTTGTTCGACTTGTTCATTGCAGTCGAAATATTGGGAGGTAAACCTGGGCCTGATCATTTGAGAGAAGAAATACTAGTCACAATGAATTCTTCTCATTGGAATGAGATGTGGGTGGAATTTTCCCGTTCAATTCAGGGTGGGTCCTGTTCGAACACCGTGCCGCTTTTTGTTTTGTTCGGAATTGGTGCAAATTAAAAAAAATGTGATAGTAGGTGAGGGCAAAACTGAAGGAGAGGCGCCTGGGAGTAGTCTCCCCGAGGCAGAGTAGATACTGCACTCGAACCTTCGTGCCTCAGGATATTCCGTATCTGACGTCTGCTTTTTCCCGGGCCTGTCTTAACGGTTGGTCATTTTCAAACTCCGCTTTCATCACGTGTGGTTGACATTTGTTCCATTAACGCGTCAATTAGACGCGTTGGCACACCGTATTCGCGCGTCAAATGAGCAAGAGAAGATGATATACAACATATTTAGTAGCTATAGTGCATCTGGGATCAAATTGGGATTTTTACAGATCAATTTGAAGCGGTACTCAGAAAAATCATAGTAATCAATAAAATAATTGTCCTGAGAGCCTCAAGACGGTCTAGCAGGAAAGATCCACCATAAATACGATAGTTATTCACCGGAAACGTTCGTAGAGATATTCTTCGCTGTTTGGTGCACGTACTACCGGCTTTTGAGCTATTTGAAGAACAGAGTACGCCCCAGAGACCCATTAGAAAACATAGGACCCAAATTTTGGAGTCCAAAGCCATCAGGACTTGTTTTTTGTAAATTATGGGTGCATATATTAGCCCGTAGTCCGATTACTGAGTGGAAGCAGACCAAATCGTTCTGAAAACAAGATTGGGCAATTTCGGACCTTTAAGGAGGTTTCGGAGGGCAGGGTTTTGGCCCACATGTTGATACATGTTGTATGCGTGCTCATGCAAGAGATTGAGGCCCTCACGAACGTATTCATAGAGAGCCCGAGGAAACATCTTTGAGCAAATTTAAAACCCCGCTAAAAGGGGAAATCGAGCGGAGTGTGAAAACAACCAACCGTTAAGGGTCACGCGTCAAAAAGCAGACGTCAGATAGAGATCTTGAGGCACGAAAGTTGAAACTATCTACTCTGCCTCAGGGAGACTACCTGGGAGTGAAATTATGAATCGCTTTGAACTTGAAAAATCGGAAATAAATTGTCGTACAGTTGGCGATCGCGAGGCAAACCTTTGACCCCGGTGGGAATATTTGAGGGAAGAGCTACCGGTAAAACTGGTAGCACATCCGCGTTGAATTCGGGCGCAGAGACCTCGGTGGAGATTCCCCGTTCGAGTCGGGGGTGGGTCATAACCAAATACTGTACTGTGACCTTTTTTTTTTGCTCATCCTTGGTACAAAATTTGTGGAAGTGTCAATGGGCGAGGAGGAACCTTGGCCTACTAGTGAAATTATGCCACTCTTGAGCCGGGAGAAGATTGGAAATAAATGTCGTGTCGTAGTCAAAAACTTGCTAGGCAAACCCAGGTTTCTATTGAAACTGGGCGTTAACTTTTTGTGTCAGGAATGAGTAGCGAGTTTCAATTCTTTTATTCTATTTTATATTGTGGGGAGAATCATCCCTGTCCGCAAAAAAAAAAAGGCTCGCGAGGACAGGCGCGAGTTCAATTGAGTGTATAGACGCGCGATCCGTTTTTGGTGGATGTCCAGAACACAGAGATGTGAAAGTTCAAAGAAGCTTCAAGTTGAAGACGGATACAGAACCCAGCTTGAACTTGGCAGACCAAAAATAATACATGTACGGTGTGTTTGAAAGAAGACGTCTGAAAGCCATGATGAGTTCGAGTTTCAGAAGCGCCGAGGCTCTGCGAAATATGAGCAGAGGACATTAGATAATGGGATCCAGGGAGGAGGCAAGAGGACGCATCAAGGGTGGGAACCAAACGGATGTGAAACACGTGGGATACCAAACACGACAAACACAAGTGTATCGCATTTTCTCCTACCACAACCTGCCACTGTCACGAGGTGCTTTCAAGAGCAAGTGCAGGTAGGAGCTCAATTAGTCCCTCTACTGGACTCTAAGCTCTTTTCAGGCTTTCATTACCTATGACCGGCCTTAATCCAGACGCTCTACTCTCTGATAATCATACGACGCGAAGTCGGAATGATGGAAGCGGGAGATCCACCCGGTCAGATATTCGGAAAAGCATATCCGACTTGGATGCCCGCATCCTGGCACTAGAGCAAGCTCTTGTCACCGCCAGGCTTGAACGGCAGGACCTGCAGACACGTCTCAATGCCTACAAATACCCCATCCTTACCCTTCCCACCGAAATCACGTCGGAAATATTTATTCACTTCCTCCCACGTTATCCCGAACGCCCACAGGTCATCGGACTCTCCTCCCCGCACATACTGGGCCAGATTTGCCGGACATGGCGCGAAATAGCGCTCGGCACGCCACGACTCTGGCGGGCCATCGAGTTGAATCCTCCCACAGCACGTCCGACCAAGGCGCTGGCTATACTCAGAACTTGGATATCACGCTCCAAAAATTGCCCTCTATCCATTTCCTTGCAATGCTCCACTCGGCTGCTTGATGTTGATTTCATCCAAGCCATCATACCTCATTCTGAGCGCTGGGAACACATCGACTTCAAGCTGCCCATTGAATCACTTCGGTTGATTGGAGCGGACTTCCCTTTACTCCGTTCTCTAACTTTGGGCCCCTCCCGCTATGCGAGAGAGACTGGCTCACTGGATGCAATATCGCTGTTCAGTAATGCGCCGCTTTTAAAGCAGGTCGCCCTTTCCAACCACTTTGGGCCTTTCGAGATTCAGCTGCCGTGGTCGCAGTTAACGAGCGTTTCTGCCCAATGTTTGTCTTCGGCTGAATGCATCGAAATATTGCAGCATTCCGCTGCCCTTCAGGAGTTTCGCTGCGACAATCTTCAAGGCGACGCTAGTGGGAACATATTGCCCGTGGCGCCACTGAGGCACCTGCACTCACTGAAGTTCGGAGGCGGCTCAGGTCACCAAAGGCTCCTGGAAGTATTCACCACTCCTACTCTCCAACATCTTACAATTCTGGACAGCCAGTTTGATGCCATTCCCCACATCAACGCGCTCATTTTACGGTTGAACTGTACTTTGGCATCCTTGTGCATCCTTTCTACGTACCAAGCAGAAGCGACCTATCATGCAGCATTTCCTTCCATTCCCACTATTACTACTGAAACAAGGTCTATCGTAGGTTCCGACATAATACCTCTAGTTCAGCTTACTTTCCTCCGGATATTGTCTTGGTCCTGGTGTCAAAAACATCATTGCATGGAGTGTAATCAGTAACAAAAATTAAGGGATATATTTGAAAAAGCTGAAGGTATCAGCTGAAAGCACCAAATTCTTTCAAGCGCCTATCACCCATGGCGCCTCCGGAGTCTGAGGTGCCTTCAATATCTGATGCTAGAATATCAGCATGGGGTCCTCTTGGGCAGAGTTACCACTCCAGCTCTCCAACATCTTGCTCAATGCCCTCATTTTACGGTCTCATTGGTGTTCTTGTGTTTCATCTGCAAGTCGCTAATGTACAACAACGGTGTCGATCGAAGAGGTATCTACAATACACACATAGCTTGTAAGCGATGAATGGGACCAGGCCGTGTAGAAAGACGAAGACGCGAAGGGAATCCATAGACAATTAGAGCGGACGCTTGCATAGACGGTTCCTGGGGTGAAAGATCAAGCTATGTCGGTCGCCTCAATATCCAATGAGGGTAATCGAGTCGAAAGCTGGACGCGCGATCCAGGTTTGTGGACGTTGAGAGCACAAGGACGCAAAACTGAAGCAAGCCACCTAGAGAAGTCGAGTCGGAAAAATAAACGAGAGAGTGAACATCCGGACTACGCAGAAAGATAGAGGCCTGAATAGCACCGAGTTGCGACCCAGAATCAAGTCGCCAGAAGGCTCCCAAAGATGCCGCCAGCAAAAAAAAAGCTTCAGTGCCCGGTAAAAGCGGCCCGACTGTGACGTCACGTCGCCTCGCAGAAGGCGGAGAGAAATATTGACTCGCAAAGCGCATGCGAAGAAAGCTAGACCAGAAGAACCACACGTGCGTGCCAATGCAGACTCGAAGATTTTGCCTTGGTTTGTGAATTTGCGTGCGCGTCTGGTCCATAAGCCCTCCCACACGGCGGGCGCGGTGTACGTGGGCGCCTGCGCTTGCTGCTGGCTTGCCTGTCCCTGCCCCTGCCCCGCCCCTGCCCCCCACACCCACACCCACACCCACCCGCACCCGCACCCGCACCCGCACCCGCACCAGCCGCCGGATAATAAGCCCACGGGTACGCATACGCATATTGCCCCGTCTGCGCTCCGCCCGGCCCCGCGCCCTTGTATAGCACCTGCGCCGCTCCGTGATACGGGGTCTGTCCTTGCCCGTGCACCTGCACCTGCGCTGCCCCAGTCTCCGCACTCCGCGTATACGTTGCCGCCGTTGTTGTACGTGTCTGCGCTGGTGTCGGCGTCGGCCCTGGTGTTGGTGTCGCTATAGCAGACGGCGGCGTCCACAGCGATCCAGACACCATCGACGCAGATAATGGCGACGTCCCCGCGCTCCCGAACGATCCAGCCGTCACCGCACTGTCCATGCGCGCTACCGGCGTCGGTGGCGCCGTGGAGGTACAGCTCGATGTCAAGGTCACCGTCCGCGGGCGCTTCGCCCCCCTCCCCCACCCGTTTCGTCGCTAGCCACCTTGCGCTTCCCGGTCGCCATCTTGTCCGTGGACCCAGACCGCGCGGGCGCCACCCCCCCCCGCCCCGGATTCGCGTTGGCACTGAGAGTCGGCGTCACATTCGCGTTTGCGCTCGGAGTCGGAGTCGGTGTCGCGCTGCTCCCGCTCCCGCTCGTGCTCCCCCCCCACTGCTCCCCCCGCCCTCCTCCCCATCGCCATCGCCATCGCCATCACCATCCGCATCGTCATCTGCCCCATCCGAAGCTGTAGGCCCCCCGCGCCTCCGCCTCTGCTCTGCACCTGCACTCCTCGAGCCCTTCCGCACCCCACCCGCCGCGCCTGCACCCCCGTCTCGCGCCAGCCCACCCCCACCGCCCATACTGCCGTTCCGCGCCATCCCTCTCGCCGGCGCCCTGCCCGCCACACCCGCCACCCCACCGCCCCTCGCGCCCTTCGGCCTGGGCACACTCGCGAGCCCCGAGCCCCGAGCCCAGGCCGAGCGCGATGCCCGCGGCGAGCGCCTCGTCGGTCTGCGCAGGATACGACGCCGATCTCGGTCTTGGGCGGACAGCTGGGGGAAGGGGTGTCAGTTTGGGTGCGAGGAGGGTGGGGGGGAGTCGGAAGGGGAGGAGCAGATAGCGGGGGAGAGTAAAGATAGATGGAAGGAGAAAGAGAAGCGAAAATGAAGGTGGAAGGGCGAAGATGAAGGCAAAGAGGGAGTGAGGATGAAGAAAGATGAAGATGCAAGAGGGAGTGAATGGGATGGGGATGGCGCGAGCGAGGGGAGAGTGGCAAGGCGGGAGAGGATGCTCGCACGCCAAGAACGGCGGCAAAGATGCGGTATGAAAGGGGGATGGAGTGGGAAGAACAGAAGAGGGGACGAAGGACGGACGAGCGGGCGCGACGGAAGGGAGGAGGGCGGAAGGTACGGAGCGGCGGCGGACAAGACGACTATGGGGGGCGGAATGGGGAGAACAGAGCAGGGAACAAAGGGAACGAGCACGAGTGATGCCCGCAGAGTAGAGAGCGCGCGGGAAGGCGCGCGCGCAAGCCTAAGCTCCAAAAAACGCGCGATGTGGGGCGAAGCAGACGGTGGGGGTGGAAGACGAAGGAGAAAGCTGTGTGCTGGGGAGGCGAAATGGATAATGGACGGTGCGGACAAGACAATGATGGGGGTGTGTACGGAACTGACGCAGCGGAGAAGGATGAACGAAGAGGAGGGGTACGACGCAAGGAGTGGGCGCCACGACGGGGATGGGATCGGCGGGGAGGGTATACGGATGCAGGACGTTGCGGAGAGCGGGTGGGAGCGGGAGAAGGCGGGCGGGCGGAAGTAGACGTAGGGAGGAAGCAGAAGTAGGAAGGGGAATACAAGAAGCAGGAGAGGAGGCGGTGCGCGATAGATGGACAGAGAACGGCGTGGGTGACGAAACGCAAGGGAGGAATGAGGCGCGCCTAAACCGAAAGGAGCTACAATACGGCATGGAGGGAAGCGTGGACATGGAAGGGGGAAGGTGGCGAAGGCGAGCGCGAGCAGGGGAAGGCGCGCGAGCGGGGTAAGGAAGAGCGGGGTAAGGAAGAGCGGGGGAGGAAAAAGCGGCGCGCGCCGAATACACGAATAAAGGAATAAAATGAAAGATTATATAAGGAGTAGAGTGGCTGGCGAGGAGAAGGGGGCTGAGGAAGCGGGGAGGACGAACACCGAACGGAGTGGAATGAAGGGAGGACGACCGTAGAGGACAACAGCACCCAGAGAAAAATAAAGACGCGCCACGCAACAGCATCAAAGCCATGAAAGCGCCAGCGAATAAGAAAGAGTACGAGGGCGAAAGAACAAGAACCCAAATCACTGACCGAAAATCCCTCCTTTCGAGCAGCGTTGGCGCGATGTCGAGGCTCGCGAGCTCGGGGAGCGACGACAGCACGCGCAGGCGGCCGGATTCGATGTCCACGACTTTGTAGTAGGAGAACGTTGGCGGTGATGAGGGAGAATGTCTGGGGGAGGGCGGTTAGGATTGTGCGAAGAATAATACATGTTAAAAAGAAGAAAGAAGGGGGGAGGGGGGAGGCGAGAAGGAGGGTAAGGGATGCGATAGTCGCTCGCGCACAGAAGAAGCACCCACGTTATACACCGTCTCCGAGCGAGACACAGGAGAAGGGACGCGAGGGCGGGGATGTGGGAGCAAGGGGAAGTAAAGGTGCGCAAGTGGAGAACGACGCGACGATGCCCAATCATGGCCAGAGAGGCGACCTTCAAGTCAGACAAGATACACCAATGGTGGAGGACTAGTCACTGGATAGAAGAGCACTAAGAACGCTTGCTCACCTACTTGATGAGCCCTTGTAGCTGTTCGTCAAGCTGCCCACCAGCGTCCTTTCCCGGTGCCGATCCACCCCCAGCCCGTTGTTATCCTCTGCTCCTGCTCATTTCTGTCGGCGCCGTCGTACGGGGAGGAGCGAGAAGCAAAGCAAGATTGGCGGCAGGATTACGTCAGAACTCGGCTCAACGGCCACGCGATGGACTTGCGGGTATCTCTACTCGAACTTGCGTGTGCTATCAGCCATTACTGTTCGATAACTTCACTGGCAACTCGGGCTCTACATACGACCATCGTGTGGCTGTCTGACTTGGTCTGGCTCAAGTCCGCCTCCCTTTCACCAAGTGGCAAAAAACTCAAATAATCTAGTACACCAAGTCCCGAGTTACAGTAACAAGACCTAGTATTATAGCGGAATTGACATCGCATCCACTTCCCTTGAAGACCTCTTCGGGTATCATTATGTGGAACCTTGGAAGTCCCTCGTCTTACGCTTATTGTACGCTTATGCTAGCCGGAGCAAGCTCGTTTCGTCAGCTAGCACCACCGCATATCAGACAAGTACCAAGTTACAATGAAGAGTTTCGCAGAACACAATAGCAATCAGGGATCTGAAGGTAGTTGTGCGATTTTTTCTTTTTTTTCTTATGGTTTCTACCAGTCGGTCGAATATTTCAATCTCCGCTTCAACTGTGACCCGGCAACACGGCATATCGCGTGACTTTGTGGCTTCGACGCTTCTTTTAAATTTTCGCGTCTTGAGCTTGCTCGCTTTGATCTTTTGCTTGTCCCTGGGCTAGTATCAGCATTCTACAGTCGTATACCTCATACAACCGCGAACAACGTTATTCTCTATGCCTAACGGCCGCCGTCTGCCCCCAAAAAGGCCGACAAGCAAACCAGCATCGACAACCTCTTCCTCCGCTGAAAAAAATCGCTTTATCGAGTCCCGGCTCTTGCAGAAGCTATGGGATGAGCACAAAAAGATCCCTCGCCCAAACAAACACAAGAATAAGTCCGCCTGGAATCGCCATTTCGAAACCGAGATCTCTTTCAAGTGGGCGTTTCACGAGCGCGGCCTCTTCGACGAGTCGATACCGCGACTGAGGTGGCCGTGGGAGACGTCCAGCATCGAAGAGCTGAATTGGGAGATTGCCTCTACCAGCGATGGGCTCATGGTGCAAGAGGGCATCCTCATCGCCCTCGCAGTGGAGAATTTGGTTGACCGTGATTTCGAGAAGGAGTGGATTAAGCTAGACGTCGAAAAGAAGAAGGAAATCGTACTGGAGGGACTTTATCGTGGTGCATGTGCTTGTCCCCGGGACAACAGCCGTATATCATGCCCGGAGATGACCATCGGTGGGCTTGTGGGCGACGGTGAATATAACTTGATCAACTTGGTGCGTATCCGCTTGATATCCTCTGCGAGGTACCACTGATCCTGCATATGGTATCTTTTAGCTCAAGCAGATTACCGTACACGATCCCACCGGAGATGGATGCGTCAGAGAGCTCTACCTTTTTTCCCATCCCTTTGTCGAACGCGAGTTTGCCTTGTCCGACGACGCTCCGGATAAGGAGCGGGCTTTAGTTAGCTCCATGGTCATCCTCCGCAATTTCTACATTGTCGAAGCGCTTATTGGGATTCTCGAGGCCTTCGTGAGTGCTTGAAAGTCGCTGCAACGGTGCATGTGTGCTGATCTGGTTCAACCTCAGCGCGACGTCATCCCTTCGCATCACCCTCTTATTAGGACTTCAGCTACACTGCGCACCGAAGAGCGTCGAGAGGCGAGAAAAATAGCCCGCGCGGAAGCGAGTAAAGGAACGTACCGAGTCGACAACTCGCAAGTCAAGGAGCACGCAAAAACTGTGAAGAACGCCTGTGCCTCGTGCCACAAGATGACCGACCATCGCACTGAGTTGAAAAAGTGCAGTCGATGCCAACTCACTTGGTATTGTTCCCAGTGAGTTCTTCCTGTTGATACCTCAGTTTATATCCTAAGAAAACCATTAGGGATTGCCAACGGAACGATTGGAACACTCATAAAGTCTTCTGCGGCAAGCGTCACTTTGAACCCGAAGTCCTCGCGCCGAAATCGAGGGGCCCTAAAGTTTTCATCGGCTGTCCCGACTCGGAGCCAGGCTTTGTTCGCAGCCCCGCTTTGTGGCGCCAGATACAGTACCTGTGCAAGGATGACTCGCAGACTCAAGTATACCATGCATGTCTTCAGTATATATCCTCGTCTTGCTTTGGATTGATTTATGCGCGATTTTTCAGCTGGACAAAAAGAACCACAAGCATACTTTATCCCTCGATCTAGGGTACTTGTCTGACAGTACGTGACACCTTCGCCATTCGTTTAGCGAGTCGATTAACTTTCGCACTTAGGGCAACGTATCTTCCTCGTTGCCCGCCGTCGTGCCATGGCCTCCGGCTCCCTGTCCGCCGTGGCTCTCATGCTCCAAATGCTCCAAGACCATCAGCACAATTCGGAGTATACCACGCCCGAGGGCATACAACGCCAGCTCGAACGGGAATACCGCGTCGACCTCTCTCCCGCGGAGCTCGCACGCGCGCCGCCTTTTGCGCCGCCTACGCGGGAGGAGTGGGAGGAGGAGGGGCTTTATTGCGAGCAGCGCATGGAGAAGGCGCAGGGGTGGGGGTTGTCAAAGTTGGAGGATATGAGGCGTCCGAATTGTTGTCCTGGGGGATGCGGGCATCACTTGAGCCCGGCCTGAGGCGATGCTCAACTTGGAGGACATTTCTTGACGACGACTAAGCTCGTAATCTTGTACCAAGGCATTTGTCAAAGCACGATTTAACATATGTCGGAAAACTCCCACTTTGCTTCAAACGCCCCGAGATGCGTTCCAGGGCGTTGCAAGGCCGCATGGTTTTTAGAGCCTTGCAACGCACAGGTCGGAATCTTGTAACCTCTTCTAAGGCACGAAGTCGGGACCCCCAAACGCTCCTAAGGGCCGCAGGTTTTTCGTCTCTCGTGTGGACAGGCCGACTCGAAACTCGAACGATTTACTGCGCTTCCGTCGATGAAGTCCTCCTCCAACTAAATCAATTCACCCCATCCCGGCGTCGCGGAAATTTTTGTCGGTGGGATGTTCTACCTGTTGGAGGAGTGTCTCAAGCTCTGGATGGTTGCGATACAACCTTGAAACATGTCGGGACAGCATACAGAACCGTTAAAATAATGTATGCAATGCTTTAAAGTCGTATTGAACTCGAAGGTTTGCACGGCATATACTTGTCACTGCCGCGTCAGTGCGTGTCAGTGCGTGTCAGTGCACGGCAGTGCCACGGTAATTCCCTGCACTGCCCCGCAAGGCCGCCTCACAATATCACGCCGGCATTCCTTAACTTCCACTAGTATGTAGGCCAGAATTTTCATTGCACTTTGTTCAATTCTAAAGTTTTCCGATGATTTTGTAGGCAGAGCATTTCCATTGGTCGTCACGATTCCTATCCATTTTCTAACGCAGCACATTTATTCACGAATAACATTATACAAGGCTGAATCTTGAGAATGTCTTCAGCACACCCAGCTTCCACAAAGCCTTATGTTCAAAACTAAACTCTCTTCTTCGCCACCGCAGCCACCCTGTTCTCTAACGCAGCAGCCCAATCCTGGGAGGTTATGGGCTACGAAGGAAGCAACTCGTGCGGCGACAGCGGCGGCACGACCCTCTCGGGTTCGGAAACCGGCGACTGCCGTGTAGTTGGCCTCGGCAACATCGCCGGAAGTTTCGCCGTTTTTTTTTTTTTTTGATTCTTTGTTTTATTCCCTTTGTGCCTAAGGCATATGGTAGGAATACAACTCGCTATTTAAATTGTGCTACGGGGTGGGGCAATTCCTATCTGATCAATGTGAAGTGGTTCAGGCTCGTGACTTTGCAGATGCGGCAGAGGCAAATGCGAAGCGGAAATTCCGCAGGGTATGGGTGTGGGCTTGTAAGCCTCTAGGTATATATAAGTAGACCAAATAAGGTAGTCATATAAAGGGAAAAAGATAAAAGGGAACTTCGTCTACTCGGGAGGATCATCGGGCGGGGGTAACTCCTTGAAGTCTCCGAATACGGCGTGGAAGCGGCCCGTCCGTTGTATAAATCGGAAAAGGTGCGGGAGTAGTTTGGGACTCGTCAGGAGGTGTTTGGAATAGCGGGATAGTCGTCCCCCTACTCGGTGTAGTTCGCTGCGCGCCGCCGCATGCGCGGGGCAAAAATGCAGATAATGTTCCACCGTCTCAGGGGTCGCGTTGCAGCACGGACAAGTGGGTGAAGGGAGTTTGGTGAGCTTGTAGAGGTGTTTCGCGAGCGGAGCGTGGTGGGAGCGGAGCTGGAATAATAGCGCTGCGTGTTTGCGGGGCCACTTTGCGGTGAGTTTGCGAAAACGTAGCGACGCGGAAGGCGGCGCGACCTCCGTAATCCGCTCATGACGTGGTGACTTCTTTAGCATTTTCTCCTCCGCCTTCCTCAGTAAGTTAGCGTGCGTCAGCGCCAGCGCGGACTTAGCGTAGGGCAAGTCTTGCAACACCCTAAGGGGGTTTCCAAAACTGCCTGTCCGTGCCGCGCGTTTGGCCGCCTCGTCTGCCGCCTCGTTACCCGGAATTCCGACATGCCCCGGCGTCCAGTCAAGGCGCAACCGGAACCCGCGACCGTGTTTCTCCCTCGCCTTGTGCAGTCTCCGGTGGAATATATCCCAGATATGGTGACTGGGTCCCGACGCGCTGGATGTGGTGGCTGTTATCGCGGCGCGGTTGTCGAGTCCCAGTGGTATGCTTCCTGCTATCTCCTCTTCCAACTCCTCCCTCAAGCACTCGACCGCCAAAATCTCGCCCACCCCCTCTGCCTCGTACACCCCATAGTGCCGTGCTGACCCTAACCGCACACCTTTCTCCCGCCTCTTCGCCCCGTTCACGAACAATAGTCCTGCTGCCCCCACACTCCCATCGATGAGCGACCCGTCCGAGAACAGGGTCACCCGCGCCATCTCTGCCAACGCCCACTCCTTCCCCTCCTCCTTGGAAGACGCCACCCGTACGTCCAATCTCGGCTTCCACGCCGCCGTCTTCCGCACCGCCGCCACCGTCTCCACGCGACCTTGCCTGACATTGGGGTATGCGTTCATCAGGAAATGTAAAGGGGATGGATGCTTCTTCACATGTCGCTTGCCCGCGTTCGCCACAGCCTTGTACAGCGGGTGAGTGTTGGGGAGCGAGGCGTAGCGAAGCGCTGCCTTATGGAGGTGGCGGTCGATGGCGAGGTGAACGGGCGGGAGGTCCGCATGCACGTCTAGGATGTCGCCGGGGGACGAGGTCATACCGCCCACAATCATGATGGCCGCGCGACGCTGTATGCTGCGCAGTTTCTTCACTATCCCCCGATTGTCACGGACTCGGTTCTCCCCTCGCCGTCGCTGGTGTACTGGCGCCAGGAAGATCTCGGCCCCGTAGAACATCCGCGGGACCGCGATTGCCAGGTATAGTTGTCGCACGTACGCTGTCCCTATCCCCTTGGATCCCTTCGCTATTCTGCCAAACGCCACCAACCACTCGTGTCCCTTCCCCAGTGCCGCCGCCCGCATCGCCCCAAACGTCAACCCCTCGTCTAACCACACCCCCACCAGCTTTACCACCTTACTCGGCTTCACCACCACCCCGTCGATCACCAAGTTCGGCCGCGGTTCTGGCACCCACACACTGCTCCGCCCGAATGTTCGCGCCTGCAGTACCCTCCTCTGAGAATAGTGACAGACCTGGTCCTTGTCCACGCCAAACCTGCTGTTATGTGTCACTCCCCACTCGTTCGCTCCCCCCTCTCGCGTCAACACGTCTACTGCCTTCGCTGTCGACTCCACCAGGTTGTTGGCGATTGCGAGCACATGGTAGTCGTCGATGTATAGCCCCGAATCGTCGTCAATTCTGGCGAGGGGGCTGTTGTAAAAGATGTACAGCCCCACCGACTGCGCGTCGCCCTGATCGAGGCCGTCGTGGATGTCCATCAATTCCGACACGAAGTCGTCGAAAACCAGTCGCGTTTGTCTCCCGTCAAATCTGCGGGTCAGAAATTCAATGTGTTCCCTCGGGAACCCCGCCATCCGCATATTGTGCTTCACCCTCGACAACATCGCACTTGGAAACGCCCCCTTCACGTCCCTCAACACCAACGTCGCCACCTTCCCCACCCTCCACGCGTCCTTAATCTTCTTAACAATTCCCTGCACCATATCCACTCCTGTACGTCCCGGCCTCCCCCCGTAGTGATTCGCAGGTAGCATTCCAAATTTCTCCGCATTTGTCATGGCCTGGTAGTTCTTCCCAGCGTTCCTGATCCTCGCGTGCCCGTGCGATAGAATGAGAGGCCGATGAGCCCCCGGTTTGGAGTAGTCGGGCTTGCCTGGCTTCCTGGCAACTATCGTCTCTGTGATTTTCCAGTCTGCGGGCTCGTGGTCATGCGCGTCGAGCGCGCGGTATATTGGGCAGAGTCTCGGCACTAGTAAGTCGGCGCAATTCTTGTAAACACTGTTCGGGAAGGTGCCTGACCGCGTTGCTTTCCAAGGCTTCGACTTTGCAATGATCTTGTGCAGGATTTCTGGCGTCAGGGGTGAGTACGACCACAACGGCTCGGGATACTCAGTGTCCTCCAGCGGATCCGTCGCTCCCTGGGCCCTCCCTGGGTAAAACTCCTCCACCAACCACCGTGCCTTCGCCTCATTCGTCACCGCCACCTCCTCCCGACCTTCCGCGCCCTTCCTCCTCAAGTCCGGTATTCTCGTCCTCCCCCCGTCCGATCCCCCCCCTTTCATGAGCTGTCCCGCCGTCCATACCCCCGTCTCATCCACCTCCTCGATGTACTCGTCCCAGTGCATCCGTCTTGCGTTACGCAAAGCGTCCGAGTAATTGTTGCGCGCCCGTCGGAAAATTTCGTGTGCCTGATCTTGCGGATCGTAGCGTCTGGCCCAGGACTCCCTGCTCAGCCTCTCCTTTTGCTTCTTCATCTCGGTAAGCGCCTTCGTCCACCAACGCTTCGAATGGGGGCTGATCTTCGCCATAGGAATGTGCTCGACGATGCACTTGTTGATCGCTCCATCTAGCCTCTCAATCGCCGCCTCCACGTCCTCCACGCTCGCGTACCCCTCTATCAGCGGCTCCACTTCCAACAACTTCCCTAGCATCTCCCGAAAACCCTTCCAATCTCCGTCCCTCCACTTCCGCCTCTCCACTACCTTCGCCACCGCCGGAACTAAGTCAATCTCGCTAATAATAGGGAAGTGGTCTGTCTTGCCCGGTGTTCGGTCGGGATGCACGTTGCATGAAATGAAGTAGCCCAGAAAGGCCTCGGAGCAGAAAACGTTGTCGGGCCTCGTGAGGGTGCCCGAATTTTTGGCGCGCAGCGTCGGTATTCCCTGCGGGAGAGGCATCGCCATGCGGTATTGTCCTAGTAGCTGCAGGAGGAGCGCCACAGCATCCTCGGCCGCCGCCGTGAATAGCTGCGCGTTCATGATCGCATCCCATAGCGGGCTATGACGGTTGAAGTCCCCTAGCCAGATATAATACACCGGTCCCGGCTGGTGCTGTCGTGCGGCCCCGCTCTCCATGTAGTCCCTTACAACCTTCAGGCTGTCATCGTGGCTGCCGTCGTTATAAATGTTGAAGATGCGCAGTGTGCCAAACGCTCCCCGCAGCTCCACCGCCACCACGTCCGCCGACGGAAGGTGTATCTGCGACCAGCAGTCCGTGGGCAGTGTCGTGCTCACCAACATTACCGCTCGTGTCCGCTCCCCCTCCTCCCCGTGCCTCGTCGGATACACTACCCTCCACCAAAAGTTCGCCCTTGTCAAGTTTCGGAAGTCCATATGTGGCTCCTGCAACGCTGCGAAGTGGTACCGATCCCTCCCCATCGCGTAAAGTAAATCGTGCTGATTGTCAAGTCCCCGGTCCAGATTTTGCTGCCATATGCGTAGCCGCTTGAGCGCTGGGGCAGGTGCCTCAGACATTGCGGCCGCCCACGGATCCGGCCGGGGTCCTGTACGCGAATTCGGGAGGGGGCAATCCCCTGTTGTCCATCTCGTTCCAGCCTCCCGCCGCCGCCTCTGCCGCCGCCCCGTTCGCTGCCGCCTCCGCCGTTCCCCCCGCTCCCTCTGCTGCCCGACTCGGTCCCGCCTCCGCGCTCGCAGGGGCCGCCGCCCGCGCTCCCTGACTCGCTGTGTTCCGCCCCCCTTCATAATTGTTTGTGCGCATCGTAGGCCGAAAGGCTGCATCTATCGGAGGCTGGTACAGTCCGTCATTGCTCCATCGATTTCCCCCGCCCTCCGTGTTCGCTGCCTGTGCTCGCGCGCGCCCTTCCCACCCCGAATCCGTCGCTCTTCCCCCTCCCTGCCCTGCGTATCCCCCCGCTAGTCGTCCGTTCCCTTCACCTCGTTGCCGCCACTCGTTCCCCATTCCCTCCGCCACAGCGCCTCCGTCCGCAGCACCGGCCGTTTGTCCCATCGCCCTGGTTGCCCACGTCCTCGGGTCCTCGGTCGGGACATAGCGATAACCCGCAGTGGGGTCCCGCGCCGCCTTTCTCTGCTGTTCTTTCAAAAACACGGGACACTCCCTGTCAACGGCACCATGGCCGTCCTTCTTGCAATTGGAGCAGGAGAACCTCGCGCGGTCCACCAGCGTGCACTCTAAAGTGCGATGCGCCCCTGCGCACCGCCCACAGACGTTATCGGTCGCTGTGCAAGCGTTGGCGAGGTGCCCGTCATACTTCTGGCACTTCGCGCATCGCTTCGCCTCGTCATCTCCCTTGCGTACGCGAACGTACTTGCCACGGATAAAGAGACCGTTGTCTATCGCGTGGTTCGCCGCCTCTGCGGTGGTGAACTCCACCTTCATGTGGGCCACACGCTGCCCGGAGTTGCGCCTCTCCGGCGCCTTTATCCACCTCCCTCTCTGGATCCCGCCCCCGGCGATCCCACTCTCAGTCTCCACCAACCTCCACGCCCCGGCATCATTTACCTCCATGTCAACCGGTACCATCTCCGCAATCATCTCGATCCTCCTCGGTCTATACACACAGGTGCCGCCTAATGCCGCCACGAACATCGCCATCACCTCATCGCGCTTCAGCCATGCCGCCACCCCGTCGTTGACGCAAGCAAATACCACCGCACCACTTACAAGCTTCTTCGCGCCTGAAAAAGCCGCGCCCTCCATCTTCTCCTCCATAATGGTGAGCGCCAGGTTTGCTTTCTCTTTAAGCTCCAGTTCGCTCAGTCCCCCCAAGCAGTCCGAAGCCGCCGTCACCTCCTTCTCGACGAGGATCTGCCGCCTCATCCGCGCCTCTCTCGCCAGCACGCTCGCCTGCTCCGCAGTGCGTGCCGTCACCGCCGCCGCCGCCGCATAGGACCTAGGCCCCTGCGGCGCCGCTGCCACTGCCGCTACCGCAGTCGCATTCGCTCCCACTGCCTCCTTCAGCTCTTTCATCTGCGCCGTCAGCGCACCGAGCTCCTCTCTCGTCTCCTCTACCAGCTTCGCCGTGGCAATTGTCACCTCCGTCGCCTCAGCCAGAGCCTTCTGCGTCTCATGTTGGCCATCACGCAGGCCCTCTACCCACGGCCCCATCGTCTCTCCCACCGCGGCCCCGATCTCATTCGCCACCTCGTCGTCAATGCACTCCCCTAGAAAGGCCAGCGCCCTCAGCGTCTCGCCCATCTGCATCAAGTTGGTCTTTGCCATAAGTGACATCCTTGATACGCTCATAAAAAGCTCGTAGCGGGTGAACGGAGCATCTTTCCCGAGCCACTGGAGTTTTTCCAGGTGGGCTCTTGCGCTGGCAATGTCCGTAACCCCAGCTCCCCTTACCTTCGCTAATGCTTCAATCATCTGTGGCCTCGTCTTGTAGGTCGCCTTGGTCTGTGCGTCTTTCACGGCAGCTTGAGTGGCAGGCGACGACGAGGGTGATCCTCCAGAGGGATCGGTCATTGTACAAAGCCAAGTAGTATCAGTTCAGGTTAAAACACGCTCTTGTCTAATTATTTGTCTCGAATTCAATTGTCCCGCGTCGGGCGACGCGTCGGGGCGATTTGCGCGCCTCGACAGTGGCGTGGGAAAAATTGTTGACTGTTGTGGTCAAGATCAAGAAGCCCAGTTTCGCCGTTATCTCAGACAATGGCCAGCCCGGGGCTGAGTTTGTTTGTAGGTGGCTCCAGACCCGCACCATAAGACGCAGCTCATTACTCGCGTCGACATTTAATCTGTTCCTGTCTCAAAAATGATTCAGCGCTGAAAGAATTATTTTTGAGTTTCTTAGTTCGTGCCAGAACCCCCTCGGCGAGCAGTTAGGACCAGGGGGCTGTCTATCCGGTTCCGTTGGTATGTCCTCGAGTCACTGAAAGTATTGTTCCTCACGCTGACATGACAAACTTTAGGATCGTTCATCCCGGTGACTGTTCCCACTTGAGAGTTGCGAGAGTTATAGAGCCAGCACGCACTGGCATGTATACGTAACTCTAGCCATATCTCGTTTCATCAATGATATGGCTCGTTCTCAATTTGAGGTGTTTACCTTTCCTATGCTTCATTGAAATTTTATTGTATTCCGCCTAGCTACCGTTGAACCTTCTTATTAATTTGCCGCTCCGTCCTGACTCCTGAGGTACAAAGCAGGTGGTTATGTCCGGGAGTTTTTTTGGGAACCCACTTGCGCGACATAGCCATCCGTTTTGTACCACAGAACGGAGCGGCAAGTTAATAGGGATACAAGCTGAATTGTGTAATGCCCTCCCGAATCCACGGGCGGATAATACTATGTATACACAGAAATCGGGCACCACTTCGTTCAAGTGAAAGGACGGTTGAGACGGCCAGCCAGCGACAGGTTTCTTGCGTTTGAACGCACGCCTATCTCCGTGGAGGCGCTAAGTGCGCCCAAACTCGGCTGGTTCTGGTCGCCCAGACACGGCGGAGCCGACGCCCGTTGATGTCCACGACGACTCGCTAGAATTTGAGAGTTTAGGTGCATCGGCGGGCCTCAACACAACCCTCCTACCTTCCCCCGCCACCCCGGCCTGCGTTGAGACGTGCGGAGGCCATCTCGACAGGGTGTGGGTAGGCGGCTAGCCTCGGCTAGCAGCGATTGATGGCTATACGCTGGTGAGGTGTCAAAGTCTATGAGTTGCTTCAACGTAGTGAATCACAGTTGTCGGGACTTGGGAAATGAAAAAAAGAAAGAATCTGGGCAGAAGAATTATAGTCAACGCTCAGGCGGAACGATCAATCTGACGGCGAGCTTGAGTCCTTTGAGCGCCTGCCGATTTATAGGCCCCGAGAAGCTCCCGCTAAGAATAGCCCGCAAAGTGGTTTTTTGAGGGGGAAAATTTTGTGGTTTTACTGTCCAAAAAGTGGCTTTTTGAGGCGAGAATTGGGTGGTTCAAAAAACTTCGCACTGTGGCACTCCAACCCACAACTGAATTCGAGCGAAGCAACTTCGGTCTGCACTGATCTCCGACTGAACAGTAGAGCGTTGCTTGGAGCCGCTATGCGGCGGAGGAAAGAAAAGGTTATTTTGGCGAAAATATGACATTCCCGTGACCACCCTTGTCCGATAGTGGCTGTTTTACGCCCAAAATTTCGCCGGGAGAATTATAGATGCAATAGTAGTTCGGATTGACTGTAATTGTTTATTGCCGCCTTCTTTGAGGACATTACTTTTTTCGAAGCACGACTCCGAGAGCGACCAGGACCTTCTCTAAGCGGTAACTCATAAGAAGCACTGTATGTCGTTTGCGAAATTCCGCGCCGGAGAAAATTGAAATAGCAATGTTTTTCTGCACGATTGCCGAGGGACGCGTCTTGGAACGTCGCTGGCTGGAATAAAAAGCACACAAGGCACAGACATAGTTCAATCTGGCTATGCGGACCTCGATGTGTGCAATACCGACATCTGTAGGAATGTTGTTGGATTCAGACCTCGCAAATGAATTCAGACCGCGATGCATTTTGTCCGCCCCTTTTGGATCGCGTCGGTAAAGTTTATACACATTCACGAAGACGGTGTACCGAAAAATCAGGTTACCTTTGATCAAACCTGAACCTACTCAGTTCCTTATCATGAGGATAAAACACGAGCTCCCTCCTCCAGCGTGCATATGAACAAAGATGTTCCTTCCGCGAGCGATTCACTCTGGATCCCGCCATACAGTATGTGAATCGAATCATGCTGGCTCAGAGTTTACATTTTCTTCCATTATTGAGTTATGGACAGTCACGCAGACAGCGCATCGAAAAACCCAGGCCATCTTGGATCAAACCTCAACCCACTCAACTCTTTGTCATGGTTATAAAACACGGGCTTGCCCCTCCAGCGCACCACGTCGTCGATAGCGCTCCCATACCGGATGAGCTTCGCCTCAGAGAACGCTGTTCCCCACACACCCAGCCCGAACGGGAGCTGCCAGGGGTCCTGGCCGATGGGGATGGTGATGGCGGGGTAGTGCGCGGCGGCAGGAAGCCCGCTAGAGGGGGAGTCGAATTCGCCGGCGCCGGCCATGGGGACAAGAAGGCCGTCGAGCTGTGTCACGGTGCCGTTGGAGGATATGTGTGTGAGTGCAGTGTCGATACCGGTTTTGGAGAGTTCGTGGCGCCAGAGCTGAGGAATAAAACCCAGGTCAGAGACGTGAAGCGAACAAAATACTTGAACAAGTCGACCTTCGCGAGATAATAGGTGTTATTCATCACGCCATGCGTCCCATTCGCGCGAAGAAAATTATCTGCGCCACTCGTCCAGATTTCTCCTCCACCCAGAGAGCCCGTGCTCGCGTTGTTGGTATCCTCCCACTCGAGCAGTTCGCCAAACGTGCGGATACCACCACTACCACCGCCCAAGTCGCGCAGATATCCATCAATCCCGTTGTACAGATCCACATGCAGGTACGTCCGAGCCCAGAGCTCCTCCGGTGTATCGAGCGCGTCACCCCAGCCGTACGGATTCTGTAGCTCCCGGATGCGGGGAATGTCCGTGTTATTGTACAGAATTGCGCCTGCGTCTTCCAATTTACGCAGCACCTTGAGGAACGCCGCATGGTGAGTCACAGCACCTGCCGTGGAGCTCCACATCACATCCCACGGGATTCCGAATTTCGCGCCATGGAGTGCACTTGCGTTCGCGACTGACTCGGAGAAGTTTGCGTGAACAGACGCGCCGGAGGTGAGGGCGTTGAAGGTAGCGTTATCCCGGAAGTCCACGCCAGAGATGGCGTCGAGGATGTACGCGGCGTCACGGAAGGTACGCGCGTGCGGGCCAATCGAATCTTGAGACAATGAGCCCGGGATAACGCCTGCTCGCGATACTCTCCCAACAGTAGGCTTGATCCCGACGATACCCGCATGCATCGCAGGCAGCAAGATGCTCCCGTCCGTCTCCGTACCAATCGCCGCCATACAGAGGTTCGCTACCACGCTCTGCGCACTTCCACTGCTGCTCCCCGAAGTCTGCTGTGTTCCGTTGAAGGCATTGCGAGTTTGTCCGCCGCGGTCACTGTAGCCTTCGGGATAGTTGTCGTACGCGATGTAGTCGGCGAATTCGGCCATGTTGGCGTGGCCGAGGAGAACGGCACCGCTGAGGCGCAGCAGTGCTGCGATGTGTGCATCGCGAGGGACGGTACTGTTGAGGAGTGCGAGGCTGCCGCCGGTGGTAGGTACTTTGTCGGCGGTGGCGATGTTATCCTTTGTGAGGATGGGAATTCCGTGGAGGGGGCCGCGGGGACCGCTCGTGAGGCGCTCTTGGTCGAGGGAATGAGCGATAAAGAGCGCATCTGGATTGATTTGGATGACGGTGCTGAAAATGTTCACGACTGGATGAAGAAGACGCAGTTGAGGACGTACTGGACGTAGGGATTAAGGATATTTATGCGAGCGATGTAACACTGAGTGAGCTGTTGTGCTGTCAACAGTCCGGTGCTGAAATATCTCTGGGCCGTGTCGATATCAATGTCCTCGATGTCTACTCCATTGCACTTGACAAGCGAAATATTAGCGATCATGCGCATCGTGTTTTAGTCGCGCTGGGAACCTTCTCTACTGGAAAGGGATTTGTCCAGTGGGCCAATGCACATGATACCAAGGTAAACACAGCGCAGAGTGTCAAGTGTGGCATCAGAGTGGGAAGCAGAGGCGACGATGTTTGTCCAGTGTCAGTATCAGTGTGATCGGAGTGACCGGGCCGTACATCCGAGTCAGTCTGCTTCTCACCAACGACGATTTCGGTTGTTCTACAGTACAAGACCTAATGGAGAAAACGACATCGCACCCACTGCACCTGTCCCGAGAAGCTGAACGGTCCATTTAGGCGGAAGTCCCTCGTTCGAATCGAGGTTAGGTCTTGGATTCACGGCTACCAGCAACTTCTTAGTATTCACCGGCACAAAGGCTGAAATAATTTTACAGTACTCGAGGTTGGGGAAGAAGGGTGGAAGACCTAATAGCGAAATCTGGCATCGCATCCACGCTTGGTTTGCCGCTCAAAATCAATCCGTGTTCAGAAGTCCCTCGTTTGGCTCGAGGCTATGTCATGCTTCTGCCCTTTGTTTTTCATTCACCGCACACAAAAAGCCTGAAATAATCACAGACCTATTTAAGGGCAGGTGAAGGTTAGGAAGACCTAGCAGCGAAATTGGTATCGCGTCCACTGCACCTATCAAGGGCACACTCGACTATGTGGAATTCCCTCGTTCGAATCGAGGTTAGGTCATTGTCCATGTCTCACATTTAGCACTTTCCTTCTCCCTCAAGAAAGGCGGAAGACCTAGTCCACGGGGAATAGACACCAACGAATACGGGCGGAAGTTCCCGTTCGAGCATGTTTGAGAGTTGTTGTAAATCTTTTTAGGGATCTTACTAAAAGAAAAGCGAGCTCTGGCGAAGGCGGACAGGTCTTTCCAATGATTTGGCAAATCAATTGTTTTTCAACTCGTAAAGTTGAAAATATTGAACTGGAGTCAATACATTGTTGTCCCTTCGACAGAAAGAAGATTGCTAGATGAACCCAGGCTCGGGCTCGAGTTATTTGACTTATTTGAGAGGAAGTGAAACTGGTATCACTGCATTCATGGCGCATTCTTCTCATTGGAATGAGATGAGGGCAGAAGTCCCCAGTTTTATTGGGGGGTGGGCCATGTTGATACCATTTGAATTTTTTATGGTCCGACATTCATTTAAAAATTATAGCAGTGGGCGTAAAGTTCTGAAGTGGTGGGGAGGGTCTATTGATGAAATTGCGTCACTCTTGAGCGTAGAGAAAATTGGAAACAAAAATCCGCATCGTAGTCCAAAATTTAGTAGACAAATGCATACTGGTGAAACTAGCATCATATACGTCTTAAAATTAAATCAAATGTGTGTGTCAGGAATGAGATGCACGGCGCAAGCGAATTTGGATTATTTCATTTTGAGGAAGTATCCCGATCCGCAGAAAGATGCAGAAGGTAAAGAACTCCCAGGGGCTAGAGTAAGAGGATACAGAGTTGTAATGTGCCAGTGTGTCACCAGAAGGCATCCAAATATTGTATAATGCGGCCTATAAGGTAGGGGTCATACAAACCCCGCCAACGTCACGTGTGTTGATCCGACGTCCAGATTTGGGCAATTTTTGAAAACAATTGTCCCAAAAAACTAGTAGGCCACTGGAACAAAATTCCTTCCATCAAATCAAAGAAACCTAGTATAAGACTCATCCTACAAGATATATTAGCTTCCTGAGTTTTTATGAGAGAGGAGTTGTTGTTCCAAGCAAATTTACGCTATTTCAACATCTCCTCTTTTTCCAGCAAACATTTCTTATATGTGTGAGTTCATAGACACATTAGGCATACTTTCTAGTAAGTTCATGGAACGAATAAGCCCGAAGCGATGTGGTCATTATCTGGGGGCTTTTACAAGGGAAATTGCCCAAATCTGGACATCGGATCACTGCACGTGACGTTGGCGAGGTTTGTATGACCCCTACCTTAGAAAATCTTCGCCGGAAATAATATTCACAGACCAAACTTGTTGTGGCTTACCGGCGGTTACCGTGCTCAGCTTTGCCGCCAAAAGACGTTATGTAAACTTCACGTGGCGCTCGGCAGTCTCCGGCGAGTGAGGGCGGCGCGAAGCACAGTCTGAGCGAGCGTTTGGTTTGTGACTCGCCGCTTGCGGCCATCCCACCAGTCATCAATGAGATTCAGACGGTTTGCAAATGCGGCCCGCCGCGCGTGTGGCAATGACATCACGGCGCCAGGAATGAAAGCGCCGGAAAACCGGGATGAGCCGGGGTTCAATGAACGCGCAGAGGCTCTGGAAATACGCGCAGAGGACATTATGTAGATAATGGGATCCGGGGAGAAAGCACGAGAACGCGTTGTTTGGATCAAGGGTGGGAAGGTGCAACACGTGGGATACCAAACACAGCTGCACCGCCTTCTGCCACTCTCTCTGTTGCCACAACCTTCTGAAGAATAAGTACAGGTAGGAGCTCAATTAGTTGCTCTACTGAGCTCTAACCTCTTTACAGGACCTCCAAAACCCATGAACGACCCCAATCGTGACTTCGATACAGCGCGAAATCGGAATCGAAGCGGGAGATCCGCCTTGTCTATGTGTGCGAACGCATATCGGAGTTGGATGCGCGCATCCAGACGCTCGAAGAGGCTCTCTTCGCGGCTAAGCTCGAGCGGCAGGACTTGCAGACGCATCTCGACGCCTACAAATACCCCATCCTTACCCTTCCCACCGAAATCACCTCCGAAATATTTGTCAACTTCCTCCCAGCTTATCCCGCATGCCCACCGGCCATTGGACTCTCCTCTCCTCACATACTAGTCCAAATTTGCCGGACATGGCGCGAAATCGCGCTCAGCACACCGCGACTCTGGCGAGCCATCGAATTGAGGCTTCCGACGAGGTCTCCGACCAAGCCACTGGATTTACTCAGAACTTGGATATCACGCTCTAAAAATTGCCCGCTATCGATTTCGCTGCAATGCTCCACCGAGCTGCTCGAGGTTGATTTCATCCAAGCTATCATACCTCATTCTGAGCGCTGGGAACACATCGACCTCAAACTGCCCATTGAATCACTTCGGTTGATTGGAACGGACTTCCCCTTACTCCGTTCCCTAACTTTGGGCCCCACCCGCTATGCGGAAGAGACCGGAGATACCGACTCGCTGGATGCAATATCGCCGTTCAGTAATGCGCCGATTTTAAAGCGGGTCACCCTTTCCAGCGACTTTGGGCCTTACGAGATTCAGCTGCCGTGGTCACAGTTGACGAGTATTTCCGTCTACTTTCTGTCTCCAATTGAATGCACCGAAATCTTACAGCATTCTGCTTCCCTTGGGGAGTTTCGCTGCGACTATGTTGACGGTGCCTCTAGTATGGACATATTACCCGTGGCGTCTCTGAGGCACCTGCACTCGCTGAAGTTCGGAGGTGGCTTTGGTCACCAGAAGCTCCTGGAAGTTCACCACTCCCGCTCTCCAACATCTTTCGACTCCGGACAACCTGGATGACACCATTCCCAACATCAATGTGCTCATTTTACGGTCTCACTCTACTCTGGCATCCTTGCATGTGGTTCGTACGCTCAAAAGAGAAGCGACCTATCGTGCAGCATTTCCTTCCATTCCCACTATTACTGTTACAAGCGGAGGTCTGTCATAACCTCGAAGCTTGCCAAAATCCTTTCCATCGAAATCACAGGATAAACTGTCAGTACCAAATATTGTTGTAGATCTTAGAAAATCTATCAGTACCGAGACCCCCCTGTCTACCGCGAAGAAAACCGTCAATATCAGTAGACGAGATCTTAAAAGTTCGCCAACTCCGAATATTGTTTTATGCTGATACACAGCAGCGGAGGCCGAATGGATGTCTGTATGGCGATGGAGGGGAAGAAAATTAAACACGTCAATTTGCATGCCAGACCATCGAAGAACGGCTCTCAGTGGATACGGAAAGAAATAACTGTCTGCATGACGACGCATCAACAATCAACGGAGCGCTAATAACGGTAGGCGCGCGGATCCTGCATTTTGAACTCTGATCCTTGCGAAACCAACCCTATAAATCCGACGAACCGAAATAAGGTGTACCTGCGGAGCGCTCTGATTTTTTGCGACAGTTGCGACAGCAAATGCACAGCAAAATCTAGTATGTGGGAGGACTCCGGATGTTTCACGCGTCAAGCGACAGCGTTGTAGGGACCAATGCCATTGAAGAGGGAGCCAGAAATTAGAATACACACTTCGAAAGATACAGTATTGGCCAAAATACGGTTGGTATCATTCAACACATAACGCGAGCCTTTGAACGGAGAAAGTGCCTTGACTCCTTTGAGGTGGACAGAAGCGATAGTGGACCGGCTCGCGCAGAAATACGCCAACCGGTTTTCGAAAGCGGAGTGCATAAACGATCAGAAGCGAGACGTCAATTACTGTAAGTTGCCGATTGCATGTGGGAGACAACTATGAGCAGTCTTCCTTGAGTCTTCCCCCCTGAGTCGAGCGAATAACGTGCGTTAGTGACCGGTGAATTCCTTACAAATTGAGCCGAAAGTTGGAAGCACGATCCATCTTGGTGGACGTCCAGAGCACAAAGATGTCTGATCACTGGAGAAACCTGCCAGTGGGCATTGAAGCGGCAAGCCGCATACAGAATTCGGCGTCAGCAAGAACGTGAACAGTCTTATGGGGGCTAAGAACTTCCGATTCAGTGTTGGAATGTCCAAATGTGTCGCCAGAAGGCATTTCAAAAAATGCGACCAGTAAAAAAACAAATCTTTGCCAGAAACAGTTCCAGCAGTAAATGCGGGCCGCATGCCGAATTGTGACGTCAAAAAAAAAGCGCGCGAAAAAACCAGTGTGAGTTGCACAGGCGCCCAGAGCCTCGGGAATACCAGCGGAGGCCGTAGTGGACGCGTTGTTTGGATTAAGGGTGGGAACCAAACTGATCGAAAACACGTGGGATGCCATAACATAAGTACACAAGTGCCTGTTTAGCGCCACGACCTGCTGAAGCACAGTCACAGGTAAGAGCTCAATTAGTTGCTCTACTAAGCTCATAGCTCTTTGAAGGACGTCCAGTACTCATGACCGACCCTAATCATCTTGACTCTCTGCTCTCTGATACGACGCCAAGTCAGAATCGAAGCGCTTCAAACGGGAGATCCACCCAGTCACATATTCGGGAGCGCATGATCGACTTGGATTCTCAGATCCTGGCATTGGAGCAAGCTCTCGTCACCGCCAGGCTCGAGCGGCAGGACCTGCAGACACGTCTCGACGCGTACAAATACCCCATCCTTACCCTTCCCACCGAAATCACGTCAGAAATATTTGTCCACTTTCTCCCACCTTACCCCGAACGCCCACTGTCCGCTGGACCCACCTCCCCGGAATTGCTCGCCCAGATTTGTCGGGCGTGGCGCGAAATAGCGCTCAGTACGCCACGACTCTGGCGAGCAATCGAGTTGAGTCCTCCGACGAGGTCTCCGACCAAGACGCTGGATTTGCTCAGGACTTGGGTATCACGCTCCAAAGATTGCCCTCTATTAATTTCCCTGCAATCCTCCACTCAGCTGCTCAAGGTTGATTTCATCCAAGCCATCATACCTCATTCTGAGCGCTGGGAATACATCGACTTCTTTCTGCCTGTTAGATCACTGCGATTGATTGGAGCGGACTTCCCCATGCTCCGTTCCATGAATTTGGGCCCCACCGACGTGGAAAATACCGGATTATTGGATGCAATACCGCCGCTCATTAATGCGCCGCTTTTAAAACAGGTCGCCCTTTCCTACTCCTTTGGGCCTGCCGACATTCAGTTGCCGTGGTCGCAGTTAACGAGCTTTTCCGTCTACTTTCTGTCTCCAATTGAATGCACCGAAATCTTGCAGCATTCCGCTGCCCTTCGGGAGTTTCGCTGCGACTGTCTTGAAGGCGAAGTTCCTGGGAATATATTCCCCGTGGTGCCTCTGAGGCACCTGCACTCACTGAAGTTTGGAGACGGCATGGGTCACCAGAAGGTCCTGGAAGTATTCACCACTCCTGCTCTCCAACATCTTTCGATTCCGGACCACTCGGATGACGCCATTCCCACCATCAATGCGCTCATTTTACGGTCTCACTGTACACTGGCATCCTTGTTAATCCTTCATACCAACAAAGCAGGTGCGACCTATCGTGCAGCATTTCCTTCCATTCCCAGTATTATTGTTACAAGGGGAGGTCTATGATCACCTTGAAGCTTGTCAAGGTCCCCTTCCGGCGAAATTACAGTAACAAATATTGTCGTATATAGAACAAACATGTTCAACAGTCCAGCGAAGCAAAGTGGATATCAAGTTGACATTCTGGTATTGGCCCAGACAAAATGTCCAAATCCGCGAACATCTAACATCGTTGGATGCCGACACGGCAGCGGATGTCGAAAGAATGTCAAATTTGTATGGAGTGATCGAAGAGAACAGCTCAGTGGACGCAGAAATAAATATTCGTCTTGACGACCCCGTCAAAAATCCACTGAGCCCCAATCACGGTTGGCGCGGTGCCAGTGGGGCAGGCGGAACAACTCAGACAGCTAATCAACGCGGAAAGAAGTATCCGTCTGCATGATAATACGTCGAAAATTAACGGAGCCCCAATAACGGTCGGGAACCTACATTTTGAACTGCCGGACACTCGCGAAACCACCCCCATTCCAATTAATTTCGACAACCGGAAACACAGCAGACGAAAGCGATCCAGACGGCGGCGGCGCGGACGCGCTGCCGAACAACGACGCCGGCCCCGCGCGCGCGCTCGCGAACGACGCTGTCCATGCGCGCTACGGGCACCGCCGTCAACCAAGGCAGGCTCGCCCGCCGCCGTCCGCGCGCCCCAGAATCGGGCGTCGGCGTCGCGCTGCTCCTGCTCGCATTCGCATTCGCACTCCCGCCACTGCTCCCCATCCGCATCGTCGTCGTCGCCCTCACAATCCTCACCCGCCGCCGCCTCCTCTTCCCCGCGCTCCGCATTCCTTCCGCTGCACCCACGTCTGCACCCGTTCACCTCCTGCCCACACGCACCGCCATGCCCGTTACACCCTTTGCCTTCTGCGACACCCCGAGCCCAAATCGCCCGATCCCCGCGGCCGCCTCACCGGAACACCGTTGCCGATCTCGGTTTGGGCAGCTGCATGGCGCGGTGAGCAGATGAAAATTACGATAATTGATGATGAGACAAGGATGAGATGAGGAGGTAAGTGAGAATTGGGTGGGCGGGGATGGGGGCGAAAGGAAGAGAGAAGAGAGGAAGGGAAGGAAGACTGAGTGGAGGGACGAGGGAACATGGGTGAGGACCGAGGGGGAGGGGAGAAATTGCAACGTGGGGGAAACGCAGGGAGAGCCCGGGGAGGAAGGAGGGCGGAGAAAGGCGCACGGGAGAGTAGAGAGGGGAAGGGCTTTGGGACGAAGGTAGGAAGGTAAGCGTCATGAATGTGTATGTGTGGGAAGACAAATGATAATGGGAGGAGGGAAGGATGAGCGGGAAACACGACGGGGGGCGACGAAGGACGGACACGCAGGTATGGAGGGCCGCGAAGGAAGCGGGAGCGGAGGACGGAGGGTGGTAATGAGCGTGGTGGGAATACGGGGCGGAAAGGCGTCAAATGGGGTGGAGGTGTGGAAGAACATAGAGGAAAGGGAGGAAGACGGAGGAGCGGGGTGGCGGCGCGAAGAGCAGAGTGGGCAAAGGGGAAGTACTGCGTGCGGGGAAGAGGTTAAAGCCGAACGTCGCAGAGCCGGGAGAGGACAGTGGTGGTAAGGACGGAATGAAGGCAGCCAAGGATGAGAACGCGGAGAGAAAGCTGCCCCCAAGGGTGCTCTCCAGCGCGCCGTCCGACGCCCCCGCTCCCCAGTCAACTCAGCCCTCCCACCCCCGCCCTCGCCCGCGTCCCGCGTCCCCCTCATGAGTTCCCTCTAGCACTCGTATTCCAGGTGCTCGGTGCTGATGTCGGTCGTATGTGAGTGCCGGGTAAGAAGCGAAGCGAATTTTGCTTACGGCGGGATTACGTCAGCTTCCTAACTTGCCTCCACCCACGCGCCCGTCCCCGTCGGCTCACTACTACTTGCTTGTGTGTTTAGCAGCTATTTCATGTGGCAAGTATGCCCGCGCTGGTACTTACCGCACTGCGCTCCAACTCACCAACCCAAATTCCGAATTATAGGAACAAGATCTAATAGTGAAATCGGTATCGCATCCACTGCACTTGACGAATGACACTGGCGCCTGTGTGAAAATCCCTCGTTTGGCCCGAGAAGTTGGGTCATTTTCAACTTGGACTACACGTCTCTTTTTCTCTTGCTCACAAAAAAGCCCGAAACAACGACACACTTTTCCAAGGGCAGGTGAAGGGAGGAAGACCTGATATCGAAACCACTGGAAACTACTTGAGTCGATATCGGACTGTAGGGTTTCTGTGGAACTCCCTCGTTCGAACCGAGTTCGGACATTACTGTTCCGTCTATGTACGACTTTTTTTCCAGCCCACATAAAAGGGCTGAACTAAATCTGCACTAGTTTTGGCTCGAGTTTAGAGCAACAAGACCTAATGCGTGTTCCTAATGGCGAAGTCGGGATCACATCCACTACTTCTGGGGGGAAGGATCCTTAGGTTTCTGCGGAAGTCCCTCGTTCAAATCGAGATTACATACTATAGGTCATGTTCCAATCCACTTTTTTCTTCTTTTCAACGGACACAAAAAGTCTGACATGATCTCACTGTAGCAAGGTACAGAATTATACCAGGAAGGCCTAATAGCGAAATTAGCATCGCATCGACACCCTTTGCCTCGTGAAGTACCGCTGTATGGACAATCCTCGTTCAAACTGAGGCCAGGTTGTGGGACATTCATTAGTTGCGTGTTTTCTTTCCTTCTCCCTCATAATTTTGCGGTATAGGAGGATTAAAGCTAATGGCGAAATGGTTTTGCGTTCACTGGCGTTGAAGTATACCGCTAGCAGTTTCTGCAGAAGTCCTTGTTCGAGGCGAGGTTAGATCCTCCTTTCACTGAGTCGGTTTTTTTTTTTTTCATTCAGCCCGCAGACAAAGCCCAAAATAATCACACACCCACTCAAGGGCCAGGTCAGGAGAAGAAGACCTAATAGCCACGTGTGGAAGTCCCTCGTTCGAATCGAGGTTAGGTCGTCCATCTGTTCCAAGACAATTTTTTTTTCTCGGCAATAACTCACAAGTCGGCAGTGAAATGCGGAAGGAGGAAGACCTAATAGCGAAAACGGCTTTGTGTCCATTCCCGGACATATGTGGAATTCCTTGTTCGAACCGAAGTTAGGTCCTGCTGCCTTCGTATATGACTTTTTTTTATTCACCCCACCTAAAAGCCCAAAGTACTGGGGTATCAAGCAAGGTCCAGAATTATAGGAACAAGACCTGATAGCCAAATTGGCATCGCGTCCACTCCCCCCTCAAAGATCTCATCGACATAATGCGAATCAATTTGGCAGTTTGGCTGACCCCGTTCCTCCGTTAAAAAGAAGTGTGCCATACAATATCGAACCCTTAGGCAACCTAGACAGATCTTGTATTTTTCCTACATTAAAGGCTGCCCTCTTTGTATGCCAAGAACATATTGATGGCATCAATCCCGACGAAGTAGCGTCTTTCGACCTACACGGAGTGCGGACAGGGAATCTGGCAAGTCACAACCAAGAGGACAATATTTTTGGTCATAAAATATATCAATAATTGCCCTCCATCTACTTGAGCCCAATGGACGAGTGTAATACTGCCTAGTAAAGTCTGAGTAAGTCCAAGGGGAAGTGGCTGGGCGAGCTTGTCGAGGTGTATGGCCCACCGTGATAGTCCTTCGGGGATATTTGTTTATTCGTCTCACATCGGGTGCCCTTCGAGGTGTATGGCCCACAGTGATAGCCCTTCGGGGATATTTGTTTATTTGTCTCACATTGGGTGCCCTTCGAGGCGTATGGCCCACAGTGGTAGCCCTTCGGGGATATTTGTTTATTCGTCTCACATCGGGTGCCCTTCGAGGCATATGGCCCACAGTGATAACCCTTCGGGCATATTTGTTAAATGTCATCGTCATGAAATATTTGTTTAATCATTTTGCATTGGGTGTCCTTCAGGGCGTATGGCTCACCGTGGAGGCCCATTGGGGATGTTCATTTCTTATTTGTGTAGTATTTGTGCTTGGTATCTTGGGAAAGCGTAATTATGCGAGTTTGACGAACTGTAACTATGCCACTAGATTTTTCGAGAGCTTGTTTTTGAAGTATGAACGTAGGAGTACCCTTTTGGAATGTTTGGGAGGTAACTGTTGTGCTGTGCGCTCACAAGCTAATATTTATCGCATGGCTTCCGAAATGTTTTGCGGTGTAATCTTTCTCATTCTTGTACTGTATACAGTCTTTCTGCTCTTACTTAGATGTGCAGTGAGAGGCTTCTCGCCTTCCCCCCTTCTTCAAATATGGACTGATAGAAAGACTTTTCACGGCGGAGGTCCCCGGAGGCAATTAGATTGTCAATTGCTCAGCAAGTATATGTACAATGACAACGGCCTGGATGGTCCCGAGACGGGTTTTTGTTCCTTTGTATATCAGTGTACTGTGAAAGACGTAGACGCAGCACTTGCGAGAAATATGAATTGGATTGCCGTCAAACTGCCCCTTGAGGCACTTTTGCCACACCTTACTCTGGTCCAATTGAAGACCGTTTCCAAACTCCATTGCTTTCCAATGTATTCGTCCCTCAGAGTGGCCGAGGCCAGAGATTTTATGTCGCAGCATACGTGTGAACAGTGCCCAGAGTTTGTGTCCATTCTCGATTGCAAACAATATAGTGAACCCCATACAGTGAAACTCCGCAGAGCCAAGCAGAATTCCAATGCGTACCGTAAGATCAAGGCGAAGAAGGCTGCTCCTTCTGCAGCTAGGTCAAATAGAGATCGAAAGAATCTGGTGCGCGATGTAAAGAAGCTTAAATATTTTCGAAAGGTTTGTGCAAACACTCTTGAGAATGCTTCCTTTCCACCTCAACCGGCGTCAGATGAAGTATTGCACCGAATAATCACCAATTCTTCCACCGCTGTCCAGCCTATGCAGTTTATGGAGGATGGGTGCGCAATCTGCGGGTGTCTGATCCCATTGTACAATTTGACCCCCCTCTCCGAATACGAAGGAAACCTAGACCGCCTGCATGCAGAAGGAATCACGCGGAAGGAAAGATTTAAGTCATCAGATCCCATTGAAGATCTTCCTGGACCAGTGCTGGCCGATGGTTGCACACACATATGTGTAGAATGTGAAGTTGCAATAACGAAAAAATTAGTTCCCCGACATGCATTGGTGAATCATAATTGGATTGGTCAGGTTCCACCCCAACTTCAGGATTTGAGGTACGCCGAAAAAATGATGATAGCGAGAGTCAGGCACAACCGTTGTGTTATTCGGGTAAATTCTGGGCGGGTCAGAATGCATGCCAATGCGATTATGTTTGCTCAGCCCGTATTAAAAGTTTACCTCAAGTTGCCACCAAGTAGAGAAGAGATGGCCGAAGTTCTCGCTTTCATATTCATTGGATCGTCGGCACCAACTCAGGAAGATTTTGAACGCACCCCCATGCTAGTGCGAAGGGACAAAGTTCTTGCAGCTTTGGAATGGCTTAAACTGAACCATGAAGGATATTCTGATTTGGAAATCTCAGAGGAAAATTTACTGTCATATGCTCACCGGGGTATCCCCGTAGTTGCAGACTGCACTATACACACTGAAAGCAAACCAGAACATTCACTCCCTGTTGAAGCACGCAGTGTTTTTGATGACAATGAAGAGCATGGAACTTCGACCAGTGTTTGCACCTTTGCTGTACATGGACTGACTGGTGCAGAATATTCCAAGGCCCCTATGTCAACCATTAAGATGGTAGCCGTTGATCATTTAACACGTAAGGGTCATATGCTTGGAATTGGAAGAAGTAATATTCCTGAATCGATGTACAACAATGTTGCTGCATATCCTGGAATGTTCCCGTGGTTGTTCCCATATGGAAAAGGTGGAATTGGACATTCTGCTCACAAACAAAAAGTGAGTGATATGACCCGCAAAAGGAATCTCCTGATGTACCATGACAAGCGCTTTCAGACAGACACATATTTTCCCATGGTTGCCTTTAACCACGAGCAATTAAAAGGATCTTCAACAGGAAGTAAATTAATTGTGAAACGTTCAAAGTTCTCTGACATTTCCCAGAGACTTCTTGCAACCAACCCTGAAGTTGCAGGAAACCTTGCTGACCGCATGGCTGCTGGCGAACATGTCAAACCATCGAATGACGCTGAACGCCAATGTTTCGAGTTGCTCAGTGACTTGGATGGAATTGGAGCTCACGTACCGGGGTCTGCTACTTCAAAGAAACATATGAGAAATGAAATATGGTCAACAATTGCATTTTTGGGTGCCCCAACTTGGTTTATAACAATGTCATGGTCCGATGTAACTCATCCCATCGCACTGTACTATGCCCAGACAGACACAGTTTTTCGGCCTGAAATTCGTACTTCTAAGGAGAGGAACCTCTTAATGTCTCAAAACCCAGTTGCAGCGGCAAGATTCTTTCACTTCATGGTTAAGGTCTTTCTGAAAGATATCTTGTGCTGGGAATCTGAGATGCCAGGACTGTTTGGTCACACTGAGGCATTCTATGGAACTGTAGAACAGCAAGGAAGATGACGCTCCATTTACACCAACTATTATGGATAAGGAATGCATTCTCACCGCAGGAGATTCGCGATAGAATTATGGGAAAAGACTCTGTATTTCAGGCAAAATTGATCCAATATTTAGAGTCGGCTCATCAGGGTGAATTCACTCACGGGACACTTGATGAAGTTCGAGAACGAGTGAGGGCTGACCCAGATATGGAAGATCTCCAGTCCGGCAGTCCAGCATACAAAGTGCCAACACAAATTTTGCCAGAGGTTCCACCACCCATGTGCAAGGGAGGATGTGAAGATGGGTGCCAAGGCTGCCTCAACTTAAATCGCTGGTGGCAGAAATACGAACATGAAGTTGATGATTTGCTTCTCCGATCCAATGTACACAAGTGCAGACATTCTGTTCAAGATGAACAAGAAACTGAATCTAAAAAAGATTGGCGACATTTGAAGAAAAAGCGGAAAACAGAGCAAAAATATTATGAGCGAAGGGGTTGTTTGAATTGTCATGGTGTATGCAAGGCACGCTTTCCACGGGATGTCTTCAATGAGACTAACATTGACCAAGATGGTCACATCAATTTAAAAAAACAGGAGCCCAATATGAACACTTTTTCGAGAGTTGTCACATACTTTTCCCGTTCCAACACCGATGTGGTGGAAGGCTGCCGGCCAGGCAGTCAACACTGAGACAGAATGCACAACAAGTCAACAAGACCACGTTATGTATTCGGCAAGCGAGCGAGTTGAGCGTGCTACGGACAGATGACGGTAAAGACGAAGAGGTAAAGCTGCGTATGTAAGCCGTCCGTGACCGGTAAACCGGGGCCGGGTTTACATGTGGCAAGCTTGTTATCTGGAACTGCCGTTAAAGCTGTTGTCTCCTATGTCTCCGATTATGTCTCTAAATTGGGACTGAAGACATACCAGGCATTCGCCTCAGTTTTCGATGTTTTTCAACGGAATTCTGAAATGCTTGATACTGGAGCAGAAGGTGTGGAAGCAGCACGAACCCTAATGCGTCAGATGATTAATTCAATGTCAACGAAGATGGAAATTGGGAGTCCTATGGCTTCCATGTACATCCTGGGTAATCCAGACCATTACACGAGCCACAAATATGTAAATTTCGTGTGGAGATCATACATTACTTTTGTTAAAAATTTCTGGACTATGCCAAGTCCAAAGGCAGAGGAAGAGCATAAACTCGAGGCCGAAGATCGGCTGACAATTCAAAACCAGGATGGAACCTATGTTGCGGTCTCTGTTGTCGATGATTACAGGTATAGACCACTTGTTTATGAGAGTCTCAATCTCTATGAGTGGATTCAATGCTCTGAGAAAAAAGCTCGGAATCAAAGAGAACAACATGAATTTCTGGAGCAGCTTGAACTCCAAGCCGAATTACATGGTTCAAGAACTCAGAGTGACAAGCCTGACCAGGATGATGATGATGATGATGATGATTCTGATGCTGGCAGTGCTTCATTTATAGACGACGACATGGGATCGGCATACCCATTCAATGAGGAAGAGACAAATTCTATCAGCGACAGTGACTGGAGCCTAGAGGATAGTGATGAAACTATATTTGCCAAAGAAAAAGAACGGACAAAGAAACAGTCCATAATTAGACACCCATTCTTGCACAGTCACCAACAATTCAAGTCGCATTCGGTTCATTGTGATTTTAAGAAACTTACTTCAATGATTCCTAATTTTATTGGTGGTGCTGTTCCGCGGGCAGACAAGGGGGACAGAGATTATTATTGCATGGCAATGATGACGATATTCAAGCCATGGAGATCTCCGGCGGACTTGAAGGATGCGGAGTCCACTTGGGATCAGATTTTTACAGAACATGACTTCACGGACAGGCAGCATAAATTAATTAAGAACTTCAATCTACGTTATGAGTGTAATGATGCCCGTGATGATCATTATGCAACCGTGAGAAAGAAGATGGCCCAAGCTGTCCACGGGCATTTCATGCCAGGTGTCAATAAGTTTCTTGGAACAAAAGACGAATTTTTGGATGATGTTGATGGAGTTGAATTTCGAGATGAAGATCTGGCCTCAGAACACCAGGCGATAGGAAAAAAAACCCGGTCCTTGATGAATGCCCGAGAAGAGATCAGACAAGTTCTACAAAATTCAAAATGGTTGAACAAATCTAGAGACGGGCTGCTCGATGTAGATACAACTAGGATTGTCCCACCTTACAAGACTCGCACCTCGTGGGCAGCAATTGTGAAGGCAGAGCGCAAAATTTATACCACCAATAAACTGGCTGATATGCCGCATTCTTCTCCTCAAGACACCACCAAAATCAACCCTGATAGAGTCGAAGTTTTGCCTCATGATTATTTGTTACCCAAGAGTAAAATCGACCAGAAGAGTAACACAGACTTGATCAATGAGATACAGAAGGAATTTGGGTTGAACCATGAACAACACCGTGCTTTCAAACTTGTTGCAGACCATGCATCTTCCAACAAATCTGGCCCACTGAAAATGTACGTTGGCGGGATGGGTGGTTCTGGGAAGTCAAGGGTTTTCAATTCTATCATTACATTTTTTGTCCGACGAAATGAGGGTTATCGCGTAATGGTTCTTGGACCCACTGGATCAACGGCAGCGTTGTTAAACGGATCCACATATCATTCAATATCATTCAGTGTTCAGGATCCCTCACGATTCAAAAAGTAAGAATAGGGATGATGTGGATGGATCGCCAAACGATGCAGCAACAATTGCGGCCATCAATGAACGCCTACAGAGTGTTGAATATATTCTACTGGATGAGATCTCGATGGTATCCTGCAATGATCTCCAACAATTGGCGAGTCAAGCAGCTAAGGCACGTAATATTCATGATAAAGAGTTTGCTGGTTTGAGTGTCATTGTTGCTGGAGACTTTGCTCAGCTGCCTCCAACGACAGGGCGATCATTATATGATAGAAAAGTTGCATTGAAGAATTCGGACTTGGGAACCCAGAGGGCGCAGAATGCTGTATTGGGGAGGATCCTCTGGCACCAATTCAACACGGTAGTTCTGCTTCGTCAAAACATGCGTCAAACTTCCCAAACCCCTCTAGATGCCCAGTTGCGTACTGCATTGGAAAATATGAGATATGCAGCATGTACAACTGAAGATATCGAATTTTTGAGAGGCCGTGTAGCAAGTGATCGGCCCGGTCACCCGCACCTCGATAGTAAGAAGTATCGTAATGTGTCCGTAATCACCGCCTTCAACATTCATAGAGATATGATCAATGATCTCGGAGTGGAACGCTTTGCGCAGGATACAGGGCAGGAACTTGTTGATTTTTATTCAGTGGATAAATTAAGCTCTCAAGCCATTGACAAGTTTAAATGGAAAAAGTGCGAACAGGCTCACTTCCGGACACTTGGTTCCAAATTGCAGCATAATCTCTGGCACGCAACTCCTTCAATGACGACTGATCACATTCCAGGCCGCCTCCGGTTGTGTGTTGGCATGCCCGTCATGATCAAATCAAATGAGGCAACTGAACTTTGCATTACAAAGGGGCAGGAAGCCGTTGTTACTGGGTGGGACTCTTCTATCGGCCCATCTGGTCAGCAAATACTCGACACTTTATTTGTAAAATTAATTGAACCACCAAGAGACATTCAAATTAAAGATCTGCCCTTGAATGTTGTGCCCCTGGGTCGGACATCCACTCATATCACTGCACTGCTGCAAGATGATTCCCTCCTATCGTTGATGCGAGAACAAGTAGTTGTTCTCCCGAGCTTCGCGATGACAGATTATTCGTCTCAAGGAAAATCGCGAAATCCAAATGTTGTACATCTGAATAATTGTAAAGACCATCGAGCGTACTATGTGGCCCTCTCTCGGGGTTTCACGGCAGAGGATACGGTGATTGTACAAGGCTTTGATCCGCGGAAGATCACAGGTGGAATTATGTCAGGTTGCCTCCGTCAAGAATTACGCGAAATAGAAATCTTGGATGAGATCACCCGGCTCAGGTTTGAAGGATGCTTGCCGCCGCATGTTAATGGAATGTACAGAGGTCAGCTAATTCAAAGTTATCGCATGTGGAAAGGGAAGGCAGAGGAGCCGAATCATTTCCATCCTGCCATCCGGTGGAATGCATCTTTAGATTCCATGGTTAGTGATGTTCCTGATTATGGTGTCTGGCATCCTACAGTGCCTGAAAAGTCGTCAATAAAAGCACGCAAAGTTTCCAAAAGACAGGCGGCGGAGTATATCGAGTCCCCCGCAAAACGGCATGCTGTTAACCAACCATTGAATTCACCAGTTATACATCTTCAGCAGTCTTCACCTGTTGGTCTTATGTGGGATAGTGTAAATTATAGCTGTGGATATGACGCACTTTTGACCCCATTAATGTGCTTATGGAAGGATAATCCTATTATTTGGACGGAAAAATTGGACATGTCTAATCACATCCTAGGTCAGTGGGCATTGGTAATGACTCAGGCTCGAGATCTGCCTGAACAAGCCAGGGATTATATCCGCAGAATACTTCACCTCCAGGACCCACAGAATTTTCCGCTCGGTCCACAGGGACTTCTTCTAGACGCACTATTCATGGCCGTGACCGACAGGAAAGTTTATGGATCTACATTGACTTTCTGTGATAAATGTGGATACCAGATGCCGGGGACAACTGATACATTTGGCCAGTATATGAATGTGGGTTGGGTACCAGCACTTCATGCAAGGCATCCAGCTGGCCCAACATTGTCTCAGTGGTTTGGGCACCATTTCAACAGGCTAACATCTGGCAACTGCCCATGCTGTACAGACAATTCAAAACTGCGGCGACTCACCACAATTCAGGAGGTACCTTCGTATATTATAATTAGTTCAGGGTTCAACAATCTTCGCTTGGATGAGGAACTAACCTTTTATTCTGAAATGGGTGAAACCCGTCTGCGACTGCGCGGGTTGATTTACCATTCACCAGGCGCTGTCATGGGCCATTTCACGAGTGTGTTATTGGACAGGCATGGTTCGATGTGGTACCATGATGGAATTATGACAGGACGCTTCTGTACACAGAATGGAAAATTATCAGACTTGCAAGATCTGCTCTCCTTACAAACAGGTCGAACACCATCGGAAATATTATGTGCAGCCCTGTATGCTCAGGATTTTTAGAACCATCAGTTAGTCAACCGTCAGTTGAAAAAAGAACAACCCCTTTTGGACTCGTACTGCCATGCGAAGCACTGGCCACATGCCAAGTCGTGGCGGAGAGAGGAAGGACGATCAGTGCCATCACACACAACCGGTTTTCCCCATAACTTGTTCGTCATCCCCGGGTCTACCGGACCGACACGGTTTGGTAATATGCAAACGTCGCCAAACAGTCCCAAACTCGCGGTGCCGCTTTCGCCAGAGAAGATGCCTATGTCCATTTACCAAAGACCACCTCCACCCACTGCGAGCTTCTCCGGGATTATCCAGCGCCTCTTCAGGCTGAGCTTGTGGATGTCCCTTTGCATGGGTCGAGAGTACGGCCTTCCCTTTCTGATCATCTACCAAATATGGCTCGCCTATGCCGAGCTCGATGATCCATGGTCGACCATCTTCATGCTTCTCTTCCCCTTGCCGTGGCATTTTTCCATTCCTGCCCCACTTCCCGTCACCTGCTTCGACACCACACCCGGCGCATTCTACAGGCGCCACACCGAAAACATCCGCATGCTCCGGCGCCACAAGCTCTTCCAATATCGTGACACACAGACGCGTGCGCTCTACCGGCTGTATGACGTTATATGCATGGGAGACGAGGTCGAAATAAAGCACGAGGCCGTGTATATCTGGCTACAGCATTCGTGGCGGCTCAGCGTATGGCCGGATCCGCGCGACCCAGACCCAGATCGGTACACGATGCTGGCGGGAATTGTCGAGGAGCTGGTCAGGGCATTCAACTGGCGGCTGGAGCGCGGATTCCATCGGGATATCGACAAGGAACGACAGATGACGGGGAGAGAGCGTCGCAAACGTGTTCCTCTGCCACTCGAGTCGCCGCCTGATTGGCCTACTGCGGTTCCACCGGCTCGGCAGAAGATCCTTCTCCTCACCGACGCCGCCAGGGTGATACTTGGCGAAAACGCAGAGACCATTCGGGACCCACCCGTCACAGCTTTCGACCGCCGTAATATTCGGGTGATGGCCGGTGCTCTCTTTTTTGCATAGTAGGTTCTCTTTGAAGTTTCCACTCCGATCGCCTCCTGATATTGAATCGCAGGCACTGAGCTTGTCTTTAGTAGCAGTCTCTTAGCAGGTCTCCACAGTTGCCGCTACCAGATTTGCAATCTCAGCTGTGTAGTTTTTACCAAAATCAAGTAGACGAGACTGGACAAGCTTCTGAGAGTGTCTTGCCTGCTCAATGCTCTCTTTAACAGGCATGCTACTCCAAAATGAATATCCGATTTTTGAAAATAATTTTTTTTTAAAACACCTGACTTCTCCCTGCCTAGCTGAATTTCAGATCTTCGGTGTTTCTCAAGCATGGATCACTCCAACAATTGATGTGCCCCAACTTCCAAGGGGCTTGCTGCTCAGAAAAATCATCATTGAAATCGAGAATCCGGGCCCAAACGACTCGAGAGTATGGATTTTACTCAGCATGCTCGAACCACCGAGTGAGTCAAATGAGCTCTGGAAGAAGTCGAAGTCGTGATGTAGCCCGCATTAGCCCATCGACTGTGCCGGCGAATCGTATATATGATGCGACAAAGCTACCTAGTTGAATTGTCGTTGAACACAATCATTCGCCGCAAAGAGGACTGTCGATTTCAATAATATATCTTCCCCACCCCTCGATTTCTTGCGACCCTCGCATTCACTTCACGAATGGCCGCGCGCCGTACGGGTTCCATGCGGTTCGGAGACCTAAACTCTTTTTGGAGTTCTGAGGTTCTGATGACGGCACCCTTCTCCTTGAAGATCTCCATCGCGATGTACGCCGCATCGGTTGCGTCAGCAACCTTGTCCCGTGTCGTAATTGCGACCAGTTTCTGCACAAGCTGCAGTGTCCAGCTTGCGGCGTAGATTTCGATCTGACTGGACCGGTACAGCACAACTCGCTGCTCATCATCGCGCTTCAGGCTAATGTCAAATTAACGTCATGTACAGTCCTTAACCGGGAAGCGAAACGCTCAAGCGATCCGGGGGTTTTATCCGTGATAAAAAGCGATAGTCACCCAAACTTTTTTTTCACTCAATGTATATACTAGATGGCTCCCTGGATATCAAAGAGTTGGAATGAATCCCTTCAGTATTGGTGGAGAACGGGCCCAATTTATTGATGCCATCAAATTGTGCAATAAACCACGAAGCGAAACACTACAGTAAGATCGGCATGATGGAGTGTCTTTGAAGTCCTGCGGTGGCCATATTCTAATTCTACGACCCTGAAAACCCCCAATACATGCCCTAACTGTGTAATTCCTGCACAGCAATGAGGGACAGTGGCTGCTCAATTACAATATTGGTGGCAAAACTGTGATTCAAAAGATTTATTTTTCTTGAGCTCTTGAACGACTACCTGCACAATTCCTTTTGTGAAGATGAGTTTTGGAAACTTTAGAATGCGCTCAAAAAAATCAGGCCCTGGGGGATGCTCACATGATGCAAAACATGTGGTGTTTCGCTTCACGGTTTGTTTCGCTTCCCGGTTAAGGACTGTACTAACAGTTTGCCTGTTGTAAAGCCAGAAAGCATCCCCAGAAACGGGGCCAGTAAAAAACAAAACTTCGCCAGAAATGGTTCCGGCGGTAAATGCGCGTGACCCGAGTGATGCCATAATCACATCATACAGAAGTGCATCGCATTTGCCACTCTGTCAACGCCACGACCTGCTGAAAAACAAGACCAGGTAGGAGCTCAATTAGTTGCCCTACTGAGCTCTAAGCTCTTTGCAGGACCTCCAATATTCATGACTGACCCTCATCATCCTGACTCTCTGCTCTCTGACACGACGCGAAGTCGAAATCGAAGCGCTTCAAACGGGAGATCCACCCGGTCAGATATTCGGGAACGCATGACCGACTTGGATGCCCAGATCCTGGCACTAGATCAAGCTCTCGTCGCTGCCAGGCTTGAGCGGCAGGATTTGCAGACACGTCTCGACGCGTACAAATACATACCCCATCCTTACCCTTCCCACCGAAATCACATCGGAAATATTTGTCCGCTTCCTCCCACCTTATCATGAGCGCCCACCGGCCACTGGGCTCTCTTCCCCGACATTTCTCAGCCAGATTTGTTGGACATGGCGCGAAATAGCGTTTTGCACCCCACAGCTGTGGCGAGCCATTGAGTTGAATCTTCCGACGAAGTTTCCGATCATGGCGCTGAAGTTACTCAGAACTTGGGTATCACGCTCCAAAGATTGCCCTCTATCAATTTCCCTGAAATCCTCCACTTGGCTGCTTGAGGCTGATTTCATCGAAGCCATTATACCTCATTCTGACTGCTGGGAACACATTGACTTCAAGCTGCCCATTGAATCACTTCGGTTGATTGGAGCGGACTTCCCCTTACTCCGTTCCCTGACTTTGGGCCCCTCCCGCTATGCGAGAGAGACAGGTTCACTGGATGCAATATCGCTGTTCAGTAATGCGCCGCTTTTAAAGCAGGTCGCTCTTTCCAGCCACTTTAGCCCTTTCGAGATTCAGCTGCCGTGGTCACAGTTCACGAGTATTTCCGTATACTCTTATTCTCCATATCAATGCACCAAAATCTTGCAGCATTCCGCTGCCCTTCAGGAATTTCGCTGCGACAATCTTCAAGGTGGCGGTGGTGGGAACATATTGCCCGTGGCGCCTCTGAGGCACATGCACTCGCTGAAGTTCAGCGGTGGCTTTGGTCACCAGAAGCTCCTGGAAGTATTGACCACTCCCGCTCTCCAACATCTTACGATTCCGGACAGCCTGGATGACGCCATTCCCAGCATCAATGCGCTCATTTCAAGGTCTCACTGTACTTTGGCATTGTTGCGCATCCTTTTTCCACGCCAAGAAGATGCAACCTATCGTGCAGCATTTCCTTCCATTCCCACTATTACTGTTACAAGCGAAGGTCTTTAATCATTTTGAAACTTGTCAAATCCCTCTCTGTAGAAATTACAGAACTGGCAGTAACAAATATTGTTGTATATCTTTAGAACAAACATGTTCACCAGTACAGCAAAGAAAGTTATCGATATCAAGTCGATATTCTAATATTGTCCTAACCGAGGCCTCCAAAATTCGCGAATATCTAACATCGTTGGATACCGACACAGCAGTGGAGGCCAAATGGATGTCTGCATGACGACGAAAGGGAAAGAAAATAAAACGCACCAATTTGCAGGTCAGCGGCGCAGGCCATCGAACAACTCAGTGGACACGGAAAGAAATATCCGTCTGCGTGACAGTGCGTCCCAATAACGGTCGGTGCGCGGAACCTTACATTTTGAACTTCCGGACACTTGCGAAACCAACCCCATTCCAATTAAATGCGACAAACCGAAGTGCACCCGCAGAGCAGGCGAACTGACAGATTAAGTACTGCAACTAATCACGCACGTGAACTCTGGATGCTTCACGCAAAGGACAACGGTGTAGTCAAGATCGATAACATTGAAGGAGGTAACTAGACAACACACATTCAAAGATACAATAACAACAGTATCGGTCAAAAACGCAGTAAGTAAGTATCAACCTAGACCACGCGACTTTGAACGGAGAAAGTGTTTTGAGATGGACAGAACAGATGTTAGATAATAGATTGGCGCGCGCAGAAAGATACGAATCGGAGTTAGGTAGTCTATGAATTCCCTTCAGCGAGGGAATTCATAGACAATTAGAGCGAGAGGGCACCTTGCATAAACGGTTCCGGGGTGGAAGACCAAGTGTAGTTGCCTCCGAGAATAACCGAAGTGAAAGTGCGACGCGTGGTCCAGGTTCATGGACATCGAGAGCACAGAGATACCATTTTGAGGAGTTGCCGGAGAACTTGAAGCAGTCCGGTGAAGCCAGAAAACCAGTAAAAGCGATAGGACATCCGGACCGCGTGGAAAGAGACAAGCCCAGAGCAAGAGAATCGAGTTGCGACCAGAATGTCCAATTGCGTTGCCGGAAGCCGCCCAAAGAATGCCGCCAGTAAGAAAGAAAAAATCCCCCAGCAACAGTTCCCGGTAAAAGCGGCCCGGATTCTGACGTCACGGCGCCTAAGAAAGCAAAAAAAAAAGCGCACAGAAAGACCTTGACTCCCAGAAGTGTATGCGGAGAGACTCCAGGAAAGCTCGACAAGAAGACCCGCCACTCTCCCCGCTCGCTCTCTTCCTCCTGCGCGTGCCTGCGGGTATGTGCGTGCTCGATTGAAGAACTTGCTTGTGAATTTGCGTCCACGGATGGGCTCGGATGTCTACGGCGAGGTGCGTCGTGTACGCTTTGTACCCGCACCTGCTGCGCCCGCACCCGCACCTCACACCGAGATAATAAGCCACGTGCGTACTGCCCAGTTTGTGCGCGCGCCCTCGTCATACGCTTCCAATCCCAAAGCCGACTGTCCATGAACCCCGAAGCTGAAGAACCCTGCACCAGTGGGGCCTAGCCTGCCTATACATCGCCACGGACGCCGCCGCCACCGCCGCGCGCGAGGAGGACGACGCGGGGGGCGGCGGGAGCGGGAGCATGGCTGGCGTAGTTGTGTCCACGTCCCCGTTGTGCGTGTCGGCGCTGGCGTCTGCAGATGCGCTAATGTCGGTGTCTGTGTCGCCGTAGCAGATGGCGGTGCAGACAAGGGCGGCGACGTGCCCGCGCTGTCCATGCGCGCTACTGGCGTCGGCGGCGCCGTAGAGCTCGAGCTCGATGCCAAGGCAGGCAAGACCGTCGCCGGCCTCGCGCGCTTCGCCGTCCGCCCACCCGTATCGTCGTCAGCCACCTTGCGCTTTTCGGTCGCGGTACTGCCCCCCCATCTTTTCCTCCAGCGCAGGCCGCGCGGGCGCCATCTCGCGCCCCAGATTCGCAGCTGGCGTCGACGCCACGCTGCTCCCACTCGCACTACTCCCACCCCCGCCCTCCTCCCCATCCGCATCTGGGTCCTCGTCCACACCAGCGCGCGGGACAGCGACAGCTGGGAGAGAGCGAGGGATGGATGGGAGTATGTATGTATGTACGGACAGGAGGAACGTACGAACAGGAGGAACGCCGGTACGAGCACGATGAGGGAGGAAGGAGGGAGAGATGTAAAGGGATGGCCGTGCGGGCCGCAAATGGAGGGCGGGGCGGAAAGAAGAGGGCGTCGTGATGAAGAAAGAGATGGAGGAAGGCGCGAAGAGAAGGGAAGAGAAGAGCAGGAGCGGTGCGGAGAGGCGGACGAGGATAAGACGACGACGAAGAAGATGAAGACAAAGACGGGACGGAGATGAAGATCATGAAAGGAGCGGTGAGGAGAAATCGGGGCGGGAGACGAATATAAGATGATGTGGGATACGGTGGTGGCAGACTGAGCGTTGGCGTGGCGCGGGGCAAGTCGCAGAAAGGAGCAGCAGAAGGAAGGAAGACGAGCGACGGCAGGGTGGAAGTGTGAGAAGAGGAAGGGAAGGAGGGACGAGAGAAGAACGCGAGGCGGTGCGGACGGAGGGAGGGAGGAGCACTGAACAGACTGAGACAGGGAGGGAAGGAAGGAAGGCGGTAGGCTCGGAGAAATGATGACACACTCACTAGCATGCCCAAGCTTCTAAAGAGCTGCACGACGCGCCATGGAGGGAAGCGGAAAGGAATAAAACGAATTTATTCGAAAATTTGCGCGTCGCCCGTGGTCGCAATCCACCCGCTCCACGGCGGCTCCTAGTGTTGCCACGGCTCGGCTTCGAGCCGCTAGCCGTGCGAGCCGAGCCGAATTTAGCCGAGCCGAGCCAGCTGGCAAGCCCAAATTAGGCAATCGGCTTTCGCGGCTCGGCTACAGCTTGAGCTGACTTGAAGCCGGCTCAGCCACGGCTCATACCCAATATAGCAAATGCTGCATTTAGGTGTCTCTGGAGCCTCTGAACATAGTAGATAGACTGTTTTGTGTCTTGACTCCATGGTTCATCAGTCAGCTACCTCAAAAACAGGTCATTCTGATCATTTTGTAACCTTTTGTTGAAGTTTCAAGTCGACTTGCTACACCTTGATACCTCAGAGCTGCTTGATTTCGGCTATATTAATGACCCGCCATCCACTCATAATATTTCTGAGGGGTCTAAATGTTAGATCTGTCGATGTGATAATTAGAAACAACTACAGACAGCAACTTGATAATGGTGGGAAACCCACGGAATTTGGTTGCAAAGAAAGTCAAAATGTGTGTGGCTGGGTGTTACATAGCTATATGAATGTCTTTCGAGCCCTACGGGCTGAAACCACACAAGGCTTGCTTGAATATCCTAATTGGTGCTAAGCCGCGGCTAAGCTGAAGCCGAGCCAAAGCCGCCACAAGCCGGCGGCTTGGATGCGGCTCGGCTTTCCCAATTAGGCAACGGCTTCCGAGCCATCAAAAGCCGAGCCGAGCCAGCCGTAGCCGAGCCGTGGCAACACTAGCGGCTCCGTCCATGCGGGCGTCGACATGCCAAAGGCGGTGTGGACCTCTTCAAGATTGCAACTACTTGGCTTGCGGTAAGCGTTGTCATCTCCTCCTGGCCCTACTATGCTCCAGATCTTCGGTCGCCGCCGTCGTATGTGGAGGAGCGGGGGTGCCAGCGCAAAGCCAATCACCTTTTGGTCGTGGCGGGATTACGTCAGCTCCGCCGGCTTGCCCCGCCCACTGTCCCCGTCGGCTTACTTGCATGTTTCTTGCGCGGACTCGCATATTTCCGCTGACAACTATGCACTGCTGCCACTGTGCACCGGCAGCTCCGGCTCTTTGCAGCTCTCATTTCATTTCATGATCATTTTAGAGTGCGCGCGGGTAGACTCGTTACCAGTCTGTAAACGAATCCGAAAAAAATGCGGCAAGCGCTTCGGTGTTTACAGACTGGTACAACTCGTTGACAGGTGTCGAGCTGTCCCCGGAGTTTGAAAGTTTGGCAGGTGCCGCGATCGGCCGAGAAGCGAGCCATCAATAACCATCAATTCTGCCCGAAAGTTGATGCGTCGTTCCACTCTCCCAAGCAGGATAAAAATAATTTTAGGAGGCAGATCTACTCATTTTTGTAATTAGATTGTTCCTAGGTATCTCAATTTCAATCATATCCAAACTGCAGCGCAGAACAGGGCCCTCGCTAAAAATTCAAACTCCGCGCACAACCCAATCCGGTTTCCCGAGATGTACCAGTCTGTAACCACCGAAGTGCTTGCCACATTTTCGGCCAATTGGTTACAGACTGGTAACGAGTCTAGCGCGCGGGCCCCTTGGGGCCCATGTGGCACTACACATAGGTACATGTAAGTAGACTAGCTGGCCGTATGGGAATAACGAGCAGTGGGCATGTAGCAGCGGTGGGTGGAGTGAGCTATGAGGTGCTATGGGGGGGGAGGGTGTGATTTAAGAGGAATTGATGTGATGTAGAGGTGTCTCGACAAGTAATCAGAAGTATGAGTGAGAGAGATGTATGGACATTGGAGAGAGAGAATTAAGTAAAGAAAAGGAGAAAAGACGACTCGCCTAGGGCGCGTAGCGTGGGAGGCGGCCAGTGTCACACACAAAGGCGAGGACAGGTTTGGGGTCCGATTTCACACCGAGGAGGAGCCGAAGGGAGAGACGGACCGTGCCAACTTTGTGAATGAGCTCGAGGCGCTGCCGACGGTACATGGGGCACGCGAGGATGAAGTGTGACACCGTCTCTGGGACATGGCAGTGGGCACAGTTGGGGGAGGGGCCGAGGTGGAAGCAGAAGAGGAAGGTGTTGAGGCTGATATGGGAGGTCCTCAACTGCATCAGCACACTGCACTGCAGGCGCGAGAGCCTGTCGTACATATTCTCCACCTTCTTCCCTGGGATCGCGGCGCCGAGGAGAGAGAGGCACGCAAAGCACGTAAACATTCTCCACTTGTCCAGCCAGCGCTTGCGGAAGAGCTTGGCGCCTGCGGCCAGCGCCGCTGCCCTGCTAGCGGGGAGGGGTTTGGCGAAGGCAGGGATGGGGATGGTGAGGTCGGAGGAGGCGCTGAGGGCCGCCTCTTTCATGCGTGCATCCACAGCTTCATTGCCTGGGATCCCGACGTGCGCTGGAACCCAGTGAATGCGGATCCTGAGCATGGGACGAGTGGAGCGGAGCCGATGGAGGAGGGTGTGGAAGATGGAGAGGAGGTGCTGGCCGGGTTGGGGGCATGGCACTCCAATTGCGGTAATGGCGGGCTGGCAGTCGGTGAAGATGTCGACGCTAGTCACACTACTGAGCCGCGGCGTCGCCTTGATGATGTTGAGGGCGAGGATGGTGCTGATGACCTCTGACTTGAAGACAGTGTGCTCGTCTTCGCTCCCCAGGTGCTTCATCCTCACTATTCCCTCCTTTGCGGCTCTACTATTGTGTGGCTGACCTTTTTCACCAAATGGCAAAAAAAAACCCAAATATTCCACCAGTTCCAAATTATAGGAACAAGACCTAATAGCAAAGTTGGCATCGCATCCACTGCACTTGGCAGAGTAATTCTTATGTGGAAGTCCCTCGTTCGAATCGAGGTTAGGTCCTTTGGCTTGTACAATGCCAGTGCGATTTTTTTATTCGCCCCCTCACAGAAGCCCAAATATTACAGTATCAAGCACGGTTCTTTATGCAAGTTCCTCGTTCGACTCGACGTTAGATCCTATTTCTGGCGCCTCTGTTTTTTAACCACAATCAAGTCCACCAAGCCCAATCGAAGTTTTCTTCTTTTTCATTCAGCCCACCCAAAGGTCTGAAATAGTCCGGTATCAAGCAAGGTTCAGGCTTTTAGGAGGAAGACCTAATAGTGAAATTGGCATCGCACCCACTCCTGCTGGTGCGAATCCGTGCGTGGCTATGGAAGTCCCTCGTTCGAACCGAGGTTAGGTTGTTTTCATTCTTCGCAGCCGTTTTTCTCTTTCTTTTCACTCAACCCACAGCCAAAAGCCCAAAACGATCACATGCACCTATCCAAGGGCAAGGAAAGGGGAGGAAAGACTTAATAGCGAAATAGGTATCGCGTCCACTCTAATTAGGCCGAGTATCAGCTGCAATATGTGGAAGTCCCTCGTTCGAACCGAGGTTAGGCCCTACTCCAGCCACCGAATTTTTTTTATCATCCCACCAAGTGCTGGAAAAAAAATACAGCAGTAAGTTAGGTGCAGAATTGCACCAGGAAGACCTAATAGCGAAGTTGGCGTCACGTCTGCTCTGGTGGGGGACAATATTTGGTAATGGCCTTCATGTGGAAGTCCCTCGTTCGAACCGAGGTTAGGTCCTTCTCCAGCCACCGAACTTTTTTTATCATCCCACCAAGTGCTGGAAAAAAAATACAGCAGTAAACCAGGTGCAGAATTGCACCAGGAAGACCTAATAGCGAAGTTGGCGTCGCGTCCGTTCTGGTAGGGGACAATATCTGGTAATGGCCTTCATGTGGAAGTCCCTCGGACGAACCGAGGTTAGGTCCTTCTCCAGCCACCGAACTTTTTTTATCATCCCACCAAGTGCTGGAAAAAAAATACAGCAGTAAACCAGGTGCAGAATTGCGCCAGGAAGACCTACTAGCGAAATTGGCATTGCATCCACTCTGATAGATGGTAATGACCTTCATGTGGAAGTCCCTCGTTCGACTCGAGGTTAGGTTACGGAAGAGTTCTGACATCCCTCTTTGATTCAGCCCACACAAAAGTGCGAAATAATTCCGCTAAAACTCGTCGTACAGTTCATCGGAAATCCGGAACAATGGATGTCGCATCTGCCGTACAAGGTCCTGACTGTCCGGATCAAACCCCTTTTCCTCGTGGAACTTGCGCACTGCGGCGTAAACAACATCGTCCCAGAAACGTATTCGCACTCGCCTGGACCGGGATATGGACGGGAACCCAAGACGAGTAGCCTGGTGTATTGTGAGATTGTCGGCACCGGAGGGATCGAGTGACCAGTACGCGTCTGGCCATCGGAATGATATTGGATTTGTTAGATTGGAGACAAACAGATAACCTTGCGGAGGGTCGTTCATTGGTGCTGAAATTTTGAGCTCCCAGTTAATGAGGTATACAAGTGCTGTTGCCCGATGTCAGTGCCCAAACAATGACCGCTCGAACCCTAGAACACGCACCGTAGTCTTCGTAGTCCGACGTGATCTGGAGACGACTGAATATGTGATTCGCCTGGCATAGCCAAGAATCCGGCTCCTCCAGTGCCACAGGAAAATGGAGAGTAGTATCAAATACATCACACGAGTTGTGCCTTCGACATTGAACATGGTCAGCTCCGGCCTTTTATTTAAACATAAAGATAATACCGGGTCCAACCATCCTTAAGGATTTCTCCATGCATTTCTGTACCCCAAGGAATGACATATGTGTCCGCATCTGTCAGCGATGCGATCTCAACTGCGCTCTTGATTCGAGAGCCTAGAGGGTAGTACATTACTGCCCCCAAATTCCACTCTGCCTTTAAAACGTCCGCCGGTGGGATGGAGTGATAAATGCGCTCGTGGAATTGATATGGGTCCATGGAGTGAATAACCGCAGTCTCCGAATCCGGACGATCGAGGGGTATTATGGTATCAAGTCTCGATCTCTCCCGCCGCTGAATAAGAACGACGTCCATTCTGGAGAGATCGCTGGGTGTGAGGTCTATGCAGAGCTGACCAGTGGAGGGGCGAATCCAATCGGTACCCTGAGTGTCCAACTTCGACCTATGATGAGGAATATGAAGGTATAAGGATTTAGTCAGCGACTCACAATTGATCGCTGGAACTTTTGTTCAAAATATTGGTTGGCATCCTGTGGGAGAGTTAGAGCTGCTCAACGTGGTTCCCGAATGCCTACCCAGAAATCTGTTTCCTCGCGGGAACTCAATTCCTGCACGTAAAGTTGGGAGAGGACATACAGTGCGCGCAGTAATATATATGCTCAATAAACTTGAATACTGATAGTGTTTCAGAAATTCATAGTACGGGACGAGATCTAGATCAAGGGTCAGGTCAGGCCCTATTCTCCGTGCCACATTAGAACCAGAAGACGAACGAACCACCATGAGCTATAATACCATGAATACCGTTGGAAACCGTCACAGCGAAAATTTGAACAAAGTTGGGATGCCTGAAACTCAAGGTTACGAGAAGGATCGGACAAGTATCGCGGAGACTCACCGAAGTCCTGAATATCGGGAAAGATCCTGCCGCCACTCCTACAATGCGCAATGAACACATAATTCAGGGGCGAAAAGAAGGGTATGTAGTGCACCTGTTCCGCATTTATCCCCTCGTACAGAGTGATAATCATGTCAGACTTTCTGCCGTCGATTTTTCCCGAATACACCCGCCGCACGGACCCTCGTACCGGTCGTTTATGAACGACACCCGAAGCGCTGCTGACCCGTATCTCCCTCCTCAAATAAACATCTCCCAGTGGGATCCGCCGAAAATCTACTGCCCGAGCGTTAGAGTTATCGATTTATCTGCTAAGAGTGAGTCTACTCACCGTCAGGGGGATTCGCGGTCTGGTTTGTGACATTGATCGTGAATGCGCCGCCATTGACGACGAAATGGTGCGAGTTCGGGAAGAAGGCGCCCGCGTACCTCAATTAAGCAGCGTGAGGATGCGACCAACCCTGCTCAATACAGGTGCTTACGGGGTAGGTCCCGAATTGATTACGGTCGACTCTCCTAACTTAAATTGTGGATCCGAGTGAGGCTCGTCGTCCATGGACGGTAGTGGCAAGAGGAGAAAGATAAGTACAAAGTGCCAAGCCGCCCCACGCGCTGCCGGCTATAGGGACCCGGATTGCACCCAGGTGTACGGCACTCAGCCGATATCAACCTCATCACGTTTTCAATTTGAGGTGATAGATGCCGGCCAGCTGTCCGCAAGGGGCACCCGCCGGAAGATGCCGAAACACTCGCTTAAAGTATTGGGTCTGGGACCACCTAATGAGGGCGTCGGATCCGCTGGGATCAATTCTCTAGAGCAGACTCCAGAGCATTGATGGGAGAGCGAACAAAACCTGGAACAAGCCGGAGAATCTCGTAGAGCGAACAAAAAATGATCGTAGACATCAGTGAGGTCATGCGTAAACAAGTGTATATATGGAGCTGAGCTGTAACGGCAAGGGACTCCGAAAGGGGAAAAGAGCTGGAATCTCTGGAAAGGAAAAGAGAATAAAGAAAGAGGGAGTCCCAAGTGAGAAGAGTCCCGAAACTGGCGTTGATTCGACGAAGAGAACTACGACGAACCAAGAACTATATAAGTACAAGAGTATCGGAGTATGAGTAATCTAACAATATGAACTAGGATAAATCTGGATAAATATGATGAGAATCATAAGTAATGTCGTGAAAATGCGGAGAGTTCGGAGTGTATCGTAAATATAACTAGTACATGTAAGGGGCATGTCCGGAATATTCCGTGACCCTTACATGAGCCAGCTCATTATCACGCGTCTCTGCTCCCCTGACGCGTCTTTCGCACTCTCTGCGGCATTTAAACGTGCCGCTATGGCATCAATGAGTCTTCAGACGCTCTCCGTGACCGCCCCGAGCTTGCAGGCCTTGACTTCAATGGCTTGAATATGTTCGTGCGATATGCAACGCTGGTGAAGCCTACGATCGAATTCTCTCAAATGGACTGTCGGAAATGTCCTACCTCCCTTTCGCCACAAATCTGCCTTTTCTTGGCTTCTGCTCCGGGATACCACACGGATTTGATAGAATTGTGTCAGTCAGCATTCCGAGACCTCGTGTGGAATCAGCCCCCAATTTCGCCAACCGAAGCGGAAATACTGGAATACAATGACACCGCTTTACAATACGAAACTTGTAGGTCTCCAATATTCCAGTTGCCTGTTTTATTATAATATTCCATATGCAGCGTTCCGTCATTTATACCCGCCGATGCGCTCGTGCCAAGACTCTGGCTGTTCGAACCACCGAGAAGACGCCAGAATACTGACGCTCACTGAGCCGCTCACCTACAAAGCGACTCTTTTCACCGTGGGACATGGTGCACTCCCCATTTACACGTCGTCTTTGTATTGCAGATGTACATAGAATTTATTCAATATCAATATCCCTCGCATTCCTCATGTATCCACCACTCTGTTTAGCCTGTAATAGACGCTACCACCACAATTATTCAGTCCACAAGCAGAGTTCCTCCTGGACGTATTACGGTGGTGTCCCGGATGTGATTCAAGTCACGCAGCATTTCTTTTTAAAAAGTGCGCTGCTTGAGCTGTTCGCAAATAATATGGTATTTGGCTGGTAAGAGTCCACGCAACACATATCTGGTCGCATCTGACATCCTCTATCAGGCTCTCGGGCACCAATTGCGCGTGCATCTACAATCACGCGCTCTCAAGCCAAAAACCGCACGATGAAGCCAGTCAAAGCGATCGTTTGCAGCCGCCCTTGCAGAACGAAACAAGGCGATGGAGGGTACAGGTCAGGAGTGCTACCCGCACGCATGCGATCTCTGCTTCGTAATTTTACAGTGGTGTCCTTGTCTCTGTCGACAGACGGGCCAGCCTGAGGGTCAGCGAATTTTTGGCTACCTAAATCCAATTGATTGATGTGGGCTTCAGAACAACGATGGATAGAAACTTACTCAAATGTTGTGTCTGCTCAAGCAAACCAGCCGGCACATCGCGATGTTTTATGCGATGGTTTGATGTGTTGCATCCCCCAGCCGCTCTACACCACGCTGCACACTTGTGGATGGTCCGTGTACACTCCTTGTTTGCTCGCCGGCGTTTATTCTCAGCCGTACGACAGCTAACATCACAGAGAAGTGAGGTACCAACTTCCTCTGCTGACTTCTTGAGTGTAAACCAGATGGCGACATTCTCAGGAATATTCCCAATGGCGGTGGAGGGATTGTGCCAATAGCACGAGCCACATTTGGTATGGCCGCACTATAAAAGAAATGTTAAATATTTTTGTAAAGGTGCGGCGACGGAATAAAATGGCAGAACCTTTTGGTACCATCTCGACCAGTTACTGAGTATAGAACCATTTTGGCACTGCATTAGAGGGCCTAATGTAGGCTGCGTGCATGCCTCACATATATTCCGAGAGGTATGTGGGCAGGGAATCAAGGAGGTGGCGAGCACGGTGTTTTGTTCGTCGGACATTGTGTCAAAGCAGATGAAAAAGATGAAAAACAGGAGGGTTGGATGGGACAGGAATGAAGGAGAGTTGAAGACGATGTAAGGAACTGACTTTCATTCAGTAAAACTTGTGCTTTTATACACTTTCAGGCCAATCCTTGTACCTATCTGTGCTCCATGAGCTTATGGAATGACGAAGCAATCGGGGGCGGGCATGATTGGCGGGTATGCTTGGCGGCCATGGCGTGCAGCATCCCAAGCGCAGCAATTTATTAAAATCGAGTCCACCCAGCATTCAGAAGATATGAATTTCATTCAACGAAGTATGTTCGTGCTACGAGTGACCCAGGAATCCATGGACAGACAGATTTGATAAGAGCTATCGAAGACCTGAGCATGACGTAGATAGACACAAGGGAATCTTGGCGTTGAGTGTCCCTATGCGGGTAAGGCGAAACAAGCCAGCTGCGAGAGTCGGAACAGTCGGAGCTGCATCGGAGCAGGTGAACCACTGCAGCCCGATGACGGAGACTATCGGGCATCAATAGCTGGATTATTCTACGTGAGAGTCGGAAAACTCCGGTGCTCTGGCTATACCATCAATTCTCTGGAGCCTAGGCTACCCCAGCGGATTCGATGTCCTGCACCTAATCCAGTTTTCGGACTTCGACTCAGAATGCATCAAAAATGCGTTTAAAAGAGGTTTGATTTTTTTCAATTTTTTTTTTACCTGGAGCGTAAATTACCCTTTCTCCGAGCTCGAAACAGGCCATTCTCTCCGATGACGAGAGGGACTGCGATGGCCCTGACTGCGCAAAAACTGAGGGCCTCGAAACAATAACTTGCAGTGGGCCTGCATGTACTTCAAAGGTGCACTGTTTGGTGAATTTCTAATGCTTAACCACCTTATATATTAGACTCATAACCAGTCTGTATACAATGGTCGAAAATTGTGGCAAGCACTTCAGTGTATACAGACTGGTACAACTCGGGTTGTTGCATTGGGCTGTCTGCGGGGTTTGAAAATTTGGTGAGGGCCCTGTTCTGGGATGCAGTTTGAGTATGAATCAATTTGGAGCACACATGAACTATTTTACTTTAAAAATGGCTCAATCTGTCTCCTCACTTATTTTTTAATCTAGCTTGGGAGAGTGGAAAGAGCCATCAACTTTCGACCAGAATTGATGGGGTCTGATGGCTCTTGTACCGGCCGATCACGGCACCTGCTAAAACTTGAAACTCCGGGGACAGCTCAATCACTCTCAACGAGTTGTACCAGTCTGTAACCACCGAAGTGCTCGCCACATATTTTCGGTATCTGGTTACAGACTGGTGACAAGTCTACTTATATATTGTCCAGTTCCATTAGGGGTGGTCAGAATAGGATTTTTGACGGCAATTCTCAGGTGATTCTAACGGGGATTCTGAGACGATTCTCATCAATGATTTTGATCAGAATCATGTGATAATCACCCAGAATTGCCCTGAATTCTGACCGTCCCGTTTTCAAGGTGATTCCCATCACGATTCTGGCCATGGTAAAGTACTAGTTGTGTGTTGATTATTATTTATGATACACTTGGCGCTCTGATCATGCCTCCCGCCAATCAATGCGAAGGGCAGCAGCGTCGTGCAATGATGCGCCGACGTGCTATGTACTCTTCTTCCCCAACAGGACCTTCCTCATCCTTGGGATCATCATCCACCTCGATGGCCGACTGTTTCGCTTTTTTGGGGGGGCGCCCATGCGGCTTTTTTTTTCATGGCAACAAGTTTTTCTTCCTCACGAGCTTCGGCAGCAGCAATGGCAGCAGCTTGCTTCGCTCTACTGGAGGTAGTAGAAGCCCAGGGAGACATGAGAAGAGATAAAACCCAGCTCAGCGGCGGCGATGGCAATGGTGAGCGAGGATCTGACAATGTGTCAGCTGCACAATAAAATAAAATAAAGATTAATTAATTTAGTCTTATAAAGGAAGGGATCAGCGGATGAGAATTGAGAATCGCCTCAGAATCGTTGTCGAATCTCCTCCAGAGGAGCTTCTGCAATTCGAAGTGATTCTTATTTACAGAGATTCTCCCATGCTTTTTTAAATCAAGAATCGTCTCAGAATCGCTGATCAGAATCGCCTGAGAATCGCCGTCAAAATCCTATTCTGACTGTCCCTATTTGTGTTGCCGTGGATTGAGGAAGAAACCAACTGGTGCGTGGTACTGCGATGATATCTGCTGTGCGAATGGCAGAGCCAGGGTGCGCAAAAGGTGCACAGCAGTAGAAATTAACGCACCAGTTCCCTTATTTTACGCTCCCGGACTGTAGAAATAATAAGTGCGCCGGCATTTACCGAAAATTGCCTCTTTCGGCCAGAATTGATGGCGATGACACGTGGGAATTTCGCTTAATAGTATAGTATGTCCCTTAACTCAGTTTCCTAACCCTGTGTAGCTGATTTTTTTTTGTGGGTGCCCTTTGGCTGTCCGTCCACCGTCCCCGACTCCTCGTCGGGTCAAGATCTTGCTGGTTTCTCTGCTCATACTCGGATGTTTATCTGCCTCGACCAGCATATACGATACGTGCTTCTGTACTGCGTACAAACTCGGACTCCACTACCATGTCGGACTTGCTGCGGACTTGTGTGTCCGACTGCCTTTTCACCAAAACGTTGCCAAAACGCGTAGAAAATAATCACGCACCAACCCAAGTCCCCGAATTTAAATAATTCGGCCTATAGAAGAAGATCTTCACCAGAAATAAACGGTCCCGCTTAGTGCTGACGGTGAATGCGGCCCGCCGCGCACCTCGCAATGACATCACGGCGACAGGAATAAAAGCGCCGGAAAACCGGGATGAGCCGGAGTTCGATAAGCGTGCAGGGGCTCTGGAAATATGCGCAGAGGACACTAGATAATGGGACCCGGGGAGAAAACACGAGGACGCGTTGTTTGGATCGAGGGTAGGAACCAAACTGATGTGAAACACGTGCGATACCAAACACAAGTGCATCGCATTTTCTCCTGCGTGCCACGACCTGCTGAAGAATAAGTACAGGTAGGAGCTCAACTAGTTGCTCTACTGAGCTCTAAGCTCTTCACAGGACTTTCAGTACCCATGACTGACCCTCATCATCTTGACACTCTACGCCATCAGCAACTTTACAGATAGTCTTTTAGGAACTTTTACAGCTTTTATAAGTGGAAAAAGTGGTGAAAAGCGACAAAAGTCAAAAGTGTTTCGCGTCTTTTTTAAGCCAGGTCCGTTTACTTTTAAAAGCTGAAAAGCGTCGTTAAAAGACAGCAAAGCGACACAAAAGTGCGCAGGAAAGATACACGAAAGTTGATAAAAAGAGACTGTTCAAGCGTGAAATGCGGGTCATAAAGCACAAATTCCATTGCAGGACATAGCTAACACAGTAAACAATAGGTACATTCTACGTGGATAGGTTGACATCAACGGAGGAATAATGTTTCTACAAGCAAATGAGGAGGATAGAGCGACAGTTTAAGATCAAGCTCACGTACCAGGATGGATAAAGTCGCATGACTCGGGTAGCGGAATCTTAAAGAAGGGCAGAGAACGCGGACCGAGACAGCGACCACCTGGACAGTGTGAGATATGCGAACACTACTGGAGCTGTAGAAAGTTTGAGAATGATATATATGGGATGTATGAAGCTCACCGAGCATGAGAGTGTGGTAGTACGGAAGACATTAGCAAATACGTCAATGTGTCGCAAGGCTAAAAGTGTGAAGGGGACGGATATGAGCATAGAGGCCAGGTATGGAAGGATTGAGGCAATTAGAGAACAGAAACAACGAGGTCCAACAGTATCTTGATGCAACGGAAGACGAAGAGACTTGAAGAGGATACTTGAAGAGCCCAGCACAAAGAGCGTCTTGATCAATCCTGGGTTTCGTGTCCGATGAGAGAGCTCGAGTGCATGGCCATATCTTGAGGTGAAGTGTGCTTGAGGTGCCTTGACGATCTTGAGGGTCATTTTGAAGGGAGCAGAGCGGAGGGAGGTGGGGGGAGAAAGAGAAAGACGACGCGCTGGCATCACCAACCATCTGTCAAAGTCACGCCATGAGATCGATCCGATGATCGGAATAGCGGAGTTTGAAATACTGACAAGATTTCAAACTCGACTTCCTCCGCCATGTCCCCCTGAGGTTTGGAGAGTACTCACACAGATAAAAACTGATTTTTGCTAATGTGAACACCCCGAAGTGCCGGTCCTGGGCCGTACCTCTGGCTAAATAAGTCAGTTCACTGAAATGGCACTCACTGCCACTCGGGCGACTTGAATTGCATGTGGAATAACTTTTAATCCTAGAATGTACATCATTATGTGTGGCATGATTCAGTTGTATGTGATTTCAATGCTGGGACATGTCATAAGTGAAAAGTATGTAAAAGTGATATAAGCCGTTGTTCAACCAGAAAAGCCAGGAAAAAAGTTGATAAAAAAGTTGAAAGTTCCAAAAAGTGGCGAAAGTGGAGATAAGTTCTCCAAAAAGAACTTGTAAAGTTGCTGATGGCTCTGATACGACGGGAAATCGGAATTGAAGCGGGAGATCTACCCGGTCTAAAGCTCCAACCATTTCCGTTTGGTAACGGTTACGAACGATTAAAACCGTTTTTATTTCCGTTTCGTTTGTGGGGCTTGACAAACGGTTCCAGAAACGGTTTCCAAACGGTTTGCGCCGCCTCAATTTAAAGGTACCAATTGAAGTATTAACCCGTCTCCAACATCCTCCCATGGTGCGAAGAAATATTTAGTTGTAATAATAATAAAATGCCGACTTCTCCTGGTGACACCAGGTCGGTGTGTGATGGCTACAAACCTGAATGTCGGCCATGAAGATCTTGCGCGTCAGACCTGGAGGCATCCCAAATGCTTATCAATCACTCTTAGTCCTCGGGAATGCCTATTGGAAGTGTCCCAATAATCTAACTGTGTCATACAACACCACGTACCACGAATATAGCCAGGATGACGGACTGGCTCAAAACTACCGTTTGCAAACCGTTTGTAACGGTTTCCATATCGTTTCCGTTTGGTTTTCCCAGATTCGCAAACGGAAACGAAACGGTTGGAGCCTTAACCCGGTCACATATTTGGGAACGCATGACCGACTTGGATGCCCAGATTCTGGCACTGGAGCAAGCTCTCGACGCTGTCAGGTTGGAACGGCAGGACCCCCAGACACGTCTCGACGCGTACAAATACCCCATCCTTACCCTTCCCATCGAAATCACCTCTGAAATATTTGTTCACTTCCTCCCACCTTATCCTGAACGCCCACCGGCCATTGGACTCTTCTCCCCGGAATTCCTCGGCCAGATCTGTCGGGCGTGGCGCGAAATCGCGCTCAGCACGCCACGACTCTGGCAAGCCATCGAATTGAGTCCTCCGACGAGGTCTCCGACCAAGGCGCTGGATTTACTCAGAACTTGGGTATCACGCTCCAAAAATTGCCCTCTATCGATTTCCCTGCAATCCTCCACTCGGCTGCTTCAGATTGATTTCATCCAAGCCATCATATCTCATTCTGAGCGCTGGGAACACATCGACCTCAAGCTGCCCATTGAATCACTTCGGTTAATTGGAGCGGACTTCCCCTTACTCCGTTCCTTGACTTTGGGCCCCACCGAGTATGCGGAAGAGACCGACTCACGAGTTGCAATATCGCCGTTCAGTAATGCGCCGCTTTTAAAGCAGGTCGTCCTTTCCAACGACTTTGGGCCGTTCGAGATTCAGCTGCCGTGGTCGCAGTTAACAAGCATTTCCACCAGCGTTCAGACTTCAACTGAATGCACTGAAATATTGCAGCATTCCGCCGCCCTTCGAGAGTTTCGCTGTGACGAGCTTGCCGATTACCCTCTCTCCAGTAACCTATTACCCGTGGCACCTCTGAGGCACCTACACTCGCTGAAGTTGGGAGGTGGCACAGGTCACCAGAAGGTCCTGGAAGTATTGACCACTCCTGCTCTCCAACATCTCACGATCCCGGACGGCCAGTTTAACGTCATTCCCAACATCAGTGCGCTCATTTTACGGTCTCGCTGTACTCTGGCATCCTTGCGCATCCTTTATACGAGTAAAGCAGAAGCGACCTATCGTGCAGCATTTCCTTCCATTCCCACTATTACTGTTACAAGCGAACGTCTATTATGAAGCTTGCCAAGGTCCCCCTCCGTTGAAATTACAGAATAAACTGCGAGTACCAAATAGTGTTGTACATCTTAGAAAATCTATCAATACTGAGACCCCCTGTCCCGAAGATGTTTAGCGAATAAAACTGTCGATATCAACAAGATATCGAGCCGATTTTCTGGTATTGTCCCAGACGAGGTCTCAAAAGTTCGCAAACTTCGAACATCGTTTTATGCTGAAACAGCAGCAGAGGGCGGATAACTGTCTACTTCACGATAGGGAAGGGAAATAAACACACCAATTTGCATCCCATTGGCGCAGGCCATCGAACAACAACTCAGCGGGCGCGAAAAGAAATATCCGTCTGCACGACGACGCGTCAAAAATCAACGGAGCCCCCCAAAACGGCTGCCAGCGCGCGAATCCTACATTTTGAACTCTGACGCTTGCGAAACCAACCCGATTCCAATCATACTTTGAAATATGGTGTACCCACGGAGCGCGCGGAATTTTTGCGACAGAAAATGCACCGCAAATCTAAGTAACTCCGGATGTTCCACGCAAAGGAAAACAGTGTAGTCAAGATCCATAGCATTGAAGGTGGAGCTAGACTACACCCATTAAATGCTACGTTGAAATACGGGAATCAACACATAAGGCGAGCCTTTGAACAGAGAAAATGCTTTGAGAAGCGATAGTGGACCGGCTCCGAGTCGCGCAGAAGACACGAATCAGATTCAGGCGGGAGCGGAGTGCAGCGAGGCCCATACGCAGGTGAGAGATCACGCAAAAAAAGCGCTACAGGATTGCCATGGTATCCGGCGAGGGAGAGTTGGATGCGCGATCCAAGCTGGTGGACGTCGAGAGGTGAAATCGAAGCAATTGCTGATAGGTAGAGAAGTCGGCGGTGAAAGCAGTCGGTAAGCGATAGAACATGGGGACCGCGGAAAGAAAGAAGCCCGTAGCGAGGGATAGTAAAGCCGCTTGAAGCCGCTCCCAAAAAATGCCGCCAGTAAACTTGAGTCGGTAGATGCGGCCCGGATTGTGACGTCACAGCTTTTACGTAGAAAGTGAATCGACTCGCAGATCCAGAAACGCAGAGACTCCAGAAAACCGCGACAAGAAGAACCAGAGCACTCTCCCCACTCTCGCCTCACGTACGCGCGCGGGTGGGGATATGCACAAACTCGAAGAGTTTGCTTGTGAATGTGAGCGACGGACTCAAATGGCCACCGGCACTCACACAGCGGGGTGCGTCGTGTACGTTTGCTGCCTTTGTACCCGCACCTGCTACGCCCGCACCCGCACCTCACACCGAGATAATAAGCCGTGTGCGTACTGCGCCCTCATCATATGCTTCCAATCCCGGAGCCGACTGTGCATGAGCCCCGAAGCTGAAGAACCCTGCACCAGTGGCGCCTAGCCTGCCTATACATCGCCGCGGACGCCGCCACCACCGCCGCAAGCGAGGAGGACGACGCGGGGGGCGGCGGGGGCAGGGGCATGGCCGTGCGTGATTGTGTCCGCGTCCCCGTTGTGCGTTTCAGCGCTGGCGTCTGCAGATGCGCTGATGTCGGTGTCGGTGTCGCCGTAGCAGATGGCCAGACAAGGGCGGCGACGTGCCCGCGCTTCCGAACGACCCTGAGCACCCCGTGCTGTCTATGCGCGTTACCGGCGTCGGCGGTGCCGTAGAGCTCGAGCTCGACGCCAAGGTAGGGGAGACCGTCGCCGTCCGCGCCCCACCCGTTTCGTCATCAGCCACCTTGCGCTTCCCGGTCGCGGTACCCATCCCCGTCGTCTGCCTCCCTATCTCGTCCTTGGACACAGAAGGCGCCGCGGGAGGCGCAGCAGCCGCCTCGCGCCCCAGATTCGCGGCTGGCGTCGGCGTCACGCTGCTCCCCCTCCCGCTCGTACTAGCCCCAGCCCCCGTGCTCCTCCTCACCCGCATCTGGGCCCTCGTCCACATGGTCGTCGTAATCCTCCCCCTCACCCTCTCCATCCGAAGTTATCGCCTCCCCGCGCCTCCTTGCGCCCTTCTTCACCCCACCCGCCGCCGCACCACCATTCCGCGCCATCGCAGCCCCACCGAGCCCCTTTACCGGTGAACGCGCCGCCCTGCCCGCCAGGCCCTTCAAGTTCGGCACCCCACTCCCTCGCGCCCTTCACCTTCGGCTTCACCACATTCGCGAGCCCCGAGCCCATCGCCCGATGCCCGCGGCGAGCACCTCGTCCGCCTCGCCGCGGCAGCGGGACGCCGTCGATGCCAAGCTCGGTTTGGGGGGGCAACTGTGGGTGGGTGTTAGTAGGCTATGGGGATAGATAGAGAAGCGGAAACGGAGGAAGGTGAAGGAGGGAGCGAAGATGAAGGTGAAAGAGGGAGTGGACAGGATGACGCGAGCGAGCGGCGGCGGGATGGGGGGTGAGTGGGAAGAACAGAAGAGCGGATGAAGGGGACGAGCGCGCGCGCCGGAAGAAAGGAGGGAGGGGCGGTACGAGGGCGAAAGGGGGGGAAAGATACGCGCAAACCCAAGCTCCAACACGGGCAATGCGAAGCGGAGGGCGGAGAACACGACGAAAAGGGGGGTGGAGGAGAAAAAGGCCAGTGTGTGTGATCCGGGGAGTGAGAACAGAAGGGCGAGCGGGCGAAGGAAGGAAAGAGCGGAGTGAAGGCGAATGGGGAAGGGGTGAACGGGCGCGCGCGACGAGAGGAAGGAGGACGGTACAGGCGGAAAGAGAGAGAAAGGGGGGAAGGCGCGCGCGCATGCTGTCCAAAAACGGGCGAAACGGTGGGAAGCGGACGGGGACGGGGTGGGCGTGGAGTGCGGGGAGTGCGGGAAATGAGGTGTGTAGGCAGCGGCGAATGAACGAGCAGGAAGGAGTGATGAGTGTGAGCCGAGGAAGAAGGGACGGGATATGGTGGGGAGGGTGTACAGGTAGGCAGGAAGACGAGGAATCGGAACGGGGGGAGGCTAGGAGCGGAAATAGAGACGGGGAGGATTACGGGAGGGGGGAGGGGATGCGGTGGTGAGAGGACGGAACGGGAACGGGAACGCAAGAGGGGGGCGGGAGGACAAGAAGGGTGCGAGAGGAGGGAAGGATGGACAAGAAAGGCCAGCGCGCGGGGCAGCGACAGCTGGGAGAGAGCGAGGGATGTATGTATGTACGGACAGACGGACGGGAGGAACGCGGGCAGAGGGAGGAAGGAAGGAGAGGTGTAAAGGGATAGCCGTGCAGGCCGCGCGGAAGCAGAAATGGAGAGCGGTGAGGAGAAATCGGGGCGGGAGACAAGATGATGTGGGATATGGTGGTGGCAGACTGAGCGTTGGCGCAGAAGGGAGGAGCAGAAGGAAAGAAAGCGGGCTACGGTGAGAAGAGGGAGGGGCGAGAGAAGAACGCGAGGCGGGGCGGACGAAGCGGAGAAGATGGGAGGAGAATAAGAGCGAGAGATAACGAATACACGAAGGAATAAAACGAATTTATTCGAAAATTTGCGCGTCGCCCGTGGTCGCAATCCACCCGCTCCACGGCGGCTCCGTCCACGCGGGCGTCGACATGCCAAAGGCGGTGTGTGCTGCGCCGACATCTTCAAGATTGCAACTCCGATTCTGCCTTCGACTTGCAGTGCCAAGCGTGGCTTATCTTCTCCTAGTAATAGTGGTAATAGTGGTATTCCGGCCAGTGCCCAGATCGTCTGTCCTGATTCGAGGCGGCGCCGTTGCAGAGGGGTGCCAGCAAGCTGGCGGGATTATGTCAGCTTCGCGGCTTGCCCGGCCTCTCCCGTACTACCGTCCCGGCGTCCCCCCATTGGTTTACTTCAAGTTGCATGTGCTATCTGCTTGTATTACTTGCGGGCTTCTCTGCTCAGACTGGAATGTGTTATGAGCCGCTACTTGCACGTATGCCTGCGCTCCAATTCGGGTGGCTGTCCCTCAGTCAGGCCTCAGGCTTTTCACCAAAAACCCCAAATATTCACGCACCAACTCAAGTCCCAATCTATACACACAAGGACCTAATAGCGAAATTGGTATCGCATCCACTACCGTTGAGAAAGAACTCTGCGGTTTCTGTGGAAGGCCCTCGTTTGAATCGAGGTTACGAGTACTTATGTTTACATAATACTCGTTCGTAGGATCTCGCAGGGGCAAAAATTTGAGAAAAGTTTTTACTTGTCTCCTCGAAAAAATGCTAGTCTATCTAGTGGCTGTGTTGAACCGATTTTACAGTTTCATCACATTTTTTACTGACTCCCTTAAGACTCTGAGCATTGTTTATTTGTACTTTGATGGCACCTAATAACTCATTGTCCGCTGGGTGTATTTGTTCCGGAGCCACATGGTCAGGTTCATTATTGCATTCTTAAGTTTCCAGCTCATTTTTACACTCTTTTGACTAAAAACGAATACAGTAGAGCTTTACCGGTTTGCCGATCTATACTTCTGATACGATCACGGCAAATGCCGCACTTTGGGCTGCATTCCATATTTAAGATACTTTCAACTTCGCCCAGGCGACAGTGGCTTTCTCTAAGCCGCTCTGTTCAGAGCACTCCCCTTCTGCTAGCTGGCACCTCCGTCTTTTTGTGCAACATATTCATTCAACTGCGCCCATTCGGCATCTGTGCGGCATGTCTGTGTGCGCTTGTTTAGCAACTTCCTCCCCCCTCTGTCTACCATCTACAATCCACCTAGTCCATCTCTACGGCTCTTCACCGTCCGCCACGTAGGCCAGGTGTACGTGTTCCTCTTCATCCCCCTCATCCATCTCTACTCAAAATCCTCTGCTGGCCTGCTTTCTTTTGAAAATTAAAATCTATCGCTGCTCCATATTGTCTTGTTACTCGCGGATTCGCTTGGAGTTGTCCTCCGAACGTCACAAATACACTCTGCGACATCGACCCTTCACTGTGCACCTTCATATCTCGTTGTACGCCGAGAACTGCGAATTCTACACTATTTGTAGCCCCCGCCGCCGTTCTGAGCCTCCTCTTCGCCGTTGATTGGGCCAAATTCCATACCCAATTGCCGACGCCATTGGACGCCCCCCCAAATTAGATCTCTCCTCGACAATCGGGCCCAGCGGCCCTTCCCGTTCCGCCAATTGCACCCCACCTGACCGCTGCCGTCGCTCGCATCCCACTCGCCCAGCTTGCCCGCATTCATCGTCATTTCACTTCGGAAGTCGAGGTAGGAGGGTAGCACTTAGCATGAATCGGTTCATTGGCACCCTCGGACCCTTCAGGTGCGTTATATGCGCATATATTCGCATTTTCATTATTTTTCAGACTAATCAGCCTGGCCCTGCGCCAATTCCTCTCGGATTGGTCTCATATCTTTTTAGATGAGTTGTCCCGCTTCCCCCCCACTATCTGACACCTAGCGCACGCTTATACTTCCCCAAAAACCATTCGCTCACCACCATTCCCCCACCCTGGCGTGTAACAACTCACCCTGTCTCCAGATCTTTCCGCCAACACCATATTCGGACCTGACAAAAGCGGGTTAGCATTGACGCGAGGTATCGGCGGCCGAGGTACACCAAACCATTTTTTTTTCGCATTACCTCCCGCCCATCTGCATTACACTTTTACAGGCTGACATCGCGGTGCTGACCAGTCCCCGCAATGTGCGCCCCAGCGGTCCGCTCAAGTCAACAACAAATACGGATCTCCTTTGCGCCGCTGATTGAACGTGGCCGCTTAAGCATCGCACGCGGCTGCTACCTCTCAGGATCGGCCCCGATGGCTATCCAAGTAGGGTCACTGTAGCCGTACGCATCAAACAACATCACAGCATCTTCAAATGTAAGTGTTCAGGCTTTGTTCTTATTACTATTGCCCCGCACACCACCTACCTTCTCGGAGTCCTTCACGGAGTCCGGATCTTATATCACTGGATACCTTTGTAAACACTGACCTTCCCACTGCACTAATCTAGGTCTTCCGCTTTCTCCGCCGATGCAGGTGACCGTCTCACCCATTGTTTTCTATTCAGATTAACTAATCACGCTCCACATTCTAACCCTAGTATTTATATTGGTACGTCTCTCAACCAGGTCGCACGACAGTTGTACTTTCGGCTCATTCAAGACACCTGATTTTTTTCGGCATTTGGACTGTCCGCCACGCTGAAGCAAGCGTAAGTTAAACTAAGTTGGCGTAGATTTCGAGGAGCAGCGTTTGGGAGTTACTGCTCTCCGGTGATTCTTTCACCATTGTCTCTCCAGCTGTAGCTGACAAATGAATCCAGTACTCATTGCTCTTTTTAATATACTGAAAATTAAGTACGAGTTTCTGCCGGGCAACGCCACGGCCCACAACCCCAAGTTAGGTCTTGGAACCATTTCTTGAGTACTTTTTTTTTATTCAACTACACAAAAATCATGAAGTAATTTCGCAGTCAACCGGGGCTCAGAATTACAGCGGGAAGACCTAATAGTGAAATTGGCGTCGCGTCCATTGCACTTAGACCTGCACAAGCATATGAGTCAAAGTGGAAGGGTAGGTTGTATGTCTTCTTCGAACTCCTTTTTTTCTTTCTTTTTCACTCAACCCACAGCCAAAAGGCCAAAACGATCACACACACCTATTCAAGGGCAAGGAAAGGGGAGGAAAGACTTAATAGCGAAATAGGTATCGCATCCACTCTAATTAGGCCGAGTATCAGCTGCAATATGTGGAAGTCCCTCGTTCGAACCGAGGTTAGGTCCTACCAGGCCACCGAACTTTTTTTATCATCCCACCAAGTGCTGGAAAAAAAATACAGCAGTAAACCAGGTGCAGAATTGCGCCAGGAAGACCTAATAGCGAAATTGGCATCGCATCCACTCTGATAGAGGACAATAGTGTCGTTCAAAGTTGTCCTATTTGGCTCCTGATTGCTCCCTATTCGTTTTCCTATTCTACTTCCTGATTGCAAGTAGGAGAACAAAAAGGAAGCCAAAAAGGGCCCTTTTTGCATTCAGGGGCACTTGACCCTCCTTTTTGAAAACTCTTCCTGTTCTGTTTCCTACATGCGCTCCTGGTTGCATTCCTGTTCGCACATTTCAAACTTGGGGTTGTGGGCCGTGGCGTTGCCCGGCAGAAACTCGTACTTAATTTTCAGTATATTAAAAAGAGCAATGAGTACTGGATTCATTTGTCAGCTACAGCTGGAGAGACAATGGTGAAAGAATCACCGGAGAGCAGTAACTCCCAAACGCTGCTCCTCGAAATCTACGCCAACTTAGTTTAACTTACGCTTGCTTCAGCGTGGCGGACAGTCCAAATGCCGAAAAAAATCAGGTGTCTTGAATGAGCCGAAAGTACAACTGTCGTGCGACCTGGTTGAGAGACGTACCAATATAAATACTAGGGTTAGAATGTGGAGCGTGATTAGTTAATCTGAATAGAAAACAATGGGTGAGACGGTCACCTGCATCGGCGGAGAAAGCGGAAGACCTAGATTAGTGCAGTGGGAAGGTCAGTGTTTACAAAGGTATCCAGTGATATAAGATCCGGACTCCGTGAAGGACTCCGAGAAGGTAGGTGGTGTGCGGGGCAATAGTAATAAGAACAAAGCCTGAACACTTACATTTGAAGATGCTGTGATGTTGTTTGATGCGTACGGCTACAGTGACCCTACTTGGATAGCCATCGGGGCCGATCCTGAGAGGTAGCAGCCGCGTGCGATGCTTAAGCGGCCACGTTCAATCAGCGGCGCAAAGGAGATCCGTATTTGTTGTTGACTTGAGCGGACCGCTGGGGCGCACATTGCGGGGACTGGTCAGCACCGCGATGTCAGCCTGTAAAAGTGTAATGCAGATGGGCGGGAGGTAATGCGAAAAAAAAATGGTTTGGTGTACCTCGGCCGCCGATACCTCGCGTCAATGCTAACCCGCTTTTGTCAGGTCCGAATATGGTGTTGGCGGAAAGATCTGGAGACAGGGTGAGTTGTTACACGCCAGGGTGGGGGAATGGTGGTGAGCGAATGGTTTTTGGGGAAGTATAAGCGTGCGCTAGGTGTCAGATAGTGGGGGGGAAGCGGGACAACTCATCTAAAAAGATATGAGACCAATCCGAGAGGAATTGGCGCAGGGCCAGGCTGATTAGTCTGAAAAATAATGAAAATGCGAATATATGCGCATATAACGCACCTGAAGGGTCCGAGGGTGCCAATGAACCGATTCATGCTAAGTGCTACCCTCCTACCTCGACTTCCGAAGTGAAATGACGATGAATGCGGGCAAGCTGGGCGAGTGGGATGCGAGCGACGGCAGCGGTCAGGTGGGGTGCAATTGGCGGAACGGGAAGGGCCGCTGGGCCCGATTGTCGAGGAGAGATCTAATTTGGGGGGGCGTCCAATGGCGTCGGCAATTGGGTATGGAATTTGGCCCAATCAACGGCGAAGAGGAGGCTCAGAACGGCGGCGGGGGCTACAAATAGTGTAGAATTCGCAGTTCTCGGCGTACAACGAGATATGAAGGTGCACAGTGAAGGGTCGATGTCGCAGAGTGTATTTGTGACGTTCGGAGGACAACTCCAAGCGAATCCGCGAGTAACAAGACAATATGGAGCAGCGATAGATTTTAATTTTCAAAAGAAAGCAGGCCAGCAGAGGATTTTGAGTAGAGATGGATGAGGGGGATGAAGAGGAACACGTACACCTGGCCTACGTGGCGGACGGTGAAGAGCCGTAGAGATGGACTAGGTGGATTGTAGATGGTAGACAGAGGGGGGAGGAAGTTGCTAAACAAGCGCACACAGACATGCCGCACAGATGCCGAATGGGCGCAGTTGAATGAATATGTTGCACAAAAAGACGGAGGTGCCAGCTAGCAGAAGGGGAGTGCTCTGAACAGAGCGGCTTAGAGAAAGCCACTGTCGCCTGGGCGAAGTTGAAAGTATCTTAAATATGGAATGCAGCCCAAAGTGCGGCATTTGCCGTGATCGTATCAGAAGTATAGATCGGCAAACCGGTAAAGCTCTACTGTATTCGTTTTTAGTCAAAAGAGTGTAAAAATGAGCTGGAAACTTAAGAATGCAATAATGAACCTGACCATGTGGCTCCGGAACAAATACACCCAGCGGACAATGAGTTATTAGGTGCCATCAAAGTACAAATAAACAATGCTCAGAGTCTTAAGGGAGTCAGTAAAAAATGTGATGAAACTGTAAAATCGGTTCAACACAGCCACTAGATAGACTAGCATTTTTTCGAGGAGACAAGTAAAAACTTTTCTCAAATTTTTGCCCCTGCGAGATCCTACGAACGAGTATTATGTAAACATAAGTACTCGTAACTCCGCCACCAGGCGATCAACTCTCATCTTCCTCACACCACCATCCCCTCAAGCTCCATCGCCACGTCGTGGAATCGTCGGGGAGACGAGATGGTGTGGGATATGGTGGTGGCAGACTGAGCGTTGGCAGGGAGCGGGGCAAGGCGCAGAAGGAAGGAGCAGAAGGAAGGAAAACAGGCGACGAGCGGGGTGGAGGTGTGAGAAGAGGGAGGAAGAGAGGGGCGAGAGAAGAACGCGAGGCGGTGCGGACGGAGGGAGGGAGGAGCACTGAACAGACTGAGACAGGGAGGGAAGGAAGGAAGGCGGTAGGCCCGGGAGGAATGATGACGCACTCACTAGCACGCCCAAGCCTCAAGAGCTGCGCGACGGGCCATGGAGGGAAGTGGAGGGGTGGAGGAAAAGCGGAGAAGATGGGAGGAGAATAAGAGCGGGAGATAGCGAAGGCGAGCCAGAGCGCACGCGCCGGAGACATGAAGGAATAAAACGAATTTATTCGAAAATTTGCGCGTCGCCCGTGGTCGTAATCCACCCGCTCCACGGCGGCTCCGTCCGTGCGGGCGTCGACAGGCCATGCTGAGCCGTCATCTTGATTAGGCGCAGAATAGAGTCTGATTCCGTGCGAGTCGGCGTAGCTGTCACACGTAAGCAAGATTGGAAGGCGCTTAGCAGGCGCTTAACACGCAAAGTCCGTTCTTGACAGCAACACAGCATACTTAAATTGGTGGAGGAGCCTTGTTTACGCGAAAAGAAATGACCAAAATGTGATGCACAGCCAAAACCTGATTGATAGGGCGCCCTATAGAAACCCGTACCTAAAGGTAGCGGGAATTTGCCATCCTGTCTAGCGCCACGACCTGCTGAAGAACAGTTACAGGTAGGAGCTCACTTAGTTGCTCTGCTAAGCTCTAAGCTTTTTCCAGGACCTCCCGTATTCATGACCGACCCTCGTCATCTTGACTCTCTGCTCTCTGATACGACGCGAAGTCGGAATCAAAGCACTTCAAATGGGAGATCCACCTGGTCAGATAGTATTCGGGAACGCATACCCGACTTGGATGTGCCACTGGGGCTAGCCACCGCCAGGCTCGAGCGGCAGGGCCTCCAGACACGTCTCAATGCCTACAAATACCCCATCCTTACCCTTCCCACCGAAATCACGTCGGAAATATTTGTTCATTTCCTCCCACCTTACCCCGAACGCCCACCAGCTACTGGACTCTCCTCCCCGGAATTATTCAGCCAGATTTGTCGAGCGTGGCGTGAAATAGCGCTCAGAACGCCGCGACTCTGGCGAGCCATCGAATTGAGGCTTCCGACAACGTCTCCGACCATGGCGCTGGATTTACTCAGAACTTGGGTATCACGCTCCAAAAATTGCCCGCTATCGATTCTCCTGCGCTCCTCTGGTGGGATGGTCTTAGTTGATTTCATCCAAGCCATCATACCTCATTCTGAGCGCTGGGAATACATCGACTTCAAGCTGCCCATTGAATCACTTCGATTGATTGGAGCGGACTTCCCCTTACTCCGTTCTCTGACTTTGGGCCCCACCCACTATGTGGTAGCACCCGACTCACGACATGCAATATCGCCGTTGAGCAATGCACCGCTTTTAAGACAGGTCGCCCTGTCTAACACCTTTGGGCCTTTCGAAATTCAGCTGCCGTGGGCGCAGTTAACGAGCATTTCCGCCCAATGTTTGTCTTCGGCTGAATGCACCGAAATATTGCAGCATTCCGCTGTCCTTCGGGAGTTTCGCTGTGACTATGTTAACTTCTATGTTGAAGTTGATGCTGGGAACCTACTGCCTGTGGTGCCTCTCAGGTATCTGCACTCGCTGAATTTGGGTGGCGGCTCAGGTCACCAACAGCTCCTGGAAGTACTCACCACTCCCGCTCTCCAACATCTTATGATCCCGGACATCCTGGATGACACCATTCCCAGCATCAATGCGCTCATTTCAAGGTCTCACTGTACTTTGGCATCCTTGCGCATCCTTTTTCCGCACCAAGCAGATGCGACCTATCATGCAGCATTTCCTTCCATTCCCACTATTACTCTTACACACAGACATCATTAATCATTTTGAAGCTTGTCAAGGCTCCCCTCCGTCGAAATTACAGAATAAACTGCCAGTAACAAATATTGTTGTATATCTTTAGAACAAACATGTTCACCAGTACAGCGAAGAAAGCTATCGAGATCAAGTCGATATTTGTTATGGATACCGAATCTAGAGACTCAATTTACTTATTTTGATGTTCCCTCATACATATATCAGTAACGACAAACCATGACTGTGTTTCTAACTGGAATCAACCACGAACGAACCAACGGCAATTCTCGTGAGCTACATCAATCAAGTATTGATGCAGGCCACGACTTGATCCCACGGTTGCGAGCGCGAGTCAACGGTTCCCGCTAGGAGTCATTTCGACTCCTATATGACTCCTACATGACTCAAGTACTTAGATAGTATATATAACACTGTACTTCCGTGATTGGAAGGGTACTCTTTACTCAATACCATCTTGTTACCCACTAACCTGTGTGAATCTAAGTCTTGCTGCAACGTTCTACACTTGCTCCGAAGCCTTACCAATACCCTAATTGACGCGACTGCTCAACTAAGGTGTTGTTCTCGGCCCCGTGGTTCAACGTATTAATTTACTTGAACAGCGTTCTCCCATCATCTCTTTCCAAAGTGATATTCACTGGTAAGAAGTTAAATTAAGAACTATAGCTCAGCCGAATATAACGCTGATCTACAACAATATTCTAATATTGTCCCGAACGAGGTCTCAAAAATTCGCAGCGGAGGGCAAATGAATGTCTGCATGACGATGAAGGGAAGAAAAATAAAACACATTAGTTTGCATGCCAGGCCAGCAAAGAACAGTCCTCAGTGAACGCGGAAAGAAATATCCGTCTGCATGACGCGTCGAAAAAAAAAAAACCGGAACCCCAATAACTGTCGGCGCGCGGATCCTACATTTTGAGCCCCGTTGCAATCAAATCCGACAAACCGAAATACGCCGCGGAGCACGATGAATTGACAGATAATGTACCGCAAAATCTAAACACGACACTTCGGGTCTTTCACGCAAAGGCTAACAGTGTCGTGAAGATCAATAGCACTGACGACGGAGCTAGAAATTAGAATACACATTTCGAAAGATACAGGATGGGTCAAAATACGGTTGTACCAACACATAATGCAATTTGAACGGAGAGAGTGCTTTGAAATGGGTAGAAGTGGAGATCTACTCGCGCAGAAAGACACGAATCGGATTCGGGAGAGCCTTCAGCTCTAATTGTTGTCTAAATTTTAGAGCGAGAGGACACTTGCATAACGGTTCCGGATGGGATCAAGCGATGCCTGTTGCCTCCGTATCCAATGACGTAAGCAAATCGAAAGCTGGACGCGCGAACCAAGTTGGTAGACGTCGAGAGCACAGAGATGTGAAACCAAACAAGGCACCGCTTTGAGGAGTCCGCGGTGAAAACAGTCAGAAACTACGGGTAAGCGATAGAACACCCGGACCGCGAGAAAGACAGGCCCATATTGAGGCAATAGTACCGAGTTGCGACCCAGATCAGTCACCAGCAGGCCCCCCCAAAATGCCGCCAATAAAAAAAACTGCGGTCGAAACAGGTCCCAGCACATGGCCCGGACCTGTGACGTCACTAGACTCGTTACCAGTCTGTAGCCAGTATCCAAAAAATGTGGCAAGCACTTTTGGTGGTTACAGACTGGTACATCTCGTTGACGTGCATTGGGCTGCCCCGGAGTTTGAAATTTTAGCAGGTGCCGCGATCGGCCGGCTGAGGAGCCATCAAACCCGATCATTTCTGGTCGAAAGCTGATGGCTCTTTCCACTCTTCCAAGCCGTAGAAAAAATTAAATGAGGACACAGATTTAAGCAGTTTTAGGGTCATATTACTCCTAGGTACTTCAAGTATATTCATGCCCAAACTGCATCCCAGAACAGAGCCCTCACCAAATTTTCAAACTCCGCGGACGGCCCGATTACGATCAATGAGTTGTACCAGTCTGTAAACACCGAAGCGCTTGCCGCATTTTTTCGGCAATTGTTTACAGACTGGTTACGAGTCTATGACGTCACGGCGCTTAAGAAAAAGACGGAGAATGCGACTCGCAGAGCTAGAAGCGCAGAGACTCCAGGAAACCTAGACAAGAACCATATCATTATGCCCGCTCGCTCTCTTCATCCTGCGCGTGCGGGTGGGGATATGCACCGACTCGAAGAACTTGATGGTGGTGAATACTGAATTTGCGTGCGCGTATGGATGTCCACACCGCGGGATGCGTCGCGTACCCGTGCTGCTATCCCTGCTGCCCCCCCGCCCGCACCCGCACCAGTCGCCAAGCCCACGGATCCGCATACTGCCCCGTCTGCGCCCCGCCCGGTCCCGCGCCCTTGCACAACGTCTGTGTCGCGCCGGCATGCGGAGCCTCATGATGCGGCGCCTGCACCGTCCCCGCACTCCGCGGATACGTTGCCGCATACGCCGCCGCCGCGAGCGAGGAAAACGACGCGGGCGGAGGCGGGGGGTATCGATGCGCGTGTCTGCGTCGGTGTCCCTGCCGTGCGTGTCTGATGCGTTGTAGTTGTGCGTGTCTGCGTTGCTGCCTGCGTCGGCGCCGGTTTCGGTCTCTCGCCGTAGCAGATAGCGGTGTCCCCGGCGATCCAGACGCATACAGCGGCGATCGAAAGGAGAGGTGGTCGACGACGTTGTAACTCATGCACCGATAGACGATGACGACCAAGACACTTGGTCATATTCCGGTTCCAACTCGCTCTCCGATCGAGTCTGGGGCCGAAAAGACATGTCTGCGAGACAAATTAAGAGGCGGAAAATGCATAAATCCAAATTGCCGCGCGCCATAAGGTAATGACTTGGGGTAAAGGGCCGTGGCTTTGCCCGGCATGAAACTCGTACTTAATTTATTCAAAGGCAACCTAAAACATAATATAAATACAATTGATCTCACTGTCAATATTGCAAGTATTCAGACATCCCTGTGGAAGCCCATGTGTAACACCATCTTGCTCGCAGTTGGGACCTGTCAAATCGCAGTGTCAGAATCCCATCATAAAACTAGACCACCCCGTTTGTTTTTATAAATCTAGCAGTGAAGTGGCTATGACCATGGTAGACAACTCCACGGATAGCATTTCGATGGTGTGTATCCTGAATATCAATGTTCAACACAGAGTCATAGGAAATATTCGGATCTGATGAAGAGGCTAGGGTAGGTAGGTAGGTAGGTATATTCCAACGCAGTCCCATCAGGAAACAGCCGGTGTCAGTACTACATACATTGCGTCAGAATATGTGCTACGGGTACCCTCAATCTTCTGCTGATTGATCTACCCTCCATTTCGGAATTCCTATTCTGTTGTCATTATTCTAGTATGAAACAAGTACTCTGGGTTTTAAAACATCGCACGTGGCATAAATTTTTATAAACCTCGAAAGTATACTCGGCCAGATGTTTAGTAACATTTGAGTAATGTCGATGTTTTGGTACAGTGCTCATTTGTGGAGGAAATCCGCTGAGATTCCCGTGTGAGGGATATATGGGGAGATTCAGCATAAATTCAGGTGACACACATCCCACAAAAACAATAAGGCGCGGAGTTAAGTAAACTCTGAGTTTCCTCGACAGCCAATAAAGACATAGTTCTTGCCTTCCACGGCCGTATTGCAGAATTGATCGAAGAATTTCAATGTGATGAGCATGTGGCACTGGCGAGATGGGTAAATCAGATGTACCTCAACACTAGAACTGGAAGCCAGTATTTGGCTGGAAGACACTTGTCTCGGTGAATAAATTTATAGGATAGAGTGGTTGTGGATCCCGAGACGGTGTCTGATGAATTCGTGTTGAACATCTGCCAATGTTTTAAGATTGCTGCGCGGGTGTCCAAGCAGACTATAAATCCGAATGTGCGGTGCGGTTAACCTGCACCATGTGTAAACAAATTCCCTTGGGAGGTGGTATGCAGTTAATATTAATAGTCAGCTGCGAAGGTTCCATTCACCACGTTCCTAGTTTTGGACGCTTTTTTGAGAAAATATTGAGAAAGAACATCAAGTTCCAATGAGGTGAAGATAGCCCAACAAGAAAAATGTAGCATCGGCAGCCTCAGGCTTCTCCGATGCAAATGGCAGACAGTTGTGCCTCGACAGAAATTTTGTCGCAGTGGGGCCCAAAAGTGTCTGTGAAGTGTGGGAAAAGTTATTTCGTGCAGGGTTGGTGAAGCCAACTCATCTGTTAGCACGCCAATTAAGGTCTTGAAACCCTCGGCGAGATTATCATCTTGGTTTACGACATACAACGTTCGAGTATACACCATTATGAGCCAATAATAAAAAGCGGCTCATGAGTTTCATCCGGCGGGAGAAAAATCGTCGTGTATGAACAAGCTAACATAGGTATATGTGAGCTATCGAGTTCTTGGAGTTGTCAAATCATGGGCCATAGCCAAAAACCAACTTGACTTCATTAGACTCCAAATCAACTGATTTTCCTCACTCAAGATGAGGATAGGGGCGTGAGACACATCGGACCGCGATTCCGCGTGTCTCGGAAAGTCCCGGAGCCCTTGCTCGCTTGCCGATACCGCCCGCGCGCAAACGACGCGCAGATAGCGAAAACGTCCATAGTGGCCTATCTCAGTCTCTAACATTAGACCAAGGTCTATACTGGACATTTTGATGGCTGCCCTCGGAATTGCGACAGCAGATCCCCCAGTGTCCACCATTTCAGCCTCTTGCATTAGCCATTCTAACCATGCTGGGATTCCCAGTCATGGCAGTTTTTATAGGAGGGGAGCGGGTCTCATTTGTCATCCATTTTGTCGGATAGGAGACAAGAGCAAAATAACAAATTGAAAGATCAAAGGAGCCCAGGGCAAGAGAGAAAGCAGACGGCGTCACGGCATGAGAGCGTAGGCACAGAGAGCGAGGCACTGATGTGGAGAAGCATGCAGAATAGATTATGTGTGTCAGTGGGATATCTATGGACCAAAATAGTGCAGTCCTGCTTTGCCGGGCGGCAGGCACTAGGGGTCCGCCTTGGCCCCCAAATTTCCTTTGATTTACCTTCGGTTGAGTCCTTGCAGGCAGCGTGGTCCAACACTTCATGTTCCAGTCTTTTCTACCTATGTACATTGCACTGGACCAGCTACACTGGTCGCGCCGAGCGGATGGCCGAGTGGATGGCATGTTTGGTCATGTTAATATTACAATACGATAGAGGGTGCATGCTTAATCAGCAAATAGATTCGCCATACCACCACCTTCTATCACCTTCTAGACATCTTGACCAGATGGCATGGCACCAGCACTCGGTGGATGGTGTCCTTTTATTGCGGTTAGTTTTGCGCATCCACCATTGCCGCAGACAGCAGTCGATCTAGGCTTCTCGGTCATTGCGCTACCAAGGCTGTAGTTAATCGTGAATAGAATAATCTTGACGGACCCCACACCTGATTGAATGTATTATTTAAGGATTGTTTACATGCAATATAAGGACGCAATAGTTCCGCAGGATATTGCCGAAGCGAGGTTAGTCAGCAGAAGATGGAGATGCAAAGACTCCCAGCACGCGAACACATGGCGAGATGTGTTCTTTGACAAACCTAAGAAATATGGTGCCTGCAGAAATGAAACCCGTCGGATCATTCCGAAGGCGATGTCAAAATTTTTTTTTACAATGTTTGCGGATGTTGTTATTTTTCACCGAGTAGGGGGTATTTTTCCCCGAGTACGTACACAAGTACAATGCTCAGCCACTAAAAACATTAGGTTTTTGTCTAATGGAGTGATTTTTTCAATTACACACAGCCACTAAAAAGTGCCTCACAGTTTTTTGTCACTGACCTGAATTAAGGTCCCCCCGAGATATAAAAGAGACGATCCTTATTACATAAGTACTCGTAACCACATCCTCCCCGCATACCGACTATTCCTTACTGCTCCTGAAAATGTGCGACCGCCATCTGAATCGTCCAAGCCAATGCTCTCTTGCGTCGGCGTTCCCTTAAGAATACCCAGAGAACCACCGCTTTCCGCATGCTGGTGATCTTGTACTAAAAGCTGCTGGTTATTTTGGATGCTCAGGTCCCCACCAACATCGTAGAAGTTCCCTCCACTAATGTGGATACCGGTACTGTTACTGAAGAGCGGCATGGTCTGGGAGGAAGAGGTATCGTAGCAAGGCTGTAAAGAGAAGTGCTCACTGCACTGCATCCCTGTATTTTTAGGAAACCTACTCATTGGTTGGGGGCTAAGGTGACACTGACAGCAGTAATTGGCGAGATGACGAATAGGATATGTGGAATTTCAATGAAGCAGCAAACCTGAAGGCCATGGTTTTAGATGAGAGACTGAAAATTTAAACAAGGAAGCCACAGTGGATTCAATAATATAGCCGGGTATACAGCGGTGATTGAAGTAAAAAGGGCTCAGATATTTGACGCGCATACGCAAATTTCCGCGGCATACGGCCTGACTGCCAAACCATGAGCACCATTTATGACCGAACCACCACCGGTTCAAACGAGGGACTTCCACATCGACGTCGCTCGCCTTTCAGGGGGTTGCCGCCTTCGGTATTAGGTCTTCCTCCTTTCCTTTTCAACCTAACCTCGGGTCGAACGAGGGACTTTCACATGAAGCGGTCTCATTTTCGCTTTAACAGATGTGGACGTGATGCCGATTTCACTATTGTGTCTTCATCCCCTTTGCTTGCCCTTGGATAGGTGTGTGATTGTTTCGGGCTTGAGTTTGTGTGGGGGCGAATAAATCAAATCAAATCAAAATTCCATTAGAGTGCGCGCGGGCCCCTTGGGGCCCATGTGGCACTATACGTAGTACATGTAGGTAAACTAGCTTAATGTGGAGAGGGTTGGCAACGGTGTAGGTTAGAAGAGAGGTGGTGAACTCGGGGAGGCACTATGAAGGTGGTATATGAATTATGGCGAGGCAGGGTGTCTAGTCTATCATGCAGTATGAGTGGTAAGAGAAAAATAAAAGAGAAAAGAGAGAGGTCTGTATTCAGAGCGCGTATCGGGGGAAGCGGCCAGTGTCACGGACAAAGCGGAGCACCGGTTTGGGGTCCGACTTCACCGCGAGGAGGCGGCGGAGTGATAGGCGGGCTGTGCCGAGACTGAGAATGAGTTTGAGGCGTTCGCTGCGGTAGCGGGGGCACGAGAGGAGGAAGTGGGGGACAGTCTCCGGGACAAAGCAAAGGTCGCAGTCGGGGGAGGGGGCGAGGTGGAAGCGATAGAGGTAGGCGTTCAGCGCGATGTGTGTGGTGCGGAGCTGGGTGAATATGCTGCATTGGGGGCAGCTCAGGTCGTCGTAAGCGCGCGCTACCGCGATCCTCGGCAGGGCGTTGTCGAAGAGGGAGATGCGCCGGTAGCGCGGGGACTTTGACCATTCCGCCAGCCATCGCGCCTTGAACGCTTTGTTGCCCGCATCCATCGCCGCTGCCCTGCTCGTCGGGAGGGGGGCCTCGAAGGGGATGATCCTCGACGCGAGGGCGGAGGAGGCACCTTGGGCCGCCTCCTTCGCGCGCGCGTCGACGGCTTCGTTCCCTGCGATCCCGACATGCGCCGGAACCCAGTGGAAACGCACTACGAGGGTGGGGCGGGCGCGGAGCAGGCGGCGGTGGAGGGTGTGGAATAGGGGCGAATAAAAAAAAAAGTTAGGAGTCCAACATGACCTAACCTTGATTCGAACAAGGGATTTCCACATAATGCTGACTACATCGGGCCAGGTGCAATGGATGCGATTTCAATTTCGCTATTAGGTCTTTCCTCCCTTTACCTGCCCCTGAATAGGTGCGTGGTTGTTTTTAGATTTTTGTGTGTGGGTTGAATGAAAAAGAATGAAAAAAGACTTTGAGGATACGACGAGGGACTTCGGTATTTGACAAGATTGGCCAAAATGCAGTGGATACGATACTATTTTTGCTATTAGGTCTGTTCCTATAAACGTGTGAGATTATTCCAGTCTTCTTGTGGGGTGAAAAAAATGAAAGGGGACCAAAACATGACCTAACCTCGACTTGAACAAGGGACTTCCACAGAACCGGGATCCAGTACTCCCGTTTGAAGCGCTTCGATTCCGGCTTCACGTCGTGTCAGAGAGCGGAGAGTCAAGATGATTAGGGTCGGTCATGAGTATTGGAGGTCCTGCAAAGAGCTTAGAGACCAGTAGGGCAACTAATTGAGCTCCTACCTGTTCTTGTTCTTCAGCAGGTCGTGGCGCTAGACAGAGTGGCAAATGCGATGCACTTCTGTATGGTGTGGTTATGGCATCAATCGAGCCACGGCCCGCATTTACCGCCGGAACCGTTTCTGGCGAAGATTTGTTTTTTTACTGGCCCCATTTCTTGGGATGCTTTCTGGCATTACAACAGGCAAACTGTTCATACATGACGTCGACCTTGACATTAGCCTGAAGTTCAATTGATGAGAAAACAGTTTTACGACATGTTTGAATTACTCGGAATTTAACACAACCCATGTTCGTATTTCAAAGCTTCTGCACCCTTGTGAAACTCGAGCTCATGGTGGGTCTCAGGCACTTTATTTCCTGGCGCCGTAATGACATTGCAACGCGCCACATTAGTTGGCATGATGACCAGCGGAACCGTTTATTTCTGGCGAAGATTTTTTTCTCCAGGTCACATTTTTGGGATGCTTTCTGGCGACACACTGGCACATTGTTCAGTGTCTGGATGCGCGATCCATTTTGGTGGACATCCAGAGCACACAGGTGTGAAAGAAGTAAGACGGATACAGGACCCAGTTCGAGACTCAAGACGGCATGAACTTGGCAAGTATTATTAGGTAAAGAACTCCCGGAGAAAAAGAATACAGAGTTGTAATAAACTCATATATGTCCTCTCCCCCTGGACGTTTTTCTTTTTTACAGGCAGGGATGATTTGCCCTCAAAAATAAGGTAACATAAAGTGGTAGTTGGGTTGAACAAAAAAGCTGGGCTGGAACAAGGCCAAGCAGGATCTAACCTCCGTGTGAATAGGGATGCTCAATTTTTAGCCCGTGAGCTCGTCCCGCGGATTTATTTGTTGCACACAAATAGAATTGAAACTGGCACAAGAGAGAGTGGCAGAAGGCGATGCAGTTCCCACGTGCTGCATATCAGTTTGGTTCCCATCCTCGATCCAAACAACGCGGCCTCCGAGCCCCTATTCCAGAGCCTCATCGTATTTGTTAAACTAGAGCCCATCCCGGTTTTTTCGCGCGCATTCTTTGCGGACGCCGTGAGGTCGCAAGATCGGATTTACGGGAGCCATACCGCGGAGCCGCTTCTGGCGAAGATTTTGTTTACTGGCTTGTTACTGGCCGCATTTCTTGTGATGCCTTCTGGCGACACCCATGGACATTCCAGCTCTGCATTCTTTTTTCTCTGGGCATCTTTTGCTTCTGAGTTCTGTATACAGCTTGCTTCTTTCCCTCGTTGTGACCTACCTGAATCAAATGGGGAGCTTCCACCCACATCTCATTTGGATGAGAAGAATTCAGCATGGACGTGGAAGTTTCACCAGTAGTTCGTCCCTCGAATATTTCGCACTACCTGCCAGATTGTCAAATCCTGAGAAAAGATAAGTATTTGCGAGTGGGTGGGAAGAAATTGAAATGAAAGGATGAGATCCTAATCTCGGTTTGAACGAGGGACTTCTACAAACCACATCAGTACTAGCTCACGCCCGTGGACATTATACCAGAATTCTCCATAGGTTTCCTGCCCTTGGAAAATGTGATTGTTTCAGGCTTTCTTTGTGCGGGTTGAATGAAAAGGAAGGTTGAATGAAAAGGAAATTACGACAGCAGAACCTCCAATCTATTTTTTAAACCAGAGCGTGCTATTAGGTCATCCCTCCCATATTTTCGCACCGGCATACTGAAAAACAATGGGCACTTCTGTGAGGGTGAAAAACGAAGGGGAAGAGGCAATGACCTCACCTCGGTTCCAAAGAGGCCGAAATGGTACCAACCGTGGAAATAGGTGCAGTGGACGCGATGCCAATTTCACTATTATGTCTTCCTCCCATATCTCTTCAACTCAGCTTCCTGCGAAATTTCGAGTGAGCTGCAAGAACAAAAAGTAGTCTCATGAAGGATTCTTTCACCGGCAGTGGACGCGATGCCAGATTTTGCTATTGTTTCTCTAATTCTGAATCTGGAGTACTGCACAATTACAAACGCTTCCACCGGGGCAAAAAATCAGCACGGATCCACCCTCACAACCTAACCTCGAGTCAAACGACATAAAAAATTGCTGTGTTGCCTCAAGCGCAGTAGACGCGATGCCGGCTTGCTATTAAGTCCTCCCTCCAATCCAGCTGAAGCTAAACTACAGTGCGAACTTATTTCGCACTTCGGGAGTGGGGTAAAAAAAAGCACATGGCAAATACCCATGACCTCACCTCCCCTCGAAGAGGGACTTCCACACAACATTCATTCGAAGGACCCAAAAGGTGTGGACGCGATGCTGACTTCGCCATTAGGTGTTCTCGCTATAATTGTACACTGCAGTTCATACTGCATTTTTTTGTGTAAGAAAAAAGATAAAAAGAGCGTTGTCAACTCTACGACCTAACCATGACTCGAACAGACTTTCATATCAATGGTACTTTGTGATTCACACCTGGGCCAGGTACAATGGACACGATACCGATTTTTCTATTAGGTCTTCCTGCTCTCCATTTACAACCCTCGTATACCGCAAAATTATGAGGAAGAAGAATAAAAAAACTTTGCTAAACACATATTGACCTAACCTCGGTTCAAACGAGGGACTTCCACATGAAACAAATCCGTCATACTTCAATGGCAGTGCATGCGATGCCAATTCCGCATCTGAATTTGAACATTCACTTATTGGGAGATTATTTCTTTTAACAAAAACTTTAAGAGGCACTGGTCATGACATCCATTCGAACGAGGGACTTCCACAAGACAATGATAGCGTTTACATCAAGTGCAGTGGATGCAAAACCAAATTTCGCTATTAAGTCTTGTTGTTCTATTTCTGAACCTCCACTTGGTATGAAATTATTTTTGTGCTGAGTAAAAAAAAAAAAAACCGCAGCAAATGATCATGACCTAACCTCGATTAGAATTAGGGCCTTCCACATGACGAAATATTCACGGGCTAATTGGAGTGGACGCAATGCCGATTTCGCTATTAGGTCTTGCTACTCATTAATTGAACCTAAAGTAGTGCGGAATTATTTCGCAGTTTGCGTGGGTTGAATTAAAAAGGGATGTCGGAACACTACCATGACCTAACCTCGATTCCAACGAGGGACTTCCACATGAAGGCCATTAATAGTTTTCTCTAAGGATGCCAATTTCGCTATTAGGTCTTCCTGGTGCAATTCTGAACCTGGTTTGCTGCTGTATTTTCCTCTAGCACTTGGTGGGAGGATAAAAAAAGGTCGGTGGCTGGCATAGAACCTAACCTCGATTCGAACGAGGGACTTCCACATAATGCAATGGCGGTAACAGTATTACGCACGAATGCGGAGTGGATGCGATGGCGATTTCGCTATTAGGTCTTGTTCCCTTCTGGTTGAACCAAAAGTAGTGCGAAATTATTTTTGGATAAAAAAACACGGTTATGGGACATGACCTAACCTCAGCCTTCCACTTCACCTCTTGTCCAACAATAACTGAGGTGGATGCGATACCAATTTCACTATTAGGTCTTCCTCCCTTTTACCTGCCCTTGCAGAGATATGTAATTGCCTTGGGCTTTATATGTTGCATAATAGGAAAAAAATGGCGGGAATCCCGGACAACCTAACCTCGGCTCGAACGAGGGACTTCCACCGAAATGATCCAGGCACGCCGAGACAGGTGCAGTGGATGCGATGCCAATTTCGCTATTAGGTCTTCCTACCCTCCCTTTAAGCCTCATCAAATCCTCGTATACCGCAAAATTATGAGGGAGAAGAGGAAGAAATGCTGGGACTTCTACATGTGACCCTGCTAAGTTAAACCTCAATGAGTGGGAATATCTGAGGGAGAAGAAAAAAGGACGTTGTGAAATACATTCACACGACCTATCCTCGATTCGAACAAGGGACTTCCGCAGAACCATTATTTCGCAGTGCCAGTGGATGCTATGCTAATTTCGCTATTAGGTCTTCCTCCCTTTACCTGTCCTTGATCTGGTGTGTCATTATTTCGGGCTTGTTGTATGGGGTGACAAAAAAGTACGGAAGACATCGGCCATGACCTAACATCGAGTCGAAACGAAGCAGAGGGTGCCAATTTCGCTATTAGGTCTTCCTCTCCTTACCTGCCCCTGAAAACGTGTGTAATTGTTTTTAGATTTTTGTGTGTGGGTTGAATGAAAAAGAAAAGAAAAAATACTTCGAGGATGAGTACAACCTAACCTCGGTTTGAACAAGGGACTTGCACTTTGACTCGGCATATGCTTGTGCAAGTCTAAGTGCAGTGGACGCGATGCCAATTTCGCCATTAGGTCTTGTTCGTATCATTTGGAACTCGGGTTGGTGCGTGATTGTCTCGGGCTTGTTGCATGGGGGAAGAAAATCGGAGATTTCGGTAATGACTTACTTGGCCTCGGGACTTCGTGGGAACACAGTGTATTTACAGTGCATAGGTGCGGTGGATGGGCCGGCTTCGCTATTAGGTCTTGTTCCTGTAATTCTGAGCCCTGGTTTGCTGCGAAAGTATTTCAGGCCTTTTTGTGCCGGTGAATCAAAAAAAGTGCTAGCAGCCATGAGTCTAAGACCTAACCTCGATTCGAACGAGGGACTTCCACAGAAACTGCTGCATTTTTCGTTTCTTTTTAAACGGTAGTGGATGCGATACCAATTTCGCTATTAGGTCCTTGTGCATATAGATAGATTGGGACTTGGAGTTGGGGTGGTGCGTGAATATTTGGGGTATTAGTGAGAAGCCTGAGGAACAGCAACACTTAGAGCCCGAGTTGGAGCGCAGGTATACATAATGGCAGCTAATCACACAAACAAGTAGTAGCAAAGTAGTAGCCGAGAACACTTGGAAGTAAGCCGACAGGAACGGTGGGCGGAGGCAAGCCGGCGGAGCTGACATAATCCCGCCCATACCTTCAAGACATTGGGGTCGCTGCATGGCCTTGTATTATACCAGGCCGAAATCATTTTAAACCCAGCACTACAAAGAAGGGGAAGAGCTCGTGCAAAGGACGGAGATGAGTGTGGCGTACAGTCGTGAGTAGTTGCTTTCCCCTTTTGGAAGGAGACCGGCTTACGTACCGAAATCCGAGTCGCTGTCAACTTTGCGTGACGTGGGACTCCACGTTGCACAAGTTTGGCACAAGCACGCACTTTTGGTCCTTCCAAGGACCGGACTTTGCCGGAAACTGCCCCTAGTTGACCAGGGTTTCGGAACTTGGCATGGTCGGTTTTAATCGGTCTCCAGTCCGGCAAAATCTGGCCTTGGAATGACCAATTTTTTGCAAGAGGTGGGCGGATTCCGGGATGGAAATCCCGAACACCGTCCTGTCGAAGGACCCCTCCCCCCAAACTGGTCTCCGGGGTCCTTCCTTGGCATCAAATGCGGTTTGGTTGTCTTTTTCCTGGGGTTGCAAATAGATCCTTCAAATTTGAGCAAAATCATTGCATTTCAGAGAGAGCCCCCCCATATATATCCTCTCTTCATCGTTTGGCATCTTCAGATTTTGTATAGAATACAGGAACACTAGGTAAATCTCACTGTAACTAGCGTCCTGTTTTGGCACTGGATCAATATAGTGTGTGCGCATCAACATTGCCTGCCCCATGACCGATGGCATGGCTTGCCGAGTGACTGATGCTACTCTCCCCCCCTCGGTATCCGGGGTCCAGCGGTTACAGAGGTGAGTGTCAAAGACTTGCGTTCCGCCCACCTCTTGATTTTTCGACCCACCATGCCTCGGAAGAATCGTCCTCAGAGCTCGACCCCAGACAGCCGCCGTGTCCCTACACAACAATGCCTTACTCTCTTAGAAGACGAAATGACGCGGTGCCCTGAGCCTCCGACTGACGGATATCCCATCGCGCGCTGTCGCGTTCACCACAAGCAGTACCGGGCCATGACCGAGCGATACAAGGAGGCTCAGAAATTTGTCGACAATACGTTTTCCAGCTCGTTGATCCCCACCAAGGAAGATATCCTGGGCTACACATCCGTCTCCACCATCTTGGAGAAGGCGAGAATGATGAAGAAATACGTGAATGCGATTCGTGAAGAGCGGGCTGGGCGAGAGATACACCACGGGCGGTTCTTCATGAAGGGTACATGCGCAAATTCCGTTCATAGTTGACTTGAACTCACGGCCACTAGTGGATTCCGGTCATAAGATGCGTCTGAACATCCTCGTAAAGCAAATGACACATGGAGTCGAGATCAGGGACGCACTTGAGGCGCGAGCGATGGCTCTTCATCTACAGGATCATCCGGCCAAAGATTGGGTTGAGGAGTTTCAAAAGGCGCCTTTTGAGCACGAAGACCTCGACGAGGATGATGGTATCCAGCCAGATCAGGATTTGTTCTCGTATATCCGCTCGAAGGAGGACCGAGTGCGGGAGCATGCCGCCTTGAACGAGCAAGATGATCTCATCGCCTTGAGAATGAGATTGTGAGTCTGTTCACCACTCTGAATCGATTGATAACTGATTCGGAGGTAAAGTGAACGGGAGAAGATACTTCAATTCTTTGAGATATTTCTGGACCCAGAAACCTTCTGGTTAAATCGTTTCCAGAGCGAAGGAAAGTCGGAAGAAATCGGGGAGTTGCGAAACAATATTAGTCTCAATACCAACGCGTGGCTGCAATATCTCCGTCGGATTATCTTCCACAATCCACAGCTGTTGGCCAGATCCAGGGACAAAGTGTCGCTCAAAGATTTTATCATGGACGACGATTTCGGCATCGACGACATGCTCCGAATTGGATCGATGCTTAAGAAACGGCTACACATCGGGTTGAGATGGTGGAAGGACTCCTGGACCGAAGCGGTTGCAATGAAGGGTAACCCCGATGCCGCCGCCAGTATGGGAAATATCAGTGAGCCAACGCGTCCTTGGGTCGCAGATAACAAATTTAAAACGAATGTCGTTATAGAAAACCGCTTTAAAATTTTGAATGGCTGGATTTACAACAACTCTCGTGAGACTCCTGCCTCGAACAAGGTCTGGTATGTAAGTGCAAAACCATGGTCTTGTGTTTTTGCGGCGGCTTCTAATACAGAAATATCTTAGAATATACTGAGCGCAGACATGCCGGAGCAGAACACCGAAAATCGCTACGTCCGCCTCTGCTCCAACTTCGACGAGTTGCACAGGTTCCTCTCGTTCAGCGCCTTCGGGATGAGCCCTGCACCAAAATGGTGCACTAAATCCTTTGGGGTAAAGGACGGGCTTCGAGATTCTCAAGCAACGCGGGTGCATCTGAGTCTCTGTGGTGTCGTCCTAGCAGATTTGGTAAACGGCATCCAAGAGGCTAAGGAATTCAAAGCCAAACACTCCGGCCCAGTCCCCAGCACACTTCCCGCAAAAACACCGGGCTGCATTACGTGGGTCGAAATGGAAACGCGCGCTTATATGTTTGGTGCCATCCGAAACGAACCAGACGACTTCTCGTTGGCATTCCTGCGCGAACTCCGAGCGCGTCCAGATCTTTTTGCCGTCGTCACGCGTTCCGAAACCGATCCACCGCTCAAGGTTGAATCCTTTGGGACCGTGACTGACCAGATACGGTTCCGGAAGTTCGAGGCGCCGTTTCAGCCTGTTGAGAGTGCACCAGCTGGACGGGGGACATGGGAGGTTATGCTCTCCGCGGTCAACATCCTATATGGCGGTGGTCAGGGCCCAGCCGAAGAAATGACTGGGTTACTGTCCCCAGCCTACAATAATACCCGAGGCGAAGGCGGCCGGAAGGAGGTCTCGTTCTTCTATCATAAAAGGTTTCCAGTCAAGTATTTCCTTATTCTGAGCGCATCCCCCGCCATGAACGTCCACACGTTGGCGAGGCAGGTCGCATGGGCTGCTTTTCGAGCGAATGGGCTGGTGCAGGGGAATTACGACGAGAATAAATATAATAAGGCCTCCGATGTGCTGTTCGCTAAACACGCTCGGGAGCGCCTGTCGTTCCTGCCTGAAGGTAGCTTCTCTATCGCGAATTTACTATCTAAACATTAGGTACCATTGATTGAATATTTGTAGTTTAAGAATTACGTCTGTTTTCTCTGGCAGTGCCACTGCTCCTGAGCAGCACAAGAACATCGCAAATACTACTTTGATTGATAACCTGTCAGTTTACAGCCTTTCGAACGGGAGCTTCCGTGATTCTGTCCAAATGCGGTGCGCACCGCCCTCCCTTCGGTATAAAGATCCGCCATCCATGCCGGTATGTCGAAGGCCCGACCCATGCGCTTTCGTTTCCCCTCCCAAGCGAAACTAGTTCATTCCTCTCACAAAATCATCAATGTTACAGGCTTATGCTACTGGTACCTACCCGGAATATTTTACCCTTGACGTATATAGACCCTACCCCTCGATGGTCCAACCATCACCCTACCTCTAGTATTTACCTTTGTATGACTCCCGCACAATGAGGTCTTTTTTTATGAATGTTAAAACTAAACCCGTTACTTCCAGACTCCGTCTCGTCCTCTTTTTGCAACGTCAGATTCCGCCGCCCTCTTTCCCGGCGCAAACGTTGCTCCGCCGAAACGTCTGCCACGCCGGCGGGGGTGAGAACGGCGCGACGCCGACGTCGGCCGTGAATCTGGGGCGTGCGCGAGGTAGCTGCTGCGCCACCGTCCGCGCGCGCGCCCCGGTGCAGGTTACAAGGAAGCGCAAGGCGGCTGACGACGAAACGGGTGGGTGGAGGGGGGTGAAGCGCACGCGGACGGCGACGGTCTCGCCTGCTTCGGCGGCGAGCTCGAGCTCTACGGTGCCACCGACGCCGGTAGCGCGCATGGACAGCGCGGGTTCCTAAGGATAGACACGGGTCGCGGGTTCACCCAGCGGGTTTGTACCCGCGGCTGAGGGCGGGTACGGGTACGGGTCGTGATTTCAGACCCGCGCTCAACCCGCATACCCGACCTGTGTACCCGCGGGTTTTTGCACATCTACTATTTGTCTCTCAGTATGTAGTAGACTACATAGTTTCCTTCCAATTTCTATGCTGCATAATACCAGCTCCAAGCTGGAGTATTTCCACATCAACAAGTTCAGCAAAATAGACTCGTAACCAGTCTGTAAACAATTTCCGAAAAATGCGGCAAGCGCTTTCGGTGTTTACAGACTGGTATATCTCGTTGACAGGTCTTGGGCTGCCAACGGAGTTTGAAATCCCGGTGATGCCGATCGCGGCCGCTTACTCGATCACGCTTACTCACCGCTTGTGCTTTACCACCCAGCACCGTCGCGTCGCTCTCGTCCTCCCTCCAGCCTCCCTTGCTCTCGTATTGTTCTCAGACTCTTCCACCAAGCTCTCGTCGCCGTTTGCGCCTGATTTCGATCCAGTTTACTCTCTAGTACAATGGCTATCTTGAATGCTGCGCCGCCTCCCGTTGCGCAACCTATCCCTTGCGCATTGAGTTGGACGTATCCTCCTGAGCTGATCCCCATCCAGAACAAGATCCTGTCTGTTGTAGCCACCCTATCAAGCATGGGAATGACCCCGATGGACCTGGTGATCGAGCTCCTCCGGCCCACATACCAAGCAAACGCAGACGGATTCTATCGGAGCAAAGCCATTGAAAACTTTCTGAATGTTGTCTCCTCCAATTCCAAGGGCTCCAAGAGGCTTGATGCCTGGTTTGATACTCGGTCGTTCACTAATCTCATCAAGGACATCTGTCGAGAGGCCGACGATCTTAGTATTGCCTTTCGCGCCTCCACCAAGGATCTAACCCCGGAAGGGATCCTCAACTTCGACTTCACGGAGGACGTTACTGCTGTTTGCGAAGAGGTGGCTCCCAAGATGCGCAGGATCTTAATGGCGGTAGCACAGACGCCCCGTGCGGCACGAGAGAACACTGTCAAGGACCCCGAGCCTGTCAGAATTGGTGGATTGCTCGCTTGATTCCTGCTGATGCACCTTCAGATTGTCACCATGATTCAAGCGCAATTAATGAAGACGCGTTCCCAAAACAACAATCTTTGTGCTATACCCTGCTCCCTGTATTTCTACGCATCGGGAATGCCCCGGAAAGTCGTCGACACGCTCGCGCACGCTGGACTGAACCTTTCTTACAATGCCGTCAAGGACACCCACTCCATGCTGGCGAAGGGGCAAATGAGACGAGCGCAGATTGCGGCTCGGGGCGCACATTCAGCCAGCTGGGACAATGCTGCAGTCACCCTCTCCATCCACGTCGAGCAGCGTACCGGAGGACCCCCGAAGGTGCAAACGGGAACCACTACACTGATATACGACCTCCGTGCGGTCCCAGATCGAGATGCACTTCAACTCGCCCCAATACTTGACCGCCGCGCTGGAGCTGAGCGCATAACCTACGCCGCCGACATACGTCCGACACGCACGCAGTGCGCCCAGATTCGAACACATCTATGTATATCCCTCGTCGAGCTTCTGACTCACGGCAACTCTGCGTTTGATTATCTCAAGGACGACCCACTTCTCCGCCATCCACAGTATCGTCCGCCTCCAAAGGACCATGTAACTAATGAATATCCCTTACGGACGACCGAGAAGGACGAGGGGAGCTCGGATGGGACTGTCCAAGTCAACGACGATATTTACCTTGACCAGCTTCAGTTTGGAGATCACGATCTGGATAACATCGCTGTCCCTTCGTACAACGACCAGAAGACCAACGCCCTCATTCGCTCTGCACAGCTCCTCCGCACAGGGGATCTCTCTGTCATTCTGCGCTTACAGCAGTATCAGCTCGGCCTGGGCTGGTTTCATGTCGAACTGAACCTGTCCTGGCTACTTCTCCGTATTCATCGCGGTAACGGTGCCGATTTGGGGAGCCTGCAATATTTCATCGGTCTCCTGGCGAAGGTCCGTCTTGGATCTGCCCAACCGGATTTCGAAACTCTTGTTTCGCTGCTCATGCAAGTTCTGAGGGGCGCTTCTCATCATTATTGGGAGGTTGAGAGCAATATGACGATTAAAGATCTCGCGAAGTCAAAGCCTACGGCAGCGCAACTCCTGGAGATTTCCTCACGAATATTCACGAAGTACGCATCGGGAGCATCAATGGAACCCCCGTCTAGTGACAATACCACGCGAAACCTTCATCTTCTGGTCCGCGATACTCTTCTCTTCTACTTCCTTCGTACCTCAATCTCGAGTGGGGACTTCGGCCGTGTCGAACTTCTTCTCGGCACGCTCACCATGATGTTTGCTGGAGGAGGATCGCCGAACTACCAGAAGGAGTTGCTGTATTTCATACAGAACTTGAAAAAGGTCTGGACCCCGGCATTCGCGTGAGTTTCTAGCCTTTCGACAGCTGCATCATTATTCATCAGTTATAGCAATATAATGCGCGATAATTCCTTAATCACCACCTCGGGACGGGGGTACGTCGGCGTCGACAAGAATGCCGAGTTTAATATAAACTTTCAGAAAGTATGGACCAGTTCTTCCCTCGCATTTGCTGGTGCTCATATTGTTGCTGCTAGAATTTCTTTGCATCTAAAGGTGTCCATGCTTCATGGGATCTTCTCGCCGATCTCTCGCCAAACGTTCCAATATTGCGCCGACTAAAAACACAATTTGGGGAGTTTCTCGGAGCCCCATGGCAGGGAATCACTCATACGAAGGTCGACACCTCTACAGAGGTTAAAAAAATCAAGGGAAAAATGCGTGAGTATCGGTTAGAGGTGTCTGGAGTTGCAGGAAGACGGGAAACAGAGCGGGAGGCAGAGGACATCATACGGACGGGGGGCGCAAAACTCAAGAAGACAGGAATGAAAACTTGGGAGAAAGGTTACACAAGTTTTGTTAATTCTACATCGTAGTTCTATTTGTGCGTCCGCGCTTTCTTCGTTAATTGATCTGCAATCCCTGCTATACTGTGATTTATTGCTGCCTGCCGCAATGGTCGCCCGGAGGTGGATTGAGCCGGCTCCGGAGTGACGGGTCGAGACGATTGCGGAGACGAAGAAGTGGATGATGAAGGAGATATGGGGGGCGGCGCAGAAGCCTCGTCAAGATCTCCGCGTGTCGGGCTAGGTGGCTCTTCTGAGCCCGAGTCGCATTGGGAGTCGGAGTCGCTTTCGGTTTCCCTGTCAGAGCCAGATCCTTCCGAAGATGAATCGTCCGGGTCGTCCATGTCATACTGAAGAAGCACGGTGAGGATCTCGAGGGCATACGAATTATGCCACTCCTGGGTTTCGCCAAGGAACGACGTGACATCGGAAGGGACTTGTAGTGATCCAGGGGATTCGCGCGCCAGAAGAGCAATGGATGTATCTTCAAGAATATATTCAATAGGAAAGTCTCGGCAAATGGGGTCAAAGGAATGGAACCGGGAACGCCAGTCGGTGAGGGAGTCCACGAGAGCGGGGCGGCATGCGACCTTGCGATATCGGCGTCTCGGTGTTTTGGCGACTGGCGGTAACTCAGGCTCCCAGTCAGAAGTGAGCACCGGGGCTCCCAAATAAAGCGCCAAATCAAATCCGTCTTCTGGGCAGTTGTCGCAACACCAAGCCGTGGTAAATGTCACAGCTGGAGATAATTATAAAGGATGGTGAGGATGTACAGAGAATCGTACCAGTGTCAGTCCTATCGTCATTATGTTCCGCTAGATCGCGGCGGCGGCAGATGTTGACACGGGTAAAAACAATGATATCTGGCTTTGTGCGTGCCTCCTTCACGTCCAGGGTTCGGTCTGGTTGAGTAAGGGACAAATCCGTAAGAGCCCAAGCTTCTGCGAGCATCAAAACCAGGCACTCGCGTTCATCGCGACCCCCTCGTCCGGCCATTTGTTCATAGTCCGATTTGTCCTTCGCAAGCCCGAACATTACTACCAGCTCTATATCCGAAACGTCGAAGCCCTGTTATTTTGTAAGCAGAGAGTGTGTAGTTGAGGATATGCGCCAACATTTGAAGCGGCGCCCGTCGAAATCAAACCGCGAATTGGGGAGTTGGCGGCTTTAAATGTGTTGGCCGTGGTCTCGAGGTAGGATTTTGACATGGAGGAGTGGTAATGGCAGAACGGTTCTGTGGCAGCGACCTCAGGATCCAGCAAGGAGTTGAGATATTTCGCCAGTCGTGTCACAATTTTCTTGTTGTTAATAAACACGATGCATTTCCGAGGAATGAACTTTGCCAGGAAGTCGAGATTATGGAAGTTGTCGGTGGTGCCGATGAGAGGAATGACGGCGTGCATCAGGTTAGGGCGGTTGGTTGTCAGTTTCAACGTCACAAGCTTCTGGGGCTCCATTCGGAGAGTACGGGTCACTGTGTTTATTACGTCAGGGGGCATGGTAGCGGAATAGGCCGCGCAAGAGGTAGCAGTTGGAAGATGGACTCGGACACGTTCGCCGAGGTCGGAATATGCTGGTCGGAAGGGCCCTTTGTTCTTTTTCTCAGCTATGCCCGTAGTTGCGATGAAGTGGGCCTCGTCAATCTGCAACAATCCGATCTTCTTCGTCCACTTGGGATCATGCAGGAGGCGAGCAAACCGCGTAATGTGTCCCTGGTATGAGCCGCACTGCTCCGGAGATACACTATAGTGCCGATAGTGCTCGTGATTTCGTATCGTCTGTTAACTGTCAAGAGCAGGAATATCATGGATAGAATGCACGCACTTTCCACAAGTCCCGGTCGTTCGACGTGTGCTGGTTTATTGCGATTGAAGGCAGCCCATATTTCGTGAATTCCACGACCTAAAGACGTCGAATATGAACTGCGGGCGCGCTGTAGACAGCCGAGCTCTGCATACGTGGTTGTCTTGGATTATGCGCAGGGGTGAAATCGTAATTATGACGGCGTTGCTTTTCAATGCCAAGGCCGGGAGGATCATTGCCAAAGTTTTACCGGAGCCGGTGCCAGCGCGTACGAGGAGGTCGTTGCCATGAGAGAGCGCGAGGACTGAACGAAGCTGCAATTCGCGGGGTGTCTTGGTGCCTTTCGACGCGATATCCAGTAGTAAGAAAGCGTCAAGGACAGTACACCTGTCTCGTGGGCTCAGACTCTCCATGAACTGCCGAGGAAGCGCCTGAAAGGCATTGAACGCGGCCAGGGAGATGGGGAGCTCGATGGGTGTGTGCAGGGGGTCCATGAGCGGCAGTCTTAGGTGAGCAACAGATTTCTGCAGTTTCAGAGGTGTTGGAGACGTTGGGGAAGACAAGGAAACAGTCTCCACAAGGCTAACACGCTACTCAGCTCAAGGATGTGTTTCGGCGCGTCGAGAACTTCTTTCAAAGGGAATCCTCTTTCACGAGCCAATTGAGGGGTTATTTCAGAGGGAAGTGGGTGGGAGCGGCGACGAGAGCTTGGTGGAAGGGTCTGAGAACAATACGAGAGCAAGGGAGGCTGGAGGGAGGACGAGAGCGACGCGACGGTGCTGGGTGGTAAAGCACAAGCGGTGAGTAAGCGTGATCGAGTAAGCGGCCGCGATCGGCATCACCGGGATTTCAAACTCCGTTGGCAGCCCAAGACCTGTCAACGAGATATACCAGTCTGTAAACACCGAAAGCGCTTGCCACATTTTTCGGAAATTGTTTACAGACTGGTTACGAGTCTATCAGCAAAACAGGAATTTCAATTGTTGAAAAGCAGCTTCGCACCCGGTTCAACCTCTATCGAGCGCACACAGCGGAGAACAAACCCAAATCTAATCACATTGTTAAATAGTCTACATTTTACTGCACCACGCTGAACAATAAAATGTTATTTATGCGCGAAGTTCCGCGGGTATACTCGACGGGTTTGGGGACCCGCGGGTGCGTATGAAGACCCGCGGGTAACCCGTACGGGTTTTAGACCCGACCCGTACGCGGGTGCGGTTTTTGCGGGTCCAGGTACGGGTAAGCCCGAGCGTACCCGCGGGTGTACCCGTGTCCATCCTTCCGGGTTCCGCAGGTATCCATCCCTGTCACACCCTGTCCCACAATTTTATGATTCCGCGCCGACTTCTGGTAATACGGGCTGGAGCATCCCCCGCCCATCCCGTCCACTTCCACCGCATATTCGTCATGATAAGCAAGCAATTGAATATATCCCGCCACCCCCACCTTTCGACTTCTCCACCCATTTTGACTCGGGGTCTATCAATGGAGTCAAGAACTACGTACCTCCGCGTGACTGGCGTGCAAACGAGCCGAAAACCACGATTAGCGGTGGTACATTCGTCGGAGGAAATATATATAATGCCCCCCCGGAGCGGAGAAACGGGCACGTTCTGCTCTTTGAACAAAATGAATTTAAGCTGACTGCGAGGCCAGGAATCCATATTTTACATCGCTCCATAGTTCTCGATGCAATGTACGATTCAGCGGACAGCTACCCTCAGCCACGATGCTATCCCGAAACCCGTGTAGAAATGCTCGAGAAATTGTTTAAATGGTCCACAGAGTCCAAGTGGGCGGAGTCGCGGTGGTCATCAGACTCTAACTGTTATGTGGAGATGGTGTTGGAGGGCCTTCCTGTTGTCTGGCTGCATGGACCAGCCGGAGCTGGAAAGTCGGCGATCATGCACACCCTCTCTGAACGATTGGGAGATGCTGGATGTTTGGGAGGCACTTTCTTTTTCAAGCGTGGGCATTCAACCCGCGGGAATGCTCAAACATTGTTCGCTACGCTCGCTTATCAACTCTCCCTCCGGATTCCACAGCTGAAATTGGCCATTTCACAAGTGGTGGAGGAGGATCCATCCGTGGTTGCGAGATCAATGACTGTTCAAATACAGCAGCTCATTCTCAACCCGTGCCGCTCACTTGATAATCTGGAACCACCCGTCATCATCATCGACGGCGTGGATGAATGCGAGCGCCACCAGGTGCAGCAAGACATTTTATGTCTTATTGCACAGTCCATCAGCATGGATGCCCCTCCTCTTAAATTTATCATTGCCAGCCGACCGGAACGCCATGTCCGCGAGATCTTTGAAGATCCCCTTTTCGAGGACCTCTATCACTCATTCGATGTGATGCAGTCGTTCAAGGACGTCGACAAATATTTATGCACCGAATTTACAAGGATCCATCGAGAACGCCGCAAAACCATGGGTTCTATTGCAGGCCCGTGGCCATCCCGGAAGGTGATAGATGAACTTGGCGATAAATCCTCCGGGTACTTTATATACGCAACAACAATCATCAAGTTCGTTGATGATCGAAATTTCGGCCCCACAGAGCGGCTGGAGATCCTCAAGCAAGAATCGCATTCAGAATCACCTTTTGGTGCCCTGGATCAACTGTATACTCAAATTCTTTCGACAGTCCCAGTCCATTGGCCACTTATTCCAATCCTGCGGGCCTTATATTGCTGCAAGTTCAACTTAACCCCTACTGGGGTTGAACAACTTCTTGAGCTCAATCCTGGGGATGTTCGTCTGGCTCTGCGAAACCTCCATTGTGTTTTTTGGGTCCCCGAGATTGCAGACGACATTCGGCTGATCCCTATTAAAGTGCACCACGCTTCGTTGCAAGATTTCCTCAATGATGCAACATGTGCAGGCGCATTCTATGTCGGTGACCCAGAACACCGAGTGGATATAGCTCGCCGTGTTCTTAAAGCACTTACTTACAAATGTGACGAGACATCAATCAACCATGCTCCCCCAGTTGGATTGTAAGTTCATCTGGTATGGGTGCACCCCATTGACATAGTAATTCTATCAACAGATCATTCTATGAGAATGTGCTGGAGGAAATTCCACCTTTGGCTGAATTTATACCCCCAATTTGATGCATAAACCCCGACTTCATTTTCGACCAGCACGAGCATGCAGGAAATATTCTCTCGGTGTTGAGGGTTAGTCTCTTCCCTGGCCGATTTCGGTTCTCACCAGTGTTTAGAATATTGAGAATCCACCAACGGATCTGGTCAAACTGTGGGATGACTATCGATACATGTCCTACCTGGATAGCGCTCTACGATTTCACTCGCCTTCTGACACTGCTCTCCTCTCAGCTCAAGACTGTGAGCCATTGTTCCGAAGCCCAATACTTCGCTGTTTCTTCCAGGCAAATTTTCTGTCATATGGGAGATCTTTTGGTTCGCTGGACCATAAATTGCTCCTGGATGTCTCGTGGGATGACCTCAGGGCCGCCATAGCCAGCCTACGGTCCGTAATTGGGGAAGATGAAGCAAAAATGCGAGCACTATCCAGGTTTGTTGCAAAACACCTCTCACCAGAGCCCACCCTCGGCGCTCTAGCATTACGACTGGCACGTGGGTCCGCGCGGCTATTGAAAGAAATCGCGACTGGTCAGAAACCTTTATACCACCGGTAGGAGATATTTATGCAAGGCGCTGGAAACCTCACATTTGTCTCAGGCCAGTATGGCTCCGGTGGGGCTATTTCGTCAGGGCTTCCACACATTCACTTGAACTCCTTCAAGACATTCGTGAATTCCTTTCTTTCGAAACCTTCAGCGACATCCAGATATATTCAGATGAACCGGAAAACTACCACAGTATCCTACAATGGCCGAAGGTTGCTGTTTACTGTGAAACTCTGAACAGAGATACTGATTGATCTGTTCCGACTTTCCCAAACCCTCCATTGGATTTGATCAACATTTGGCTGGGTCATCTTATGGAGTCATGGAATAAATTCTCAAGCACGAGACAGGATGACAATTACCTTGAGGATGGGTGGAGGGCGTGGCAGACTGACACATCGCGGTGGGTCCCTAATCATCATCATCCGATGTTTCAGCAGCATCATTAAGTCTACACTAAAACGAACCAACAGCTTGCAGTAACAATTCGAGTTGGATGGATATTTTTAAATCTTTGCATGTATACAGTAATTAATTGACCATTGAGCGAAACACTACGTGTTTTGCCCCTTCTGCTGCTATGGCGGGGCCGAGTTTTCTTCAGGTGAATCTAAGAGCTGTGAAATGCATACTTATCAAAGGATTCGTGAAAAGAGCAGCTCTGTGGCCATACAGAAACTGATTTGTTTGGACCACTTTTTACCTATTTTGTAACTGATATCATTTATCACGGGTGGGCATGTTGTGGGGCGTCAGATGGGTGGTTTGGACGTTATGGGGGTTTTCAACGTAATATAGAATATAAACACCCCAGACTGTCGATACTTTTCCCTCGAGATTATACAATGCTGTTCTAGTGTTTCGCTCTCCGGTGAATTGTCCATTTTTTATGGCTCCAAGAATTGGCTTTGTTCTCCACGAGTATCATCACCAAATATGTACAGCACTTGGAAGCCCCTAGTGAAGCCCTTGGGAGGGCTAAAAGGGCTCGCGAGGGTGTTGAAGCCTTGAACCACCCCTGGTAAGCCCTCAGAAGCGACTTATCAGACTCACTAGCCCTTCCAAGGGCTGACTAGGCTAGGTGGCCTTGGAAGGCCTTTTGGCCCTTCAAAGGGCCGTCAAGCGATTCCCAGCCCCCATATTGGCAATGCGACAGTATCCAGGAAACACACAAAGAATAATAAAATTCGATGACATTGCAGATGAATAGTAAGGCAACAAGAGGTAGAATAAAGTAATATTATACGGTAAATGTCACAAAACGGCGTCACTAAACGAAGGAGAAGTAAGCATAATATCGGTGTGTATACCGTGAAGCTTACTTCGGCGCGGGCAGTAGCTAGGCGGGTAGAAGACTCTGCGACAGAAACGAGTTAGTATTTCAATCACATAAGGTATATAAATACACTCACATGGACGAATGGGAAGACACCTCAGAACGACGGGTACTAAAAGGATGAGGATGGGTGAGTATGATGTCGGGGTGCAATTGCGCGAAGAACTTACTACTTGAAGCACGCACGGAGGAAATCTGTGAGGGAAGCAAGCAAGTTAGAGTATTTACATAAACAAAATCTGGGGTGCACTTACAATTAATAATATAGACGGCACCGAGACGTGTTGAGCGAATGCCTGATCGATGAGGTGAGTGAAAATATGCCTATGGGTAAATGTACAAATGGCATGAACTCACGGAGTAAGACTTGAGCGAAAAAGAGCCGAAGTACGAAGTGATATTGAGTTTGCCCACAAAATCAGCGAGAATTGGAATTACTTTACGCATGTGCAATGTACGTGGCCTGATTTGAAGCAAACAAGAGAGTTAGCAACAGAAGGCGAAATAGATCAGCCATACCTTTGACACCGCGAAGACCACAAACGAACGAGTGAATTAAGTAGGATCTAAGAGGTAATTTCAGTAGCGGCGCGAATAGGCGAGACGAGTTTACATTTGAATCAGGTGTTGCGAAAGCAACGGGACTGATAACCTGGTGCGAATAAAGCCAGCGGACTCTGTGAGGAGATGAGTATGATCGAAAGACTGACTCGGAAAGCCAGTTGGAGGCAGGTGTCGTGGGGAAGGTCGGTGCATAATCATAGATAAGTCACAGGGAGAGCTACAAGGCAGTGAGAATGGGATTGTAGACTGGATATATGCGCACCGGATTATCACAATTGGTCCGCTAATGGCATTGTAGGAAAAGACAGTATATGGTAGATGTGGAGGACATAAATGCCAATAGCTGAGAAAAGAGACAGCGAGAGGGAGAGTGGTGAATCCTTCCCTCAATCAGAAGAACGCGCCTTGTTATCGTGCTGAATGAGGCGTGTATCGCGCTGCAGCACGAAGAGGTAGAGCCATCGATCCGTGCGCGGATTCAGGCTTAGATTTGGACCGGTGAGGGACGAAATGAGGAGGTACTGATATGTGGAGCTTCAGCGCCGATAGAGCAGAAGAAGAGGGTGTGTGTGAAAAGCGACAAAGAAGATGCAAATAGGCAGAGCAAAGAACAGAAAATAGCATAGTTGGCGCAGGAGATTGAGGAGCGGCGGGGATGGGCACCAGGTAAAGCGGGCCACGGTCCACCACCGGTGTCGCGTCGTTATCTTGTCGAGGAGGAGGAATTGAAGTGGGGCGGCTGGTGGATATGAAGGAGAGTTGGAGGGGATGGTATGAACGAGGGAGGCAGGGAGGGAGGGAGGGAGCACGGAGGATGGTGGAGGGAGAGAGCAAGGAGCATGCGTCGTCACGTCGTACGTGTGCCGTTTTTGTACCTTGTTTGCCTTGGATTGTCGGTCTGGGTAGGGGCTTGGATGGGGCTTGGGAGGTTACAGTAGGCTTGAGAGTCCTGGCCAGGTATGCGCAAGACTTGTGGAAACCTCAAAAGGCTCTGGCAAGTCGCGTCAAGGGCCTTCTCGGCCCTTGCCGAAGTCACGAGGCCTCGACAGGAATCGACACTTTTGGTGATGATGTACCTATGAGCGATCTGCGTTGCCTGGACCAAAGAAACGGAAAGAAATCTATCACCACTCCTTCAGAATCCACTGTGGGGCTCAAGCATTTTGCTCAACAGTTAATTACTGTAGTTTACAGTAATCCAGATGAACAAGAAATTGTTGTAAGCATTCCAGAATCCAGGTGATGGAATTCAACATAGGACATTGTTTTCCAGCCGGGATACACTGGGAATAGACAGAATGTCTGTGTCTGGTCACTTACGGCAATATGTTCTTGATCATTGGAATTGGCTGGAAATTAGTATTATGAGTTAATGTATTAACTTGGCTTCTCTGATCCTTCTGAACATTGCGGCAGCATGCACTAGGGCAGGTCAAAGAATTTTTTTTTGACTATCTTAGATTCAGAGTTACCAGTGAGCTGAAAAAACTCAGAGAACGGGATATAGCTGCAATGTGTGGTGTATGCCATGCTTTTAGCTGAATAAACTGTTGTGCTTATGTGGGTAACGTAGTAGTGGAGGAAGTAAATGAAGTTTTGCAATAGCACCGAGTGATTAGAGTGGCTTGCTTGAAAGCAAACCAATGTCCTAAGTACAGCTATCTACCTAGCTTATATACCTACAGGCTAAGTACTAGAATATTCTACATATTTGAAAATGTAACTAAATATAAAAATAGAAGTAACTAGAATGTTCACGCGCAGACTCACTGCTACAGGATTATCCCTCCAACTTCAACTGTTTGTTACATTCAGTCTATGCTCCACAAAGGTAGATTTATTTATCTTCCTTGTGTTAAGTCCCAATTTGGATGTTCAACCATGGTACCAGTGATTTTATTGAAATCCATGGAAGTTGGTTAGGCATTATACAGTGCCAAATAATTTCAGACTGGTTTAAGTTCACCCTGAGGGTAGAAAGAAGACCTAATAGCGAAGTCAGCATCGCCTTCACTCCCCTTCAAAGGAATGTGCCATTGTTACATGGAAGTCATTCAACCCTCCTGTCAGTTATTTCTTCGACCTACATGAAAGCAGAAACTATTTCCCCACTACTGTTGGAAGAAATCCCACACCGTTTCTGTGGAAGTCCCTCGTTAGAAGCGAGGTTAGGTCCTCTCGCTGCCGAATGCTTTTTTTATTCAACCCCACACCAAAAGGAATCTCGCTGCAATTTACATGTGGTGCAAAATTGGACCAAGAAGACCTAATAGCAAAGCAGGCATCCCGTCCATTTCTCCTAGTAGGGGAATGTATCATTGTTATTAGGCCCCTCGTTCCCAGTTTTTTCCAGTCCACACAAAATGCCTGAAATAATAAGGTGTTTCACAATTGTTTTTTTGGGTCCAATGGGGTCGAAGTTGACAGGGATCAAGTTATGAGTACTTATGTAATAGGGATCGTCCCTTTCAAAACTCAAGGGCACCCAAATTTGATCAAATTTTCATTAGAGACCGATTTCGTTGAGGGACTTGTTAGTGGCAGTGCTTAATATATTTAGTGGCCGTGCCTAAACATGCTTCAAATTTTTCTGTTGAAAATAGTGGCTGGGCGTTGTACTTGTTATTGTTACTCGGGGAAAAAACCCCCTACTCGGGGACAACTCCTAATGGGACAAAAAAGCTTTTTGCTTTCGGAATTATCTGTCGGCATTTTCCTGCACCCGCACCCTTTCGGACTTGATGGGGGAAAAAAGGAATAGGGTCCACTGTCCATTGACCGTCCATGCCGACAAGATTCATATCGTTCTTTCTCAAGAAAAAACACTGGTGGAACGGTACCAATACCTAATATACGTAGATGTGATCTAGTGGCAATATAGTGGTAAAAGGAGGGCACAGTGTTTGGCCTTGCATGGCAACAGAGGCTGCATCTTGTTTGGTCCCGTAGATGTAGATACTCTGGCAGCCATACCATTATTCATTTGTCTTGGTAGTTAGGACTGCTGCTGGGCACCCTTTCGTTAAATGCATCCTTTACTTGCCTCCCTTCTGTGCCGCTCTTTTTCTTTAATGTCTGGTTCCAGTGTCTGATACCATCACTCACCCTCGCATCTACATGCATCGATCTGATTCAGAAATATCCCCTCTTGCTCATATTCGATGACAGTACCTACAGCTACTTATGGAGCAAGCTGCTTGACAATATTATGGGTTACACCGGCATTGAAGATGTATCGGAGTTTGAAAATGTGCTCACTTCATCTCGGTTTGTCTTCGATTCCCGGAATTTTTCGCGGAACATACTCCGGGGTATATAATACATTTGACTAGAAAAAAAAAATGAAGCACTTCCGACCGGAAAGGAGTGCGCATCAGGGCCCCAGCAAAAGATCTCAGATTCTGATTGTGTGACTCAAAATTTCGTGTTCAGTACTGTTTGCTGAACCGTTCCGTTTCGTATTTTACAAGCACACTCTTATGGCTTAAAAAACGATGTTACCACAAGGACCGGAGCGAAAGCTTGTGCGGGGCATCCAGGAGACGGTACCTTCACCACAAGCGTGACCTTTTATGGCAGGTGTGACAATGCGTGACTCAACCGCTTTCTGAGCATATATACCACCTCCCGGACGCCCCGCACGCCACATTCTTGGGGTGAACGTCGTGTTGTAAGCCGCTAAAGTGTTCCTGTGAAAGTTGAAGTGAAATAGTTTAGCGGACAGTACTGAATGCAAGGATTTGAATGGGTGAATCAGGTCTAATTTGCCCCTGGGCCTGATGCTCACTCAATTCTGAGCGGAATCTCTTTATTTTTTTCTGCTGGTCTAATGTGGAATATGTGTCGGAGTACGTCCCGCCAAAAATTAGTGGAATAACAGTAAAATTGAGATGAAGCGAGTGCATTTTCAAACTCTAGTCCATTTTCAATCCCAGTGTAGCTCATAATATGGGTTGGCGCAACAGCTTTAAATTGGTGACTGTTCTTTCTGCAAATGGGAGCGAGTGATGGATCACACAATGTATTTCGGTATTGGCTGTGAGTACTGCGCCGTCGATTTGACCTCCTACTGATTTCTCTTTTGTGGGGTGTTTATTTCAGTTAATGACTGTATAAATATATTATTTACAATCAGCCTACATTAGTGTCTTAATTGATCATATTTATAGCTGTCCATTTACACTCATAAGTACTTGTACCTGCCGGGCGTAGCAACGGCCCTTTACCCCAAGTTGGGGAGCGCGACGTAGGTCACACATGCGATCAATTGAAAATTAAACACCATTTTCCGACCCGCTCGTCTAGGCACTTCCGCAACTATAAGATTGTATACAGAGCCTCGCAACAATACGGACCGGACCTATATTGCCAGCAGGGTGGTGACCAAAGTGCAGCAAATTTATTCTTTTGGGGTTGTATAGACTTCTTCTTATTCTAGGGACCAAAGGGTCTTTTCGAGGTCTGCACGCTCCCCACGACCTCGGCTACGCGTCCTAGCCATCCCAGAGAGTGTGGTAGCGGCGCGTAGCGCCGCTGTAGCTTTTTATCCAACCCCTGATCTCCCTGTTGCCTCTCACAAACCCGACAACATGTCATCCCCATAATGTGATGGCGGCACGCAGCCTCCCATGCAACGCGTAACGCCATCACGGACATTTTGATTTGAGTTAAGAGGAACTGGCAGGCTGGGAGCCACTACTTTGGACACAAAATTGTGGTCAAGTAGAACCTAGATTGGATTCAGCTTCCAGCCCGAGAGGAAATTCTTGAGTAGCACCGACAGCGCCAGTTTAACAGCACACCTCTGATTACACATATTTATTCCTTAATACATCCTAGGTGGCAGCATTCTCTCAGCCCCTCGGTACAGCGCACTTAATCCAGCTCCACTTGGTCTTTTTGTGCGCAAATTCAATGCGCAGCAGCGGACCACTAAAGTCAATGGCAACTACGGGTCTCTTTTTGGAGTCGCCGTGTGCTGCTGACTTGATACATGGCCGCTTGAGCATAATGTCCCCAACAGAGATAGGCCGTATGTACTGCTTTCTGTAGCCACATGCATCTAACAACATCGCAGCATCTCCGGTTGTAAGCGCTCACATTTTTGTTTTTACTACTTACGCAGCATACCAACTACCTTATCAGTGTGCCGATCTTATATCCCTGGGAACCTTTGCGCACACTGGATTAATAAGGTCCAATACAACCTCCTATTTAGCTATGGGGTGCGTTGCGCTGAATAGCCACTCAGAATTTAATCCGCAACGGAATAGCCGCTTGGAATTTCGGCCGCACATATCTGAAGTTGAAAGATACTGTACAATTGCTCATATGATTCAGGTTGCTCATTTTAATGTACTTAAGATTATTAAGTACGAGTTTTTGCCGGGCACTAGGGTTGGACACGGGTATCGGGTCCGCGTACGGGTTTGTACCCGAGGGTCGGCCGGGTCCGGGTATGGGTTGAAATTTTCGACCCGTCGCCATACCGTGGACCCGCACGGGTAAACCCGCGGGTTTTCGGCCAATAGGAGCTTGGCTGCGGTCGGTCTCCTTCGGCCGTATACATCAACTACTTGACTTTCAAAACTAGTACAAATGGGACAAAAAAAGTGAGCTGAGCTGAATTTATTTTGATCGCCGTCCGAAAGAAATGGCTTGGTGCCCTAAAATTGACCTCGACCCTGAGGATTCATAAATGGCCAAATATGCTCGTTCCTCCGACCCATGTCTCTCTCCCGGATTTTTATCTCCATTTTCCCGCCCCAAACACCTACCGGGATCTTCCGACATTGAATTATGCACGGAATTGCCCGTGACCTGAGAGCGGCTGGTGCATTTTATTGTCGCTTAATGGCTCAAAAAATTTTCATTGGCCGCGCCCACGGCTGCTCTGCACTGATGCCCGTGTCTATGGCATTTTGAACTCGGCAATTATTTTTACAATCCCTTCGGTCGCGCTTATAGCTGCCAACTGCTGTATTTAAGGTATTAACTTTTCCCCACCACTCACTCAATCATGCCTCATGCAAAGAGCGTCGCGAGCGACACTCCATCCTCTTCTCAGTCCACCCTTTCCACGCGCACCTCAGCTGCACTCAAAAAAGTGAAACAGGAGGCCGCCAAAGTTGTCGCAAAAACCATCAAGAAAGCTCTTGATGTCGCTCGGCCGCAGCGCAAGAGACGGCGCACATCAAAGGCTGATGCCGCTCTCGAGGACGGCGACAGAGAGATGGGGTTTCTCGCCGACCGAGCTACAGTGGAAGGTATGTTTGGTATGAACTTTCTAAGCCTCTCCCATTTTTCTCTAGATACATTGAGCAACTCTGAAAAGCGTGCGCTCCATTGTCTTTTTAATTACTTCCAAATCTGACCCGTTGTAGATCACACGAACTCAGATGTGAATTCCGACGCTGACTCCAACCCCGACGACGCTGCCTCCGAGCCTGAAGTATGGGAACTAACAGAGGAAGAGGAGCTCAGTGGGTCGCCTTATCTGATGTTCTTTCCAGTTATTGACTTCCTTCTTAGATGAGCAGAAGAAAAAATGGACCTCACCAATTTACTCGTTCTTCTCAGACGTCTCCATCAGCGAGGGAGACGATGGTCGTCGCTATCACCTGTTCAAATGTGGTGCGACCCGGTGCAAAGGTACTTACTCCACATCACCCGGCATTTCTACGCTGACAGATTTATTTCATGTACATTCAGGCCGTGGTTTCAATGGAGTAAAACGGCCGTTCAAAAACAAAGACGGTACTCATGCCTCTGACGCCGGCTCCACTAGCAATATGAGGAAGCATGCTATCCAATGCTTTGGACAGAATGTTGTCGACGCCGCTATGAATGGTGAGAGCGTCAAAAATCCTGATGGTTCAATTTTTGCGGCATTTGCACGGGCTGGACAGCGTCCTGTCAATATAACACATCGCGCACACACGAATGCAGAGGCTCGGTTCGTCCTCAGTCCATATTCTGTCTCGTACTTATTTTTTTTCAGTGCAAATATTGTACAGTGGGTCACGGAAAGCACACGTCCACCTCATCTAATCAATGATCGCGGCTTTCGCACACTTATGACCGCTGGGCGCCCTGCTCTTCAACTTCCATCCGGTAAAACTGTCTCACGGGACATTCAAAAGTCGTTCATCAAATGCAAAACTACTATCGACAACCTCCTTCAAGTAAATTTCGTTCTTCAACTCATTTATTTGCCTAATGCTCCGCAGAATCACCCAGGACAGTTAAACTTCGCCACCGATGCTTGGACGTCTCCAAACCATCGCGCTTTTGTGGCTTGGACAGTTCACCTTCACCATGAGGGAGCCCCACTCGCATTTCTGTTAGATATTATCGAAGTTCCGGAGGTTCATTACTTATCTATGTTCATTTGGCTCCACTGAGCCAATTCTAGTCTCATACGGGCGATACTCTAGCTCGCGCATTTGACAGGATGTTAATTTCTCATGGTTTAAGCAAGAAGGTATGTAATCCCGTGTCGTTTTTATTATTTGAAGCCTACCTAAGTACCTTCTGCATTAGATTCTGTCATGGACAGGTGACAATGCTTCTTCGAACGACACGCAGACCACCGCTATGTCCGATATTCCAACCAACTCATTCAATAAAACAAACCGTGTCCGCTGCTTTGCACACACCTTGAACCTTGTCGCAAAGTCAATTCTCAAACCTTTCTCTGCCTCTGAGAAGAAGAAAAAGACGAGTGCAGACAATGTAGGCGATGACGACACTGATTCCGCTCCAGAACTCGTGTCTATGTCCGATTCAGAGTCCTTTGACGGTGCATTTGATGATGGTGATGGCGAGGTGGAGATGGACTCTGTGGAGGATGAGGAAGACTTTAGTGATGTTGAGGATGAGGTGGATTTAGACGAGCGGGCTGAGCTGGAGGAGGAGGAGCGGCAGATTTTCGACACAGAGACCAAAGTAATCAAAAAGACTCTTGATAAAGTACGTGCACCATCTACTTCGATATCATTTTCTTTTTCCATCGCTTATCCTTCACCAGATTCGTAAACTGTCCTTCGCCGTCATTCACTCGACAACCATTCTGCTGCCAGCATGGCGCCGACTTTGTCGCCAGCATCACTGCAGGGAACGCATTATCCCGCGTGATGTTCGCACTCGATGGAACTCAACTTACGACATGTTATGCTTTGCTGTGAAGTACCGCGCTGTCATCGACCCAATCACTAGCGACAAGGCTTACAAATTGCGCCAATATGAACTGGATGATGAGGAGTGGCTTGTGATCGGGGATTTGATTCACGTTCTTGAGGTACATCTCCCTGTTCGTTTCACAAAATCTCAGCTTAACCCAACCACACAGGTCTTCAAAAAAGCGACTCTTTTCTTCTCCAGTGATTCTATGAGCACCATCGCCAATGTTGTCTCGACCATGGACGTAATTGACAATATTCTTGAGTCACGAGGTGAACGCGAACTTCAACCTGCAGTTGTCCATGCCGTTTCCCTTGGCCGCAAGACTTTGCAGCGATATTACATGAAGACTGGCCTTTCAGATGTCTATGCTCTCGCACTCGGTACGCTTATCTGCTCAAAGACTGCTTAATATATCTTGATTTCAACTCTAGTCCTTCACCCGAGCTCCAAGCTCGAATACTTTCGCGTAAATGACTTCGACATGGCATGGATCTCGGCTGTAGAGACCAAACTTCGACGAGAATTCAATGTGTATCGCCAGCGCCTTATAATTAAAGACACTGAACCAACTGTAAATATTTTCTAATGTTGTGGTGCTCTTCTAACTTAACCTTTTCAGCCGGCCACAACTACTCCCCAGCTCGACAACAGCATTTTAAATTTCAGCACCTTCCAAAATCTCAGTTCTGTTGAAGAAGAAACCTGGGACGAGGTTTCCGACTATCTGACAGCTCCCCGTGTCAAAACAGACGATCCCCTGAAGTGGTGGTGGAATCATCGGCGTGAATATCCAGTTCTGTCCCAGGTTGCATTGGATTACCTCAGTGTTCCTTGTGAGTTGAAATTGACTTTCGTCTTGCACTCACTCATATATAGTAGCCACTTCTGTCGCTGTTGAGCGCATCTTTTCTCATGGCCGCCATCTTCTCGAATTTACCCGGAATCACATGTCGGGTGCATCTTTTCGCCGACAGCTGTGCTTGGGGTCTTGGGGTCGTAATAACTTGATTCGAATCCAGGATCTGATTGCTGTGTGCACTCCGAAAAAGCGTAAGCGTGCGGAAGTAGAGGGCGAAGACGAAGTCATTGAGATCTCGGATTAGTATACTACATGTTTTTGTATCTACGAAACACTTTTCCTTGCATTTTTTTAGTGGAATATCGCGGGTATACCCGACGGGTTTGAGGTACCGCGGGTACTTCAGCACCCGCGGGTGACCTGTGCGGGTTCGAGGCCCGCGGGTCGGTCGGGTACGGTATTGCCGGGTCCGGGTCCGGGTCGACCTTTGGGTACCCGCGGGTGGACCCGTGTCCAACCCTACCGGGCACCGCCACGGCCCACAACCCCAAGTGTGCTTGGGTAGCCTGGTACACAGGAGGTAGTCACATACTGTCACAGTGTGACTACATTGGGCTACATCGGGTAGCCCAATGTGAACCCACCGCGCACTGTCATACTATGAGAGCGTGGTCTGGAATGGCGCGCCGCCAGTGCCACGTCCGGCTTGTGCCGCATCAGAGGGCCAAACATGCCATAACTTTAGTAATCATGGCCAGCCGCCACATCAGAATTGACGTTGAGAATCATTGCACAAAGACTTATTTGGAAAATACCGCTACAAGCCTATCAATGTAAATTGGAGCTCCCAAACAGTTCTCCAACTTGGCATACCTGGGTCTACCCTGGGCAAACCCTGGGTCTACCAAGGTACCCCCGAGTAGACATAGTGGTAGACCATGCGGCAACAACTGTGTTTACACTGTTATTCCCAGGTACACATATGCCCATGTCTACCCCCTTGTCTACCCCTGTAGCCATACCCTGTGACTACGAAGCGCTTCAACGCAGTGACTGACCTCATGAAACAGTTCTTCCGGCAAGAATACGAAACATTATAGGTGGGATTGAAGCCCGGGCCTGGGGGCCCGGCTTGGGCTTCAACTAGCCTCAAGCCTTCTCAAGCTTTCTCAAACCCTGATTCTGCCGGTCCCGGCTTGGTGAAGTCCAGGCCCTGAGATTCACTAATGACGGATGAGAGCTCATTTATATCGTATATCAGGTATGGGACTCCCACTAGAAATTTCCATTCGGCGAGTTACACACGAAGAGAGCGGCAAAATGAATGGACTAGTAACGAATGTGCATGCGCTGAATGGCCACTACTTTTGTCTTTCCAACTTTCCGGTGCGCACGGTATATTTCTATCAAATGGATTGCCCTTGCGGCGCACTACATTTAGAAACCGAGATAGATGTTTCTTCCGAGACTAAAGGTTCAATTTCTTACCTGGTTTCAGAGGCATAAAAAATTCTCGCCCTTCAAGTCGTGAAAGGTACGAAAGGCTCAGGAGCAAAGACACAATATTTCATTTACCCATCGAAATCTAGACACTGGTTCAGTGATCCAACCGTTCGTCTACCAATCAACGCCACTCTATTCTTACAATCTCTACCGAAGGGTTTAGCAGATAGGTGCGGGATGGAAATATAACACCGGAGGATGCAGAACCTCGGTGATCTGGTGTATAAGAGTCGAAGGGAGAAGGGCTGCCGAACTCCAAGAAGGACATCTTCTGCTCACGATGAAATCATTCTCCCTGCGCTTATTAGTGGTCTCGCCCTTGTTCATCGCTGCCAATGCCAGGCCGAACATTCGCGACGCTCCATCCACCACTTTTGACATCCAGGACAGCCAAAGGGGTACCCTGATGGTTTTACCCCCGCGCCAGACCGATACGGGCACCAAGCGTGTACCAGGTATGTCTACCAATCGCCAGTTCAAGTTATCCTGCGCTGATAATGTGTACTTAGATGCTGATCATCCTTTCATTGCACCTGGGCCCAACGACATGCGCGGACGTGAGCTTCTCCTGTTTGAAAACTTTGTTCCCACTTTACTCATTATTTTCCATAGCATGCCGTGCGTACATACAGTAATTAAGATGCTACGCTTTGTCTCTGATATATTATGCAGCGGCCATGAATACCCTCGCCAACCATGGCTACATTTCCAGGAAGTACGGAGTCCTCCTCTGTCCCAACTGCGTCGTATTGACCATGTCTCGTAGTGGAATTACCACTTTCGAGGAAATTATTCTCGGTGCCGGAGAGGCTTTCAATATCGATCCAGTCATGGCCTCGGGTATGGCGGCACTCAACCTGGTAAGAATATCAATGTTTCGGCCTATTTTATTCATTCCTTTATCTATGAAAGCTCACGCGGGGAAATCCTTTCGTCAACAAAATTTCCATCGGCGGAGTTTCCCCATTCGTACCTCCGCTGCCGGGTCAAATCGATGGACCAGAGACACAGGGAATAGCAAAACACGGACGGGTCGAAGGTTAGCAACTATTCACTTGGTACTGTACTACTTGAATGCTCAATTGTTTGAAGGTGATGGCTCGATGACTCGCTCCGACGTTCACATCGGTGACAATCGTAACTTCAATTAGACTCTCTGGGATATGGTGCGGTTGTCGTAGTGCATTTTCCATCTCTAAACTCTTGGCAGGACCTGGAACTCGCGGAACTTGGTGACGATGGACCGGACGGCCCAGCGACGGTTTTCAACCTGCAAACCCTGATTGAAATGCAGAGGCAGAACTTGGCGACTGACCAAGTTTTAGACCCTGAAGTATGTCCCACGTTGAAATTTTTCTAATGGCGCTGAGATCGCACAAGTTTGCAATCCCCAGCCGTCGGCTGAATTTCATCTTTGGTAAGCTAGTCAGACTTAATTCATGAAGTTACTCACATCCGCCCACCAGGTGCACCGTTTCTCGTTTTGGGGCAAGTAGTTTTTGAATACAGATAACAATGCTACTTACACTGGACTCGTCTCTAGCGTGTTTGCGAATGGTATAACTCTAAAGCTCAAGCTCTGTACAATGGCGACTTATCACCCACAACACAGGAACTACGCAGCAGGCCACTAAGCGAATTATGACCTCCTTCTTCATGAATCAGACCTTCCCAGAGAACTGGTTCCGCGCAGCGGCTCCGATTCTGGGTTCACCGATCCCCGCCGAAGTTGCGGCAGCATTGCCCGAGTGGGTTCCTGGTCACAACGATGAAAACGGTGTTTTTGTGGCTGATCCTCAACCACCAGCGCCGTTCAACATCAGTTCGGTGCGTTGTCTTGGGTGAATAGCGGGCAGCATATATTCATCTCTGATTAGGGTTGCCGCGGCTACTGGGATAATCTTGTCAATGCTGTCCCGGGAACTCTGGCGAACGTAACTGGGATATTCAAGCAGAACGTGGATTTGCTTACCGGTAGATTTCCCTTTGCTTCCCCGCAAAATTTATGGCTCACTATGTTATTTAAGGTATACTATTCAAAGCGTCCGGGTGCGCAGAGCCGATTGCGCCAGCTGGTCCCACAAATGTCTAGTTGGTCTGAATATTTCCACAACATTCTTCTTGACACCTATATCTCTTGTACCAGCCGAAACTCTGGGAATCCGCCTTGGAGTGAGAAGGACACAGCTCCCCCACATTTTTCCAGAATTCAATCGTACTCGTTTTTGAAATACAGATTAGTTTACCAACGAATTATGGACCGCTAGTTGAAGCGTCTGTATATGAGGCACCTATTCGGCTTTTCGGATCTGTCACGGTCGGGCCTTGTCAAGGTTTCCCCGAGTCGAGCAAAGCAGTGGTACTTGGTAGTACAGCGGTCCGCTGGCACTTGAAGAATCTGCAGTCTCTTGATACATCGAAATCTTTGTTGCCTTCACCAAGAGAGTTCAATATTTCTTCTCTCACCATTAAAGACTCCGCCACCCGGATCTTTACCACCTGCCGTGACGTACCCGAGTTTCAAGTCATGAGTGCATGAGCCTTAGATTCATCGGAAGTCCCACTGCCCACTTTCCACAGCTATATCTACTGGCCGTATCCTTCGACTTTCCGAGACAAGGTCTACAATCATGTCTGAAGGCGCGCGAAACGAATTTATCTACGCTTCAAAATGTTCAAGTCCCATGTTATCCATCTACCGTCGAGGGCCAATAAAGTAACTTATTTCGTAACTTGGAACTTTACTTTACTTCGCTTAACTTTTCCCGCGGGTGGTCCCAGTTTACATTACTTGCACAGTTCAAAGTAATTTTTTTCTTCGCTAGTTAGGAGGATTCCAAGCGAAGCTATGATGACATGTGTCACATTGAATGTTACTCCAAGGTCGTAAGGCTCATATTCTGGGTATATCGCTGCGAAATTGACACCCTTACATCACGGTTGGCTTTATTGAACTCGCAGTTCAAAACTTCAATATTTGCACCAATGAAATTGTGGGAACCTTGAAGGCATGTGAAAGATGGAAATCAGATCTTATTCATCTCGCCAAAGCTGAAATATGGGATATAGAGCTCAAATGAGGGCATTTCATGGTATACCAGTTGCATGTTTGACAGTCTGACTATCAGTTAATGATAACCTCCTCTTCCAGGGGCCTCTTGGCCATATAGTCGGGCAATACAATTACTTTACGCTCCATGAGCGAGTCCTTCTCCCAAAATAGGGTGCTTAAAGCCCACAATGGCACCAAGTTCACCAAAAGTTAGTTACGAGTACTTCTGTTTACAGATGTTATCGTCCCTTTCAAATCTGAGGGGACCTAAAATTCATTTGAGACCGAAATCTGTGAGGGACTTCATCAGCAAATCCTGGGTCCACTATACAGCACTAGGTAGCACTATGTATGCCGTCCTCAGCTCCCTCCTCAACTCCGCAGACCCTTCCCATTACGATATACTATGCATACAAGAACCACCTCCCAACTTAGATAAATACCCGTCCCTTTCTTCCCCGCACTGGATTAGATTAACACCGACTCTCCGCACTGTCCCCCCTAATACAATACTCTACGTTAATAAAACCATTCCCTCTTCTACTTACACCCAAAACAAAATAAAATCATCGTACATTACTTCTATAACTCTTACTTTAGACCCTCGTACCATACATATTTACTCTGTATATAATCCACCTGATTCCGACGATAGCGCTGTGCACACCCTCCACCACTCCCTCACCTCCCTCCACCCGCTCCCTCCCAATCACTCCTTCGCAGTATTCGGCGACTTCAACAAACACCACCCACTCTGGACCGGCCCATTCTTCCCCTTCCGCACCGAACGCAGCGATGCTTCGGTCGTCATTAACATGATGACCGCGCATGGCCTCTCCCAGCTTGTCAAAGCAGGCACCCCGACCTTCTTCTCGGCGCCGCACAACACTTGGTCCACGCTAGACCTCGTGTTCACCTCCGCGAACCTGGCTGACACGTTAATCAGATGCACAACCTCTCCTGGCCACGGCTCCGACCACCTCGCCATCCACACCTCCTTCGACATTGCCGTCACCCACCACGAGAACCCGCCCCGTCGCAACTTCCGAGCAGCCGACTGGGACGAGTTCCCTTCCCTCCTGGACATCCACCTCGCATCCCACCCCCTCCCACCGCTGCCGCTCCGCTCCAAGGAAGATGTCGACGCATACACGGACAACCTCACGAGCGCCATGGTGGCAGTGATCGAAAGTCACATCCCGCTCAGCAAACCCTCACCCTACGCCCGCCATTGGTGGTGTCGGAGGCTCTCTGAGCTCCGCGCTGCGTACTTCCGTGCCCACCGCGCAGTCGCCAAGGACGATCCGGCTGACCCGAGCTGGGCCGCGATGCGAACAGCCAAAAACACGTACCATAGTGCCATCCGGAAGGAAAAACGCGCACACTGGCGCCAATGGCTAAGCGAGGTACCCCGTGGCAACATCTAGAAAGCGGCAAAGTACACCCTCAATCCCACGGACGAATCCCCATCCAGCTGCCGCATCCCCGACCTCGTATTACCCAATGGCGCGACTGCCTCCTCCCCCGCCCTACATAACAAGTTCTTTCCCCCCATACCCCCTCTCGATCCACCCCCGCCGAGCGTCCCCCCCTGCCCTGCTCCTACCCCCCTCTTCACGGTTGACCACGTACTACGCGCCATCCACAAACTCTCCCCGTGGAAGGCGCTGGGTCCGTCGGGCATTCCCAATGTCGCCATCCGCGCGGCCCGATGCACCCTTGCGCCACTCCTGCTGAACATCCTCCTTGCAGGACTCCAGCTTGGATATTTCCCCGCCTCCTGGCGCGTGTTCATCACGATCACGCTCAGGAAGCCTGGCAAGAGTGACTACACAGTCCCAGGTGCATTTCACCCGATCGCCGAGGAGGAAGGGCTTGGAAAGGTTGTTGAATCTGTACTGGCGGACTGGATGTCATCGTTTGCGGAAGCGCGCGGCCTCCTCTCCCCGAACCAGTTCGGCGGGAGACCGGGACGATGCACGGTCGATGCACTCCTCCAGATCACGCAGAAGATCAAGGATGCGTGGCGGGTAGGGAGGGTCGCAAGCATGCTACTCATGGACATCTCTCAAGCCTTCCCCTCCGTCAGCCACTCCCACCTTATCCACACTCTCCGCATGAAGGCCCTCCCCGAGCAAATAGTCGATCTCATCTCCAGCTTCCTCACAGACCGCACCACCACCCTCGCCTTCGACGACCACCGATCACCGCCGTGCCCCGTACCCAATGGCCTTGCCCAAGGCTCACCGCTCAGCGCGCTGCTGTATCTCATCTTCGCCGACGAGTTACTCCGCAACCTCGATGGCAACTCGTCCGGTTTCATCGACCACACCAGCCGACTTGAGGTCTCGCCTAGCATCGAGCACAATGTCTCAAAACTCGAGTACTTTATGGCCAACGAAGCACGCCCGTGGTCGAACAAGACGGGCCTTAACTACGACCTGCCAAAGTTCAAGCTGGTACACTTCGTCTCCCCACGCCGCCACGCCGAGCACTACCGCCCCGTCCCACTCACGTTCGACGGCATCACTGTTGAGGCCTCGACAAGCGCCAAACTACTTGGAGTCATACTTGACTACAAACTATCCTTCCGCAGCCATGTCGAGCTCGCACAGAGCCGCGGAACCAAGGCCACCCTCGCGCTCTCCCGCATCTCATCCCCTACCTTCGGCCTTCCCCACTCATTCACACGCCAGCTCTTCCAGACAGTGGTAGTCCCGCGTGTCGAATATGCGCTTCCCGTCTGGTACAGGCCGGTATCTGCGAATTCGGACGCGCGCCGAACGGGCTCGGTGTGGATCGCAAAGGCCCTGGGCAAAGTACAGCGACAAGCGTGTAAACTCATCACCGGCGCCATCAAAACCACGGCGACAGACACGATGGATTATCACGCCAACATCCTCCCTACCCACATCCGCCTTAATCGCTCTGCCTTCAACGCTGCAGCCCGCCTAGCAACCCTCCCCCCCTCAAACCCCATCCACCGCATCTTCCACCGATGCCGCAACGTCCCCCGCTTCCACCGCTCCCCCATCCACCACATCATCGCCGCCTTCCCCGTCTTCCGCCGCCGCTTCGAAACGATCGACCTGCTTCACAAGATCGCGCCAGCGCCGCGGGGTTCAATCACGACCCGTATCGCCCCGTCGAAGGATGAAGCGAAGGACGAGATGGATAGGATCGTGGCAAGAGGGGAGCTGTGCATGTTTACGGATGGTTCAGGCTTCGAGGGCGGCGTGGGTGCTGCTGCGGTGGCAACGCGGGACGGCGCTGTTGGGGAGACAAGGAAGATGCATCTGGGGACAGAAGCGGAGCACACAGTTTTCGAGTCAGAGGTAACGGGCGCCATCCTGGCGCTGGACATCATCAAGGCCACCCCGAGATTGACCACCGTCCACATCTTCACGGACTGCCAGCCAGCTATCATCGCCCTCGCATCTCCCAAACCCCACCCCGAGATTGACCACCGTCCACATCTTCACGGACTGCCAGCCGGCTATCATCGCCCTCGCATCTCCCAAACCCCAGCCCGGGCAACACCTCCTCACCGCGTTCCACACGCTCCACCGCCGCCTTCTCCGCGCCCGCACCACCCTCCGGATCCACTTCCACTGGGTCCCGGCGCACATCGGGCTCGCTGGAAACAAGGCGGCGGGCGCCTTCGCGAAGGAGGCAGCCCAGGGTGCATCCACCCCGCTCTCCACCCACATCACTCTCTTCGACAGCCCACTCCTGGTTAGCAAAGCAGCAGCGGTCGCTGCAGCCGGCAAGGCCTGCAGCCAGCGTTGGTGCGAAGAATGGTCCACCTCCCCACTACCGCCGCCTCTCCCTCTTCGACAACCCCACCCCATCCAGCACCACCTCGCGCATGTACGACGGCTTGAGCTGCCCCCAATGCAGCATTCTCACCCAGCTCCGGACGGGCACATCGGCCTCAATGCCCATCTCCATCATTTCCACCTCGCCCCCTCCCAAGACTGCGCTCTGTGCTTCGTGCCAGAGACAGTCCAGCATTTCCTCATCTCATGCCCTGCCAATCACCACCACCGACGCCGCCTTGTCCAGCGCCTCGGCACGGCTCGCCTTTCGATGAGACTCCTCCTCTCGTCGAAGTCCGACCCGCTGCCGGTGCTCGACTTCATGCACGACACTGGTCGCTTCCCGCGCTATGCACTCTAGTGCCGCGCCCGTGTTTTCTTTATATCTTTTCTTACACTTTTCTCTACTCATAGCTACGAACATCATACCGCCACGACTCCCATAAAATCTTGACCACCACCCGATCATAGCATACACCATTTACCTCTCTCCAGCCCCGCTATGTACTCTCTCCACCCCCGCTAGATTACTCCCTGTCATATGTACAGTGCTACATGGGCCCCCAGGGGCCCGCGCGCACTCTAATGGAACTAATAAAATAATATGTAGTGGCCATAGTGCCATAGTGGCTGTAGTGAAGGGTGGGGTCTGCATAGTGCTACATAGTGGAACGGTTCCACTATGTAGCACTACATAGTGGGCTATAGTGCCCGTTCAAAGAAAAGAAATAATATTTCACTGTCCAGTCCACATCAAACAACCAAATATGAAGGAGGAAAATGGTATATTAACGGTAGTGAGATGTACACAGTTGGTATTACTCATACATGCACCACCATTCAAACCCGCTTTTTCACTCACCAACAGGTCAGCCACAGCATACTGGATGACGATTTGACACCTATCTGTCCCTACAGATAACATGTCAGTTCAAATCAAAGTAAGAACAAAGATAGCATACCTACCAATGAGTAAACACTAGACTTGGGGCTCACGCAGGGGCTCGGAATGGAGCTGCAGCTGCTCATCGCCGCGTCGAACCCGAACCTGCTCTCGCTGCTCACCGTGTGCCTCAAGCACCTGCAGGCGCCCGTGCACCAGAGCGCGTACACGCTTGTCGGTGACATGGCGATGAGGTGCTTTGTGCTCCCGCACCCACACATGCCCGGCATCATGGTGGAGCTCATTACGGCGTTTAGAGCCTCGTCGACATGCGCAAGACACGACCCAATACACCCTCTGTACCATTAGCTCTTTCTTTTCTTCTCTCTGCCCTTTTATCTTCTTTCTTCAAGTTTCTTTATCCCCTGCCCCACCTTGCCATCCCGATGCCTGCTCCCTGCGGGCGGCTAATTCCCTTCCCCACCTCCGTATATACGTGTCCTGGATCATCTTTAGTAGCAGTAGTATTTTCTCCGTCCCTTTTTGTTACACCCATTTATGGGGGACTTGCGGTCCATTAATATAATTAAAAGGTCATTGCACTGAAGCAACGGAAACCATCCGGGTTATCCTTAATAATATTTCAGAGGATCCGGAAGCCAAGAATCGAAATTACGGGAGGGAAAGTCCTGGAATAGCCAACTTCCAGAGTGTTCAAAGAATCAGATGCAATAGCCAAGGTTCTGCCAAGACAAATTGGGGTCTATTATTTAGGGTGCGGTCCATAGAGGTTGACTTCAAAGTTCCTGAAATCACACTCAGTAAAGAGTGTCACATCACATGGTTCAGTCACAGCGCGTCGAGTTTTCATCCTTGCGGATGAAATTTTGGGATGGTAAAAGTACAGTGCTGAGGTCCCAAAATATGCAGTCTCCCATGGGCCACTATGTATCACTATATAGTCCCCTGACCACTATGTAGCACTACCAAGCACTATGGAGACGAGGTCCCACTACCGAGCACTATAGCCCACTAGGGCAAAAATCACGTTTTGCTGATGTTGATAGTGGCTGTGCATCAGCCTTTTGACACAGAAGTTTTCAAAGTTTTTTGGGGTTCAACAACCCCAAAAAACCCCAAAAAACTTGCTAAACACAAAAACTTGCAAACCCCTGAACAACAAGTCAAATTTGCCAAACTTTGGGGAAAAAAAAAAAACTACCATTGCCCCTTCAATCACTCATCATTTGAGAGCCTTTCCTTTTTTTAAAAAAACCCGGAAACCCTAAAAATCCCCAAAATCTCCGAACATATTTGTCAAAAGGCTGATGTGTGAAGTTAATTCAGTCACTGCTACTAAATTCAATAGGAAAAACCCTATTGAAAATAGTGGCTGGGGAGTTGCACTTGTTTACGTGCTCGGGGAAAAATGCCCCCTACTCGGTGAAAAACCATAACCCCCTTAAACAGAACAAATTTTTTTTTTGTCCTTGCATGCCCGGACATCAGCGGTCATTGGATCCTGCCGAGTTTTGCCCTTGGTGATGCCTGCCGGCCCGGAATCGCGTTCTGCTCAATCTCGGAGCGCTCTAGATTTTTTGACGGGAGCGCTCTTCGGGCGCGATCGCTTCCTCCCAACTCTCTTCCTATCCTTGTTGAAGTACTTGGCTAACTACTACCTTATACACCTGGTTTGTCTCCACGGTCTAACCTTGAATGCGACGCGGTGATCATATCACTGGATCGTGTTTGACATTGTGTGGCTGAAGAGGGTGCGACAATTTGGTTCTGTGTGGCAGAAGAGGGTGCAAGTATTTGGTTCTGTATATATATCCAGCAACAATCCTGAGGAGAAGCGCGAGATTGACAAGACGAAGATAAACCATTCATTTGACATGAAGCACATGCCGCCCCACATTCCCCAGCACATTCCGCTTCGCCTTGCCCCGAGACCGCAGGCTGTCCTCTTGCAGCACGCACTACCGCGTACGGCATACCGCGTCGAGGTACGCTTACGCGTGATACGATGCGCGCTTCGCCGTTTCATTCTGTCGTTTGCTTTGGTGAGGCTGCTGGGCATCGGCGTGTCGAGCCTCTTGTGGTGCTCACTCGGAGCGCGACGCGCCAACCGCGAGGCGACAACGCGCGATCCTCCTCCCGGGTGCAAGCTTGAACACATACATGTGCTTGTGCAGCATGAGCCCCATCCCGCGCGATTGGCCTTGTCCTGGACCGCAGCACTCCTGCGAGAATTATCTCTTGGCATGGCGCATGCGAAACGAGGACTAAATGAACTGAGCTTGAATCTTGTGAATACATTTTACTAAATTCAGATGGATCTGGTGCTCAAGATGGTCGTCGTGCTTCTTTGCCTCTCATTCACCAGAAAAATGAGGAGACCGAATGTTAGTTTTTGTCTTCGGTTTGTTCCATCGGCTTGTTCCAGACAGTTTGCCCTTCACTTCATGTCGGGTTGCAGCATTATAATGGCGAGGGCTTCAAGTGCGCCCAAGGTACAAATGTTTTTTGTATCTGCCGCTCTTTTGTTTCCTGGAAGCTTATTTTTCTTGTCTTTGTGTATTAGGTGCTCCCCGTAGAGTGGGCGGCTGAGTGTAGCAGAGCGGAGAGCGCGCATGTACGTATATTTGGTGGATGCATGTGATTGAGTCTGATCTACTTACAGTATATCTAATCTTATCTTAATTAAATCGGCTTTTTAGCCAGACCTTGACGCAGTGCACACAATGTATTATTTTCTGCTACTGCCTGCCGTTATCCCCAGCCATCTCAGCCTCTTTCACTCACGTCCATTTCAACTTGCTGCGGGCATCATCGGAGCTCTTAACTGTCCACTAATCACCTTATAATCTCGGCCTTCTCAACTCCTGTTATCCTCCTCGCTCTCCACAATGTGTCAGTCGCTGTGGACCGCTGGCTTATGCCTAATTCTGCTGTTTATCCTCGTGCAATCTCATCTACCTGCATCAGCCGTTTGCCACGCAACTTCATCATCGCAATGTTCTGTTAGAACTTTGCATGCACCCTCATCCATTGGACGCTGTCCTTCAGTTGCCTTTGGCTTTTCCCCATACATTGGATGTCCTGCGATCTCGAGCAGGATTAGACCTGGTAATAAGAAACAAAAGCCTCGCTTGCTATGCTGCCGGACTATCCTCTGAATATTATCGACTCTCCCAAAACATAGGAGCCATTTTAAGTTTACCCTGTGCCATCCAAAGTCATGTTCGCTTCAGTGTGTTTTTATCGGACTTGCGGCTATCATTCGTCCCCACGCTCTCGTCCCCACGCTCTCTATCTCGTTTATCTAATGTGCTTGATGTTTTTTTCCTGGTTTCGCCACCTTGCCATGGTCTTCCTAGTTGACACTAGAATACGGTCGATGCGTCTAATTAAACTTCTGCTGCATAGAATGCACCGATATTTGTATAGGCGTCACAATTTTAAGGCGTTGATAGCAAAGCTCAATTGGATGAATTTGCGATGGTGCAACTGCAGTGCATTCTTTATGTCTGTCCCCTTCATTCATATAACTTCCTCCGTCGTCTTCTCTTTTAGTCTGTTTATGTTGATTTCAGCATCTGTATTGATTTGCATGCGAATAGGTCATCCTCCTCCGGTGCTCGAGACCACCAGCCACAATCTTAGATATGGTGGAGCACACTTTAATCTTATGTATACCCAGGTATCTCCGTACTTGTGTGACCACACTGCTGACCTACATGATGTGCAAGCTTTTAATTTCAGTGGCCATGGTACATTGGCTCAGATGTCCAAATTAATCGGCACTGACAGCAAGCTGGTACTGACGTGGGTCCCTTTGGCTACGCTCATTCAATCTCTCACCATTCCGCAGCTTAAAAATGATTGCCGCTACTCATAACATTACGACTGTGTCCAGATTATCCTCCTCTAAACTGCTTCACCTCCTCACTGAACATGGATGCCCCAGAACTTTCTGAATACTTGCAACATAGATGGGAATATCGGTGAAGCTGTCGGAGTCCTATATGCCAGACTCACTTGATTGTCTCTACCCAGATGCAGCAAATATAATAGAAATAAAAACAAAAATAAACACGCCGCGAGATAGTTACCAGCCTATTCTACATGCAATTAATGTCCTGAATCTGTATGCCCACTAAACCTGAATTAAACAGTGATCACACTTTCTCCAAAAAATAAGAAAAAAAGGAAGTACGAGTTTACATGCCGGGCCCCGCCACGGCCCTTTACCCCAAGTTCGGAACAAACATAGCCATACTTACTTATGATGGCTGATCCGAGCGTGCCGCTGACTTTGCTTTACTTTACTTGTGCTTTCACTTAACTTTACTTGACAAATTAACTTCCCCAGCCAAAAGTAAAATTAAATTAAATTTGTATGGCCAAGTTAATTTGCACAAGTTACTTTGTGAACCACCTCTACCGTCGGCTGATTATCGATCATCTACAGTCCTTTCTCCTTTCTCATCTCCTTTTCCGGACGAATCAAGCTCGCATTATTCGACGAGACTTTCATTGGAATGCTTCCCTTCTACCATCCTCATCCTGCGAGAATTTTCATTCGAGCTCGAGTTCAAAGGATGTTCACTTCAGTTTCACTCGTCACGGTAAGCTATGTACTTTGCAGCCTGCGTTCGGACTACGACGAACTGACCTCATAAAAATACTCCCTTCCCCCGCTGGGAGCCCGCATCGTAACACGGCTTCAAGCCCACGGCCCAAGCCTGAGCCCGGGCTTGAGTGCCGACTATCAAACGAGTATTTAGGGCCCAGAAAAGGTAGCTCAACAGAAAATAGCTAGTTCAATCTAATTGTACACTGGATAGTGTTTTCGAACTCGCTCCTGGCCAGACAAACTATTGGGAATACGCAACGGTAAAACAAGACCGATAAGCTGTTTTTAGACGCACAGTTTAAACTCCAGGGAGACCCGGCGCGCAATGGATCGGGTTTCCTTGCAATTGACGCCTGCAGTACTTCCAGCACTAATTCATGCAGACCAGATCGAGATTCCTATTACATGTGGTTCATTTGGGTACCCCAATGTACAAGCTATATCTGTAGGGTGCCTCCACAGGCAGAATATTGTCTACCTGCTTTTATTTTACTTTCTCAACTAAATCGATATTGGCGGGCCATGCCGACAAATCGACGTGGGCTTTGATGGGCATGAGCAAATTGGCTTGCACCACGAAATGTCCACGCCCACGCCAATTGGCGCAGGCGCAAGCCGTTTTTGCAAACCGAAAAGTGAAGTCTCGGTAAGTGGTTTTATTCCGCAACGGCTTGCGGGCCGCTGGTTACCTTTTCAGATTTATACTGATTGGATTGCGAGTCGATTATCCCTTTCGTCATCGCTCAGGTGCGTTCAAATTTTCAGGCTGCTTTTTTTATGTCGTGCTGGCTTATCCAAATAGCGATTTCCATTCCCTACGATTAATTTTCAAGACGGTGAGTTCGCTTTCATCATTGTGTCATGAACATTGACGGTCTGAGGTGTAGTTTATCATGATTGCTCAGCGACAGTTTGCTGCCCGTCATTTTACTCCAGTCACGGGCCGTCCACGTGCAATCTCTGGTCTGTTTCCAGTTTGAACGGCGGGCACCGTTCTCTCGGCTTTCATTTCGGTGCATGGTCGGTCCGATGCAAATCTTGTTCTGCGTCATCCTTCAATTGGAATTTGGAACCCAGATGACGTGTTCCGGTTTCTGCTCGCACTCTGGCGTAGGTCGCGTCCTGGACCCCACTTCCAACTGATGCCCTCAGTAAATTTCATAGTCGGTGCACCGATTCTAAGATCGCTGATGATTTTCCAGTAAGTCCTGTAAGGTTCTTTTACTCACGTTGAATTACATTCTTCTACTCGCGTTTACTCGCTCAAATAAGCGCCGGTTCCACAATCTTCAACGGTTTAAGGGTATGTGATTTTTTTATCACCCCCATATTCGCGAGGCTGAAAATAACGGCAGCCCGTCGGATATTGTACCCCGCACCCTAAGTCCCAGTTAAGTCGCTGTCTTAATCTGGTCCCGGCGATATAACTGCGGTGAGTTAACGACTCGTACTTTCAATCTTGCCATGCTTACTGTTATTCTCCAATGAGTTCAGGTCGCTGTCAATATCCCTGTCCCACTGTTCATTTTCGTACGCCATCGCACATTTGCTATTACTGAGATGGTTCATTCGGTTTCACGCGCCTTTGAATGTGCCGCATCCGAGCCGCCGACGTCCCATTTTGGTTCTGTCCTCACTCCATTACCACCATCGTTTTCGTGCCACCGCGTCCGCCTCGGATCGTAGTGGCAAATGCCCTTATTCATCAGTACACATTGTCATATCTCAGGTTTCCGACTTGGTCCATTTTACGCGCACCATCCACTCTGCCAGCATGGACATTTGGGTTTCAGGCGAGTCTTTTGCTCTGATTTTCTCTCTGTTGACCGGTGCGTTATCCTGGTTTTGAGCCTCACATCTACGAATTTCTGTTGTTCCCCAAATTTGGATTCAGCATCGTGTGAGTTGGAATTCTTTCCTTGACTCGTCCGAACATTAAATTGTTTCAAGGGCTCTATCTTGGATTCAAACGACGGCGAGTTGTCGGTCCTCTAGCTTTTCTTCTTAACTTACAAGCAATATCGTAGCGTCGAGAGGTTCGCGGCCGAGACAACGGGACTCGAAATATCAGCGTAGATAGGTTTCGCGATGTATTATATAGTACAATAAACTACATGTGACATCTCGACTTGGCTGAAACATGCAATCGGAGCAATTGGTAGCCTGCAATCAGGGCGATTGAAGCAACCCTCTCAAGCTGACTGTGAGATACACACATCCTTACGGCGTTTTCTGCCAAAATTCAATCCACCTGATAGCATGCTACCAGTTGGGTTTATTGGGTGATTCACTCAGGTTGATGCAATTGGTACACTCAGGCCGATTGCATCCCCTCGATCATGCTGATTGTATATCCTTCCCACAGTGATGATGCCGCGAAAGTCGGGAGAGAAGACTGACTGACACCAGTTCACACATCTGCGGTGCATCTTGTTGAAGTTTGAGATCGAAATTGCGTGAGGAAAGAGTGAACCCCGATCACCCCTAAACCTTTATCTCTCACCACCATGATCTCTGAGCTCTGTGCGGAATTGCTACATACAATTGGCTCTGAGGTACGTTATTCTAAGCCTCCAGCAAAGTTCTATCCGCTCAGTCAAAGGCCCAGCTTTCTACGCCGGACCAGAAATCCTTGCGCGCGGTGTCCAGACACCTCAGATATGTAATCGAGCCCCTTTTCCGAGTCTTCACGGCTGTTTGCCTCGTATTAGATGTCGGTAAGCCTGCAGACGGTGGCCCGTCCCAACTCGAAGTTTTGGCTAGTGGGCCAACCGCATGGGCCCACTGCCGGAGGCTGAAAATCCTCTCATTGGCGCCTGGAGCCGAAGGAGCCACAGGGATCCAATACAAGTTGGCGAACCACAGAATCCAAAAGTTTCTGCGGCCGGCATTGGAGTCCTTGACGGGTATCCGTTCTGTGGAGTAAGTCCTAGGGTTTTAACGGGCTCGGAAGTACTCATGTGCTCATAGTTGGACCATCCACGACACTGACGCATTCTCGGCACAACTCATCGTTGTCGAGGTGCTTAATGCGCGTAGGACTGTGAACGAGCTACGTCTTGTCGACAAGACGAAAATAAACGACCAATTCGCAACCCTACCCCCAATTTTGAATGTCTACACCCTCAGTGTCGACGCACCGGCGAACAGCTGGAACTCTGACAGCCGCTTCCTTCCTTGGATACGCCAACTCGTGCGCGTGAACCCGGGTCTCGAATCTTTGCGCTTTCTATCTACGGTCGGCTGTGCTCAGATGTGCGAGATCCTACAGCGGGAAAATATTCGCCTGAAGAGCGTCTCCATCCCGAGCGCGGACGATGCCCTGCTCCGATACCTCGCGTCATATTCGGGGCTTGAGCGGCTGGAATTCGGAGGCCTTTCATATTGGCAGGCAAGCTTGTTCTTTGGGAGCATCCTCCCTAGACACGCCACGTCACTGGTTGTGCTCCGCTGCCCGGCGAACAGCGAAGGAGAGTGCAGCTTCGGGCGGCACCATGTCGCGCTCATTTCCGAGTTACGGAGGCTGGAGACGCTCGAGATGTCCGTCAATTCATCAGAAATGGCGCCAGAGACGGAGGACAAGGACATCATCGTGAGCATGCATGGTAGCTCTCTTGTCCGGCGCCTCGATTGATCAGCCTCATAGGAATTGTTCCTGGAGATGGCCGTTGCCATGCCCGCCCTGGGTAATATAGCTATATTGCCAGCAGCTGCGGGCAATTGTGGAATCGGGATTGAGCGCAACAAACGCGACATGCGTGGTCGAATCAGAAAAACCATGAACGCCTTCGCAAAGGAGAAAGGATCCCCAGTGTTGAACCACTTGGTTAAAACGCACCACCGGCGCGTTAAACAATTGAAGACAGTGAGCTTTTCTAGGATGTACATGTAGCTATCAAAGGAGAGCTAGGGCATTCAATCGTGATCATGTTTCCCTTCGCATCGGGTAGATTTGTGGAAGAAAAGCGGAATGGGAATTGGTCTTGGACATTTGGAATAGAATCAGTCAGCAAAAATAAAACGGGATGGGGAAGCTATCCTAAGACGAACAAAGTGTGTGGTGTTCCATAGCAAGGTCTTGATGTCCAGACGTCGCACACCACCCATTCAGTCACTTAGGACCGAGTGTCAAAAAAGCGACAGAAAAATCATCATATACCACTGCGTTCCAAGCCCGCCTAGACAGCTTTGTCTAGGGTCTGTCCAGCCGTGTTTCATACCCCTAGACTGACCTAGACTATATTTGAGGGAATAACTACTAGTGAAACTTCCACATCCACGCTGAATTCTTCTCATCCGAATGAGATGTGGGTGGAAGTTCCCCATTCGATTCAGGTAGATCATAACCCAATACTGTGTCATTGTTTTTTGTAGTTCGTCATTGGCACAAAAATTGTCAGAGTACAAACCTCAAGTGACAGACAGAGGGCCATTGGTAAAATTATAACTTCCTCTTGTGCTTGGAAAACTGGTAAAATAAATTGTTGAGTTGTACCTCCGAGGTCTCAGTCGAACAATCAAGTGAAAGTCTGTGAGGCAAATCCAGGTCAAATTGCTTGAGCAAATACCTATGGGTGAAACCGATATCACATCCGCATTGAATGCGCCGCCTAAACATGAGAGCTGTTGGTGGAAGTTCCCTGTTTGACTCGGGGGTGGTGATCAAATATCACTTGGCTTCTGTTTTTTTTTGTTCGCCATTGTATTTTATTTTATCACATATTTCGAGAGGAATCACCCCTGTCTGCAAAAGGAAAGGGCTCAAGTCCGCGAGGATAGATCTGAGTTTATTTTTGAGTATCTGGATGCACTATCCCTAATGGTGGACATCCAGAGCACAACGAGGGGAAGAAGCAAGCTGTATACAGAACTCGGCAAGTGCTGTGATGCAAAAGATGCCTAGAGAAAAAAAGAGTGTAGAGCTGGAATGTCCATGGGCGTCATCAGAAGGCACGACAAGAAATGCGGCTAGTAACAAGCCAGTAAACAAAATCTTCACCAGAAGCGGCTCCGCGGTATGGCTCCCGTAAATCCGGTCTTGTGACTTCACGGCGCCGGCAAAGAAAGTGCGCGAAAAAACCAACAAACGCGCTTGGGTTCTGGAATAGGGGCTCGGATTTGGATCGAGGATGGGAACCGAACTGATGTGCAACACATAGGAACTGCATCACCATCTGCCACTCTCTCTTGTGCCACTTTCAATTCTATTTGTGTGCAATAAATAAATCTACAGGACAAGCTCACGGGCTAAGAATTGAGCATCCCTATTCACACGGAGGTTAGATCCTGCTTGGCCTTGTTCCAGCCCAGCTTTTTTCTTCAACCCAACTACCACTTTATGTTACCTTATTTTTGAGGGCAAATCATCCCTGCCTGTAAAAAAGAAAAAGGTCCAGGGGGAGAGGAAATATATGAGTTTATTGTTCAGTGTCTGGATGCACAATCCATTTTGGTGGACATCCAGAGCACACAGATGTGAAAGAAGACGGATACAGGACCCAGTTCGAGACTCAAGACGGCATGAACTTGGCAAGTATTATTAGGTAAAGAACTCCCGGAGAAAAAGAATACAGAGTTGTAATGTGCCAGTGTGTCACCAGAAAGCATCCCAAAAATGTGACCTATAGAAAAAAATCTTCGCCAGAAATAAACGGTTCCGCTGGTCATCATACCAACTAATGTGGCGCGTTGCAATGTCATTACGGCGCCAGGAAATAAAGTGCCTGAGACCCACCATGAGCTCGAGTTTCACAAGGGTGCAGAGGCTTTGAAATACGAACATGGGTTGTGTCAAATTCCGGGTAATTCAAACATGTCTAGGGCTGCCACCCGTGCCCGTGACGGCAACGGCCGTCGATTCAACGGTTAATCGACGGCACCGGGCTGTTGTTCAACGGCCCGTTGGATAGGTTTGAGGACCTCTCACGGGACGACACGGTCGACGGCACGGCCGTAACGGGTGTGTTCACGGGCCCGGGTTGACAAATCATTTTTTGAGCATGTTTACCCCAGAAGGGATCATGAACGTGGGTATTGGAATCTAACTGCTGCAGTATATTGTTCTTGAATACGAATGGATTCAGATACCAGTTGTTAAGCGCTGAAAAAGTCTCACTTAGGTTCCAAAATGTGTCAGTGAATATGTTCAACTCATCATGAGAACCCAAATAACAAATGAGTCTAGGTAAAATTTCAGGATCTGAATTTTGTACAACGGAGAAAAAACCTCGCCTGCAAACAAGCGGCTGAACTTGGGTTCAACGCCGCCATCACGGTTGCGGCAATTGCCGTGATGGAGGAATACTTCGTATTATGAAGCCTGGACGGTAGAGAAGATTTAGCCAATGAGAAAGGCGCATCATATTCCGCACATGTGTCCTTCCTAGTCCACAATCGCTCCGTAAATAGTGTTTCTTCATGCCAGAAAAATCAAGCCGTCGAACGGCCGTGACGGCTGTTTTTCAACGGCTCGTAGCACAACAAACCCGTGCCGCGACCGTGCTGTTAGGTCTAGAACAAATGCTCTACGGAACGGGCACGGCACCAGTTTGACGGGTGCCGTCGAACCGTTGCAACGGTCACGGGCGGCAGCCCTAAGTTATGTCCGAGTCGTAAAACTGTTTCTCATCAATTGAGCTTCAGGCTAATGTCATCATGTACGAACAGTTTGCCTGTTGTAATGCCAGAAAGCATCCCAAGAAATGGGGCCAGTAAAAAAAACAATCTTCGCCAGAAACGGTTCCGGCGGTAAATGCGGGCCGTGGCTCGATTGATGCCATAACCACACCATACAGAAGTGCATCGCATTTGCCACTCTGTCTAGTGCCACGACCTGCTGAAGAACAAGAACAGGTAGGAGCTCAATTAGTTGCCCTACTGATCTCTAAGCTCTTTGCAAGACCTCCAATACTCATGACCGACCCTAATCATCTTGACTCTCCGCTCTCTGACACGACACGAAGCCGGAATCGAAGCGCTTCAAACGGGAGATTCACTCCGCCAGATATTCGGGGAAGCATATTAGAGTTGGATACACGCATTCTGACACTCGAAGAAGCGGCCCTCATCGCAGCCAAGCTCGAGCGGCAGGACCTGCAGACGTGTTTCGATGCCTACAAATACCCCATCCTTACCCTTCCCACCGACATCACGTCGGAAATATTTGTCCACTTTCTCCCACCTTATCCCGAACGCCCACCGGCCATCGGACTCTCCTCCCCGCACATACTGGGCCAGATTTGCTGGACATGGCGCGAAATAGCGCTCAGCACGCCACGACTCTGGCGAGCCATCGAATTGAGGCTTCCGACGAAGTATCCGACCAAGGCGCTGGATTTACTCAGAACCTGGCTGTTGCGCTCCAAAAAATGCCCGTTGTCGATTTCCTTGCCATGCTCCACTCGGCAGCTCGAGGTTGATTTTATCCAAGCCATCATACCTCATTCTGAGCGCTGGGAATACATCGACTTCAAGCTGCCCATTGAATCACTTCGACTGATTGGAGCGTACTTCCCCTTACTCCGTTCTCTGGCTTTGGGCCCCACCCACTACATGGTAGTGCCCGACTCACTGGATGCAATATCACCGTTCAGTAAGGCACCGCTTTTAACGCAGGTCACCCTTCACAACACTTTTGTGCCGTCCGAGATTCAGTTGCCGTGGTCGCAGTTAACGAGCATTTCCGCCCGATTTTTGTCTTCAGCTGAATGCACCGAAATATTGCAGCATTCCGCTGCCCTGCGAGAGTTTCGCTGTGACTATGTTAAAGTTGACGCTGGGAACCTACTGCCTGTGGCGCCTCTGAGGTACCTGCACTCGCTAAATTTGGGCGGCGGCTCAGGTCACCAACAGCTCCTGGAAGTACTCACTACTCCCGCTCTCCAACATCTTATGATCCCGGACATCCTGGATGACACCATTCCCAACATCAATGCGCTCATTTCAAGGTCTCACTGTACTTTGGCATCCTTGCGCATCTTTTTTCCACACCAAGCAGATGCGACCTATCATGCAGCATTTCCTTCCGTTCCCACTATTACTGTTACAAGCGGAGGTCTTTAATCATTTTGAAGCTTGTCAAGGTCCCCCTCCGTCGAAATTACAAAATAAACTGTCAATAACAAATATTGCTGCATATCTTTAGAAAATCAATCCCCCCCCGGTCCCAAAGATGTACAGCGGATAAAACTGTCGATATCAAGTTGATATTCCGGTATGTATTGTAAACCCGACTATACACAGCAGCGGAGACCGGATCAATGTCTGCATGACAATGAAGGGAAGAAAAATAAAACACACCAATTTGCATGCCAGGCCAGCGAAGAACAGTTCTTAGTGGGCACGGAAAGAAATATCCGTCTGCATGACACGTCAAAAAAACAAACGGAACCCCAATAGCTGTCGGCGTGCGAATCCTACATTTGAGCCCGTTGCAATTAAATCCGACAAACCGAAACACGCCGCGGAGCACGGTGAATTGACAGATAATGCTAAACACGAGACTTCGGGTCTTTCACGCAAAGGCTAATAGTGTCGTCAAGATCAATAGCATCGAAGAGCCAGAAAATTACAATACAAGATACAGTATGGGTCAAAATATGGTTGGTATCAACACATAAGGCAAGCCTTTGAACAGAGAAAGTGCTTTGAGGTGGGCAGAATCGATGGTGAACTGGCTCACGTAGAAAGACAAGAATCGGAGCTAGGAATGAATGCATAGCCATTTAGAGCGAGCAGTTACTTGCACAAACGGTCCCAGGTGGGCGATCAAGCGACGTCGGTTTCCTCCACATTCAGCGAGGGTACTCAAGTCGAAAGCCGGACGCGCAATGCAGGTTGGTGGACGTCGAGAGGTGAAATTGAAACAAGTTGTTGATGGGTAGAGAAGTTAGCGGTGAAAGCAGTCAGTAAGCGATAGAACATCCGGACCGCGGAAAGAAAGAAGCCCGTAGCGAGCAATGGTATCGAGAGTCAAGTTGCTTGAAGCCGCCCCCAAAAAATGCCGCCAGTTATGAGTACCTATGTAATAAGTATCGTCCCTTTCAAATCTCAGATCACCAATTTCATCGATTTTTTTGACTAGTGACGCTGATCGTTGAGGGACTTTTTAGGGGCTGTGTTGTGATAAATTGACGGCAGTGCTTAATTTCGTTTCAAATTTTTGTAGTGTTTTTAGTGGCTGTAATGTTTTCAGATGTTATTTTCCATCAAAACGGGATTTTTCACCGAGTAAAAAAACTTTTTGTTCTTTGTTCCTGTTACATCTGAGGGGCCCCCTGCCAAAATTCGCGGACAAGATGTGCCGTTATCTCAGCATCAGCTGCATATCACATTTCAGAATATGGGATCAATCTTTAGCTGAAGTACATGGGTCCCCTTCCGTTCCAGCAATATTGCAAGACATTAAGAACTGACCAGAATCTGGACTGGTCTTACAAAAGGGGCTTCTCCTCGGAATTCGCGGAATCTTCCGTATGTCGGGGATTTTCGGATGTATTTGTTCTGAGGGGTTGAACTTGTTCCTTTAGTAGCATAGGCCTAGTCTATGTATTCATGGTCACGTAGTAGCTTATGCATTGAGTGATGCCTAGTCTATTTACTTATTAGTGGCGCGACCCAAAAGAGTTATAGGAGGAAGATCACGTGTGGTAGCTCACCCTTTATTGCCCTCCGTTGCAAACAGGGCCACACAATGGGTATCTTCCGCCAAATTTCGTGAGCAAAGTGTCGCAGTATCTCAGAATCTGCCGCTTATTTCCTTCTACACCGCCAACGGTCGTCCACGTGGTCACCAGCTGGACGCAATCTGGCTGATACATGTGGCGGAAAGCTGGACACAGCATGCTGACAACTGGACTCCAGCCTAATTCTCTATGGGCCCATGCTGGGGCCAGGTCAAGGTGGCGGCCAGCTGACCGTCAGGCTGGCCTCCATCAGACTACACATTTGTATTATATATTATCTCGCACTGTTGGACTGGTACAAAATCGCATTTGACAGAAATAAATAAATAAATTCTGCTAACGAATATACAACTGAATCTAGTCATTGTCACCGCCGTCGGCCTCATTGACACCCGAGCCCTCACATGGACCCAAAGCCGTACCATTTGCGTCGATCGCCTCGTCAACTTCCTGCGGGAACCCATCGATAGTTTCATCGAGCTGGAAGTGGGCATCACGGGAGATTGTCACGGTGGAGTGGCGGCGGAGCTAGAATTTTGAGGCACGGAGAAAGAGGCGGTTCCCGGTAGGAGGTCTTGGCTCGGCCACTTGCGCATCTTGAGTTTTAATCTTGATTCTTGAGTCTTGATTGTGTAGCTAGAATCTTGAGAGTAGGCACGGAGCAAGAAGCGGTTCTCGGTAGGAGGTCTTGCCTTGGCGAATCACCGCTTGCGCGTCTTGAGTCTTGATTCTGTAGCGCTGTAAGTTCTTGAATTCTGGGGCTTGAGTCGAGGCTTGGCCTAGGGTGGAAGATAGCAAGGAAACGGAGGAGGGAAGCGAGGTGAGGCGAGATATTATGGTGCGTAGCCGGCACGCCAGCGATTATACGCGTGTCCGTAAGGGCCGAGTCATTGCATACAAGCCCGTACGTGGGTGTTCGTGCGCAGATCGTTATGATTTTGTTCTTGTTGGTGAGGTGGCTCAGCGTGGAGGGCTCAGAATGCGGACGGCTTGCATCCGTAACACGGCGCTTCGGGGGCGGCTTGGGGATCTTGATCATTTGGCGGTACATGGGCAGCGTGTGGCGAGGTGCGCACGAACGGGGGAGGGGCCGCCGCCTTGCCCGCTGCACGCTTAGTGCACATGGAGCGCTTGGTCTTGGCGCCTTAGCGGAAGATGAGACCGAGGAACGTGGAGGTCAGAGGGAAAGTAAGACGTCGCTGCCAACAAGCACGTGATGGATACACATGGACAAACTTCGCGCACGGACCGTCGATTATACCGATCCACCCTTTTTTCAACCCGTTCGACTTAATACCTATTTCCTGAATTCGGGTTTCAACTTTGGCCAGTCCCTGTGAGCATTCAATTTCCAAACTCAGAATGGCAGATTCTATGTGTGCTGCGCGTAATATCAAGGGAATGGAGGACCAGTTCAAGACCAGTCTCGAGAATATGAATGAATAATCACTTCACCAGCGCACTTTTTTTGATTTTTGGATGCAAAACTTCAAAATACAATTGCAATTAATGGAAAGAAAGTTTGGTGCACTCCCGTATATTTTCGTACTGATGATTTCAACATGTTCAATATGGTGGGTGCCATATGGATTCATATGGATGCCAGCTGGTGGAAGGCTGGAATTCAGGCGGCAGAAAAAAGCTGGTCACCAGCTGGAGAAATTGTGGGACCAGTTTTTTTAAAATGTGGCCATCAGCTGGGCGGTCCAGCTGGAGGCAGCGTGCCGGCACTTTGGCGGTGTAGCTCTTGAGAGACAAATGTTGCTGTGCATTTTAGCTAACTCCCCCTTCCAAAATAATTAGAATATCTGTAGAAATGATCAAATTAAGAACCGTCGTTAAAAGAGGGGTATTCCCCGTTCTCGTCCAATATTCGGACCATTCCAGATGTAAACAGGAGCATGTCGTTTGGCTCGCCCTCGGCAGGCATCCAATACAAACACCTGTCATTAACGTGTATGACTCAAGTGGATGGAGGCCCCTAGTAAGAGTTAAGGGGTGCCCGGCCCATACTATCAAGCGGGATTCCCACTCGTCATCACCATCTAAAGAGGAGATTTTCGGCATATGCTGGCAGGCTTCCTGTATTTTATCTGCCTTTTCCCGCAATCTGGGAACAAAGAATCATTAGAACTAGCAGGTTTGGTACTACTGTAAACGGCATAAAAACTGTTGTGTGTCTTTCTGCATACCCTTTCTGTGCCATTCACACAGCAGATAATAATAGATACACCATTCCGGTTGGTCTCTTCTTCAGACCATATGAACTGAAACTCTACAATCTGGTTGGAGAGCATCCATTTGAAGTACATGCAGGTTTATTGCAAGATTAATTTACCCTCGCGGATCGAGGGAAAAAAAATCCAAAAAACATCAATCTTTTAAAGACATTTTTGAAGCATTCTGAATTGAAGTCCACGGATTTAAGTCTATACTATACATTTAGTGCGTCTCTCGGCATCTTCCTGTGGGTGCCTGAATCCTTAATTATCACAATGTTAGTTTGAAAAGCACACAGGTCCAGTGCACTTATTCCGCGGCCCTTGGTGTGTGGATTGAAACACCCTACTTTGTTTGGATTGATGGTGGCCGTTAAGGCAGAAAAAAATTGCCGGGGTTCTCCTGGATCTCTCGGTGGCATATCTAGGAGTTTCATCGGTCGACATCTTGTAGAATTATGTAAGAAGAACCACCGTACAGTGCTACATGTTTTCTTCCCGTAAAATTGTTGTTCAGCCTGTGGACCACGCAAGTATAATATATCTCCCCCCCAATCGGCATGGTGCACTTGTTGTTTATATATATATAACGGCAGCCGTATTTGCCTAAAGGCAGGGCCCTAAATCATCCTCCAGAAGATGGCCAACATCAGCCCCCGGTGACATTTGCGGATATGGCCAAATCCAAATTTTGTGTACACATCACCAGCGACTTTGCAGTCACTGTGTGCGCCTGCTTATTTTCATGACTGTCCCCGTGTTCCTTACGTAAAAACTTTGGAACTTGTGGAATGTAAAATTGGAGGCTAGAATTAAAAGAAACACCCACTGGTGATAAACCGGACAATTCTGTTTCCTGGATCATTCTGTCGCCAGTTCACAACAAATGAAGTGCAAACTATATTCACGACAAACCAAAATTACAGGCTAAACTTTATAGTACCAGAAAAAAAAAAGTAAGTACGAGGTCATGCCGGGCGCAGCCACGGCCCTTTACCCCAAGTAAAAAACAAATAACGTCGCCAGAAAACAATTCCCGGTAGATGCGGCCCGGATTATGATGTCACAGCGTTTACGCAGAAAGCGAATCGACTCGCAGAGCTAGAAGCGCAGAGACTCCAAGAAACCGCGACAAGAAGAACCCCGCACCCCCGCTCTCGCTCCCCGTGCGCGCGCGGGTTGGGATATGCACAGACTCGAAGTTATGAATGTGTGAGCGATGGACTCAAATGGCCACCGGCGCCCACACGGCGGGGTGCGTCGTGTACGTCTGCTGCCCTTGTACCCGCACCTGCTGCACCCACACCCGCACCCGCACCGGGATAATAAGCCGTATGCGTACTGCCCACTCTGTGCGCGCGCCCTTTATCCGCTTCCAATCCCGAAGCCGACCGTGCATGAGCCCCGAAGCTGAAGAACCCTGCACCAGTGGTGCCTAGCCCGCATATACGTCGCCGCGTACGCCGCCGCCACCGCCGCGAGCGAGGAGGACGACGCGGGCGGAGGTGGGGCTATCGATGCGCGTGTCTGCGTCGGCGTCCCCGTCGTGCGTGCCTGCGGATGTGTTGTAGGTGCGCGTGTCTGCGTTGCTGTATGCGTCAGCGCCTGTCTCAGTATCGGTGTCGCCATAGCAGATGGCGGCATCCCCTGCGTTCCAGCCGCAGACAGCGGCAACGTGCCCGCGCTCCCGAACGACCCTGCAGAGCCCGCGCTGTCCATGCATGCTACCGGCGTCGGTGGCGCCGTAGAGCTCGAGCTCGGCGCCAAAGTAGGCGAGATCGTCGCCGTCTGCGCGCGCTTCACCCGTCTCCCCCCACTCGGTTCGTCGTCAGCCGCCTTGCGCTTCCCTGTAGCCTGCACCGGGGCGCGCGGACGGTGGCGCAGCAGCCACCTCGCGCCCTAGATTCGCGCTCGCGCTGGGCGTCGGCGTCGCGCTGCTCCCACTCCCGCTCTCACTCGCACCCCCCACTGCTCCCCTCCCCTTAAGCCCTTCCGTGCACCCCCGTCTCGCGCCATCCCACCTCCACCACCCGTACTGCCGTTCCGCGCCATCACCCTCACCGGCGCCCTGCCCACCACACCCTTCTTTACCCACCCACCGCCCCTCGCGCCGTTAAGCCTGGGCACACTCGCGAGCCCAACTCGCCCAACTCGCCCAAGCCAAGCCCGATGCCCACGGCGAGCACCTCTTCCGCCTCGGCGGGACGCCGTCGAGGCCGATCTCGGCTTGGGGTGGGTAGATGGGGGGGTGGGGTGTTCGTAGGGTGTGGGGGAAGAGGACAGATAGAAGAAGCAAAAAAGGAGAGAGTGAAGGTGGAAGAGGGAGCGAATGGGAGAAGGGCGGGATGGGAAGACACGGGGGAGTGGCAGGGCGGGAGAGGATGTCCGCGCGCGCCAGGAACGGCGGCGGATAAGACGGCGATGCGATGCGATGCGATATGAAAACGAGGGGGATGGAGTGGAAAGAAAGGAAAAGGAGACAAAGGATAGACGCGCAGAAACAAAGAAGAACAGCAGGAGGGGCGGAGGAAGGACATAGGGACGGCGACGGCGGATGCGATATGAAAGGGGGGTGGAGCGTGAAGAACAGAAAAGGCGAGGAAGGATGGAAGAGGGGGGCGAGCGTGCGTCGGAATGTGGTACAGACGGGAGGAAGGAGAAAGGGGTGAAGGCGCATGCGCACGCCCAAGCGGACGTGACGCGGGGGGGGGAGGTATATGCAGGCAGGAGGAAGTATCGGCACGGGGATGATTGAGTTATTGATACAATAATTGATTGATGATATAACTGGGGCACAGAGAAGACGGGAGTGAGGAGAGGAGAGGACGGACGGACGGGGAAGACCACAGGAAAATGGAAGGAGGGGTGAGGGGATGGAACGGGTACGGAAGATGGGAGGGTACGGTACGAGGGGCGACAGAAGCGAACGGGTGCGAGGGAGGGAATGGAAGGCGCGCCGGGGTAAGGACAGGAACGAAGAGCAAAGAAACGCGGGGGAGGACGCGGGGAAGGAGTGAGTGGGAGAGGAAGGGGTACAGCGCAAGAGGAGGAGCGGGTCGGGAATGGGTGGACGGGAAGAAAGGAGAGCAAGCGCAGTACGAGCAAGTGCATATACTTAGGCAGGAAGATGAAAAAGTGGTTATGCGAGCGAAAGGAAGAGCAGGCGAGTAAGGGGTGGACGAGGTGCGGCGCAGGAAACGATTCAAAAGGGAAGGATGAATGAATATATTGGGAAAATTTCGCTATCAAGACAGGCGTCGTGGGGGGTGGTGGTGGTGAAGAGCACCCGGAGCGCGAAAGACGGGGGATCACGGGATGGAAGGAGCGGAAGGACGGAGGGATAAGGAGCGAAAGGACCCGGAGCGGAAGGACGGGCGAGGCGCGCAGAAAGTGGTGGAGTCTGGACGCAAGACAAGGCAGCAGCGGAGAACGCCGCCAGACGTGGGGTAGATGGTAAGGGAAAGGAGGCATCCCGAGCGTGCGATAGAAGCGAGATCAGACGACGCAGGCACCGAAGGACACCAGTCGCAACATAGCAGAACACCAAGAACGCGCCCAAGTACTACTCACCGAAAATTGCCCTTCTCGAGCAGCGCGGGCGCGATGTCGAGGCTGGCGAGCTCGGGGAGCGACGACGGCGCGCGCAGCCAGATTCGACGTCCGCGATCTTGTAGTAGGAGATCCGGTGCTGCGTGACGTTGGCGGTGGCGAGGGAGAATGTCTGGGCGGGGGAAAGGATGTTAGCGTGTGAGGTGTAAGAGAGAGAGAATAGACGAAAGAAAGGTGGGAGATAGTCGTTCGCGCACAGAGCCAGCGCGCACGCTATACTCAGGCTCGAACTTCGAAGCGAAATAAAAGAAGAAGAGGGACACGCGGAAAGCAAGCAACAACAAGGAGAGGAGTCACCTTGCTTGCCAAGGTCCCCTTCTGTCGAAATTATGTGAGAATCTGCCAGCAACAAACCTTGTCTCGACCCTTTATGATGTAACACTGCAGCGACTTCTGGCATAACTGCGCGGGAGTTCGGCCGTCGATCGCCGAAGCCGATTGTACATGTTTGTCCGACCAAATAATATGTTCTTCAATTATACCAAGGGGTCTGAATCTTAGATTTTTTCAAACCACGTCGATTTAGGGGGTTTGGCCCGCCGCGAATCCGAAAATCTTGGTTTCAAGGTGCCAGGTTGAATATTCATTGAGATAGAGGGGGGTACATTATTACTGCATTGGGCGAAATTTAAGTAGTGTACTGCCACTGTACAGCCCCTCCCAAAAAGGGAATTTTTGACGTGCATCAAATTTGGGAGAAACTTGTTCGTCTCCTAGAAAATGGCCTGGGAGCGGAAAAAAATGATACAAAGCGCCAAAACACTCTCATTCATGCCTTGAAACGGCCCGCAAAATATGGGGGGGTAGCGCCCACTATTGGGCGAGATTTGGGGGGGGGGTCCCTGGGACCCCCTGAAAAAAAAATATGTAGGTGATATGTTTTTTTCGCATTTTTGGGCCCCCTTGAATCATACGAACGCTGCAAGCCTTCCCTTGCTGCCCACTACTATAACCCTAACATCTTCGAAGTTCAATGCGCGGCACCTCCCGGCTACTGGCCTCCGGCGCCATCGTGATCATGCTGGGTCGATAGACCATCCACCTCCTCTCTCAGTCGCTCTTCCGAACGCATTTCCGCCCAGCAGCCTCGCCGCTCTCGAAACGATGCATTGGTTTGGCTGGAGGATCCCCGCACGCCGGTTGGGTAGAGAAGAGTGTTGAAGCATTAGTGAATGTCTTGTGCGTTATCCGTTTCCCATTTTCAAGCCGGTGCTCAGAAATCCCATTCAAACTATCCGCTTCATGAATCCTACTCGATCTCGACCATCACGACTCCTTCCCTCCGCAAGCGCATTCAAACCCGATATGTTCCCGCCAACATCCCGATATACAGCAAGAGAGTGAGTAGTCCCAGACTTCTGCTCCGAGAGGCTTTGTCCTTTTCTGCTTACATATCCGTTCCGAGGCTGTCTAAATTACGCGCAGACGAATCCGGCTGAGGACGCAATAGTTTCCCCGAAATCCTGGGCTGCTCTCAGCCTAGAAGATTATCCTACTGACCTATTCGAAGGATGTACAGCTGTTATACAACGTCGCACATCCTTGGACGGTCTTTATCATGGACTCATCTCTGTGGCGGCACAAGTTCCTCAATTTACCGTAGATGGTGTGTCCCACGCTCTCAGCCTGGAGCCTGCAATAGAGATCTTATGATCCGCTCGTGTCTTGTTTTAACTTCTGTGCGGTCGGTGTGAATCAACTCCGCATCTTCGTCTCCACAATCGCGGGTCCACTAACCCATTTCTGGCGGTGTTATATCTTGAGACGATACTCCTTGCTGTCGTTTAGCTTCGAACGCCCATGACAGCCAGAGCACGACCGCTGGAAGATAATGACTTGGTGGTGCGTCCTCCGCGTGTATCTCGTTTGATTTACATTCTTAAACTTCTGTCCATTACTGTGTAAACTTTGCCACTTGTTCGCCTTGTTTTTTAATAACCCACTCGCTGTTGCTGTATATGAAGAATCAAATGCGATGCCGGTCCGATGAATGCACTAATTCTGTCCTGCATCCCTCGAAATTCCGATTTGTATTGCAGAGCAAGTGTGTGATTCGATCTCCCCTTGTTCTATACTCGCTCTGGTTTCAAATCATCAGGAACCTCTAATCCTACGGTGACCTCCTGACAATGTGAGTCAACCACATTAGTGAAGTCATACTAAATATTTTGTGCCTTTTAATTCTAGCGGCGGGTGTCATTTACTCTCTACCTCGTCGACGACTGCCCGCCCGTGGTTAAATGGTCAATATTTGCAGGTTTGCTTTCTTCGTGCGTTATTTCCCACGATTTTAATTAATTGAAGCGGACTTTCTCCATCGCCGTCCATACTACTGCGGTTGGGGAAGTGTTGTAGGATCTTCCGAGCCGGTGGTGTAATGCCACTTTTCTGTCTCTATTTACCCCTTATTAATTCGTATCCGGGAGCAGAACGGCACAGCGGAATATTATCCACTGACGACTTTATTCAAATCCTTTCATTTTCCCTTCAACCTCCTTCTCGGCTTGTGCATACAGAGAAATGTGAGTTAAGCATTACTGTCAGCTACATATTCACTACGGCATATGCCAGTAATCGAGGCGAACTTCACAGAAGTGCAAAAATCGATGAAGGGGGGGCTTCCGACCTAGTATCCTATACATTAACCGCTAACTGCGTGTCGCGTCATCTCCCGGCGGGTACTGAAGTCTGACTATGGCGAAATTATGGCAGAATCTGGCGGCAGTATGGCTTGTTCAGTCATCTATCCTAACCGGGAACTGGACAGGCACCGCCTAGGGATGGGTCTTGATTTTTAAGCAATCATCGTCCTGTTAGGGCAAGTGAGTTCTCATGAGGCGTACTGCTATTAGTATGCGGGCCCAATGGAGGCTTGATTCTTTCTTTATTACGCTGATTTACTCATACTCACACAGCATTTTTGTCCCTATTTATCAGCTCAAGATCTTGTCGCCGCCATCGATAATTGCCTCTTATCTTGCCCTCACATCGCCGACAAAAAAGTCTCTGTGTTCATGAATCACCAACACCTCTGGAGTTTACTCCTTCCGCTGTTTCTTCACTCCCTTGTGCCATCAGTTCACGCTGACTGTCTGGCGAAATTTCTGGATCTTCGCGCTGCCAGACAATCGGTGTCTGGCGGAACGGACCGGCTGGGAAATCCAATAAATATCGCCAATGCTACGGGAATGACCTATGACTTGTGCGTAAAGACGTGCGGCTCTGGCCCCTCCTTCCGCCCCTGGAATATTTTCTCTCAGAGATTCAGGTGCGTTGTCGCAACTGTTCTGCGGCGAAAAATCCCAACAAGCCCGTAGTACCTGGTTGCTTCCATTTCTTGCCCTTGTATCGCAGCTACCATTCAATGGCAATAACAGGGTGAGTTAAATCCAGTGAGATTGCCTGGCGACTTGATTACTCGATTTGCAGCGCGAAAACGCCGTGGCGATGCTGCTCAACGTGGGGTCATCAACTCTCGCAGCCTATTCTGTAATTCTCACAGCACTCAACAATCATTGGATCGCGCACCGGTTCTCGCGCATCTCCTTCCCCAATGCACAAATCGCCGTCCGCATTCTGAGCACTCTACAGCAGGTTCCGTTAACGGTGAATGTCGAGGAAGCTCTTTTGTCTTCTCTCGTTATACTTCCCGAGAACGATCAGTGGTGGTCGGAATTGATCTTCTGGCTTGAGATAAATCAGGCCCATACCTGGACCTTCGTAAACATCGCTTCAATCGGCTGGGTGGTCATAGCGTTTACACTTACCGTCATAGACACATTTACAAGTAAGTACGATATCTGCAATGAAGTTTCCAACAACTGATTTTAAAATATATTCCAGACATAGTCTATAATCCTGCACCACCTCTGAATACTAACGGGTTAGCCGTTGCGTTTGCATGGTTGTGGCTTCTGCCTGTCATTATCTCGTGGCTTCAAGTTGGGCCCAGATGCGACCCATTGACACTTAATCGGGCTTTACAGCATGCGAACAGAACCGTCTATGCTGCAACGGGGAACGGCCCCCCTGTCCCGGCCTATTTAGTTTCAAACTCGCACGCAATTTCAGTTTCCCGGCTCCCCCACTCGCTGCGCACCGATGAACACGCCCCATCTCCCATCAATAATTACGCGCGAATATTTTCTTGGGCCCTTGCGGTGGAACGAGTCTACGTCGTATTTCGAGAAGCGTCTCGGCAGACGGAGCTGCACCTGCCCGTGAATCCCAATTCCATATGGATTAAGGGGAATCGGGATATCCAAATCCAACCCGAGAATCGACGCGGATCCCTGGATCAAATCACAGCCTACACAGAGGACACCTGGCAGCAGAATTCAACCGACTGGATATACAGTGCCGTATTTCGCATAGTGGTTTCCTCCGCTTTGGCACTCATTCTCACTTGGGGTACTATTGGAGCTGCGATATTAATACAATGGTTTACTCCGACGAAAGGCAGGCTTATTCGGTCGATCTTTTCACGAGAATATCTCACTCTTTCTCTGATTTAGGCCTCTCGTGCAGATCAGGAAGTTATCTGCTTTATGCTGTGGTGTCGACGCTTTCGTGGCTATTGCTTATGATCTCGAGTGTCTTGACTGCCGTGATTCCAGACCACGAAATTCAAGCTCACAATCGTACAATAGTAAACCTCGGCGTTGTGCTGCGCAGGATGGGAAAGATCTTAGCGGCAATGAATGCTGGCTGGATCGTGCTCGTTTGCATCTTCCAATTTATCGGCCTCTACGACACATGTTGGTGTACCAGCAGCGCCTTCTCGCTCCGCTCCCGTGCTTACAGCGTGGCTACTCTGACGCCAGCAGACATCGCTGGACTTTGGACACCGGTGGTGGGTGGAACAATTCTCGCAAGGTGTGCGGTGCTATACTTTGGCACATTAAATTAAATGTTTTCTCAGTGGCTCGGTGTTTCTTTTTTTGGGGGTCATCAATATTCTGCTCTAGGGCTTCCTCATATTTTCCCCCGTCGGATCAGATTGATTCGGAGGTTTAAATTATTCCTTTGAGATTGAAACTGGATTCACGGGACCCTTCGATTGAACTCGTCTTGTGTGCGAATTTTAGGGTTTGTATTTGCTCCTGCTTATCTGATAACTCTGGCGCGTCGCGAGTCATGTGGCCACTCATGCTCATCATTTGTGACTGTTTGGCCCCCGCCCCCTCGTTATCGCAAGCATGTCGAAGTCAAACCAGCCCATCCGCGATGCGCTGTATCCCTTCTCTGGCGAACTCCCCCCGCTTGATGAGGTCGATGAACCTACCCCAGACACTATCCTACGCTCCAGCGACCTGGTCGACTTTCACGTCCACAAAGCTATTCTTGGGCACGTCTCCGTAGCCTTCTTTGGCATAGTGAACTTTGAAGGCGAACCAGAGATCGTCAAGGATGGCAAGCCAGTCGTCCCGCTCACGGAGTCTAGCAGCACGTTGCACCGCCTGCTCTGCTACGCGTACCCCGTCGAGTCACCGCCGTCCATTACATCAGAAAGCCGATCTCGATGACGTTTGCGACGTTCATGAGGCGGCTCACAAGTACCAGATGTTTAAAGCCCAGCGGCTCATCGAGACGATGCTCATGGAGCAACCTCTCGTAGACGCTTATCCCCACCGATTATTCATCATCGCCGCCGTTCGGAATATCCCCCACCTGGCATCCAAGGCTGCTCATGCTACCTTGAAATTGTCTGTTTGCCCGCCCATCTCAATTCTTTCCGATATGCGTCGAACCAGCAGCTGCGGATAATTCTCGCGGTTTGTAGGTTACATCGACAGGCGTCCACTTTATTCCTATGCACGGTCCTCACTGTCTGACACTTCTCTGCATCTGGCGACATCATCTGTTGGGGCAGAATGCAACAGCTATCTGTATCAGTGTATGAATGTGCGTTATAAACAATGCTACTATTTTAAAAGACACGGGCTGGTTGACCGAGAAAAAATCTCTGATAGGTCCAGTTCAGGCCCAGATCTAAATCGCGCATTCACATTTGTATGTCCGCGGCGCCGCCGGAGCGGAGCGGAGGCTCTTCTTGTTTACCTTCGTCAAACAGATAACGGAACTTCACCGCCACCGGCCTCTTGAGTCTTTTGTGTGCCGATCACAAGTGTTGACAACTGAATGGCACGGGTAGGAACATTGCCACTTGCACCTAATTTCGTCGTTCTTCGCCGATTCACGACTATGGTGCTCATTTTGATCTCCCGATGCTCTTATCTGCCTCCAAACTACCCGGGTGGGGCGGCTCCCGTGGCCGGTCACACCAGCCACACTTTTTCCTTACAGCACGCTCCACTACACTCCACCAGCCCACGCCGACGCAAGCACCACTGTGACTCTTGTGCTGAGGCGGCTCCGATAAATCGCAGTCCCAACTTCACTAGCTCCCGACCTCATTGTGGGCCGTCTCACCCGGTGTTGGCCAGGTGGCCGAAATAGCTGGTCGGCTCTGAATGAGATGGACCCAAAAACACAGCAGACAAGAGATACAGTCAGCTGGCTCATAATGCATTAGGTCATACTGCATAATCCTCGTAATGCATAGAGATTGTTGATCCACCAAGTTGGTAGGCTGATATTTATGCAAAATCCTTGCAGCGCATAATGCATCAGGTTTCAGCCAGTATTTATGCATTTTTTCAATAATATTAGGGCAAAATTGACTCCACAGTAGACTCATAACCAGTCTGTAACCAATATCCAAAAAATGTGGCGAGCACTTAAGGCAGTTACAGACTGGTACAACTCGGGAAACCGAATTGAGCTGTCATCAGAGTTTAAAATTTTGCTGAGGCCCTTGTTCTCTCTTGCACTTTGACCTCTTATCAAATTCAAATTATCAAGAACCTTCCTATGCTAGAAATGAAAACATTTGCTTCCTCAGATTTTTTTTTATTGCAGGTGGAAGAGCTGAAAAGGCTTTCAAGTTTGAGGCAGAATTGATCGGTTTTGATGGCTCACTTATCGGCCAATTGTGGTGCCTGCCAAAAATTCAAACTCCGCAGACAGCTCAATGCACGTCAACGAGTTGTACCAGTCTGTAACCACCAAAAGTGCTTGCCACATTTTTTGGATATCGGTTACAGACTGGTTACGAGTCTAACTCCAGAGTTGCCTTGCAGTCCTACATTTGTGATTTTGAGTCTGCATTTCTCTTCATAGAATATTTTCTGAGGCATCAGACACGATAGGGATGCCAATATGGACTCAGAAAGATCCCAAAATTATGCATCTGTCCAGCAATGGCCGAGAGTGAACTTGGGGTAAAGGGCCGTGGCTGCCGGCATGACCTCGTACTTACTTTTTTTAAATAGCCCACATTTGTTACCCAAAAAAACAGGTGTAGAGTAAATGTACAGACTAATCAGCATGTACTCTGTATCAATGGGCGCTGCAGGCGGTGTCTCTGTGTCATGTACGTGATGTGTAGCTCTACTATCCAACGGATCGAGATTAATTTCGGGATTCCTTTGTTTTTCCGTAACCGCAGCTTCCCCACAATGCTAATGGCGGTTAACTTTTTTTCTTCAACCCTCTAGATTTCTTAAATTCAAATTTGATCGCATCAAATGAGCGATCACTTCTTTGGCAGGCCTCCAGTTTGCGAAAATGAGATTCAAATGGTTGTGAAATTCTTGTTTGCCAGGTGCACAAGTGTGCCGGTTTGAACTGATATCTTGTAGAACAAAAGAGAAAAGCGGTGTAATGTACGGCACACACCACACTGCATATCAACTCCGGATGGTACATAAATCAAATCTGCACCATGCCCGAACTCTGTGATTTCTTTTGGTCAACAAAAATATTTGCCCACAGCCTGCATAATAATACGCTGGACTTGGAAACAGCTCCGGACTGGTCCGAGATTGGACTGAACCGGTAGAAACGAGATAGACCCCTCTTTCAATAACTGCAAATTTTCCATTCAATCTCAGCGGACAGACTGGCTGTCATCATAATTAGTTATAGGAAGTTCGTCTCAGAAGCCAGAAGGGACTACACACGGGATTACCGACTCATTCTGAGTTACTGCAGCATCATCTTCCACACAGATTTTTGGCATTCAGACAGGTTAAATATCAAGAACAAAGAACTTCTATACTCAGAAAAAAATCCCAATCCTAAGAGGAGGGTCTGTAAGGATAGCTAGCCCGTCCATTTGCAGACTGCAACTTTTAGCTGTTGCGAGTCTCGGCAACTTCCGACGGAATGTGGCGAAACACAAAGTATTCAGATTTCCACGAGAAACAGAAGATAGCTCGTGATTTAGTTTGATTTAACTATAGCCTGCACTTTCTTCCTACCAGCTTTAGAAAATAAAAACAAATAACAATCGGTGACACACGACAGTCGGAACAGACCGGAGTTCGGACCAGAACGGTTAAAACCCCTTTGTTAAGGAGAGGCCCATATTGTGTTCAGTTCTACAGGTTATCTATGGATTTTTGAGCAGGGAGGCAACCGCAGTGTGATATGAGATATTCCTCTCATAAACTAGGGGAGAATATTCAGCTGGTTCTGAGCTAATGCGGGCTGGGAGCCCTCAGTTTTAACAATGACAAATTCAACACTCCTGGTACGGCTCACCAAGTCTGCGCTTGGCGCATATTTCCAGAAGTTTTTTACACATTCCATGAACTTTGTACAGGAGCTTCACAAGCAAGGTGCGCGCTGCAAGTCGGAGCTTCCTCGGGGGATTTCGAAAAAGCTGAGGGGATTTTTTTGGGAACACTGAGGAGGAGCTTTGCCGATCACTGTCAGATCTGAAGTGCGGGTACCGTAATTTGTGTTCGGTGATCACCGATGCAACAAACGGAAGTGAAAAAAGTTTTTTGTTTTATTTGCGCATGTTGTTATTTTTCACTGAGTAGGGGGTATTTTCCCCTGAGTACGTACACATGTACAATGCTCAGCCACTAAATACACTAGGTTTTTGTCTAATAAAGTGATAAAAACAACTTCACACAGCCACTAAAAAGTCCCTCACAGTTTTTTGTCACTGACCCTAATTAAGGTCCCCTGAGATATGAAAGAGACAATCCTTATTACATAAGTACTCGTAACACACCTTGCCAAGGGCAAGTAAAGGGGGGAAGACCTAATGGCAAAATTAGTATCATGTCCAATTTCCTTTAGTGAAGAAATGGGAGTACTATGAGGCAGTCCCTTGTTTGAATCGAGGTTAGCTCCTAGAGCCAGGCTCTAGAAGAAGTATGTCTTTTCTTCATTCAACTCACACACAAAGCCCCAAAATAACCGGGTATCAAGCAAGGTTCACGTTCACAGTAACAAGAGCTAATATTGAAATTTGGTATCGCACCTATGGCACTTGAGCTTGAGAAGCATTGCATATGTGGGGGTCCAGACTCATTCAAATTGAGGTTATAATAGGTCATATTTTGCCGCCCAGATTTTTTTTCTTGCTCAGCACAAAAAAGATCTCAGATCAAGTGAAGGTTCAGAAATATAGGAACCAGCAAAATTGGCATCACATCCACTGCACTTGAGCGCTTGGGCTTGAGCATGGACAACCTGTGGTTCATGTGGAAGTCCCTCCTCAACCCAAGGCTGGGTTCTGGCTTTGGTACACAACCCACACCAAAACCTGAAATAATTCTGCACTTGTTCAGGCCCAACTGGAGGGTAGGAAGATCTAATAGAGAGTTTGCGCTGCAGCCATCAGAGCCATCTGATGGCTTTTTGCATTGTGCAAACGGATGGCTGATGGCTGAAAGCAAAAATTCACAGGTACTGTACCAAGTTGTAGGGGAGCAACGGTCACGGTCACGGACCGGCCGTTGTGTTGTCTCAGTCACGGTAACGGTAGGCCTGGTTGCTCAAAAAAATCATGACATTGACCAAGTTTCGAACACCAAACCTCCAGGTGGGGGAGCGCTTAAAGGATGACAGTTAATTCCAGCTGGGCCACACGGTAGTATAAATCTTTCTGGTGCTTAAGAGGGCAATGGTCACGATCACGGTAGACTCCGTTGCCTGAAAAAATGGCAACGGATATGTCACTGTCCTCAGACCGTTGCTCCCCTACAACTTGGTACAGTAACCGCCAAAAGTGCTCGCCACATTTTTTGGATATTGGTTACAGACTGGTTACAAGTCTAATCGCACCCACTGCACTTGTGACTTACCCCAGCCAATCATTGTATATGTGGAAGACCCTCGTTCGACCCGTAGGTTCTGTGCACGAAGATGGTTTTTATTTGGCACCCACCCAAAAGCCCAGAATAATCATGCACCTTCCCAAAGACAGGTAAAGGGGAGGAAGACCTAATAGCGAAATCGGCATCGCACCCACTCCCCCTCACCTGGTTCGTCGAATATGATGATGCGGAAGTCGTTCGAGCCGAGCTTAGGTCATTGTCTGGATGCCCTGTATTTTTTTTTCTATTCTGCAACATATAAAGCCCAAAGCAATCACACATCTATGCAAGGGTAGGTAAAGGGGAGGAAGACCTAATAACGGAAATGGGGCCAGTAAAAAAAACAGATTTTCGCCAGAAACGGTTCCGGCGGTAAATGCGGGCCGTGGCCCGATTGATGCCATAATCACACCATACAGAAGTGCATCGCATTTGCCACTTTGTCTAGCGCCACGACCTGCTAAAGAACAGTTACAGGTAGCAGCTCAATTAGTTGCTCTACTGAGCTCTAAACTCTTTCCAGGACCTCCAGTACTCATGACCGACCCCAATCATCTTGACTCTCCGCTCTTTGATACGACGCGAAGTCGGAATCAAAGTGCTTCAAACGGGAGATCCACCCGGTTAGATAGTATTAGGGAATGCACACCTAACTTGGATGTGGCACTGGAGCTTGCCACCAAGGACCTGCAGACACATGTCGACGAAACCAAATATCCCATCCTTACCCTTCCCACCGAAATCACGTCGGAAATATTTGTCCATTTCCTCCCACCTTACCCCCAATGCCCACCAGCCACTGGACTCTCCTCCCCGGAATTACTCTGCCAGATTTGTCGGGTGTGGCGCGAAATAGCACTCAGCACGCCGCGACTCTGGCGAGCCATCAAATTGTGTCCCCCAACGACGTCTCCGACCAAGGCGCTTGATTTACTCAGAGCTTGGGTATCACGCTCCAAAGATCGCCCTCTATCAATTTTTCTGCAGTGCTCCACTCGGCAGCTCAAGGTCGATTTTATCCAAGCCATCATACCTCATTCTGAGCGCTGGGAACACATTGACTTTATGCTGCCCATACGATCACTTCAATTGATTCGAGCGGACTTCTCCTTACTCCGTTCCCTAACTTTGGGCCCCACCCGCTATGCAGAAAAGTTCGACTCGCTGGATGCAATATCGCTGTTCAGTAATGCACCGCTTTTAAAGCAGGTCACCCTTTCCAGCGACTTTGGGCCGTTCGAGATTCAGCTGCCGTGGTCGCAGTTGACGAATATTTTCGCCTACTGGTTGTCTGCAGCTGAATGCACCAAAATCTTGCAGCATTCCACTGGCCTTCGGGAATTTCGCTGCGACAATCTTCATGGTGGCGAGGGTGGGAACATATTGCCCGTGGCGCCTCTGAGGCACTTGCACTCGCTGAAGTTCAGCGGCGGCCTTGGTCATCAGGAGCTCCTGGAAGTATTGACCACTCCCGCTCTCCAACATCTTTCGATTCCGGACATCCTGGATGACACCATTCCCACCATCAATGCGCTCATTTTAAGGTCTCGCTGTACTTTGGTATCCTTGCGCATCCTTCATACGAAAAAAGCAGATGTGATGTATCGTGCAGCATTTCCTTCCATTCCCACTATTACTGTTACAAGCGGACGTCTATCATCACCTTGAAGCTTGCCAAGGTCCCTTCCGTCGTATAAACTGCCAGTAACAAATATTGCTGCATATCTTTAGAAAATCTGTCCCCCCCAGATCCCAGAGATGTACAGCGGATAAAACTGTCGATATCAGTTGATATTCTGGTATGTATTGTAAACCAGACTATACACAGCAGCGGAGACCGGATCAATGTCTGCATGATGAAGGGAAGAAAAATAAAACACACCAATTTGCATGCCAGGCCAGTCCTCAGTGAACGCGGAGAGAAATATCCGTCTGCATGACGCGTCAAAAAAAAAAAACGGAACCCCAATAACTGTCGGCGCGCGCATCCTACATTGTGAACCCCGTTCCAAGTAAATCCGACAAACCGAAATACGCCGCGGAGCACGGTGAATTGACAGATAATATACCGCAAAATCTAAACACGAGACTTCGGGTCTTTCACGCACAAGCTGACAGTGTCGTCAAGATCAATAGCATCAAAGAGGGAGCTAGAAATTAGAATACACATTTCGAAAGGTACAGGATGGGTCAAAATACGGTTGTATCAACACATAATGCGATATGAACGAAGAGAGTGCTTTGAAATAAGAGAGTTCTTTGAAATGGGTAGAAGTGGGGGATTGAGTCGCGCAGAAAGACACGAATCGAATTCGGGAGCTCCTTCAGCTCTAATTGTTGTCTATCAGCATCAGAGCGAGAGGACACTTGCACAAACGGTTCCGGATGGGATTATTGCCTCCATATCCAATGAGAGCAATCAAAGCTGGATGCGCGATCCAAGTTGGTAGACGTCGAGAGCACAGAGATGTCAAACCGAAGCAAGCCGCGTAGAGAAGTCGGCAGTAAAAGGAGTCACAAAACCAGCGGTAAGCGACAGAACATCCGGACCGCGAGAAAGACAGAGGCCCAGATTGGGGCAATAGTACAGATCAGTCGCCAGCAGGCCCCCCAAAATTGCCGCCAATAAATGAAAAGACTTCGGCAGAAAAAGCTGCCGGTAAATGCGGCCCGGATTGTGACGTCACGGCGCCTAAGGAAAGGCGCGCAGAAAACAAGCAGAAAACCAGAACGAGACTCGCTGAAGCGTATGCGCAGACTCCAGGAAACATGAGACGAGAAGAACCACATTACTCTCCCCAACCGCCTCCCCTGCTCGTGCGTGTGGGTTGGGATGTGCGCGCGCATGCAGACTCGAAGAATTTGCTTGTAAATTTCTGCGCGCAGCACCTGTCCCCCGCCCGCACCCCCTCCCCCCCGCGGCTGAATAACCCCACGGATACGGATGCGCGTACGCATACTGCCCCGTCTGCGCCCCGCGCAGCCCCGCGCCCTTGTACAGCCTTTGCTCCGCCGGTATGCGAGGTCTGTGCCGCGCGCCGCTATGCAGAGTCTGCCACTATCGTGATGCGGAGCCTGCACCGTCCCCGCACTCCGCGGATACGTTGCCGCATACGCCGCCGCCGCGAGCGAGGAAAACGACGCGGGCGGAGGCGGGGGTATCGATGCGCGTGCCTGCGTCGGTGTCCCTGCCGTGCGTGTCTGCGTTGCTGTCTGCGTCAGCGCCGATCTCGGTATCGGTGTCGCCGTAGCAGATGGCGGCGTCCCCGGCGATCCAGACGCGGACAGCGGCGGCAACGTGCCCGCGCTCCCGAACGACCCCGCGCTGTCCATGCGCGCTACCGGCGTCGGTGGCGCCGTAGAGGTAGAGCTCGACGTCAAGGTGGTCGAGACCGTCGCCGTCTGCGCTCGCTTCACCCCAGGCGATACCGGTGATTCTTTATAGAAAAGTGTTCTAACGAGAGGACGGCCATTTTTTAAGAAAAGCCTCTCATTAAAGGAGCCATTTTCTATAGAATGTTAGAGGAACACCCATATTAGGCTGGCTGGGCCTTCCTTCCTAATCCGGCCTTCAAAAGCAGCAGCGGCGTCGTTTGGGCACTCGTCGGCGCGCCAAAAGCCGGGTGGCAGTGCTGCCTCCGCCCCACCCAAAATGGGTCAACTTTGGCGCTCCGTCCGCTGCACCTATATCCATTTCAGTTGTGTAAGTAGATAGAATATGTGATAGGTAATGTACCCAGTGAGTTGTGTGCTAGGGTTCCCCAGTATACGGTACTCTACGGTTCTTTATTTTCCAAGCCCCTTCACAGTTATTACGGCTGTATATTTGGGAACAAAGTAGTAAAAATACATATAAGTTCTCACCATCCACTCGTGGCCAAAGCTCCTACAGACAATGCCTGATGGGCCCCCAGTGTGAGAAAAAGTGTCCAAAGGTAACAAAAGGCCGAGTCGAACATTGAAGCATTGAGCTGTCAATACCTATCCAGAAAATAAACAGTCACCTCAAACCATACGCCCACCGTCTGGTATGTACTGTCAATTCGAGACAGAACCATAACGAAACAGTCTCCCGAAACAACACCGGTTTCTTTCTATGAGCCAATTACTTGGCAACGTCAAATGGAAGCAACGTAAGCGACCAGAAAAGGAATAAAGTATTCAAACTTCAGCCGTTACGCAATTCAGCAATGTCAGCGAAAGTTTCGGCGACATGCTGTAAAAAAGCACACCAGGAACAGGCAGGATAATCATTTGGGTCTTATTCGTGTACAGAAATGTGGGTAGGAAGTGACTGATAAAGAATGATTACCTAAATAAATTTAGGACTTGTAGCATATCAAGCAGTCTAAAATGCGAGCACGTTTTGCAAGCACTCAAATGACATAATACATAAGACATATTAGAGGATACTGCCGACGACATTCCGCCGAGCGAACAGGTCCAATCATCATCATAATACATCACTGGTAACAGGACGGCAATATCTACAAAACATAATTAGCTGGCACACCACATCGGAAAGGTACACTTACAGATATCATGTGAATCCGACAATCCATTAGCGCTGGAGAACGACTTGGTTGACAGTGTCAGAGAATCCCCTGAAGAGTCACCAAGAGATTCTAGAGAGTTGGCCTGCGCAAACGCTAGAACCAGCCATGAGCAGAGCAAGTAGTAAGAGAGACACATTGAGGAGTATATTCAGAGGCTTGTGCTTAGCAATACGCGATGTCATCTTGCTTGTCTAGATCTCCCTCCGTTGAAATTTTCTATTTGCTATCAACTTTGACGAAACAAAACATAACCAAATACTACTCTGGCTTCAACGGTCTTAACTTCCGCCGCAAATCACAATCCCGATCTGGCAATTTGATGGCAGCACCACTACCATGTCGTGGATCCTTGCCGTGGATGCCGATGACCACCCATTTTAAAGTATTAAGTTGTGAGACGGCGGGAAAGGTAGCAGGCCAAGGCTGAACATTTCAATACAACGGGAAGAAGGCCATAAGAGTTGGATTACAGCTGTTTCCGAAAACCTTGACAGTCGTGATTTTTTTTGGCTCACAATTAATTTTTGATGGGTTGCTAAGGATTGCTGTTTTGGGTTAGCCGAGCGTAGCCGAGCCGCGCCAAGCCGCGACGAGCTAACACAAATTTTCGCTTAAATATTCATCTGTAAGTTGCCTAGGTTGTATTTATGCGCAAATAATGGCCCGAGCACATTGTGGAGGGCTGCAACCGTTTTCAGCCCAAGCACAACTTTTGTGAGCGGAAGATCTTCAGGTGCTTGCCGAATGGGCTGCTGATCCGAAGCCAAATACGGCAATCCTTAGCCTTGCATCAAAAGCTAGACAGCGAACAAAAAAGCGCAATGTCAAGGTTTTCGGAAATAGCTGTAAGAGGTGAAGTACATGCACATGTATCTATCCACATCCTCGTGCTTCATTTACGCGAAGAGTACTCGCAAATGCAATTATGCAAATCATCCAAATAACCCCAAATACTATTCTGGCTCCAAACTCTTCGCTGAGCGACCGATCTATGTAGCGCTCTTGCCATTTATGAGAACTAATTTACAACGTGATTAAGTACACATACCAGTTCCTGTACCTTTCTATGACCCCGTCGCTTTTGCCAACCCCCAAGCACGGTTACAGACGCTGCTGGCGACCCCTCGTGTGCAAAGGAAGCGAGAATAATGTTTTTGTCAAAACGACTATTTATGCAAGGCTCGAATGCCAAGAGAATGTGATGACTCATAGGACATTAGTCATACTGGGACTGATGGTCTTGGCAGACTCTCTTTAGGACCGCAATACCGAGTGTTAATGGCAAGGGCGACCCAAACAGAATGTATTCTGCCATTTATTCCTCACATATCATTTTGTGTTCCGTGCAAAACAAACTGCCTTTTGAGGGTCTCCACCCCAAATAGGATCACCCCATCTGAAAATTTTGATCCCGCCCTTTTTAAGTTCCGCGTAATACAAAGTCAACCTCCACGTAAGATAGAGTACTAGTCAAGTATCGCCCCAATCACATGGATCTAATTTACAAATTTGTCAAGTTGAATTTAGGTGAAGAAACAGAATTACAAATTGTATTAGATGAGATATAATAAAAAGACGGAGTATTGTTGAGATGGTACGTATCAAGGAAGCTATTGTTTGATTCCCCACAACGGTATGTTCAAAATCGTTCTCTGCCATTTTTTTTACCCATGCCCCACAGCACAGAAAATCCTGCATAAAATAAAGTACAATAAGTTCTGTAAATCTGCGTAGTGCACGGTGTGAACCTTACTTCAATTGGTGATGAAAAATTGTTTAAGGACCAGGGTTTGACTACCCACAAAAGCATGGTATGGTACAAGTGCCCGTTCTGCATGTCATAACTGCATCTATTACATTAAAATAACTACATTCAACCAGAGACCACTTCATCCACCTGCATTTCAGATTGAAACATGCCCCACCTGTCCTCCATTTCACCCTCGCTTTAACCATTCTATCACTCACAATCTGACATTCACACGGCGCCGTAAGCAAGGTGAACAAATAGTAAATGGACAGAAATCTGACTCACAGTTATTACATCGGTTCCCAGTCTTGGCAACAACTTCAACATAATCAAGGACACTAAAGAAAGGTCACCTGCATAAAAAACCACAGTAACGGTAATCCCACGGTGAGTCAGTCTTTTTTGTCTGAATGATGTGAAGAAAACTGGGTAGGAAAGATTGGTAAAGAACAATTACCTAAGTAAACTTAGGACTCGTAATAGGATTGCGGTGCAGCAAGCGCTTCTCTTTACAGCCTTGCTACAATACCTCTTCCTCCCAGGCCTTCAGTCATAAATGGCTCTCATTTTTTGGCAATTAGGTCGGCATGCCGTGCAAATTGTGCAATTTCCAGATACGTGGGAAAAAATATCTGGGACCTTTTTGTTTCAATCACTGCTATACACCCGGCTACACCATTACAGTTAATAACAGTACCGAAGGAGCAGATGAAAAAATTCCTGTTTTGGGATATTTTTGATCCCCGCGACCGATTTGCCTATAGCTCAACGACTATTGCATCAATTGACATAAAAACTATATAGAAATGACCGCCTAATCCATGCGCAATCTGAAGGAATTTCCTATACGTAATTCTGGCAAACACTCCCTCCCAAAATTTCAACTCATTTGGATCTGATTTGGGCATGCTAGCCCAGATTCTCACTCAGAAGTCCTAGTTTCTCAAGACACCTGAAGATATGATTTATTTCTGTAAATCTATCGTGGCCTCGCTTCTTGTTTTTAATTTTCGGTCTCTCATCTGAAATCATGGCCTTCAAGCTCGCTGCTTCATTGAAATCCCACATATCCTATTCTTCATCTCGTGCTTCGTAGTCCTGCAAATTAGTGCTGTCAGTGTCAGCTCAGCCCCAGCCAATGAACAGCTTTCCTAAAAATATAGGAATGCGGTGCAGCAAGCGCTTGTCTTTACAGCCTTGCTACGATACCTCTTCCTCCCAGTCCATGCCCCTCTCCAGCAACGGTACCGGTATCCACATTAGTGGAGGGAACTTCTACGATGTTGGTGGCAACCTGAGCATCCGAAATAGCCAGCAGCTTCAAGTACAGGATCACCAGCATGTGGAAAGCGGTAGTTCTCCGGGTATTGTTGAGGGAACGCCAACACAATAGAGCATTGGCCAGGACGATTCATATGGCGGTCACACGTTTTCAGGATCAGTGAGAAATAGTCGGCATACGAGGAGGATGTGGCCATTACCATACGGTGCGTGTCAATTTGGATTCATGTATTTTCCTGTTAGAATTCATCCCAGCTAGGCTAAGATTGGCGAGCACAGGGGGAGTAAACCAGCAACAATAGATCGTTTGTCCTCATAGGTACATGGTGGTACGGAGGCAAACGGATGAGGACCCACAAATAGAACGTGATGGAATCTCATGGAAGATGACATAATCCAACATTTCCGCCTCTTAATTTGTCTCGCAGACGTGTCTCTTCGGTACCAGACCCAATCACAACCGGAATATGACCAACCCTCTATCCCTGTCACAGCCTCAGATTTATGATCCCACGCCAGGCTGCGCGCCGATCCGAACGCGAGCTCCAGAGCGACGGAGACAAGCAAGAGGCTGTCTCAACGTCTCCGAGGTGGCGAGGGCGAGGTTGGCGACAGGAAGGTCGTGAAAAAGGCCACGCCGTTGACGGGTGACATAGGAGCTTGCGAGCGGGCCATCGGCGCGGACACCGGGCATTGTCGACATTTTCTCCCTTAGCTTGTCGCAACGAGCATGTACACACACCAATGAACCCTAGACCCATACTCAACTAACTGCACCTCCATGCTCGCGAGCGGAGACGAGTGAGAACTTGGAGACCAACTCGCGAGATGATCGCGGAGATCATCAAGGGTGTGAGCTATTAAGCCCCCAGTTCTAGAGCGGCCAGAGTGCGAGTCAGCCTCGGGGCGATGCGCCATTGAGCGCGCGAGACGACGGAAGACCAGGGGGAGTTCGAGTAGGCGAAAGGCAAAAGGAGAAGGAAGAACAAGCAGGGTATATTTGCTTGTATACGATATAATACATATTGAGTGTGAGTAATCGTAGCGTACATTCCCGAGCTCACGCAGAAGGCGGAGCTCAAGGACAAGCGGGAGGAGGAACGACAGAGCTCATTGCAGAACTTCACGTTATTGAAGCAACGGAGTTCGCGCAATAGACGTCTACGCCGCGTGATGGGTTGCACGTCCGAGCTCAACGCCGTCAATGGAGCTCACAGATACCATCGAAGGAAGGCCCAAATCAACACCTCACACACAACAAGCAGGTTGTGGGAGGGTGTCCCGTAACGTGGGCTGACCAGTCCGTAGGTAATAAATATAAGGAAAGGAACTGGGAGATGGCGGATAACTGTGTCTCGACTCCGCAATAAAGGGAAAGGAGGAGACTACGGGCCGTCCATCGGTCAACCGAATCCGAGGTGCCGGAGGGGGTTCTCAACTCGGAAGAGCTCGGAGTCGGGGGGATGACCAAAAGACTATTCATGTCGTGCTTGAGTGAAGCACCCCTGTGTGTCCACCACTGTGAAGCAACCTGGCTTCGACGGAGGGTGCTTCTCACACGACATGAAGGGAGGCCGGCTTGCGGGCATCAATTGCAGGTCGGGAGCGTAGGACTCAAGTAGACGAGCCTGTAACCCGGGCAAACGGGGTCTGTACCGTAGACAGCGGCTCATAACCCAGAGAGGGGAAGCAGTTAAATGGATGCTCAGCCGAGTTGAGTATCTTATGTCGAACACATCTGCACCGGAGCTCCTTTAGAGACTCAAGTGAAGGTTATGCGTAAGTTAGATCATCTTACATAATACTCTACGGCTGTGTGTTCCGCGGATTGTGACTAAACTATTGACTACTGTATCCCTATGGCCTCTAGGCATGCTAATAGTGAGATAATATAATACCCAGTCATCACAGAAGGCAATGTTCAAGTTTGCCAGGATGGCATTGTATGAAGTTGGCTGGCAGCTGGATGCAATGGTAACTTGCAGATTGTGGGATTCCATTTACCTAGGTGCATGTGCATAGCAGAAAGAACATGACACTGGATTAGTCAAAAAAAATCTCCTATCTATGCCAGCAGATGAGGAAAAAGACAGAAAAGAGGAGCCGGATAAACTTGGAAACTCCCAGATCCCAATCTAACGGGCGACTTTCTCCTCATGCCCCCATGCAATGATACCAAGGAATTGAAAGAAAATGCAGGACCACCCCGCATTATTTTTCAATTTTTTGCCTTGAATAAATAGCCTCATGCTACCTGCGAATGCTTTGAACCACTGTGACTTATTGGTAGCTGAAAACTTTTGACAAAAAATAAACATTCCCTGGCTTCCACATACGAGATAGAAAGAAGAAAAACTCTTACTTATACATAAACCAACCTCGAAGGTATAAATATGAAGCATACCGGTGAGCTTGGTGGACATGTCGAGTTGTTTGAGGCTGCATCAGAGACAACTTGCAGAGCAATGGTAGTTACTTTGCATTCACAACTCGGACCACAGTTGATGTGGGTAAAATAAATAAATATGCACTATACTGAACAAAAGGCTATAAGACATGGCATCCTGTGCACATGAGGACCTGATAGGTATGTATTTGTGCAAATATGGGTGGATCTGTGGCAAACTGAAGAGAAGGAACAACACAGATTGACCCTGACTATCCAAGATGCAGACTACAATTTAAACCAAGATGTCCTTCCACCCCCTTTCCTCAAAATCACTTCCTTGAGCCAATTAGTCCTCGTCCTCCTCTTCCTCAGTGATGTATCCCTCCTCTGGTGCACTAACAGACATATGCAATTCCGAAAGCAATTGCAGTTGTTCCTCATACTCAGCCAAAACAGCAGAGTCAATCTCTGCCAGCTTTGCATCAATCTTGATTATATCCTTCATCTGGGAAGATATTTCAAACAAGGGCCTGGCAGTCTTCCACAATTCAACTGCCTTCATGACCTCTCCATGATCATTCAGTATATCGGCAATTCGGACCATACAATCTGCCCTCCAGTGATGGACATCCATAAATGTGAACCCATCAACCGCAACATTGAATAGGCTGAGCGCAGTTTCATTGTCCCCTTGGACCGAAAAAATTTGGGCAAGGCAGCGGAATGCTTGCATTGTCTGGTGCTTGTTCTTGAAGTTCAATGCCAGTCCAAGGAAGATCCCGGTCCATCTTAGTGTAGTCCGGATATCATTCATGCCAGTGGAAAGATCTCCGAGCCTTTCTAGACATAGGAGTTGAAGGTCTGATAAATGCTGAGATGATGCAAAACATTTTTTAAAAATTGCATTTGCGGTGCCAAGATCCTCATCTCGAAGACAGAGGTCAGCAGCTACATAATCGAAGGAAAGACACATATATCTGCCCATATACGAATGTAATGCTTTCGAATGAGACTGAGCTATGTGTACATTTTGGTGAATGATTTTGGAGTCAGCACCAGTAGCAATATCAATGATAGCAATATTCAAGTTTGCCAAGATGGCATTGTATGAAGTAGGCTGGCAGCTAGATAAAATGGCAACCTGCAGCTTACGAGATTCCAGATACTCAGATTTCACAAAGTGTATCTCTGCCTGCTCATTTTGGATGTTAAGCTCCAATACACTTTGTTGTTCGCCAAGAGCAGCCAGGATGTGTTTGGCTTTTTGCAGAAGACATTGAGCATGCCAAGAGGCTGCCAGTAGTGTGTGACATCTGCCTTGAAGCCAGAGAGAGAATGCTTGTAAATAGATGTCCCCCATGTGCTCAGCATATCTATGTGCCTTCTCGGCATATCTGAGGGCATTCAAGGGGTTTCCGGTAATATTCAAAATGTTGGATATGCTGGTCAATGTATGGATGCCAACAATGGTGGGGTATCCAATACTTTCCACCAGAGAATAGGCCATTTGGAAATACTTCAGGGCTGCCACAGAATCTGACTTTGCTGCCCGGACATGGACTCCCAGAGCACGGTACCATCTGGCTGGTGAGAAATTAGTTCAATAGACAGAATGAGAGTGGTTGTGTCTTACCTTGTTCCAGTGGATCTTTTGATTTGAAATACTGAATTCCTAGGGTGATGTCATTATTGAGATCTAGGTTAGGGAAATATTCCGAAGTTTCCAATAGCTCAATAAGATATTCCCCACAGATTGGATTGTCTTTCCAATGGGGCATTTGCTCCACAAGCTGCAATAAAAGGGGTGAATATGTACGATGACACCGATGATAAAAATCATTGAGGAACAGGATGCTTTTAAAATTCTGGACAGTATCAGGCCCATCTAGTTCAAGGCCATTGTGGAGAATAGTGTTGAAGTTGCCCAAATTTCGTGAAATTTGGGGGAGTATATGTGCTACATTGAGATTCTTGAATTGATTCCAAAGATCAAGAATTTGATGGAAGTGTTCTCGTAGTTTTAGCTTTAAGGCATTTTCTGGAGGATGAATATGGAAGATGTGTTCCCGAATTGGAATCAGCACCTTCAGGTGTTGATCCTGGCCAACAAAGGCAAGGGCTGTTTGAATCAGGGTGGCCTTGCAGGCCAGAATATCAGGGATTGGTAGTTTGGCCTGCACCAAATCAGCATCTGCAAGCCCATCTGGTAGCATGGATAGAATGCTGAGGAGCTCCTGAGCACCTTGAGTCATCCGGGAGCTGGTGTATGACAACATGATGGATATGTCCAGGCTTGATCTCTGGTCATACCCTTCTGAAATCATCCGAGTACTTTCCAATTTCCAACGAGAAAGTGCCTTGGCACATCCCTCGGACCCAGCAACACTAGCAATGAGGTTGACTGCCAGTGGGAGATTTCCTGTCAGTCCTATGAGTTCTTTGATGCTGGCTTCATCAGCAACTTCATCAGCAACTTCAATGAAGGTCTGCCAAGCAGCCACATTGGAAAGTGGCTTGAGAGGGGCCAGGAAGGGACGAGTCCATTTGACTTTGGCCGGTCTCTCCACACCTCTCAGGGTAATCTATAGCAAATTCAGGGCATTGTTGGATAAGCTCACAAACATCACTCACCATGAGACCCAAGTGAGGAACATCAGTCAGGAGGGATAGAAACTCTTCAACCTCAGAGTGAGATGAAAGGCTTTCCCAAGGGGTATCTAGATTATCAAGGACCAGAAGAGAAGGAGGAGCATGGGCAAAGTAATGTGCAATCTTCTTTGCCAAGTTTGAGCCCTTCTCCAACCCAATATGATCTGCAATTGTTGCAGCCAGCTCAGTGCAACTGGGGCTTGAGTGGCATGGAACAAAGTATCGATGTCAATATTTGGCTTCCACTTGTGGATTATGAAGCACTGCTGTAGCTAGACTGGTTTTTCCCATGCCTCCTGCACCAAGAACAGCAATGTGTGCAGAATCCTGCAGGGGGATATTCACTACATCCTGGAGTTCTCTTTCACGGCCGTGAAAGATTTTCGGAGCCGCTGGGAGCAGACTAAAAGATCCCGAACTAATGAGAAAATCAGCAACTGTGCATTATCACACCCCCGATGACTTGATAACGGACCTGTTGCTGGAACTTGAAAGAGTCCCAATAACCTAAATAAAAACTTGAGCTGGAAAACTGGAGCCTGATTCGAACTGCAACCAACAGAGGAGCTATCCGAGCTGCTAAGGTCTTGATGTGCATCAAGAAGAGCCATAAGTTCATCGTGATGATGCTTTGCATCCTTTTTCGCATGTGCTATCTGAGAGTGTGTTGAACCCGCAGCTCTGACCTGATTTGATTTCAGTAATGAGATGACAATGACTCAGGATTATACCATCAGATGTACCCTGAATATTCCGATGGCCTTATGGAGTTCCTCCTTGCACATCTCCAATTTCCCAGCATTATCAGGCTGCTTGAAGAGTTGCTTGATCCTTCCCATTTTTTGCCGCATGTTCAGAACAGTGAAAACCTTTTGAAGTATTCTGTCATAATATCTCGCTCTGTGTCACCCAGAAAAAATGTAATGACAACATACTCAGTGAATTTTGCAATGTCATACAAAAGTGCCGTTGGAAGCACCCCTTTAATTTCTGATGTGGAGCACAGGCTTGTGATAGCACACAGGATCTCGTGGATTTGTTCAACCATTAACATCCACTCATCCCTGTTGGACTTGACAGCCTATATTCATCTTCATGAGCAAGGTATTTTATACTAGCCATGGGCTGGATGTACCTCCACACATTTCAGAATTGACAAAGTCAACGCTGCGGCTGACGATAAGAAGGGAATCTGGAATGATCCCGCAATCTCCTCAACAGTGCTAGCTGCCACTGTTGTATACTGGATTATATTCTCGAGTTGTGTTGGGACTCTCATGGTTGGGGATCAAGGAGTGCAGAGCCAAAATTCAGCTACTCTTATCTATCCTACAGATGCTGTTGCACCGCAACATTTATAGATTGCTATCGACGGATATGTCAAACTGTAAGACTGCATGTCCAACTCCAGGCACGTGGAGTCAAGAATCCAATTACCGTGATAGACCTCAGGGGAGATACGGCCATAGAGCGTGGCCAGGATGGTCTGTTGGATAAGATTTTGCAAATTAACTCAGTAGGCATGGTGGCCATTGTCAACAGGAGGGGTTAGGGCTTATATATCTTTTGATGCATTCCTCCCACAGATACGATTCTACGTGCATTCTCAGCATCATATGTGCGGGTACAATGATCTGTTGATGTTCCGCACCTGAAAATAGACCATATGTTTCACGTGTAGCAAAAAGAAAAGTGATAATACTCCTTGGAACCTGGTGAACTTCCATTTCACCATTACACACATTGGCATCTCGACCCCAGTTGAACAGGAGGAAAGGTAAAAGACAACAGAGCTGTGTGGCCATCCGGAGATGATCAACAACAACTGTCATCTGAGCTTCTCGCGGGAGATGGCATCACAGCAGAAGGATTCCATCTCCACTCAGAGCGCTGCTTACACCAATCCGCAGCAGCACTGTCAAGGAAAGAACCAGAAGAAGAGATACCCAATCGATCTGCAGGAGTGCAATGAATCTTCGCGGGATGACCCGCCCTCATTGCATCCTGCAATGATTGTTCCTGTCACTGCAGTGATTAGGAAGGGTGATTTGCTGGCTTTGTTGCATTAGGGTGTTTCACGATTGGCTTTTTGACCCCAACTTATGCCCCAACTCCGACCTCAACTTGACCTCAACTTGGCCCAAGTTGAGGGACGGGTTGGGGTCTCAATCGTCAAACACCTGAGCAATTTATTTTGCCCCAACTCTGAAGTTGAGGTCAAGTTGACGGCTTCGTGTATCATAAAAGATGTGATCACCACCCAAGAGCCGAAGTTAGGGCATCAAGTTGAGGCCAAGTTGAGGCACAAGTTGGGGCAAAGTTGGATGTCAAGTCGTGGTCCCATGTACAACTTGACATCCAACTCGGACCCCAACTTGATTTCCTGCCCCAACTTGATGTCAGGTCGGAGTCAGAGTTCAGGCATGAGTTGAGGCTCAAAAAGCCAATCGTGAAACACCCTATTGCTGTAACACACATTGAAATTCAAAGGACAATACTTAGAGATTGTAACGGCACATCCTATTTTTTTCAGCATCCTATCACTTCACCACTATCGTTTCCCCACGTTACCTCTTCATCTTCACATCTCCCCCGATCTACACATTCCACCTCACCTCGTCGTTTTGATGTGTTCCCTGGTGGACTACTGCTATTATTACTTATTTAGCCCTGGTTACCATCACTCCCGGATTACTATAAAATACCTACCTTGTTCTGTAGTGCGGACAGAAATACAGACCTTACACCAGTCACATTGTATCTTCCTAAGCTTCTTATCAACAATCTTTGTGTAACAAGACTCGCACGCTTGCATTCTCGTTACAGAGATGCATATGAGTATTTTTTATATATATTGTAAACTGAGAACCATGAACATTCTGGGCTGCTGAAAAAGTGCTGAACTTGAAAGAAGCAGTCACATCCAAGTTATAGCAACAGGGACTTGGCAGCTCCGGTTTTCAAGTAGACACTGGTAATTTTGCATCACATCAGAAGGATTCCATCTCTGCTCAGAGCGCCGCTTACACCGCTGTCAAGAATCAACTCAGAAGAAGGGATAGTTCTCTGTTCCGAAAAATCAATCTGGAGGACTGCAATAATCATCTTCGAGGGCCCGCAAGCCGCCCTCACTGTGCCGCTCAATGATGGTTCCTGTAACTGCGGCGATTAGGAGCCATTATTTTTGAGCTTCGCTGCCTTGCAATTGAATGAAGTTCCCTATAACATACATTGAAATTGAGGAAAGTAGTTGGAGCTGAGTATGAGAAACATGGGTATTCTGAGCTGTAAAAATGGCGGCACTTGAATATGGGAAAGACTCCGGTATCAGAGACTACAGATGCCGAGATTGCCAGCGAAGCTGAGTCCCGAATCGAACTGACACAGCCATATACGGCAGGTACCTGGGAGAAAGCGGCGGAAATTATCTTATGGATAGTGGTGCAAGGGATACAGTCGAAAGAAAAAAAATGAAGAATAGGAAGGGTATTGCTCAGTGGACAAATAGTTCGACAGCTCGCACACACTCTTTCTGGCTCCACTAGCTCCTTTGATTCACTATCCTGCTTGCAGTGCACCGCCGGTTCGCGAAGCTGCATTGCTTGTGCGTGCGAAGTCTAGGATATAGCGAGATGGGAAGATCTTAAGAGGGAGGGGGTAAATGAAATATAAAGAGGATGGAGGTGCGTGGGAATGTAGATGGGCGAATGAGTAAGATAGATGAGATATTGAGTATGAAAGGGAATGAGGAAGTTAGTAGTGGCTACTCAAGAAGAGGGGAATAAGCGCCATAAAATATGGATGAAGATAACTCGTCGCAAAGATAGCGCGCAGCATCTGTCGAACATGTATGAAGAAAGTGACACCCAAATTCCGCCCAAATAAATTGTACGAAGATGGTTTTTTATTTGGCACCCCACCCAAAAGCCCGGAATAATCATGCACCTGCCCAAGGACAGGTAAAGGGAAGGAAGACCTAATAGCGAAATTGGCATCGCATCCACTGCACCTGTTTCGGCGTGCCTCTATCATTTCGGTGGAAGTCCCTCGTTCGAGCCGAGGTTAAGTTGTCTGGTATTCCCGCAAAAAAAATTTATCCTACTATGCAACATATAGAGCTCAAAGCAATCACATATCTATCCAAGGGCAGGTAAAGGGGAGGAAGACCTAATAGCGATATTGGTATCGCATCCACC